>CM059835.1:37696209-38896209 GCA_030444775.1 Atalantia buxifolia | reverse complement strand
TTCTCGAGATGATGTGCGGAGCCGACCCAGGCCTCCTACCGCATCCTCTCTCGCGAGGACCGTCTTCAACAGCCTCTTCGACGAGTTGATACACTCTCCCAAAGAAGAAGGCAGCCTTCACGACTTCACAACCTTTCGGCGACGGTGCTTGATCGGCGAGATGGAGTTGATTCTTTGGCGTATGAGATTCTCGGTCATCTCGGTTATGATCCCGTGATTCCTCTTCTCACCCCCACTCTAGTTTTACGCTCATATGCATTTCGCACAAACATTGTTCATTTCATGCACTTTATATGATGTTATTTGTTTTTTATGGATACTTGAACCTTGTTTATGATTGTGATTGATTTTGTTGGATTTTTGAATTTTGTGTATGATTGTGTTTTGATGATATGACTATCTTTTGAGTATGTTGATGAAGATTGTGTTGGAATGGAAGGTTGTTGCTAAATTGGAGTTTATATGGAAGTGTTTTAACTGTTTTGTTTTTGCGGATATGTTCAGTTTTTAAGGGGAAGTTCTGCCAAAATTTTCGCAAGACATGGTAACTTCTATTTTTTCAGCTAATCGCATTCATTTCTTTTTGATGCTGAAGGGGGAGAATAACTTAAAATCTGTTAATAAAATATTTGATTTGAGTTTAAGCATGGTTTAAAAAGTGTGTATGAAAATAGGGGGAGCTAAACTCTACAATTCTTTTTCAAAGGGAGAGCACATATTTAGGGGGAGCAAAATTGGACAAATATTTTTTTCTCAAAGTTTGTCATCATCAAAAAGGGGGAGATTGTTAACACTAATATTCCTTAATATTGTTTTGATGATAACAAACTTGATGAAGATTAATTAATCTTTAAAAGTCTAAAATTTTTATACTCTTTCAAATCATAATTCTCACACCATGAAGATTTTTACATTCTATGATAAATGTTTAAATAAGCAATAGCTTCATATTGAAAAACCTTGAGTATTTTGAAAATGGTCAAAAACGGGAGTATTTCGAAAATAGTCAATAACGGCTCGCCTATATTCCTACATAACGGTTCGCCGATATCGAACAGAACTGAGAAATCTGTTTCTGGAAGATAACGGCTCGCCGACATTTTCTGATAACGGTTCGCCGATATCGATCAGAACTGAGAAATCAGTTTCTGGAAGATAACGGCTCACCGACATGTTGATAACGGCTCGCCGACCTGGAGCAGAATTGTAAATTAGCTTCTGGAAGATAACGGCTCGCCGACATCCTTGATAACGGCTCGCCGACATAAAACAGAATGGAAATCCGACATGAAGATAACGGTTCGCCGACCTGGAATGGAATTGCGAAATTAGCTTCTGGAAAATAACGGCTCGCCGACATCATTAATAACGGCTCGCCGACTTCAAACAGAAAAGAAGTTTAAGCTTCTGGACACTAACGGCGATCCGACATCGCTATAACGGCGATCCGACATTTTGAAAATCCAGCCCAACGGTCATATTGACCAGACAAACGGCGATCCGACATCCCACTAACGGCGATCCGACAGTGAGCAAAAAGTGAATAACGGCTAGTTTTCAGCTCCAACTATAAATAAGCTCATTCAAATTCAAACAACTCTTGATCACAACACTACCATTGAGCTTATATTCGTGAACAACCTTCATAGAGCTTTAAAAACACATTCTTACTTCATCTATCTCATACATTGGGCTTTGACTTGTAATCTTAAATATTGTGTGAGAGAAAACAATTTGTAATCTTTTGTTTTTGAGTGATTGTAAGTGTTGGGATACACTTGGGTTAAGAGATTGGGGATTATCTCTTATTGTAAAGGTTTATTGACACCTAGGAAGTCAATTGTAAGCATTTGAAGCCTTGGAGGCTTGCTTAGTGGAATCCTCTAGCCCGGAAAGCTTGGAGGCGTGGACGTAGGCGAGGTTGGCCGAACCACGTAAAAATCTCGTGTTTGAATCTCTCTTCCCTTATTCTTTTATTATTGCGATTTATTAAATTTATTGCTTTCGATTCCATTAAGGCATTAGATTGAATTGTGTTGTGATTTGCTTAGCTTAAGTTTTAAAATCCCAATTCACCCCCCCTCTTGGGTTGTACACTTGCATTTCAAAAATGAAGAAACTTGACTAAGCAAAGAATTTCGTCCATGTTTCCTTATCTTTTGTAGACCTATTTGCAAATGCTGACTAATTTCATGGAATTCACAGTATCTTGAACTTTTTTTTGTAATGCTTGTGACAATTCATTTGCAAAACCAAGAATTTTTTTTGTCAAGTATAAAGTAAACACAAAATCAACTGTTTGCATGAACTTCAAGGTTGAATTTGCTTCAAATCTTTCCTCAAAATTTGATGTGTCATTTGCAATAATCTCAAGCACATCAATTATGGATGAGAACATGGTAATAATGCTTATTAATGTACCATGATGTGAGCTTCACGGTGTGTCACTAGAACGCTTTAAAGTAATCCTTGATTCATACATTGTCCACTTTTAAGCTTGCTTGTTTTATGGGCTTCAATAACTGTAATAGCATGCTTCTCTCTATGAATATCAAATCGTTTAGATGAGGCTGCAACAATGTCAATAACTTTAGCAACTAAACTGAACAAATCATTAACTTTTTGGTGTTTTTTTACCACAAAAACAAAGGCCAACTATAATTAATGGGCAAAATAATGAATGAAATAAGTAAATTTATTCTCTTTAGAATGAGTATTTTCAAACCATTAAGTTCGCCTTGCATGTTTCTAGCACCATCATATCCTTGCCCACGCAACCTAGACATGCTTAATCTATGTTTAGCAAATAGTGTGTCACGTAACGCTTTAAGAAAGACAACTTTGGTATCAATAACATGTTCAATACCAATAAAACACTCAATCACAAGTCCTATTTTATCCACATAACACAACACAACTGCCATTTGCTCTTTTGTGGATATGTCACAAGACTCATCAATCATAATAGAAAATAAAGAGTCACCAATTTCTTTAATGATAGCTCCAGAAGTTTCAGCTGAACAAACACTTACAATTTGTTTTTGAATATCACGGGATATAATTTGGAGATTTGTTGGAGCATTGTTTGAAATAACACCTTTAATTTCCTCATTGTGATCAGCAAGATATTGTAGAAGCTTAAGAAAGTTTCCTCTATTATTTGAACTTTGAGATTTATTATTACCACAGAATGCAAGGCCTGTCTCAAAAGAAATCGAATGCAATCAATTACAGCTGTTAATCAAACTTGATACTCCCTTTGAATTATTTTAGAGTAGTTAAAGAAAAATGTAGCAACATGTGCCTTTTGATTCGTCAATGATTCACAATGTCGTCTCACTATGTTATGAGCACTATTTGCACCACCAACATGTTGTCTCGACATTTCTTTTTTCTTCTAATTTCTAAACCCTTCACTAGTAAAGCATGGACCACCCCCTTGATTATCATTTTCTTCTATGAAAACATAACATTAAAGACAAAAAGTTGCATCCTTTAACATGTTACATTCTAACTAATCAGGATAATTATCGAACCACCTTTGGACAAATCGTCCTGATTTTTCTCCTAATGATCTAGTAGGAAAATCATGGCTCTAAGGTTGAAAAGGACCTATTTGCAAGTATGCTCTCTGAACTTAATCTTGAATATTAGGATCTAACTTTAAAATTGTCGTTCGTAAACCAAGATCCCTTGGAAGATCATGCAAATTAAGTCTAACTTTTTCTTTTCAACTACCACTCATTTTTCCTAATGAGGTTGCAATTGTTGAATTCCTTCTTAAATATTTATCCATGGCTTTCAAAGAAATGTATTTAATGAATAAGTATGATATTTATTTATTGATCAAAGAAAACTTTCTACATAAATAAAAAGAATATACATGAAAATTACATTTTACAGAACTAGACAAAATATTATGGTTCTTGATTACAAATTTAGTGTACAATGTATTTATCTTAATAACTTAATTTGTTCTTAAATCTTTTACTGATGACAAAAATATTCATCTATGGCAACACAAAAATCAAACATGAATATATAATAAAATTAAGGATTTTATAATGGAAAAAAACAACAAAATAATAAAACATTAGAATTAATAAAATTACAATTTTAAAACATTAGACCATACAAATGAAGAAAAGTCAGAAGACATCCACGGACACAGTGACACGCACTGCTAATAGCCTAATCTGCTATGGAGTCCACACTTTATTCCACGAAAGAGACGAAAGAAAGAGTAAAGTTTAGATTTCATTTGTTTTAATGGATCTTTTAATGGATTTCATTTGATAAAGGCGGTTCTCTTGTTGTCTTTATTAATTTTCATGAAATTATAATAGCTAATCAAACTATTTAGAATTAGACATTTAAGTTAGGGGAAGCATAGAATTTTTTTAAAATTACGTGTGGCACTTTCAGAATTTCATAATTCACCTGAGGCATTTTTATAAATAAAAAATAAAAATATATTTTTTTAAGATAACCATAAAAAAAATTTTTAAAGCCAATTGGGGCACGGTCTTATGCTAGTTACGCCCCTGTTGGTAGCCACAGCTTGTTTTCACACAGCCCAACTGCTATACCTATTCCTTTTTTTTTTTCGATGCCTTATATGGTAGCCGTTAAGTAGCCTATTTGCTTTTGCCAAGGGATTTAGTTGTAGTTATTCCTTCTGATGCAGCCATGGCCCAGGCCAGCAACGTCGTTGCCAATAGTGGCATGGCTTGTCGCCAGCCTAAACGCACAATGTTAAAAACTAAATTTTTTGAATCTTAAAAAAAACAAATATATTGAAACCAAATTTAATAATATTTATCTCAATATTAGAAGATAATCATAAATTTGTTCTTAAACTCAATAATATGGTAATTATTAAATTCAAGAACACCAAAGATTTAATCATTAATAAAAAATAAATAATATTCTCAATGATTCAACATGAAGAGGCTATGATACTACTTGTAAGAATAATAAATTCTTTGGTAAAAACTATCACCTTAATTCAGTAAAATTCATGTCGTGCCACCAAGAATTAATAACAGAATATGTGGAAATGTACCTAAATTTATAATGTGCAATTGCTCTCTAAAGTTGTGTAGTCTGTCTTCCAGATCAACACATTCTTCTAAAGAATCCTTTAAACTTCACTTTACACTCTCTCTGATGATGAGATGTCATTTGAGAATAGAACAATACATATGACCTGGGTACCATAACCACTTATATATACAACTTTTCATGTTATCTTTAAGTATTACTATTTCAATCCATCATAGAAATAGAAATTACCCTTAAGTCTCTACACATTAAAAGATCACACCCTATTGAATACATTAAAGTCTAATTTACCGATATCCTTAATAAATCACTTTTAATTGGGGTTAACCTTATGTGATAGTCCATAATACATAATTATTCACATCTAAGTCTAACATTGGATTCAGGATCCAACAAAGCTGAATTAAAGATCTAATAATAAGTTCTATGAATATTGTGGTATAACCTGTTATGCTGCGGTCACTATGTTTCTAATAGCTATATCATGTAAAATACTGAATAGACCATGTAAGATTCTTAAGAATTGCATATTTATGCTTGGAATCTTTTGATGATATATAATAGTGCTTATATTGGATTAGTATCTTTCTTTCTTGAAATAGACTATCTTGTTTTTAATGAGATTTCAACAACTATATGACTTGCTTTCAAAATTTTTATGATATATGAAAAAAATATTAGCAAAGAACTAGTGTAGTTTCTGTACCAGCCATTGAATTTTTCTATTATTAGTAAGAATTTTTTAATTAGTGGTAACAACATTTTTTTTACATCTCTTAAATGTTCCATAACACATATTGTGCAACAACGAAAAATATTATTATTAATAACTAAAAATGGATGTTAGTTACACATGCTCCAAGGCTAGAACTTTGAATTTCATATTCAGGTTGAATCTCTCATACTTGACTTGGAATCACAGTTGATGATCTGATATCACGCTAAGAGAAATACAAGATTTTGATTGTTGGTTGTCAAATAATATAAATAACAAAATTATCATGAGATTGAAATTCATGAGAATTATATAATTGAATGCACTATATCTTTTAATAATGCATTTCCAATCACAACACAAGAGCAAACTGCTATGTGTCATATTCACAAAATATCTATTCAGTATTGACAAACCTCATACCATTATTCTCACACAAGTACAAAGCAAGTAATGACGTTTTTGAAAATGTATTATTTTCAACTTTTTCTTTGAAAATAAAAATCTATAGCATTATTGTTGAGAGAATTTGTGGAACAAAAAGATTGCCAAGTTTGAAAGTTCTCTGCTTGTGACTTATGCTCAAGAGTTGGCCAAGAATCCCACGTTAGCTATCTCTCCTAGATATATATGACCAGGCCAAGATTTTTTGGATCTTTAATGAGATGTTGGGCTCATATGTGAATGATTATGTGTTTCGAATTGTCATATAAAATTAAGTCTAATTAAAAATGGTATATTAATCTTTTTGTTAATTTGAATTTTAATGTATCTAATAGTATGTAGGCCTTTAATATGCAGAGACTGAAGGCAATTTCTTTTTTTATGATGGGCTAAAAATATAAATACAAAAAATAACATGAAAGTTATCTATATAAGTGGTTATGGTTCCCAGTTCATGCATAACATTCTATTATTTTTTGGCATCCCATCATTAAAGAAAGTGTAAAGAGAAAGTTAAAGAATTTTCTAAGAAAATGTGTTGATCTGGAAGGCAAATCACACAACTCTAGAAAGTAATTGAGCAATATTGATTCAGGAACTCTTTTGCATATTTGATTATTTATTCTTGGTGATACAACATAAATAGTCCTGAATTTTAGATGATGATTTTCACCAAAAGATTATTTTTTAACATATTTAACTATAATTTCTTATTATAATTACCCGTTATTGACTTATAGAGCTTGTTTACTTAAGAGTCTATGGGTTCTGAGTCATCCAAGCTCTATTTAGTTTGCAAAGAATGGGCTTTTTTTTCTAAGTAAACTCTTTTTGCCAAGTTATTAGGGGTGTTCAGAATCCAATCTGCTCAATCCGTCTGATCTGTGAAAATTCGATCCGTGGATTAGTAGATTGGATATGGATTGAAAATTTAAAAATCCGCAGTCGATGGATTGGATATGGATTTACTTCTGTAAATCCGCAAAAATTTGTAAATCCACAAAAAAAAATTTATTTATTTAGTTAAAAAATTATAATAAATCTAATTAAAAATATTATAAATGTGACATTACATAGTTACATAAGTACTATAACATATCTTAGTCATTACCCAATAATAATATAAATAAAAAATAATTAAATAATCAAATATACAAATATACAAATATAACTTGTAAAAATTGTAAAACAAAATAAAAGCAAAGTCACACGCACTAGTAAAAGCAACCTAATATAACGCTAAGTTACCAATAATTTGCAAAGTCACCCAAAAGTAAAGTAACATAATGCCAAGTCATCAACAATTTGCAAACAAAAAACCCTAAGCTTTCCCGCCATCACACGCACTGGCAACACCCAATACTGGTTCGATATGCCCTCAACATCGATTTGAAGGATGCTGGCCGTGCGATTTTGGCCAGAGCAAGTCATCTTCTTCCCCGAGTCCATCGAGCCATTTCCTAATCACTGGTTCCAGCCGAAAAATTGCACTATCACAACCTGCAAGATCGCCACCCGTACAGGTTCTCCTGGTTCCCATTGTTGATGGCTTCGTAATCACCACTTTTAGATAGGTGCAACAGCCTTGGTGAAAGATCAGATTGTGTTTGGTTTTAGAAACTTCGCCATTTCAATTAATTATGGCTTTATTTGAACAATTAATTTTGGTGTTATATTAATGTATTGTTGTAACTTTATTTGAACAATTAATCTTACTGTTTTATATTTTGAAACTTTGAACGTATTATTGTAATTCTATTTGAATAATTAATCTCGATGTGTTATATTTTAAAACTTTGAATGTATTATTTTATCATTATCTAAACAATTAATTTGTTTAAATTTTATTCAATTTTAAAGTTAATCGGTAGTAAAATTATTTTTATATTAGATTTTTTTATTTCATTAGTTCATGGATTGGAGAGAACTAAAAATTTTTAATTCGGAAACTAATGTGCAAAATGATGGATTGGATATGGATTAAGTTAAATCTGCATCCGATCCGCAGATGTATGAATTGGATATGGATTGAGTCAAATCCTCATCCGATTCACAGATATATGGATTGGATTTGGATTGAATTTAATCAATCTGTGGATTGGATTGGATTGAAAAATTATAATCCGTAAAATTATAGATCGGATATGTATTTGATGTCTAATTCGTAAAATACGATCCGCGAACACCCCTACAAGTTATTATTATTTTGCTTCTGAAAGATTTGGTTTGTATAAGATCTCATTCATGAAATACCAACTTTTGTCTCTTACTATTTCTTGAACTCAAATAACCACAAGCACAAATTATATTCACAATCAGCTAAGCTACACCTACATGCCTTGAGGCGTTCAAGTTTGTACTTTTCCATTTGGACATGCTTAGTGTGTTAATAGTTGTTTGAAGTAAAGAATTAAGAAATCTGTATGCTCTCAATCGAAGAGCACAATCTATCAAATTCAAATTAGTTTATGTTTCATTCTTAAAGATCAAGTAGGCAACAAATATGAAAAAGAACCATTTCACAAATTTGTCCTACTCTACAACAATGTATTTTTACACAGTAAGTTAGCAATAAGAAAGCTGTAATAAAATTTGAGTCCAGATAGTCTTATTCAAGCCTATTCAAGCACTCATTCTTTTAAGAATTGAGGGATGCAACTGACCTTGTTAGATTATGTACCCATCTAACTTGCTTTCTTATATAGCTAAGAAGAAAAGTCTTCATTATCGAAAATTAAATTGTCTTTAATGTCTTATCCATTTTTAGGGAGGGACAGCAATGGCCAAGTTTGAGCCAAATTCGATCACTGAAACAAAAGGCCTAACTACTTGAATTTCGGGTAAGGATTGGGTTGGCCTTTTCTGAGCCCCACCATAATTTTTTTAAAGATTTTTTTTATTTTAAGAAATTTAAATTTAAAAATGGAATTAAAGTTTAAAAGCTTTAGAACTTGTTTAAAGTAACATAAACATAATAATTACTCAACCATATAATTATATAAATAAACATAAATATATTTTTTTAAAATAAATTTTAAGGTCAGGTAAGGCCAGGGTAGGTAGGGCCCAAACTTTAACCTGAATTTAATCGGGCTCAAATATTTAGGCCCTAGCCCAACCTAGTGACCTTTAAGTTTAGATCCAAGTCCGAACAATTCGGATCGGGTCTCAGCCAAAATTCTAGCTAGGTATTCTTGCCATGTATATTTATAGGCTTACAGTCGCTTTAGCAAATTTATAATGGTGTATAATGCAAATGCAATGCTTTTGGCTTATTGAAATGTAACAAATGCTTTTATTCATATATGCAATGTAGGAAGCGTATGGGGTAAGACAAATTAGAAATTATAATATTTGAGTCAATTTAGTATTTAGTATTTTATTAGAATTTATCTTATTTGATTAAGTTTATTTAAAATCATATTTTGTAATTAAACTAGGATTTTAGATAATTTATCTTATTTGAGAAGAATTAGGATTTAATAGCTATTAGCATAAAATAGGGTTATTATTTTAGTTATTGTAAGAACTTTAAACTTTTCATCAGTAATATTTCGGATTACTCTATTTGGGTTTATCTTTGTCGTTAATTCTATGTTTTCTCTAGTTGAGAGCTATTGATTCTTGGGTTTCAAGAATGTACATTAGAACAACATCTAATATCGCTTCCACTTTGCGTCACACCAAATTAATAACAATTTATTCATCAATCTGCAAAATAGCAATAACCAAATCAATCTGCTAATGAATCATTTATTCACCAAAGTAGCAACAATTTGTTCAACAATGGAAATGCCAAAGTTTTCAGTTAACAAATCCTCTTTCTTCAACTAAAAAGCCCTCGTCTCTAAAATCAATCTACAAAACATTAAAGATGGGGTGAATCATAAACTCGATAAACAAACTCATGCATAAAGTTACTAATAACGATAATGTACATAATTATCACTATAAAGAACTATAAATTAGAAAATTATTATTATTTTACAATCTAATACATATGTATAATAAAACTCATAATAAGTTAAGTTATAACGTAAGAATCATTATTTATATATAATCGTTTAAGAAATCATTTAACAATAAAATCTTTTATTCATTTAATTGCTTATGCTACATAGTGTCATCTGTACTCCTGATGACCGAGCCAATCAATATATCACCTATAATCCAAGTGAGTTGGCCAATAAATCAATCAGGGTATTGTACTCAATAATCATCAATAGGTGCGGACAATATAGCTAGTTGTTCACTCATATCAATAATATTAACTATAGACAACCAGCCAAAACTTTAAATACAGTTTTCGGTCTTTCAATATCAGTCATTCAATAATCAATCAATAATCACTCTTGTAAGACATTTATTTGGTAAAGCGCTTTTAAAATAGTTTTTAAGTAAAACAATTTATAGAAGACCAAGTATTTTTCAAAGTCACTTGGAAAATGGTTTTGAAAAAGTACAATTTTAAAAGAAGTTTATTTGATTAAAATATACTTTAACTAATATATATCGAATTTCAAAAAATATATCATATTAATAAAACCATAAATTGCCAATTCATAATATAAACAATATTCTTTTCGTGTGTGTATATATTCCGAAGTAACCAGACAATATCCTCAATCACACGAGTTAACTTTTGGACTATTGATTTTAACCTCCTTTCTTCAAAACTAAATCAAAACTCAAGAACTCCTTTAATAGAAAATAGAAACACCATTAAACTCTTCTTCTCTTCCCTTTCTAAAAACATATATGTGTTTATTCTTTGAGTGATGATACAGCCACAAACTCTTGTACAAATTTATATTGTACAAACTGATGTGGCCTTAATCCATTAGTTGAATGAAAATATAAAATAATATAAATAAATCATGTGGGCCAAGAGATATTTAATTCAACTAATTTTATCATACCACATGAGTTTGTACAAAATAAGTTTATACAAGAGTTTGTGGCTATATTATATGCTACATTCTTTTCTTTATTAACCTCTAGAATTTTCCCCCCAAAAAAATAATTATTAACATATGAGGAGTTTTTATAAAACCAAGCCTTTTAATATCATCACTCCTTAAGCGATTTATTTCCTTTTAATAAAATTTTAATTAAGAGGTAAATAAGATTAAAAAAAAGGATAATACATTTGAAATTTAAAATTAAAAACACACTTAAATATCATTAACCTACAGTACCATATTCTATAAAATAAATATTATAAAATAAAAAAAGAAACAAATTACGTGCGGGTGTTATAGTTTGGGTTTAGGCAGCATGGCGTAGTTTATGTTTTAAGACTAAAATGTTTAATTTATTATTTTATTAATAAATTTAGATATTAAATTTACTTCAAAATAATATGAAATAATAGATAATAATAATTATATAAATTAAATTTATTTTACTTTTATTTTATATATAAATATTTTAATCATTTGCTTTTATTATTTAAAATTTTTTTATGACCTACATAATAAAACTTAAAAAATAAACTAAAATAATATTATAGATAAAATATTAATAAATCTAATAATATCAATTTGATATAAGTAGATGATATTTTAATATAATCAAATTCATATTAGTTATTATACTGCATTATATAAAAATATTTTAATCTTAATACCTAAAATTTATTGCTTACTAAAATAATAAGTACTATTTTATAAATAATTTTTAATTTTTATGACAAGGCACAAGACTACATAATTTTCTTGAACCAATTGAAAACGATGGAGATTTGCCTTTAATTATATAGATGGAATTGCTGCTTGAAAATAAAATCTTTATGGATGATAGAAAAATTTTAAACCATTCCAAGCATGTCAGGTTTAAATTTCACTAAAAAGGTTAAGTCCACTCAAAAATTCAAAAAATGTTTAAGAAAGAAAAAATTTCAATTAAAATACACATCTTAATATATATTTAACTCATCCATAATATGTTTCAATCTTTAAGCCTAAAGCCTAATCTAATAAAAATTATAGATTATAAATTTTAAAAACATAATAAAAATTTTTTTAAAATTTTGTAAATTATAAAATTTGGGCTTTTCGGCCCTGCCCCAAAAACATCCACGCCGGGGCCGGGCTGGACGTTAGCAAGTTCAGCACAGCACAACATTTTGCCAGCTGGAAATCTTTTTTCTTTTTTGGTATAAAATAGAGTTTTAAATTCACATATTTCACATTCTGAATTACAAAAAAAGTAATTATTCACCGTTCGTCTATTTTTTTAATTTTTTAAAATATATTTTTTAAAAAAATTTATTTGAAATTATATTTTTTTTAATTTTCTACATCCGTTTAGGTACTGTTAAGAAAACTAACGAAATATTATTTAAATAATTTTTTTACCTTTAAATTTAAAAAATAATTTATTCACAGATCACTTATTTTTTTATTTTTTTAAAAATATATAATTTTTAATTTTTTTTATTAAACTCTATTTAAAATTATATTATTTATATTTATTATTATTATATTATTATAAAATAACAATTTTACTCTTATGATGTTAATAAATTTATAATAATTTCTAAATAAAAGTAAAAAAATAAAAAAAATAAAAAAATATAAATTCAAATGGTTTTAAGTAAAAAACAATTTATATGTTAATAAAAAATAAAAAAAATAAATGTACCGTGGATAATTTTCCGTACAAAAATATCTACATCTTATCCGTCTGGACTCCACAAAAAGTAAAGATGGCCGAGGTTGGAGGTTCTCTGCCTGTGCCTTGTGTACAAGAATTGGCCAAGAATCCCACGGTAGTTGTCCCTCGCAGGTACATTAGACCGGACCAAGATGCAACAACCATCATTTCTGATGATGCTTTGGTTTCGAAGTTGCCAGTTATCGACATGCAGAGCTTGCTTTCTGAAGAATCTATGGATTCTGAGTTAGCCAAGCTCGACTCCGCTTGCAAAGAATGGGGATTTTTCCAGGTAAATTCCTTTACCAAACTACATGCTTTTCTATTGATCAAGAATCAAGATTAGACTTATCTTGTGACCTACTCTGCATCAATAGTTTTGGTAACTTTTGAGAAACATACTTAATTGCTTATTTTTGTTCTTCTGGAATACATAATTTTCCTTTATGAATTGCTTCAGATGGTAAATCATGGAGTGAGATCTGCAGTTCTAGAGAAAGTAAAGAAAGAGGTTCAGGAATTCTTCAATCTCAGCATGGAAGAAAAGAAAAAGTATTGGCAGCGTCCAGGAGATGTAGAAGGATTTGGACAATCCAATGTTGTATCTGAGGAACAAAAACTTGATTGGAGTGATTCTTTCATCATGATCTCTCTTCCAGAAAATTTGAGGAAACCACACTTATTTCCTAAGCTCCCTCTTCCCCTCAGGTTCTGTCTATGTCTTTCTTTCTGGTAAATATGTACGCGTAGGCTAGTTTGTTTTAATCCAGTTTATGTAACATCCTGCATTGCCTAGCGAATTAGTCTCCGAACTAATTTGTAAGTCATTTGTTGTTTCAATTATTAAGTAGACATCTTTCGGGTTACAAAACTCAATAACAACTGTGTACTCAAAACAGACAATATCTACTTGGTTGTTGAGTCGAGGCTATATCATTACACTTGGGGTTGTAAATTATTTATTTAGCAAACAATGAGAAGATCAAGTTAAACCTTCTAATATTGCAACTTCTTTCTATTGAAGAGACACCTTGGAAGTTTACTCAAAGGAGTTAAAATCTCTAGCCATGAATCTGATATTGAAATGGGAAAAGCTTTAAATATCAAAGATGAAGAAATGAGAAACTTCTTTGAAAATGGAATGCAAGCAATGAAGATGAACTATTACCCTCCATGCGCTCAGCCGGAGAAGGTTGTGGGTCTCACGCCTCATTCTGATGGCAGTGGTCTTTCCATTCTGCTAGAGATCAATGAAGTAGAAGGTCTACAGATAAAGAAAGATGGAGTGTGGATTCCTGTTACTCCCCTCCCAAATGCTTTCGTCGTCAACGTAGGAGACATTATGGGGGTAATAATTATAGTAAATTAGCTTAGCTTGGCATTAACATCAGAATGCAAGTTGGGGATTCTGTTTCAGCCTTAAATTATAAAAGAAATTTTGCTATAGTAACCATTCGGAGCATATCAACTGAAACCCATGCAAAACAACTGAAGCTATTTAACAGCTTTAGAATTTTTGAGCTCCATTTTATTGATTGTTCGTGAAATGCCCTGGAAAACTCTCAGAACTAATGCTGCAAATGTTGAAAATAACGGTCTGTTTGAAGCTCAACTTTGAGAATTTATTTAGTTACTAAAAATTGAAGATCAATTATGAGCTGGCTCATGTGCTTTGAGAATTTTACATGGCAGATTATAACCAATGGAAAATACAGTAGTATTGAGCATCGTGCAGCTGTAAACTCTGTACGAGAAAGACTCTCCATTGCTGCATTTTACTACGTGAGATACGATGGTGAAGTATACCCAGCATCCAGTTTGATCTCTGAAAATACACCTTCATTGTTTAGAAGATTGACAGATGGTGAAGTATACCCAGCATCCAGTTTGATCTCTGAAAATACACCTTCATTGTTTAGAAGATTGACAGTTGAAGAGTACCTCCGGCGCCGGCTTGCTCGTGAGCTTAGTGGAAAATCTTATCTGGATGTCTTGAGAATTCAGCATGGTCGAGGCTAGTATTATACATTTATTTTGGATTAAGGAGTGTGGCACAGAAACTGAGAATAGAACATGCTTATGATATGTGCTTGTACCGGATCAGTATCTGTCTTTCTTGAAATTGAATTCTTGTATGCTTAACATGAGATTGCAAGTGATACACATGTGCTTGACAATGTCATTCAAATGCTTTTCGTCAATTTAACCTCTTCATTGATGACTAGTGCTTGATGCTTATTGAGTTAAGCAATCAACATATTCATGAATTACAGGGTAGCATCTATGTATCTTGCCTTAAAAAAATTATAACTCCTCATATCAAGAGACTTTTTAGGATGTATTTGATAGTCTACATTACATTGTACTACATTATATTAAAATTTTGTTCTATATTAAAATTATGCTGACTCCTGTTTGGCTGTAATTTTTAGTTGCATTTCACTGCATTAAAAAAATTGCTAATGCAGTGAGAGGTATACTAAATAAACCTACAGAGTTTGGGTTCATGCTGCAATGCATAGTTTTAAGGCTGAAAAGGTAAATTTCACTAATAATTTTATATATCCATTTTACGTTAAATTAATAGACAACAATAACATAAATTAAATTTATTTTGCTTTTATTTTATATATAAAATTATTTTAATCATTTCTTTATTATTTAAAAATTTATTATGACCTAGACAATAAAACTTAAAAAATAAATTGAAATTAAAAGATAAAATATTAATAAATCTAAATAATATCAATTTGATATATATATATATATATATATATATATATATATAATAATTTAAATCATTTTTTACATTCCTTGTCTCTTCTTCACATTTAATAAATATTTTAGGATCCGGATTATTATCTTTGAAATTTGTTGTAAAGAAGATTGCAAAACTAAAATTTTGTTAAAGCAAATTTTGTTTAAAGGTATATAGGCGGGAATCCCTCGACGTAAGTTCTAGAGATGATCCCGAATGAAAATGATGGAGATCCCTTCAATTACGTACCATTAAACGACTTTAAAATTTAGTAGACTTAGTATAAAGACCGAGATAGACTTAGGTTGCGTGTTAAACGCTGAAATCATGGCTTTATAAGATATTTTGAAGATTAATGCAACCTCGAGTCAAGTTCGATCCTTCCAACATATTGTAATTATGTGTCTTGATCTAAAAATCATCTTTTAAAATATTTTTGTCTTTTAAAGAGATCGTTATATTAGGATAACAATCAAATGAAATAGGTCCTTTCTGGACATAGATTCAATACTGTTTAGCCTGAATCATCAAAGGAGATTTTCCCATCCCCTAGAAATCAATTGTATTTAAACCTTCTTTCGTTAATGGTTTTATGCCAACTTGAATTAAACCAATATGGACATAATTAATATATTGGTATTTTTATTAATAATTTAAATCATTTTAATTATTGTAATTCATCATATAAAAATATTTTAGTCTTGTTATTTAAAATTTATTATGTGCTAACATATTAAATTATTATTTTATTGATAAGTTTTTCTATGACAAGGGACGAGACTGTAAATTTCTGAACCAAATGAAAATGATGGAGATTTGCCTTCAATTACGTAGATGCAATTGTTGCATGAAATGAAATCTCGGAGAATGATAGGCCCAAGTGATTTGGGCCGGTCTTAGCCTAACTTGTTTGTATTTTCTTAACACTCAAGTCAAGTTCGGACTTCCTTCAAAAGGCCCAAGCTCGATTTGAAAGCTAGAGAAATACTTTAAAATTTTAATATATATATCTATATATATATATTTTTTAATTTTATAAAACATAAAATTCAAACTGTTTAGCCCGAGCAGTGCTTACACTTTGCCATCTCTAGAAATCTTTTTGTACAAAATAGCATTTCTTCTCAATGAATATCACATTTTATGAGTCATCCGATGATTTGTTTTTTAAATTTTTTATAGCATCAATAATGTAACTAATTCACACAATCAGATTTTAATTTATAATGTAAAATATTTTATATTAATAAAAGAGAATTGATTTGGTAGGTCAAATCACCCACCTTATTATGAGTAACAGTCCGCATGTCCAGTTTTTATTGGGAGAGCTATGTAATGGGATTCACATCTTTCTTAATAACAGTTAGATATGTGGGAAACTATTAATAAAAAATGTAAATTCTTTTAAAATATTGTCATTAACTAATAAATTAGTTAAAATGATTATTTACAGATTAAATGAAGGGAAAAAAAGAGTTATAATGAATGAAATTCTCTCCCTTTCATATTGAATTCATAAGGATGTCTGTTTAATTAACATATGGAATTATTGCATGAAAATGAAATTTTTTTATAGGGTTATTATCATTTTATTACTTCAGGAATTACCAAATATCAAATGACTACGACAATTATTATCTCCTATCATTTTACTAATATATCTTTATAAAAATATCATTTTACTACTTTTCCGATTTTTTTGTACAAAGTTGATTAAGTTAATTGATTTAAAAATAAAAATATCAATTTCACCCTTCATGATTAAAAAAAATATATATTTGAAGCATATTTACAAAATAAATTTGTAATATATTTATTAAAATAGATATAAAATTTCAACATAATTTTTTTTGCTAGAATTATGATATATGAATTACAAATTTATCTTATTAATTTTTTTAATCATGAAGGATAAAATTGATTTGTCGATTAAATGAAGGGAAAAAAATCTAATAGTTATAACGGAAAAGTAGAAAATCCCTTTTATAAAGATATAATAAGAAACGTCTGTTTAATTATTATATTCAATTATTGCATGAAAATAATAATAACCCTTTTTTTATAAAATGAAGTTTCAGATCTACATGTTTCACAATGTAGATTACAAAAATCTCTTCATCTTATCTATTAGTCCACTATCATTATTTGTTTGTCGCCCAAACTCCAAGGCAGATGTTTCCAATTAAAAGATTAAAGAAGATTAAGAAGGCGGCAAAAATTGCGTTGACACGTGACAGCCGAAAGCCCCTTTGGCTTGTTTCGGAAGAAATACATATTTTAAGGCTAACGCTATGTTACGTTGAGTGTAACATACATTCAAAATTGAAAATATCACTAGACACCCTTAAATTTCATGGAAACTACATTAATAGAATTAAAAGAATTACTTTTAAATCTCAAAGAAGAAATAAAAGATATAAAACAAGAAATAGGAAAAATAAAAATAGAGTTGTCTACAATCCAAATAAGTCGAAAGAAAAATAAAAAATTAGAAAAATTTGAAATATTAAAATCAGAAATAATCAGAACAAGTTTTAAAGAACCAATACAAAAACCCCAAACAGGAAGCTATGACGATTGGTTTATGAAAACTCAATATCCAAAGATATTAGAAGAAACAGAAAAATTAAAGGCAGAATTAAAAAGAAAAGATAAAGGTAAAGAAAAATTAGAAATAAAAGAAGAAGTATTGAGCGGATCAGATTGATGGAAACTGATCTAGAAGAATTAACTGAAAAATTTAGTGACATAAATTTTAGCGATTTAGAAGATTTTGAAAAAGAATATCAAATAAAAATGAATACTGCAGGTGGTCCAGAAATGAAACCTAGTGTAGCAGAACCTAGTCATAGATATGAACATAAAAGAAAAAATAAACCATTTTATGAATTTCATCCCCCAATCAAAAATACGCCTTGGAAAAAAGAATATCAACCTAATAATGATAAACTAATACCTATAAGTAATACAGGAGCATTTTTAGACTTAGACTGTAAATTAGACCCCTGTAAAACTTTAGTTGAATGGGGTATGCAAATGAGATTATTTTTTATATACAATGGTTCAAATGATGACTGGAATATAGAAACAGAAGAAGAAAAAATAAACGTATTTGTCGATATCTTAATAGCTAGTTTTACTGGAAATGTATTTCACTGGTGGAAAGGATTAAGTGAAGATACACAAAAATTAATAAAAGACTCTACTAGAATTGCCTTTACAAGAAGCAAAGCATTAGGAATTGAAAGGATAATTGAATATATTGCTAATGAATTTTTAGGAGAAGATTGGTTAGAAAATACAACTGCAGAAGTAAAAAAGGATAAATTAGAAGCTAGAATGAAATTAATAAATTTAACGATATGTAACATGTGTTATGTAAAGGAATACACTTGTGAGTTTAGAAAATATTATTATACACAATTTTTTAGTAATGAGGACCAGAATGTTTATAAAAATTTATATTACGCTAAATTACCATACCCTTGGAATGGATATTTTATAAAAGAATATGAAAAATATAGTACTATAAACAGGTATCCTGACACCTTAGGATCAAGAATAACATTTTTAAATACAAGATTAAGTGAAATATGTATTCAAAGAAGTTTAATAAAGAAAAGTAGAAATATAACTGAGATATGTTGTGAAAAAACAGAAATGCCAACTCAATGGGGCTGTTATACCCCCTTTAAAAAACGAAAAAAAATTCTACAAAAAAGAGAAAAAATATAAAAGATATAAAAAGTATAATAATTTTAAAAAGAAATATAGAAAATCAGGAAGAAAATATTATAAGAGAAAATATAAAAACCAAAAAAGCAAATTAGATAAATCAAAATGTAAATGTTGGAATTGCGGAGAGATGAGACGTATAAGCCCAGACTGTACAAAAAAGAAAGTTAAATTATTAAGAAAAGAATTTGAAGAAATTGAAAGTGATTTAGAAGAAATAAGTAATATATCAGACTATGAAGGAAATGAAGTTTACGTAACAATAGAATCTGAGGATGAATCCGAATAAGGAAAAGGAAAACACTGAATTCGAAATAGAAGAAATTGAAGAAATAGAAAAAGAAGAAAATAAATCAGGATATAGCTTAGTTGCCACTTTTAATAAAGAAAAATATAATAAGATTTTAAAAATGAATATGAAAAAACCTGAGTATGGAATAATACAAAAACTCAGAGATATGTTTAAAAGAAGACAAATAGTATTGCATGAATATTATGAACAAGAAAAAGCAGTAACAGTTACACAAGCTGAAGGAAATATTAGGTTCAGCTTAATAAATAAAAGAACCATAGACTTAGCTTTAAGAAAAGTAAAAAATGAATCAATAAGAGAAAAAATCCAATATGTATATTTGGCAGAAATACAAATTTTAGTAAAATCCCTTTTTAAAGAGGGAATAGATAGTCCAATAATCTTGTCTTTACATGACCAAAGATTTAATGACCCTAGTATAGGACATTTAGGAACCATAGAAGGAAATTTATGTTATACTAAACTGTTATATACATGCCATCCTAGGTACTGTGTACACATTAAGGATAAGAACATTGATGAGACATTAAGTTTACATTTTAAATTATTAAAAAAGAGCTTAATGAAAGAAGGCAATAGACTAATGACGATACATTACTCAGCATTATATAGTTTCTGTAATTCAAATTATGGAGAGATATATGGAAATAAACCCTATTTTGAGATAAATAAAGAATGTGAAGAAATAGCAACACTTATAGAACCAACAATTCAAGATTATAAAATACCAATAGAATATGATCTTAGCATAGATGATAAAAAACAATTTCTTAATAATGATAATGAAAATTCAATTATTCCTATAAGTTTTGCTGGAAGAACCTTAATAAGAGGAAGCTCGTCTAAAAGATTAAGTACTGATTGACAAATCATAAAAGTCTTACCAACGGACAATGTAGTAAAAATATCAGGACAATATTTTGATGGAATAAATTACATCAGTAAAGCACCTATATTAATAGATACGGGTACAAGTCATAATTATATGAATCATCTTAAAAACAGAGGACTAATAATTAAAGAAAAAGAACTTCCTTATGAATATACTGACTTTAATGGTAATAAACATATTTGTAAGCAAGAAGTCAAAGTTCCTATAATTATAGAAGGATTAAGGATAATAGTATCTTGTTATATAGATTCTTCTATGAATACAGATCCAGAAAAGCATATAATATTAGGAAATAGTTTTTTAAATGAGTTAGAATATTATAGAATAGAAAAAGATAAAGTAACTTTACAAATTAATGGTCATAAAATCACATGTGCAACATGTTAAGACAAGCATATATAAAATATCCTATGTCTGTTTACATACAAATAAATATCATTGAAAAAAATATAGATACATGTGCTCTTATAGACACTGGTAGTGAAATAACAATTATGAAATCGTTTCTATCTACTCAATGGAAACAAAATGGAACATTAAAAATTATTGGTATTACAGGAGATAAACAACAGGTTAATCAATCTTTATTAAACTATGATATCCTCTTAGGAAGTAAAATTATTCGTATAAACCAAATATTCCAATATAATAATATTGATTGTGACATACTTTTAGGAAATGACTTTCTCCAACAGTTTCAATATTATCAACAAACTACATATATGATCACCCTTAAAACTCCTTGTAATCATATCCTCCGTATTCCTCGTGAATTTAAACCATACAGAGTTCAGCCCAGCCAGCATGGTGGTCAGTTATGAAAAACATTATTTAGTACAGAAAGGACATAATTATAATATAAAATTAGAAACAATAAAATCACAATTAGAAAAGGTTTATAAAGAAAATCCTTTAGCATTATGGAAACCAGAGCATCCAAGAGCAAAAATAGAGTTAACTATAGATAGAATAATAAGACTTAAACCAATGATGTATACAGAAGAAGATAGAGAAGAATTCAAAATTCAAATAAAGGAACTATTAAATTTAAAATTAATAAGGCATAGTAATAGTCCACATAATAGTCTGGCCTTTATGGTTAGGAAAAGATCAGAACAATTAAGAGGAAAAGTCAGAATGGTAATAAATTATAAAGAATTGAACAAATATACAAAATTCGATGGATATTATCTTCCCAATAAAGAATTATTAATAAACCTTGTAAAAAATAAAACCTATTATTCCAAATTTGATTGCAAGTCAGGATTTTGGCAAATAAAAATGGAAAAAAAGAGTATTTCTTATACAGCATTCAGCACTCCACAAGGACATTATGAATGGTTAGTAATGCCGCTTGGATTAAAAAATGCACCACAAATTTTTCAGAGTAGAATGGATCAAATATTTAAAGAATATAAATATATAATAGTATATGTAGATGACATATTAATAGCTTCAGAATCAATAGAAGAACACAGAAAACATCTAAAAGAATTTGTCAATGTCTGTATCAAAGAAGGAATCGTATTATCCGAAAGAAAAGCAGTTATAGAAAATAAGAAAATAGAATGTTTAGGAATGATTCTTGATAGGAATGGTATAAGACTCCAAAACCATATAGGGAAAAAGATTATAGAATTTCCTGATAAATTGGATAATAAACAACAAATACAAAAATTCTTAGGCTGTTTAAATTATGCAGAAGGATTTATAAGAGATTTAGCTAAAAAGAGGAATATACTACAAAAGTTACTTAGAAAAAATAATACCAGAGGTTGGAGTGAGGCACATACAGAAACGGTAAAAGCACTTAAAGAAGAATGTAAAAATCTCCCTGTATTAAGATTACCAGAAGAAAATGATAAACTAGTAATACAAACTGACGCTTCTGATTTATATTGGGGAGCAATATTAAAAACTGATTTAAATGAAATTTGTAGATATACAAGTGGAACATTTAATCAAGCAGAAATAAATTATCCAACTCACGAAAAAGAGCTTCTTGCAATATACAAAGGAATAAAGAAATTTTCATTATTTCTACTCCAAAAACAATTTATGGTAGAAACTGATAATAATCAGGTAAGTTCACTCATAAACAGAACATTACCAAATGAACCTCAGTATAGAAGATTACATAGATGGCAAGCATATCTATCTTATTATAATTTTAAGATTATTCATATTAAAGGAATTAACAATTTCCTTGCAGATTTTTTGAGCAGGAACATAGAATTCGGAAGATGAATACTGAGACCAATAAAACCCTCTCAGTTATAAATACAGAATTACAGCGACTCAAAGCTGAAGCATCAGATATGCTTGATGCAATAAACTACATAAAAGAGGCTGCAGAGGCCCATGAAAAGGGAATAAATTTGTTAGAGTCTTACATAAATGACCTAACAAAAGAATTTACAATAAACACCAGTCCAATAAACTTAAGAAGCAGTAGTGGACCACTCCCTAAACAGGAACCCACTTCCGATCCAAAATCAAGTCATATTATATCCATAGAAACTGAAATGCCAAAAATATCCCAAGAGTCACCAAAAGCCTCTTCTTCTTCAAAAAAGTTTATCCAAATAAATGCTACACCAGAAGAGGAAGAAAGCCTTATGCCCTTAAACCCAAAAGAAGAAGAATATAAACAGTTCTCTACCTGGATATACTCTACCTGTTCACACAATAATACTATCTTTAAAGCTCCAGGGAAAAATATGTATCCCAGAATGATAGCAGTAAAAGGAGCAGACCCACTCCTTATAGGAAAAATAGCAAAATACGGGTATTTAGACCTGATATACCCTGATATAGATCTAAGAGGAATAGCCTGCTTTGATGAATTATTAGTTAAAGAAATATCCAGATTCGCCCAGAAAAAACCTATATACCTTAAGTTCTATACTATTAGCCCAGAATACCATCAAAATGTAGAATATCAAGCCTTTTATATGATTTCAGTAGGCCATATTTCGAAAAATTTCAAAGTAGAAGTAGGAACAGAATACACAAATGTTCCTCAAATAAACAAGTCATGGATTAGAACCCGTAGAGCCAGGGGAATAAAAGCAATCTGGAGTATAGCTAAAGACCTTTATAAGAGGAATTTTAGAACAATAATCCGTTTCCAAAATTATATTCTTGTAACTTCTGAAGATAATCATACACCTTCAAATATCCTCTTAGAATTTATAAATGAAATTAGTACATTGAGATTTCCGAGCAAAGAATTAATGGATATGAAGCTCGTGGCAGATAGCTACAGCTCAATGGCCGACAGAAATAAAGCGCACTCGGAAAAAGAATAAAAGATAAAACGCATTCAGAAGAAAAGGAGAAACGTCGAGACAAAAGAAGATAAGAAAGCTCTTTGACAATGGACCACATAAAGATACCAGTGGCAGACAAGAAAAAGAAAAGTTTTACAATAATTTTATTCTTGTAATAATTTTGTTTTGGAATCTTTTGTAGAAAGCGATGTAATCAATAATGTAAAGAATCAATTATTGAAATAAAAGGGGAAAAAAGAGGAGAGGCTCCTCAGACATTAGAACGATAATTGAATTCTCTCTGAAATTAACTTACTCTACAATTGCAACCCTCGCACAAAGAATCTCTAAAAACATAAAAATGAAGAACTAAACACTCTTTTGCTCGAATCCAAAAACCTAAACACCATCAACTAAGAACAGCAAGACCAGAGAAAAGAAAGAGAAACCTAAAAATAAATCAACCCTTTTGCAAGAAAATCCAGATCCATACAGTAAAGCCATTTTGGTCCGCAGATCCCGTTGAGGCAGGAGGCCGTTGAGGGAAATTGGACAGTTAGGCTGCAGGTCACTGGAGAACAGATCAGAAGGCAAATGAGAGAAGATATTTTTGGGTAATAATTCTTAATCTTTATCTCTTGGGGAAGTTGTTGATGGTTGATTGGTAAACTGGTTTCTGGAGGAAGAGCAAATCACTAAGAATGTTAAGAAAAATTAAAATTTTATTTTGATCATGAATAATCAAATTTATTTAGGAGAATCAAAAGAATATGTAATAAATCCAACTACAAGAATAACGTATTATGATTATATGATGATAATAGATTTTAATATATGATCTTTTAAACAGAGTTCTTATATGTTCAGTAAACACGAACTAGTAAGAACAGAAGACTTACTGGCTATATATTCATTAAATCTACCTCAAGAATTAAAACAAAAAATAATAAAATTTATAGAAGTTGATAAATTAAAACATAACATAGTCATGTTGACAGTAGAGGAAGGAATTGATATAGCAAAGGCGTATCTAGAACAAACAGTATATATAGAAGGACCCTCATATACCTATAATTCTGATAATGAAGAATTTGATATATAATCTAAATAGAAAGGTATATAGAATGGAAACCAAGACATGCGGGCTACTGGTCCAAAGGGGAATTAAATATCTTGACTGAATTGTCAAGGATCCCGTTGTCCTGGTCTAACAATTTCACGTACCTTCTATTCTTGATGATTTACGTAAACTAATAAACCATTTAGATAAATTTGATGGATTTTGTAATTATTTTAAGGTTAAAAATAAATATTAATAAAATCGATATAATCTTAATTATTTGTATTTTAATTCATATAATCTGTATATTAATTTATTTAAAGTATTATTGAATTCTACAAATTAGATACATATAAAGACGTTAATATTGTGATATTTTGTTAATTATGCAACTGAATATTCTGATTATTAATATTTAATATTTTGTTAATTCTGTAATCCTGTTTTATAATTTTATAATTTTGTTTTTGTTTATTCTGTTTTTTTTGTTTATTCTGTTTTTTTTGTTATTTTGTTGCCAACGGCAAGAATGGTATCAGAGCCAGATAATCTAATAGAATCCATATTATAATACAGATAAATGGCAGACCCAATACAATCAATAGTTAATAGTTTATATTTATTAAGAGTATTTAGTAAGGAAGAAATAAAAAACTTAATAAAAGTTATAAAAACTGATAAAAATAACATTAGAAATATAGATCTTGAACTAACTGAGGATCTTAGAGAAAGATCTATAGATACTATAGGAGCAGAAATTATAATCGAAAAGAAAATGAAATTTATAGACGAATTTATAAAATTCTTAATTTTTTGGTATAAAAATGAGACATTATGAATCAAGCATTTAATACTATACATCAGTTATCAGACTGTATAGATAACATGTGGTTAGGATGGGAAAATATAATAACCACATATATAAATTTAATTAATCAAAAAATACATATGTTAGAACAAGAAAGAATTGGTTTAATAAATGCAGGACCAGAAATCTATTCTGAATTTATAGATTTATATGAGTTTGATAATCACTTATTAATGTTTAAAGAAATAAAGAAAACATTAGAAAAAATAAAAAATAGATGTAGAACGGATGGAAGAAGACAAATAAATCCACAACAATAAAAATTAAAGATAAAACAAAATTAAAGGGATCTAGATGAAATTAGCCATTATGGAAAAGACAAAGAATGTATGGTACGCTGAGTGTAAGTTAGGCGCTCCCATATTTTAAACTCATTCAATAATAGTCTCTGCATCTGCAATCTTGTTCTAATACCAATACAAAACCGCTGCAACATTAATCTTCAGAGAATTTGTAGGAAAAAAAAAAAAAAAAAGAAGATGGCCAAATTTCGAGGCTCTCTTTCTGTGCCTTGTGTTCAAGAATTGGCCAAGAATCCTACTTTAGTTGTCCCTCCCAGGTACATAAGACCGGACCATGATGCAACAACCATCATTTCTGATGATGCTTTGGTTTCAAAGTTGCCAGTTATCGATATGCAGAGCTTGCTTTCTGAAGAATCTATGGATTCTGAGTTAGCCAAGCTCGACTCCGCTTGCAAGGAATGGGGATTTTTCCAGGTAAAGTCCTTTACCACAGCACATGCTTTTCCATTGATCAAGAATCAAGATTAGACTTCAGCTTGTGACCTACTCTGCATCAATAGGTTTGGTGACTTATGAGAAATATACTTATTTCTTATGTTTGTTCTTCTGGTCTTCTTACATTTTAAGTTGCCATAAGAAAAGCCGCATAAAAATTTTGAATTGGGGATTCTTGATCATCTTTTAGAATTGAGTGATATTAATTGTAACTGTCCCTGTTGGTTTGTGCACCATCTAACTTGCTTCTTATAAGGATGTGAAGACATAAACAAATTTATAAACCATAATGGTGTTTTAATGTAACTGCTATATTCTTAGTTAATTTAGTGAAAAGTAACAACTGCTTTTATTAGTATCTAAATCAGCGAAATAACTTGCACTGTGTCTCAATAAAATACCTTTGCCCAGTACGAACTTAGAGGCACTGCCGACTATTGTCATCTTTGCTACTTTTCTTTTATGAATTGTTTCAGATGGTAAATCATGGAGTGAGCTCTGCATTTCTAGAGAAAGTAAAGAAGGAGGTTCACGAATTCTTCAACCTCAGCATGGAAAAAAAGAAAAAATATTGGCAGAGTCCAGAAGATCTAGAAGGATTTGGACAAACATATGTTTTATCTGAGGAACAAAAGCTTGACTGGGGCGATTGTTTCATCATGACCACTCTTCCGGTCAATGTGAGGAAACCACACTTATTTCCTAAGCTCCCTCTACCCCTCAGGTTCTCTCTCTGTCTCTCTCTCGTTGTGCGCGTACGCTAGTGTGTTTTAGTCCAGTCTAGGTCCTTGATTCCTATTTGTAAACATTGAGAAGAACAAATTAAACCTTCTGTCTAATGTTTTATCTTCTTTTTTATTGTAGAGACACCTTGGAAGTTTACTCAATGGAGTTAAAATCTCTAGCCATGAATCTGATATTGAAAATGGGAAAAGTTTTAAACATCAAAGACGAAGAAATGAAAAACTTCTTTGAAAATGGACTGCAAGTAATGAGGATGAACTATTACCCTCCATGTCCTCAGCCTGAGAAGGTTGTGGGTCTCACGCCTCATTCTGATGGCTCTGCTCTTACCATTCTGCTACAGATCAATGAAGTAGAAGGTCTCCAGATAAAGAAAGATGGAGTGTGGATTCCTGTTACTCCCCTTCCAAATGCTTTCATAGTTAACGTTGGAGACAGTATGGAGGTAAATTAGCTTAACTTGGCATTAACATCAGACTACAGGTTGGATTTCTGTTTCAGCCTTTAACTGGCCCTCTAGGAGACTAGTATTGACTCCTCATTTTTCTTAGATTATTTCTTTACTAAGCTTATACAGTTAATGAAGAAATATTGCTTTTACATATCAACTGAAACTCGTGTAAAACTATAGAAGCTACCGAACAACTTCAACATTTTTTAGCTCTGCTTTATTGATTGTTCATGAAATGCCCCGAAAATGCCGCAAATGTTGGAAAAAACAGATCCAAGATCAACTTTTAGAATTTATTTTGTTAATAAAAGTTGAAGATCAAGTATGACTTAGCTAATGTGCTTTGAGAATTTTACATGGCAGATTATAACCAATGGCAAATACTGTACTATTGAGCATCGTGCAACTGTAAATTCTGTACAAGAAAGACTCTCCATTGCCGCATTTTACTACACGAGATATGATGGTGAATTATACCCAGCATCCAGCTTGATCTCTGAAAAAGCACCTGCATTGTTTAGAAGATTGACAGTTGAAGAATACCTCAGTGGTAGGTTTGCTCGTGAGCTTAGGGGAAAATCTTATCTGGATGTCTTGAGAATTCAACATGGTCAAGGCTAATGTATGTTTATTTGGATTATGGATTATGGCGCAAAAACTGAGTATACAACATGCTCATGATATGTGCTTATATTGGATCAGTATCTTTCTTGAAATAGGTTTTTTGGATACTAGCCATGATTTTGTGAGATTGCAAGTGATGCGTACTTGAATATCATTCGAATTTTCTTTTTTTTTTTTGGGGCAACTTTACCTTTTCATTTATGATAAGTGTTGGATGCTCAATGAGTTAAGCAATCAACCTATTCACGAACCATATAAATTAGCAGTTTGGACTTGTTGATTCAACTGAGACTGCTTACTTGGACTCTGTTGATATTTGAGTTTAGCTGCGGTTCTATTCTGTTCTAAAGATGGGATGATATGTTTGCAAAGGGAAATTTATAGTTTGGTACAGTGACTTTCCGATGGAAATGTCTCTTTATTGTTGCAAATAAACATGTGAAGAAAGTGAGACTGCTCGTGCGTCTGTTACTCTAGTTATGGGTTACTTATGTGCTGCTTGAGCTAAGTAATAACGGCGTGCCTCCCAAGTATAAATATAGAGGCCAAGGCTGTGTGACAAGCCAACTTGAGATTGCATTTTCCTAGAGTACAGAGAGAAATAGAGTTTGACGACTAGCTCATTCTCTTCGTGGATTTTTGTACTGTAACCGTATACACCATTCGTTGATTAGTTAGAATCCCTTGAATCTCTTTCACCTGTAGGCGTAAGCTGAACCATGTAACCTCTGTGTTCTTCATCTTTGGTCTTTGTTTAGTTTATTGTTTATGTTTTTTGGATCATTTCTTGGGTTCTTCCATTTGTATAATTGCTGTTCTTGATCTCTGTTTGTTACGAATTGATCAAGAATCTCTGTCGAGTTTGGTAATTGCGATTACAAAACAGAACGCTCTAGTCTTCTTACTGCGAGCAAGTTTACATCAAATGTTTCTCTAGCGTTTTTGACACTAGTAACAGACTTGCTTTTGGCCTAAGGAATTTGCTGATTAGTAGAATGGACAGCTGTCATGTGTGGGTTGCCCTTCATCTTTTTTAACAAAGAGTGTTTTACAGCTCGGCTGACCTGAATGCAATTTGCGACAGAGGTGACAGGTGACACAACCTATAACAAAATACCATTGTTTTGAATTTTTGAAGCAATCAAAATGACGTTGTTTTGATGTCGCCCTTTTGTCTAAATAGCAATTTTCAGTACTAATAAAGGGTTTGTTCCGGCATTTAGTGAATGAGATTTCATTGCCTCTCAACCTTACAAAAAAATTCTAGTGTTTTGAACGGTCCCACGTTACCAGAATGTCAGCTAGACAACTATCACACAACATTGCCAATTTTTTCTTTTCTTTTTTTTTTTTCAAGAATTGGAAGATTCTGGGAAAATTAGTATCCAAGTCAGTCACCTGCTTTGTTTTTTCAACTGGTTAGGTAGACGATGGTGACAAGTGTGTAAAAGCTGGTATAACAAAGGAAATGGAAGACTGTGCAGTCGTGTTGTTTACTTGAGCCCAATCCGTAGTTTATAAAAGAGCTGTGGTGTAGTTGAGCAAATTTGTGTGACCAAAAAAAGAAAACAAAATGGCCAAGTACGGAGGTTCTTTGCTTGTCCCTTCTGTTCAAGAATTAGCCGAGAATCCTATGGTAGCTGTTCCTCCGAGATACATACGTCCTGAGCAAGATGCACCTGTCATTTCTGATGGTACTTTGATCTCAAAGTTCCCAGTTATTGACATGCAGAGCTTGCTTTCTGAAGAATCAATGGATTCTGAATTGGCCAAGCTTGACTTCGCTTGCAGAGAATGGGTTTTTTCCAGGTAAAAGACGAGGCATGTTAAAATTGCAGCTTTGAAATGCCAAGATGGTTGTTCTTGTTTATTATTTATTTGTTCAAATTAACATTCTGATGGCTCTACTCTTACCATTCTGGTAGAGATCAATGAAGTAGAAGGTCTCCAGATCCAGAAGGACGGAAAGTGGATTCCTATCGCACCGCAGCCAAATGCTTTCATTGTCAACATCGGAGACACATTGGAGGTAATAATATTTATATGACCTTTCTCATGTGCTCTAATATTTTTAACATTGCAGATTATAACCAATGGGATATACCGTAGCATTGAGCATCGTGCAATTGTAAACTCTATACAAGAAAAACTTTCCATTGCCACATTCACAAAGAGATTAGATGGTGAAATATATCCAGCATCCAGTTTGATATCTGGAAAAACCCCTGCATTGTTTCGAAGAGTGACAGTTGAAGAATACTTTAGGAGCCGGTTTTCTCGTGAGCTTAGGGGAAAATCTCAACTAGATGACCTGAGAATTCAACATGGTCGAGGCTAGTACAGTTATTTTGGATCATTGCAGATTTGTGCCTGGAATTTTCTGATGATAATTGTGCTTATTTTGGATCAGTGTCTTTCATTTTTGGAATAGAATTTTTGCAGGCTTGTGATGTTTTTATGAGATTACAAGAACTATTTCACTTGCTTTCGGAGTTAAAAATGATTCAAATATGATATTAAATACTTAAGCATGCCATTCTAACGCTTGCATGTCCAATTACATCCTTATCAACAATATCCCTTGTTACAATGTCACTGAAGTTGAATATATAACAACATGCTTGGGTTATATGTTGTCATTTGGCTTAACCATCCGTCACATTAAGCAGATTGTTGTGATAATGTGTTTTACGACCTTCCCCAGTAGCATGCAAGTCGTTAAAATAAGTAGTTTTTACCGAAAATATTCAAGGCAATAAATTGTAACAAATTTTGTATTACTTGTAGCAACATTGTTCTCCATAGCACACATTGCATGAGTATATAAGTTGTAACTTGTTACCAATAATAATAATAATAGTAATAATAATTACCAATAACTAAAATTGAGACAGATGTTACTTTCATAAGTGGAACTTGGACTCACAAGCAAAATATGAGGTTTTAATTGGTTTTTATCAGATCAAAATATCAAGATAATGAATGCCTAAACATGAACAGCTATAAATGTATAAATGATTAATCGATTGCAATTCGAATCCACTATTTTCTTAATAGTGCATAGTCAATTACAACACAACACCAGATTGCAGCGTGTTAGAAAAATTTTAGGTAATCATGAAATACTGTTATTTTCTCATTCATTTCCTATCACATATATGTTTTAAGCAATTATGATAATATGTTTACCCATATAACAAGATTTGAATAGATAAAAAGTAATACTCAAGAAGCACCAAAGTCCTTATAACTGCAGACCCGCAAAGGTGGATTACCCTCACAAATTAAGAGCAAATGCTGACTAGCTCAAAATAATACATTTTAAACTGTTGCAATACTCCAAGACCAATATCAAGTTGTGAAAGAAAAATAAAAAGGTAAAAGACAACAAAACGCAGTATTGAAAATACCTTTACGTTTTGGGTTGATGGCAAGGTGGGAACCACAAGTAATTAATTGGCTGATGATCTGTTATCGTTATCAATAGAGGATAGTGTTGTCCTGCCGGTATTTTATTATGCATTCGAAACATGTGCAAAAAATTAAAAATACTTCATGAATGGTGAGGTGGAGGATGCTGATTAATTTCTTAGAAAAAGATTCTTTTTTACTTTTGTGATTGTCAATTTGTCAGCACTCAGTCTTGTTCCAAAACCAACACAAAGCTGCTGCAATCTTGAAAGTATTTGAGGAACAAAAGATGGCCCAGATTGAGAAAATAAAGGTTGAAAAGAACTCTATTTTTATTCTATAATCTATTATAGTAGAATTAGAGAGAATTTACATCCAAGTTTACAAGAGTAAATATTTACCCATTATGAGTTAAATCAAAGGAAAGTAAATAATGATCCCATATTTAAAAGGATTATAAATCAGCCACATATAAGGACATAATCTCTCTCAATTAGTCAAATGAAGCCAACCAAATCCTAACACTCTCCCTTAAGTTGGAGCATGTATATCCAGTATGTTCAACTTAGTTGTCAGCCTCTTAAACACTTTTCCTCCAAGAGCTTTTGTAAAAATATCTGACAAATGTAAATGACATAGAACAAATTTGGTGATGACCTGGCCATCTTGTATTTTCTCCCTTACCACATGACAGTCAAGGTCTATATGTTTGGTGCGTTCGTGATATACTGGATTTGCTGCTATGTGAAGAGCAGCTTGATTATCGCATAATAGCTGTTGTGGAGATATTTAGCGATGGGACCAGCCATTCCCCAGACGAAGAGCCAGCCTGCTTATAGGCGAGCAGACAGGCGAAACCTGGTAGCAGGAACTTGCGAGCAGGTACCTTCTGATCATTCGCGAGGACGACCTCCTCGAGGTTACAGTGGATTCCTCTTGAGGGCCCAAGAGCCTTTCCTGCTAGAGATCGGGGGTGATAAACCCAGTCAAATAGCGGTTAGCGAGAAGCACACCCTTAACCGAGAATCTAGGCACAAAACCTATTCAACCGACAACCATGTTATTCAACCACCCATTCCGTGAACAGGGGGAAATGGTGAACGTGGATCGTGGGAGGCTGAATCCGGAGGATAGCTATAAAAAGGTAACCAACGAAGGTAAGAGGGTTGGACTTTTGGAGATTAGAACTTGAAAGAAGAGATTATTTGAGAGCCCGGGGATAAGTGGCCGTGTTTCCCAAAGAAAGGGGTGAAACCCAAATCACTGACTTGAGCGTCGGAGGGTTTACGCGGGAAAAACACCCGACGTGCTTTGACCTGTTTTTGTGTGCGCATGGAACGACGGTCGTACAGGGCATTGCTCTGCTCAGTTGGAAGGAGACGCGAGGAGAGTACTTTGGGGGTTGTAAGGTCGACTGTTGGGGAGGGATCCTAGTTGTAGTCGAGCAGAGGCCAGAATCTCACATCAACATTTTGGCGCCGTCTGTGGGGAGCTGTGCAAAAAGCTTTCGTTAATAGACAATAGAAGAAGGCGAATAGGGAGAAGACAATGGACATCGGTGGAAGTAGTACATAAGGGGGTGATTTAAGACATAATGAGTCCGTGACATTGAGAGAGATTGCTAATGAATCACGGGAAAAAGCAATGTGTGAACGGATGGAACGAATGGAGAAGCAGATGGAGACTTTAACGACCATCTTACACGAGCTGAGGAATGAACGAAGGGAGATACAAGAGGAAGGGATGTGAAGTGGTGGAATGTCACCCGGTAACGTCGACATGGTGAGGGATCCTGCCATCAGGAGATTTGGTGGTGTAGTGGGTAGCCAAGTTCTACGGGGAGAAGTTTAGGGAGGAAGAGATCAATCCCCAGATAGGCAATTCTTTGGTGGCGACGGCAGAACTGTGAATGCGGAGGAAAGGGAACTCCAGCAACACTTGCACGATGTCGAACAAGAACGGGATCAGGTGGCGACACGTGACCCTGGACGTGCCATACAGTTAGAAGAAGAAGTACGCAGATTAGCGTGGGTGATAGATGATAAGCAGGGAAGGAGCAGAGCGCCCAGCTGGAGGATAATGCTGGATAGTGAATTCCCCATTTCAGCAGAAATTATGAGCGCAGTCATCCCGAGAGATTTTCGCGTCCCAGACCTCAAGTACTCAGGGCGAACTGACCCAGTAGTACACATAGAGCGCTTCAACGACATAACTGGGGTACAGGGATTATCACAAGCTCAAAGGTGCTGAGTGTTCCCATTGTCTCTGAAGGGACGGGCACGAGAGTGGTACAAGAAGCTTCCTCGAGGGAGCATCAAGTCATTCGAACAGATATGTCAGGCATTCGCAGAACAGTTCCGGGGGGCAATGGCACCTGAAGATGACATGATGGGGCTGGTGAGCATCAATCAAGGGGAAGATGAAACCCTTCGGGAGTACATTAAAAGGTTCCATCGAGTTGTCCTCGATTTGAGAGCCTTCAACCATCCCCAAGCATTGAGGGGGTTAAAGGAAGGGGTGCGGATTGGACGCCTGTGGTATAACTTGAGGAGTCCGACCATTCAGTCATACTATGCCGCTTACGAGCAGGCTAAGAGAGATATAGAAATTGAGGAAGAAAAGGCGGCGAGGATCAAGACAGACCAGGTGGAACGGTTGAGGAAAAAAGAGAGGGGAGCTACACCAGGGAATGGACCGATTAGGAGGAAGAACCACAACGCCTCGAGCAGTAGTACAGGAGGCCGAGTCATCACTTATCAGCCTCGTCAGACGTTACCTCGGTATCAACATAGCAGGATGCAACCTCCTCATTCACCAGTCCTCCGAGACTCTTGGAGAAGGCATGATCAGGCATACGGTCACCCTTATCAACACTAGCAGGGTGAAAGACCGAGTAAACCAGAGGCACCATTTCCTGCGTCAATAGGTAATCAAAGGGAAAGGGCAGTGCGCATGATCGACTAGAGCCAAAGTTATGGGCGTTATACCCCTCTGAAAGTATCCCTGGAGGAGGTGTTTCAGGCCGTGAAGGATAGAGGATTACTGTACCCCCTACCCCAATAACAAAACTGCCCAGTAGGAGAGATAAGGGGCAGTATTGCAAGTTCTATGGCACCCACGGCCATAACACCGCCGAATGTAGGGATATTAAGACTCAGATGGAAGATTTGGTGAGAAATCGCTATCTGGACGAGTACGTAGATGGGGTCATCCCGATGGTCGGCTCATCATGTGAAGGGTAGCAGAGTGATAGAAACATGAGCCGAGAGCAGCCGATAGTGAGGGTAATTGCTGGGGGACCGACTTTGGAAGGAGATTCCAATAGATCTAGGAAAAACTACGCGAGGTATGCCATGACTAGTAAGGAGGTGTTCTTCAATACTCTAGCAGCCAAACGAGTGAAAATCAGGCAAGTGCCGATCATGTGGACGGATAAGGACGAAGAAGGAATTTTGTACCCACATGAGGATGCCTTGGTTATTAAAGTCATCGCGGCTAGCAAGAAGTTCGATCGGATTCTGGTAGATACGGGAAGCTCAGTTGATAATCTGTTTAAGTCAACTCTAAAGGAAATGGAAATAGCAGATCTCAAATTCAAGCACACCAATACCTTCCTGAAGGGGTTCGGTGGAGGGAAGCTCACCCCTTTGGGAGTGATCGAGCTGCCCATCATAATAGATAGTTCCCCGACCGAAAAGACCATGTTCCTAGATTTCGTGGTTGTTGACGAGGAGAGCCCTTACCAGATGATTTTAGGCTGCCTCTTTTTGTGAATGAGCAAAGCAGTACTCTCTAATCATTACCTAGCCCTGAAATACGGAGTAAACGGAGTAGTAGGGGTAGTACGAGGAGACCAGAGGATTGCTCGAAGCTGTTACTCCACAGCAGCAAGGGAGACGATGCAGATCACATCGCTTGATACACGAGCGGAGCTCAGGAGTGGCAGACAAGAGCCAGTGAAGGAGCTGCAAACAGTAAGCTTGGGACAAGACGATCCCAGAAAAATAATCCGAATCGGCTCGAGGCTCAGGGAAGAGCAGAGGCACGAGCTGGTGCAATTTCTGTGAGCTCACGCTTATGTGTTTGCGTGGACACATGAGGACATGCCAGGAATTGACCCCGAGGTGGCCTGCCACAGGCTAGCAATAAGGAAGGGGATTCGGCCAGTAAGACAAAAAAGAAGATGCTTCAACCAGGAGAGGTACGACGCAGTAAATACTGAAGTCGAGAAGCTCGTGAAGGCAGGTTTCATTCGGGAAGTTAACTACCCTGAATGGATATCGAGTGTTGTGCTAGTTAAGAAAGCTATTGGGAAATGGAGGATGTGCGTTGATTTCACTGATCTCAACAAGGCGTGCCCGAAAGATAGTTTTTCTTTGCCAAAAATTGACCAGCTGGTAGACTTGACAGCTGGTCACGGGCTACTTAGCTTCATGGATGCCTTTTCGGGATATAATCAGATCCCAATGTATGAGCAGGATGAGGAAAGCACCGTATTTATTACTAACCAGGGCTTGTTCTATTATAGGGTTATGCCGTTTGGTTTGAAAAATGCGTGTGCCACATACCAGAGGCTGGTGAACAAAATCTTCAAGTCGTTGATTGGAAGGACGATGGAAGTCTATGTAGATGACATGATAACCAAATCCAGGAACCCGAGCGAGCACGTCACGCACCTCGAGGAGACATTTAGGCTTCTGAGAAAGTTCAAGATGAAACTCAACCTAGAGAAGTGCGCCTTTGGAGTCGAATCGAAAAAATTCGTAGGATTCATGGTGAGCCATCGATGGATTGAGGTGAATCCTGAAAAGATCCAGGTAATCGTGCAGATGAAATCTCTTCGCAGCTTGAAGGAGATACAAAGCCTTACGGGAAAACTAGTGGCGTTGAGTTTATTTATATCTCAGGCCACAGATAAGTGCCAGACCTTTTTTCAGGTAATACCGAGAGGGAAGAAAACAGAATGGACTCCCGAATGCGCAGAAGCCTTCCAGCACCTGAAAAAATATCTTCAACAAGCGCCTCTACTGTCGACACCACGAAAAAGAGATGTACTGCTCCTATATATGGCAGTATCAGACCATGCAACGAGATCGGTTCTAGTGAGGGAGGAAGAAAGGGTTCAGTATCTAATATACTATACAAGTAAGACCTTTCTGGATGCGGAAACCAGATACCCTCCATTGGAGAAATGAGCGCTTGCTCTGGTGGTTGCTGCTCGAAAGCTGAGACCGTACTTTCAGGCATTTCCCGTATCTGTGATAACGAATCAGTCGTTGCGGCAGACCCTGCATAAGCCGGATGCATCTGGTCGACTCGTGAAATGGGCAGTCGAGCTGAGCGAATTCGATATAAGTTATAAGCCTCGAACGGCAATAAAAGCCCAGGTAATGGCAGACTTTATCTCAGAATTCACAGAGCGAAAGCGAGTGTCGACGAGAATCAAGAGCTTTCTGATCAACGGCGAGGATTAAGTCTGGCAGATATCAGTAGATGGATCCTCAGGGGAGCAGGGTTTAGGAGCAGGTATTGTCTTAAAAAGTCCAGAGGAGGAGGAAGTCTCTTACGCTGTAAGATTCATGTTCCTGGCCACGAACAACCAGGCGGAATACGAAGCTTTGATAGAGGGGTTGGAATTAGTTAAGGCAGTGAAAGCGAATAAGGTGCAAATCCGAACTGATTCCCAGTTGGTGGCAAACCATGTCGGGGAAAGGTTTCAGCCGAAGGACGGAAAGATGGAGCGGTATTTGAAAAGAGTCAAGCAGATGATAGGGGAGTTTGAATCAGTGGAAGTATTGCAAATCCTAAGAGAGGAAAATTATCGAGCAGATATCCTGGCCAGAATGGCAGCAGTGGCAGATCCAAAAATGCCTAAGACAGTCCCTTTGGAAGTGAAGACCAGCCCCAGCATTGAACAGAGTATGGAAGTGCTGGGGGTTGAGCAGAGATGTTCATGGATGGACCCATTCATCTCATACATCCGAGATAAGTTGTGAGCTCAAAAAATCAGAACTCAGGCGTCGAGGTACACAATGATCGATGGGGTGTTATATCGGAGAGGGTACACTCTTTCGTTCCTTCGATGCCTAGACGAGTATGACGCGGGTTACGTGCTGAGAGAGATACATGAAGAGATTTGTGGAAACCATTGCTATTTGCTCAATGGGAAGTTGATTTGATTCGGCCTCTACCGAAGGGAAGGGGGACCGCTACACATGCAATTGTTGCGATAGACTATTTTACGAAATGGGTCGAGATAGAAGCCCTTAATAGGATAACGGAAAAAAGGACAACCAATTTTGTATAGAGAAACCTGGTCTGCCGGTATGGGATCCCTTATGCCCTGGTAACAGACAATGGCAGGCAGTTTGACAATAATAACTTCAGAGAATTTTGTCAGAACCTTGGGATAGAATTAGAGTTTTGTTCACCTGCTCACCCTCAGTCTAATGGGCAGGTATAAGCAGCCAACAAGGTCATTAAAAGGCTTTTGAAGACCAGGCTAGGAGCAAGGAAGGGAGCGTGGGTTGACGAACTACCAGGGGTGTTATGGGCATACAGAACAACGCATAAGACCGCAACAGGAGAAATTCCGTTCGCTCTGGCATTCGGGCATGAGGCCGTTGCACCTGTGGAAATAGGGGTGACCATACACCGGACTAACACTTTGACGAGCCTGAAAACAATGATCAGATGTGCTTAAATCTGGATTTGCTGGATGAGAAGAGGGAGCAAGTATCAAAGCAATCAACTTCCCACCAGCAGAGGGTTGCTCATTTTTACAACCAAAAGGTCGGTATATGACAGTTCAGGGTCGGCGATTGGGTGCTTAGAAAGGTGAATCAGAACACCAAAGACCCGACACAAGGAGTACTCGGTCCTAACTGGGAAGGATCATACAGAATTAAGTAGGTAGCTGGACCCGAAGCCTATAAGCTAATCCGCGTAGACGGTCACGACGTGAAACGGCCGTGGAATGCAACGCATCTTAAGAAGTATTTCCAGTAAGATCCTATTTACGTTTCAAAGCTTTTATTTCCCGATGGGGTTTATTTCAATTTCATGTAAGTCTAGTCAGCAATCAATGAAACGTGGAGGAATTTCATTCTGTTGTCGTCAGCACGTGTGTAATGCAAAGGCTCCACAAGCCTCAAAGCCTGTTCTATGGCGAGAGAGGAAGCCAAGCGTGCCAGGTTTCTGCTCGACCAAACGAAGGCGAGTAAACCGTAAAAAGTTCGAAAAAATTACTAAGGCATGCAAAGGCTCTATAAGTCTTAAAGCCTCCTCGATGGCGAGACAGGAAGTCAAGCGTACCAGGTTTCTACTCGACCAAACGAAGGCGAGCAAACCATAAAAAGTTCAAAAAAATTGCTAAGGCAGGCGAAGGCGCCATAAGTCTCAAAACCTGCTCGATGGCGTGCCAGTTTCTGCTCGATTAAGCGGAGACGAGCAGATGATACAAAGACCCGAGAGCTCACCAAGGCACGTAAAAAAAAAAGAAGCTATAAGTCTCAAAGCCTGCTCGTCGACATGTGGTCCGTACTTCTGGTCCAAAATGAAATAAAATAAAACAAAATATAGTTACTTATTAATTTTCTATCAGAGCTAGGGAGCTGGTAATCTTGACATAGAAAGTCTCAAGAAGAAGTCTACAATAAAAAAAATACAATCAAGAGGGCGGAAGGTCAGTAACCAAGGCTACCTCCTCTGGCTGCTCCGCTTCGGGAGTAGGAGGAGTATCACTAGTTGTGCATGGACGAGTATTCGTCTCGGCAACTGGACTTTCGTTGCCTTGCTTGTCCACCTCGGCATTCATATACGCACTAATGCCAGCAGCAAGATCACCCATCTTCAGATCAGGATGCTGCTTTGCAAGAACCGCCATGATACACCGATATGAATGCCGAAGTCCCTGGTCGTACTGATCATCAACTTCCTTCTTTAAATTGTCAACCTGAGTCTGGAAGGAAGTTTTGAGGGATTCGAGCTGAGCCTCATAGACGGCCTTTTGCGCCTGAAAGTCCTCCTTAACCCTATTTAGCTCCTCCTCAAGAGTGATGACCTTAGCCTGCGCGAGAGACTCCTATTCAACCAACTTCAAATTCTCGAGGTTAAGCTCACCTGCTTTCTTTCAGCAGCGTCGGCCTTGTTTTTGGCTGACTGAATATCCTCCTTCATTTTTCGGTCGTAACGACCGACCTTCACCTTATAATAAGTCGCCATACAGCCAAGGTGAAAAGCACTGAATTGCATAGCCCCAACCAGCTCGCCCAGAGTGCTACCATCAAAGTCCTCCAAATCCTTCCTGCTAACAAGCTTGGAAAATTCGTTGAGATAAGGGGCCAAGTGCTCGGGTTTATCTTCAGGCAGCTGGTGTTTTGGTCCAGCTAGTAGAGAAGAGGCAGAGGGACCTGCGCGGCTCGCCGCACCACTCGTTTCTCTAGTCTTAGGGGGAGGAGGTAGTAAGGTCTTCAAGGGGACAGCCTGCTCCATAATGTTAGCTCGCTTTGTAGGACGAGTATCCTTGTTATGGTCTTGCTTCACAGTAGTGGGACGAGAACGCTTCCCTTTAGGAGCCCCAACCACAGCATCTTCCATAACTTGGTTCGCAGGTATCAATTGAGTCTCGACCAAGCAGCAAATAGACAGCAGATCCCTGCACGGGCAAGAATTTGCCAATGCAGTATCAACCCGCTAAAGTTAAACAGGATCGAGGCCGAGATGCACACCCCAAGAACCTGCATTTCAGAATAAAAACCAAGTAAGAAATTATTCATGGGTTGAAGTAACGGGGACTATCAGATTTCTAAAAGCGAGCAGGCAACCTGGAATTGCGAAATGGGAGAGGACGCGAAACGTCCTCCCACCTATTTGTGCCACCTGACCCCAGGGACCCCCAACAAAAAGAAATTTCTTCTTCCAGTTCCCACCACCACCTGTGGGGAGATCAGTTAAAGGTTTCCTGGTCTTGGTACTTGACATGAAGTAATACTAACCAGCGTCTTTTGGGCTACTCTTTAGCTGGTACAGGTGTTTGTTCTCGTCAATTGTAGGTTCACCCTGACCACATTTGCTCTACAAGACGAACAGACCAGAGAGCACCCTCCATCCGTTAGGGTTAAGCTGACCAGGAGTTAGGTGTAGCCCATCAAGCATCTGGATAAAGTAAGGCTGCAGGGGGAGCCTTATCCCAAATTTGAAACTTTCTAAGAGTAGGGTAATGTATCCACTAGGTGGACGACTGGGAGTATCTTTCTTCGTAAGGACTTTAAGGGGAATATCATTGGGGATGTCATAAATAGTTCGAAGTTCTACCAAGTCGTCTACGGTGGTCATACAATCCATGTAGTCAATAGTGTAATCATCGGCTAGAGTCCTACCACCTAGTTTCCTTCACTTCCCTGGTCGTGCTATTTCAGAGGAGGATTTTTCATCAGACCCCTCACCTGAATCCTTACTTAAGGTATCCTTCGAGCTCCGAGAACCCTCCTCACTACCACCACTAGGCGAGGTGGAGACTTTAGGAGACATTCTCCTAGCACTAGTTCCTATACTAGGAGATCTTGTCGGCTCTAAAGGGATCTTAGGATCGAAAGCAGGTTCTGCAAGTAAACTATGAAGAAAACCTAACTCATCGTCATCAACCTCTATCACTTTCTCCTTGCCCTTTGACATTCCCTAAAATCTATTCGGAAAAAATACAACCAGCCCTACTCAAAATAACAACAATAATCCAAAGTTAGAGGAGAGAGAACAGTACCTGGAGTAACGGACACCCGAACAGAAATAAGAGCAGTATAGTTCATCAGAGAAAAAGAGAAGTTTGTTTGCCGCAGGGAGATTCGGGAACAGTGGCGAAATGGGAGATTGCTTTTAGGAAATAGGGTTTTAAAGTAAAGGGAAAGCCTTCGGTTTATTGCCATCTAGAGGGCGCGCGTTCCGAGGGTCGCATAACCGACAATTTGAAATTCAAACGAATGGACGGATTCTCCCCACTTTTTCTACATTTAATGGTGATGTGACTCTTCAAGAATGAAGCGTGTTAAAACTCCAAAAGGGTAAAACAAGTAAAGTGGGCGAAAACCGGCCTCCTTACCTTTTACGACCAGGGGGCAAGGTCATCTCAGAAAAGGCCAGATCCATCCAGCTTTTGGTACAAGTTTCTAGTATTAATCTATTACATTGCAAATACCAGAAACTGGGGGACCGGTGTTATGGAGATATTTAGCAATGGGACCAGCCATCCCCGAGACGAAGAGTCAGCCTGCTTATAGGCGAGCAGACAGGCGAAACCTGGTAGCAAGAACTTGTGAGCAGGTACCTTCTGATCATTCGCAAGGACGACCTCCTCGAGGTTACAGTGCGAAATGGATTTCTCCTGAGGGCCCAAGAGTCTTTCTTGCTAGAGATCGGGGGTGACAGACCTAGTCAAATAGCGGTTAGCAAGAAGCACACTCTTAACCGAGAATCTAGGCACGAAACTCATTCAACTGACAACCACGTTATTCAACCACCCACTCCGTGAACATGGAGAAATGGTGAACGTGGATCGTGGGAGGCTGAATCCAGAGGATAGTTATAAAAAGGTAACCAACGAAGGTAAGAGGGTTGGACTTTTGGAGATTAGAACTTGAAAGAAGAGATTATTTGAAAGCCCAGGGATAAGTGGCCGTGTTTCCCAAAGAAAGGAGTGAAACTCTAATCACTGACTTGAGCGTCGGAGGGTTTACACCGGGAAAACACCCAGCATGCTCTGACCTGTTTTTATGTGCGCAGGGAACGACGGTCGTACGGGGCATTGCTCTGCTCAGTTGGAAGGAGATGCGGGGTGGGGGATTGCGAGGTCGACTGTTGAGGAGGGATCCTGGTTGTAGTCGAGTAGAGGCCATAATCTCGCATCAACAATAGCCTTGCTGGTCCTATAGAAATTTACATATCATTTAGTAAAAATCTAAGCCAAGTGAGCTCAAAAGTTGCTATTGCCATCGACCATTACTCAGCTTCTGATGATGATCTTAAGACTGTTTTCTGCTTCTTTGCTTTCCAAGAAATCAACAAATCCCCTAAGAACACACAATAACCTGTTGTTGATCTTCTTATTATGGGACAGTTTGCCCAATTAGCATCACAATATGCCTTTAAAGTAAAGGAATTGCTTGAGGAGAATAACAAACCTAAACCAAGGCTGCCCTTCAAATATTTAATAATTCGAAGAGCAGCATCCTAATGATGCTTTCTTGGAGCATGCATAAATTGACTTTAGATGTTAACTGAGTATGTAATGTCTAGTCTCGTAATTGTGAGATATATTAGTCGGCCAACTAATCTTCTGTCGTGAGTTGGATTATGTAACAAATCACCTTGATGATTTGTGAGCTTCAAATTCATCTCCATGGGAAAATTTGTGGGTTGAGCACCCAAGTATCCAACATCATCTATGATTTCTAAGGCATATTTTCGTTGAGAGATAACAAGACCTGCTTTGGACCTTGCAACTTCCAGCCCAAGAAAATATTTAAAAAGACCGAGATCTTTGATATGAAATTGCTGGTGAAGAAATTGTTTAAGATTTTGTATAGCAACTGCATCATTTTCAGTTATCACCATATTATCTACATAAACAAGAACCATAGTTATAGATGTGCCTTCAGTCTTCACAAACAACAAGCAATCCGAATGTGATTGAATAAAGCCAGCTTTCTTGACAACATGAGAAAATTTTGCAAACCAATTGCGAAGAGCTTGTTTAAGCCCATAAAGGGACTTATGAAGTCGACAAACAAGCTTCTCCCCCTGTCGACAAAGTCCCGGTGGTGGAGTCATATATACTTCTTCCTCTAAATCTCCATGGAGAAAAGCATTGGTCACATCCATTTGATACAATGGCCAATGTCTTACAATGGCCACAGTGAGTAAACAGCGAACAACGATCAATTTAGCCACAGGAGCAAATGTCTTAGTGTAATCTAAGCCTTCTTGTTGGGAAAATCCTTTGGCTACTAATCAGGCTTTGTAATGTTCAATCGTACCATTAGAATTGTATTTGATACGATAAACTCATTTGCTGCCAATAGGACGATGACCAACAAGTAAAGGGACCAAGGACTATGTCTTTTGGGAATTAAGAGCATCAAGTTCACATTGCATCGCCTCTTTCCATTTTGGATCCAAGACAACCTGAGCATAAGAGGTTAGTTCTAGGATACTTGAAATGGCGTTAACAAAGTGTTTATGAGTAGAAGACAAAGAATCATAGGAAATTTATTTACTTAAAGGATATTGAGTACCTGACTTAGTTGAAAATGACTGATTTAAAGTTGCAGCTGATGGTGTTGTACTAATTTGTCCACAATGAAAGTCACGAAGGAGAATAGATGGTTGCCTAACACGGTCACTTCTGCGAATAAGAGGTGCAGGAGAAGATATAGAGGAAGAAGGGGAAGAAGTAAATGACGATGACGGATTAGGAGAGGGAATGATGATTTCAGATGCTGGAGGGGCAGGATGAGGTTCACGTGGAGAAGGATTATCAATCTAATCTAATATCTCGGGTTAAGAAAGAGTGCTATCTAATGATTTTTTTGTACTAAGAAAAGGAAAATAGACTCATGAAAAATGACATCACGACTGGAAAAGAATTGTTGAGTGTTGAGATCATATAATTGATAGGCCTTTTGGCCTATAGGATAACCAACAAAGATGCATTTTTAAGCTCGAGAGTCAAACTTATTAGATGGTTGTAGATTTGTTGCATAATAGAGACATCCAAAAACTCGGAAGTGAGTTTAGTTAGGTGGCTTATTATACAACAATTCATATCGAGATTTATATTTCAACAAAGGAGTGGGAAGACGATTTATAAGATTGTAATGCCCAAATTTCCTTTTTTATTTTTATTTTAATGAAATTTTTAAATGACATATTATTGCCCTTATAAATAGGGATTATTTTTTGGGTAATTTTTGAAAGAGGGTTATTTTCCAAATTTTAATAGGGTTTCTTAAGATTCCCTATAAATTCATATTTTTTCTCTTCCATAACCCTAAACCCACAATGTTCCTTCTTCTTCTCTGTTGCTCATTACGCTCTTTCCCAAACCCTAGGATTCAAGCCTTTGTTTAGGAGAGAATCAAAGCGATTGGTAAGTTTACTCTCCTTATTCTCCACAAGATTTCCAATCACTCTATCTAGGGTTCATATTGACATGATTTTAGATTGTTATAGATCATAATACATGATTTAGAATGTGTTTAGTTTTTGTTTAGGGTTTTGATTTATTAGGAGTTTAGTTAACCAATCCTTAACGTATTAAGCACATAGGATAATTCTGGACAGCGTGAATATCTCGAATTTAAACCTATATTTTTGAACGATTTTTCTTAAGACACTTATATTTCTGGAAACTAGACATGTAGGGCTTCTTGAATAAATTTTATTTCATTAAATTCGACTTCGTTTTCAATTTATATGTATTTTCGAAATAGAAACCACTGCACTGGAAAACTGCGATTCCAATATTATGATCAGATTCACAAGATTATTTGTATCACCAATGAACTCAGAACATTCTGAAATTTTATATGTAAGTTAACATATGTGTCTAGGATTCCCAGTTTTAATTTCATAATTTTCTGATAAGTGTTTGATTTTCTAAAAATCTCAGAAGCCATTCTGTTCGGTTAAGGTTATGTGAAAACAGTTTCGAATTCTTCAAAGAATAAATAGTTTTGAGAACTTTTTTGGTATCGGATCCTCTTGAAAATTTTATATAGGGTACTCATGGATGTCTAGAATAGTTCCATGGAATATTATGTCATTCTGAGTTTTAGATTAAGAGTTAAGATTCTGAGAATCAGGCATGTACGGGTATGAATTAGAAAATCAGATTCATAGAATAAGTTATTGATAGTCATATTTTGTATTTGTTTAAGGTATTGGAGGTGTTTGAGGCTCTTAGAGGCTTAAAGGTGTGTTAATTCAAATTCACTTATCGAGATAAATAACTTCATTCCCAATTTATTGAATATATGTATGATTATTTTGATATTATTATAAGTATAAATGTTTTAATACTACTTATAGAATTAATGGATTTTCACAATAAAATTAGTTTATGTAAATGTTTTGAAACCTAAATTCTTTTTAACAAAGTATTTTTTAAATGCTTTTTAATATGAAAATTATTTTATCACATGACCACCTTTTATGATTTTATCTATAAAATATTTTGCAAGCCTAAATTATTGTTATGAATTTTTATGAATCTGATATGAATGTTTTGTGCCCATTTATTATTTTAATTATTTATGATTGTACGGGAGCCACCTCTTGGGACTATATGGGGGCCACATCTTGAAGGCCAAAGCGTCGCAAAGTGCCACGTATAAGTCATTATGTTTTGGCTCATTGTCCATAGTTATTCTGATTCTGATCGTATTATATTACATATATGTTCTGGACCAGTATTGGGTTTCTGTTCTGAATGTGCACATAATAATCTGATTCTGTCTGGGCCGGGTCACTAGGACTATAGATGACACAATGTGACATGAGCAAACCTTTTATTTTCTGTGAATGTGATATATGATTTGCTTTCATAAGTAATTACGCTTTTGATGTTCTGAATTACAATGAATTTATGTTATTTTACCGTGATATATCGTTTTATGAAATTTATGGATTATGATATATGTTTTTAAATAAAAGAAGGCTTGCAATATTTTTTGGGTATCGATAGTCCTAGTGTGTTAGGAATGGCTTTACTTACCGAGTTGATAGCTCACCCCTCGTCATTACTTTTTGCAGATTAAGTTCCTTTTGAGAGGTGTGCTTAGCTTTAGAGTTAGATATTTTGTTTTTGTTTGCTATTTGAATAAGAAAGGGAATAGACTTATGTTTCTATTTAGTTTATTTCTGTTATGAACTTGTAATTTGGAGTTTGAGACTTTTGTTATTATGTTTCGGGAGAGATTATTTAGTGTTAGACGTATGAATTTGTGGATTTATTTGAATAAGAATTTGAGGTATTTCAGTTTGGAATTTATGAGTAAAGATTACGTTTTGTAAGTAACCTTTTTCTTCACGTGCTCTGCATGTATTAGATTTAGGGTGTTACAAAGATAGGTTGCAATAAGCAAACTCTCCCCCCAAAATTTTAAAGGAAGATTGGCATCAATTCTCAAAGCCCGACCAATGTTTAAGAGATGACAGTGTTTTCGTTTAACTACACCATTTTTTTTAGGTGTAGGTGGACATGAGCTTTGAAATAAAATAATCAAGTTAGGATAAATAAGGTTCATGGAAAGAAATTCTAAGCCATTATCACGTCTAAAACATTTAACTTGGCAATTAAACTGAGTGTTCACAAAAGAAATAAATGTTTTGATTAATCCTTGTGTCTCGGATTTAAATTTCATTAAAAAAATCCAAGTGAAACGAGTGTAATCATCAACTATAGTCAGGAAATAAATAACGTGCCCCTGTATGAGTTGCAGTACGAAAAGGTCCCCAAATATCACAATGAATAGGATCAAATTAATGCAAAGTTTGAATAGAACTTGAAGAAAATGGTAAATGAGTTTGCTTTGCCAAAGGGCAAGTTTCACAGGAATGTTGAGAATCAAATACAAATGAAGGAATAATATTGCTTAAATATTGTGAAGGTGCTTTCGAGGGATGTCCTAATCGCTTGTGCCAAGTAACATGTGTAGTAGAATCAACGTGATGAGTGATTGAAAAAGAAGTTTGTGTAGAATTCGCTTGAGGAACAAAGTAGTACAAGCCATTATCCTATTTCCCCAAGCCAATCATCTTCTTCGAAGCTAGGTCCTGCAATATACAGAAAGTGGGAAAAAAATGGATTGAACAATTCATGGCAGCAGTAAGTTGACTCACTGAAAGTAAATTAACATGAAAGGATGGTGCACTGAAAGTTGACTCATTTGAGAGTTGTGTTGAGCCAATTCCAATTATCTTAGAATAGGCACCATTAGGCAAGGTTACTTGAGGAGATAAAGAAGTTTTAATAGGTCTTGAAGTTGCTATGTGATTTGTTGAACTGCTATCAATAATCCAGTGATTTAAGTCTGTCTTTTGCGTATTGAAGGATGAACAGAAAGGTATAGGAATACCTGGGTAGTTTGCTCGAGCAGGATTGTTACCATTTCTAAAGAAAGCTTCTACTTGGGCAAGCTCTTTAGAGGTAAATTGGGGAGTTTGTTCAGTTGGTGTCTTTGCTAAGTCCTGGTTCATTTCAGCACTGGTTTGATCCACAGCAGGTTTTCTGCGTCGATTTGGAGGCTGAACGTCTTTGCCATGAAGCTTATGACCAACTGGGAATCCATTTAAGTAGTAACAACGATCTACTGTGTGAGTTGTGCCCTCACAATAAGTACAAAAGGAAGATTTCTTAGTTCCCTGTGGCTTGAAATTAGAGAATTGCCCTTGTCTGGTTTGTTGTTGAGCATCAAATTGTGGTTCTCTAGAATTGTCACGAGTTTTGATACTCATGGCATGAATAAGATCAATCCTTTGGCTTCAGTAAGTCCTCGCTGCTTTTCTTCCTCAAAACGCACCCACAAAACAAAAAATATTACCAAAAATCTGTGAAGATTTACCAAGTGTAGAAGCAACAGCAACAGAGCTATAGCTTTTCTGGCAACTACGCCATTATTCTCACTGAAGGTAGCAACAAAAGGTACGGAAACTGAAACTCTGGTGCGACAACAACAATGGATGCGATTCAAATGAAAACTCCAAAATAATAGCGACTAGGGTTTTGATCCTTTTCAACAATAGCAGCTAGGGCAAGTGAAAAAGACGTCGACAAGGGATAGGACTAGCGATACAGGTGTGGACAAGTGAGAACGGCAATAAATTCGGCCTTGGGTATCTGGTTGTTGGAGATCAATTTCGATGGGTTCGAAGAGTCGAGAGTGATGAGTTTGTAAACACTCGGAGAATTTTGAGTTCATAAATGCTAAACTCTCAAAACTCACCGTTGGGAGACAAAATATAATTTTGTAGCAGTGACTTTTAACGACGGGTTTTAAATAAAACCGTCCTTAAAAGTAGCGGTGAGTATTTAATGACGGTTGTATAATGAAACTGTCGTAATAAATTTTAAAGTTTTAATGATCGTTTTTATAAATAACTGTCATTAAAAATAAAATTGATAATTAATGATGATTATATAATAGAACCATCATTAAAAGTTTAAAATTTACGATGACTATTTTTATAAATAATCATCATTGAAAGTAATATTATACTTTAGTTGACATTTAATGATGATTATATAATAAAATCGTCATTGTAAATTTTTAATTTTTAATGACTGTTTTTATAAATAATCGTCATTAAAAATAAGAATATATTTTAACATAACATTTAATGACAGTTATAAAATAGAACCGTCATTATAAATATTAGATATTATGACGGGTTTTTTAATAACCATCATCAAATATTTTTAATGACAGTTATTAAAAAAAAGGTCATAACATATAGGTCATTATTTGCCTTTTTTGTAGTAGTGTCGGATACCCGAATTTGGTTTTTTTAAAATATTATGTATCTAAAATTTTTTTTTGTAATTTTATAAGTTTAAATTTATTTCAATAAAATTTGACATCAAAATAAAAACTTTAAGTGTTTATAACTTTAGATATATCTAATAGTGAGTCAAATAAATATAAATATTTAAATAATATATGTTTTATAATATTTTTTAAATAAAATCCGAGTTCTTGGTTTATCAAGTGATGCCCAAAACAGGCCTGACTTCATACCTGGGCCAGATTTTACCTAGTCCACAACGCCTAAGTGCGGTCTGGGTTCGAACAAAGTGGGTATTTTTGCCACCTCTGAAAGACAGTTTGATACTAATCTTTGATGTAGGACATTATTCTAGGATTCTAGAAATTTTTATTATTTACAAATTTTTTATTTTAATTAAAGTTAATTATGGTATGTGTTTTAATCTCTTATTTCTATTGTAATTACTTCAATTTAGTTACCTTTTTTTAAGTTAACTTAGGGAAGTAGGCTTTCTCTATTATAAAAAGAGGGGTCTTATTTTTGTAACAATAATTCTATTAATTAATAAAACCTCCTTTTATAATTTCCTCTAGGATTATCTATAAAAATCTATCTTGTAGAGTTATTTAAATTAGAGCATCATCGAATCTCACTCATGCATTATTAAAATCTCATTGCGTCATTTTGATTAGAATGAGATCCAATCATGTTTGAATTAGAATATAAATTAATTGTGTTGGCTTAATTTAGTACTAAAATGACATTTAGTATTATCTATCATACCAATTTTACTTCGACTGCACCACTCCGTTAGTTGTTATGAGAGCAAATTCGTTTGTCATCATAGTATGACCATGCGAACAAAGGAACAACCATCCCGAAGAAAATAATCAAAGGATGCACGCACGGACTGTAGAGGTTGTCAGACAGGCTGCCAATCAAGCAACCTTGCAAGTAATTGAGGGTGCTTATAACTTGAGGGTGATGGCGATGGAATAAGCAATTATTGATAACATGAATGAAAAGCCGCCTTCGTCTGGACTCAGAGCGATAAGATTCAGCCTTTCCAAAAAAAATAAAAAAAGGAGCTATACGATTCAGGGGTGGGGCCAGCGTCGGAAAAACATTAAAAAATTAAATTCTCTGACTGGCGAGCGCTTCATTGGCGGGAAGATTATATGTGTGTGTATATATATATATATATGAATCTGAAAATAATAATAAAAAAAGGCTTTGTAAATGTTCTCGGTTACAACTCTTTGTAAGTTGCCTTTATGGCATGGCAATTGAGGCCATGTTTGGATGGGAGGATTAGGTAATGAATTGGGTTGGTTTTAAAATTAAATATTTATTCATATTTGATAAATTTATTTGAATTGAATCATAAAAGACTAAATTTGGATTTAATTCTAAAATCATTAGATTAGTAATCTTAATTCACACATGAGTTGAACTGGGATACGATTGAAGAAAAAATTGTTTATTAATATATTTTAATTAATTAATCAATTTTTATTTATGATTTACTTAAGATTTTTTATTTATTATCTATGATCTAATTAAATTGGTAGTTTTACTTCTAATAACTCTTGAGATTAAATTTTCATTACTTGTATATTTAATAATTTATAAATTAACCATTTAATAACTTATTGCATTATTGATTGTACAAAATTTAATAATCACTAACATAATATTAAAAATAATCATGAAAATTAAAAATACAATAATTAATTGATTTTACATATTTTTTCATATTTGATAAAAATTAATTATATGTTTAAATTGTTTTATTTATTATATTATGACTAGCTAATAACTTATTTACAGTACACTTTATTTTCTTATTAATTGTTTTTAAATTTGTTTATTTATTATTACAAAATTTCATGAATAATTGATATTCATATTTAAATATCAACTTAAATGCTAGTTTTTTTAACTAGAACTTAAATGCTAGTTAATATTATTTAAATATAATTTAACATAGTACAATCCGTGATTATACCAAACTTAAGACAATATAATATAATCCAGCTTAATCCAACTAATCTAATCCAGTCTTATTCTAATAATTAATCCAATTCAATTTTGCATGGCAAATGTAGACTAAAGTCATAAAAATTGATATTTGAAAATTTCCCTGAAAGTGAAGTATTTTTTTGCTTTCCTTTATTTTATTTTTTCTTTTGCATAAGAATCTTCTCTTTTTGTTTTTTAGTCTATTTTAAATGAGTGGTCAACATTGAATTTTAAATTTTAATGTTAAGAATTAAGCCAACTTGTTTCACTTTATTTATAATTAAGCTAGCTTTTTCACTAAATTCGGAATACTAAGAAAGACTAGGTGAGAAAAAAACTAAGTAATAATTCTAATCCTTTTTAGAACATGTTATAATAGGCAAAAAATATAAAACTAATATATCCTCACATGAAATGTTAATCTATTATATTCAAGGGAAAAACTCATGTCAGGAAATAATTATAGTTCCTCTTTCAACTAAAGCTCTCTGTTTGGTGATAAATTTTAGAATAAATTAGAGATGATAATACAACTAATCAATGCATGTCTGTAATTGAATTTAATATAACTACCGCTTTTATGGTAATTTTTCAAATAAATGCACATATTCTATAATATTATTAACTCATTATATGATTGATATAATACCTCTAATATATTTTAGAATTCCTCTTGTTTGACAATACGATCTCATTTAAAATGTTTGATCTTTTAAATTATTTCCAATACATCGCTATAAAAGCTATTGAATACATTTTCCAAGAGGTTGGCACGTCAGAGTTTTTAAAGTCGACAAAATAAAAGAAATAATATGAGACACGTTAGAATCATGCAATATGTCATTTCAATTTATGCAAATTAATTAATTTTTTATCCTTAGTAATATTATTTTTTCAGAGTTGCCAAGCTTCCATATTTTTATGTTTGAAAAGATATAAGCCTAATTTAATTTCTGCATTTAGCTTGCAGTATCGAAAGCTTCCGGGTCAGATTTTACAACCTAAGATCTTGGACACCCAGTAGCTCTTCACTCCACTATAAATGCATTGTTTTTGAGGCAAACAGATAAGGAAATTCAGGAAAATATGGCTAATGAACAGAGAGATGAAAACTTTGCATATGCCTTTGAAGTCATGACGGGTTCAGTGCTCCACATGACCATGGATGCAGTAATTAAGCTGGGACTTTTGGAGATCATAGCCAAAGCTGGTCCTGGAGCACAGCTCTCAGCTTTACAGATTGCCGCTCAGTTGCCCGCCACCAAGAACAAAGACGCACCCATGATGCTGGACCGGATACTTAGGCTTCTTGCTAGCTATGGTATTGTTGAATGCTCAATTGATGACGTCGATGGTTCTCAGAGACTATACGGTTTGAATGATGTTTCCAAATACTTTGTGCCTAATGAAGATGGTGTCTCATTAGGCCCTGTATTGGCCTTAATCCAGGACAAAGCCTTTCTCGACAGCTGGTTTGTCCACTCTATCATTTTAATCTTCTGAATTTTCTTTTTTTAAGTTGGAAGAAATGCATGATTGGATCTGAAAGCGTCGGAAAAGAATACAATTTCTCTTTCGACGCTTTCAGATCCAATCATGTATTTCTCCCACGTCTTAAATCATAATCGACTTCATGCTCAACTTATTTCTAAATTCAAGTCATCGAAAAAGAAAAACAAAAAACAAATGTGTTCATATAAGTGAGCGATAAAATGTAGAATGTACTCTCTCAAACTTATAAATCATTATTAAATATACTTCTAGTCATATCAATTCAAGAATGGGTAAAATATTGTTGGTGGTGTTTTAATTACTTGCACTTACAGAGGATATGAGGAAAAATGTTTTCTTTCGGGGGTGTTTTTGTCTTTTAATTATAGAGGACATGAGCGTAACATACATGAAAAAGACAATGTATTTTGTTCTATTGAAAGCATTAATTGAGTAATGTTCTTTGCATTAACTGAGTAATTTCTTTAGTTCTGACAGAAATCCTAGAAGAACCAAAATTTCTTAACTTCAGCCGTAGAATTTCGCTCAATTAAAGATTCACTTGGGGTGGTAAGACCACATGCCTGGAGAGAATTAGAAATAAAATCTTTTAGGGAAAACAAAATAAAAACAGCCGGACCTAGCTATATGTAAAGGTACTACAAACTACATATCTCCTAATTTGTGATGCTGCTAAAATTTAGTAAACCACCCGTATGATAATATTACCCTGATTTCCATTTTTTTGCTCGTTTTCATAAAGATGCATGCGACAATTATGAGTTAAGATATAACATAAAATTTTTTTATGGAAATGAATCCTCTACTCATCTTATCTGTTAAGCGATTTTATGAAACGTATACATCGTCATATATGTAATATAGATATATCCCTTTTTTATTTTGTTTTTATCAACATTAATCAGTGTATCTAAAAAAGTTAAGCCAAATGCAAAATGATGAGAAGAATAGAAGACCTGGATTTGAACCTAATTCTGGACTGATTGATTAACTGGTCGTGTAGGTCCCAACTGAAAGAAACTATTATTGAAGGAGGAGTTCCATTTGACCGAGTCCACGGAACGCACGCTTTCGAGTACCTCGGATTGAACCCCAGGTTCAATGAAGTTTTCAGCACAGCGATGTACAACCATAGCACTTTGGTCATTCAGAAAATCCTTGAGGCTTACAAGGGTTTCGAGCACATAAAGCAATTGGTTGATGTTGGCGGTTCCCTTGGCAATACCCTTAAAGCAATTACTTCCAAGTACCCCCACATTAAGGGCATCAATTTCGACTTGCCTCATGTTATACAGCATGCCCCTGAATATCCTGGTATGACTATCAATTATATTTAGAATAATCCCAGGGACGTGGTTAAGTGGCTTTTAAGTAGCTTTCTTTAATTAACAATCCCAATATAAATCCTGGAGAAGGTAGGAAGTTAATAAGAAAATTGATTCCAATCTCTCTTTTTCTTTTTCTTTTTTTCTGTTTTAATGTCATTGTTATGAAGAAATATGCATTATCATTTGTAAAAAAATGGTAAAAAGCAAAATGTTGCAAAAAGAAAACGAGTGACAAAAAACATTAAAACTGACTCGATTTACCATATTTGCAATTTAGTGAAAAAAATCAGGTATGATTTATTGCTGTTTTTGTCAGAATTTTATCTAAATTAAATTTTTTCACGAATATGAGTGCTCTTATTAATACTCGCCCACCATACCACCAGATCCTAACAGAGGAAACTAAATTGTATGTAGTACAGGTGTTAAGCATGTAGGAGGTGACATGTTTCAAAGTGTTCCAAATGGTGACGCCATTTTGATCAAGGTAAGTTTCATTTGAATTTAATTTGCACGTATTAGGCGTTCGATCCTTGAACAAATCAAATTTCATAATATTTCAAATTTTGTAGTGGATACTGCACGATTGGAGCGATGACCATTGCTTGAAGTTATTGAAGAATTGCTACAAAAGTATTCCCGAAGGAGGAAAGGTAATTGTTGTGGAGTCAGTAATTCCAGAACTGCCCGAGACTAGCACTCATTCAAAAATAAATTCCCTGGCTGATGTGCTGGTGATGACTCAATATCCGGGAGGAAAGGAGCGAACAAAGCATGAATTCATGACCTTGGCTACTGCAGTTGGATTTAGTGGCATCAGATTTGATTGCTTTCTTTTCAATTTATGGGTTATGGAGCTCCACAAGTAGCGTGCGTGCATGCTTATGAATTCTGAAGCAACATTTTTATCATTATCTTTCGACATGTACGTGCGGACGGTCAAAATATACTTTTTTATTGTGCTTCTATATGTTAACCACCAATAATTGTATTTGCTTAAATAAAAGCTCAGATGAAAAGAGAATTTTAATCTTATATCAATAAAGCATTAGACATGCAGATGATATCAATTTACAAGAAATGTCAATTTTAACCTTATATAAATAACTCCAATTATAGAGAAGGAGAAAGCTCAACCAGAGGACAAGGCAGAGGTATTCTAAGATCAAGGTACGACAAATCCCAAGTACAATGCTATAATTGTCAAAAGTTTGGGCATTATGTTTTAAAATGTAGAGCTCCAAGTACCAGAATTAATAAGAGAGTGAATTATGTTGAAGAGAAGAATGGTGAAGATGATACAGTTTTACTAGCATGCAATGAAACTAGTTAAGGTCAAGAAAATATATAGTATTTTGACAGAGGTGTTAGCAATCACATGAGAGGAAACAAAAGCTAGTTCGTGGAACTAAAGGAATCTATGAATGACAATATCACTTTTAGAGATTATTCAAAAGTATCATTAAAGGGCAAAAGTAACATTCTTTTTCGTGCAAAAGATGGTAGCCACCAATTAGTTTCAAATGTTTCTTATGTGCCCAGTATGAAAAGCAACATCCTCAGTTTATGTCAACCCTGGGAAAAAGGGTATGATATTCACTTAAAAGATTATAGTTTTTTTCTAAGAGATGACAAAAAAAACTTAATTACAAGGGTAAGAATGTCGAAGAATATAATGTTTCCTTTAAATATTTAAAATGATGTTGCAAAGTGTCTCAAGGCTTGTCACAAAGATCCAACCTAGATTTGGCATCTTCAATTTAGGCATCTTAACTTTGGTGGATTAGAGCTACTATCAAAGAAAAACATGGTGAAAGGCTTACCTTTAATCAATCATCCCAATAAACTTTGTGAAGGATGTTTAGTTGCCAAGCAGTTTAGAAAGAGTATTCATGTTTTTTTTTGTTAAATATATTATTGACAAAGAAGATAGTTTTGTACAATGTCTGTTATATAACAGGGTGTTCATATATATTGAAGGAATGAGCGGCTAAAATATATGAATACAGTCAGGTATTTTCATAGGTACACGACTATAGTCGGGTATTTTCATAGAAACAAGATTACAGTCGGGTATTTCCAACTAGTAGTGTTAAATTATTTTTTGTAAGTGTAATATTCAAAGATAACAAGATAGCTTTGTACAATTTATGTGGTATAATAGGATGATCATATAATTCAAGGAATGCTTAGCCTAAATACACGATTACAGTCGGTATTTTCATAAATACACGACTATAGTTGAGTATTTTCATACATACAAGACTTCAGTTGGGTATTTGCATAGATACACGCTACAGTCAGGATTTCATAGATGCACGACTGTAGTCGAGTATCTTTAAAACAACATACGTACATCATCTATCACTAAAATACCAATTATTCATCTCTTAATAAGCTGTAGTAAGGTACAATTAGATATACAAGACAATAGTCGGGTAACTTTACAAATACACGACTATTGTCGAGTACGCGGACATAGAGCAAAAACCACCTAAAATAGTTATTATAATGATAACACAATCAACGTAAACTTTGACATATCAAACTTCAATTTAACAAACAATTAAAGTTGTTGTACATCAAACAACATAGGTTCAATACATGTTCGAATCATAAATAAGTTTTAATCATCATAGTTATTAATATGCTCAGCCCAAACACTCGACCCATGTATTATAAACCCCTGGTCACCTCCCTTTGAAATCAACATAAGCCACGCAAATATATTTATCCACCTGCGAAACAAAAAAGTATAAATTTATCACACTTGCACGATTGTTATAGTGTAAATTCACATATACACAACAAAAGTCGTGTAAGTTGTAAAAATCAAAATAACTCGAGATATTCTTTCATGTCATAATATAACACATAATTATACAACAAATACAAAAAAGAAATTCAAACAAGGTATAAAACGAAGTGTTGAACCGTTTGTCCATTTACAAAACTGCCATCGTGTAATTACTACTGTTGTGTAACTTGCTAAAATACACAATTATAGTCTAGTACATAATTAGAGGATATATTAAAAAAAAAGTATTCTTTACACTAATAGAATCCTAGGTGTCATAACAGCTACTATATTTTTCACATTTACAAGACTACTGTCGTGTAAATTCATACATACCCAACAAAAGTCGTGTAAGTTGCAAAAATAGATGACTACAGCCCAGCAAATAGTCAGAGGACATGTTTCTTTTAAAAAAATATTTTTCTTACACTAATAGAACGTTAGAGTCTCATAACGATTGAAACATTTTACATATATGCACAACTGTAGTATGTAAGTTCATACGTACATGATAGTAGTTGTATAACTTATTAAAACACACGACTATAGTCTAGTAATAGTCAGAGGACAAATATAGTGAAAAAATATATATTTTGCACTAATAGAATGGTAGGGTGTCATAATAATTGGAATATTTTACACATTTTGTAAATTCATACGTACACGACAACAATTGTGTATGTCGAGTGCAGAACAGAATTTTGGCAACAAATTCAGGTTTTAACGAATGCAATTATAAAACCCATCAAACAATAGTTATATGATGCAAATGTAATGAAAATGTGAGCTGCTTTATTGTTTATTACAAACCAAACAAAACTCTAAATATAATATAATGCGAACAAAATGAGTAAATAACACAAAATAAAAATAAAGCTTCAAATACCTTATTCATGGGATGAATAATGCACCTAGCTCAAACCAAAATCTCAGTGTATTGATTGTACATGAGTGATTTTGAGAGTATGGAGTGAGTTTTTGTTGTGTAGAGTTAAAAAAAGTAATAAGTAAAGAGTGTTGAAGGTGAGTTGTGTGTGTTTTATATTTTTCTTTAGGGGTATTTTAGATAATGTACTACATAAAAATGCATATGTAGATAATTTTCAACCATAGGGTATATTTAACTAAATACCCCATTTTTAGGGCATCTTTAATTAAAAACCCCCAACTAACATGCAAGTAGCGTAAAAAAGAAATCTACTTCCCCAAAATAACACAAATAAAAAAAACTAAATTTACTGAAAATAAAAGGCTTAAACATATACCTGATAAGGCATGAATTAAAATAAGAATACAAAAAAGTTTTAAAACAATTCAAATCCTAAAATCTCATCACAACTTCCTATAGCAGCTTCTGGTAAGCTTCGATGTTAAATCATAAAAGAAAAAAAAATTTTTAATTGTTTGAAAGAAATATATTCGCCCTGTTAGTGACAAAAGGGAGGAAAAAAAAAAGAAAAAAAAGAAAGGGCAACTATTGATGATAACTAGGAAAAGAGTGAATTGGAACCCCAAAAAAAAAAAAGATTAGTAGTGTGTCAAGAATTTTTAATGAATATACAGAATAAAAATTAATATTTCAATAAATATGTATTTTTTGTGTATTTTTACAGTGTAAATCACTCCACTCTAAAAAATATACAAAAGAATGTAACTACTAAATAGTCCGACTATTTTTAATGAATTAAAATCTCTTCTGCCTAAATTTGTCTTGATCATTAACAAATAAAAAAATTAAATTTTATTTATATATTATTATTAAATTACATACACCATAAAATTATTAAAAATTCAGAATTACTATGAGTAGAGCATCCTAGTTATCTTCTAAATGGACTGATATGCAACCGCGATTGGCTCGAAGACAAACTACAGCCATCCGTCGTGACTTGCGTCATTCATTGTCCCCTTGGTGGACGGACGCCCAAGCCAATACCTCGTAGCCATGTTTCTTTCGCATATTACTGGTCCGTTTGGGGCAGCTTTTGCATTGCCATTGTTTTCCTCCCATGCTTTATTCCAGGTATATTACCCTGAATAAAGCATGGGAGAGCATTGCATGTGTAGCGCAGCTGCCCCAAACGCCCTCTACGTGACTTGATTTTTTTCTCGATATAAAAAGTAAAAGCTACTTTATTTTTTGTGGTGCAGATTTCAGAAGCTTTTTATCATGTTTTTGTGCAAGTATACATTTACGACAGTGGACTCCTCCTGAGATCTCAGATTTTTAACAATAAATGGCTAAGCTAACATTTCGTTGGGATAGTCTCAAGCTCAAAAATTATCGTGAACTAAAAGACATCTATTGTTATTGTCTACCAAACCGTAAGATTTTTACCATGATAGAAAAGGGCAAAAAAAGAGGAAAATGGACTGTAAATCATTAATAAGAGATATAGGGTATAATTATCATTCTATATTTATGTCAACGTTTTCAATGTTTTTAACGGTGAAATTCATTACTCACTGACAATACAAACAAATTTAGTGCAGTTGAACTATGGATTTAAACTGATGGTCGTTGAATTTCATTCTACAAACAACAGGGACACAACTAAAAATATGCTCCGTAATTAATTAATTACATATTAAGTAAGTAAATGTGGATATTATATAAATAGGTAAATATGAGTATGATCCCTATAATTTTGACTTAAATACTTATCTAGTCCCTATATTTTATTTTAAAAATATCTGGAAACACCCTTATGGTTAGATATCTTACTCTTACTTTTTCTTTACTTTTATAACCGTATCCTTTCAATATTATTCTTTGCATTAACTAATTTAATTTAAAAAATTTAATTTTAGTAAATCAACCAATGACTATTTGTGGGCAAATTGACTAATAAATATTAGTATCAAAGAATTAGTATTTTTTTGTACTCATGCAATAAATTTGCTAATAGTTATTTCAAAATGAATTAATATCAGCCAATTTAAAGTAGTATTTAATATCCTTAAAACAATCTTATTAATAATTATTTAATAAAAATTAATTTACCAAATTAATTGTGAAAGTAAAATAATAATATAAAATTTTTGGTAAATTTTTATGTTACTTTTAAGGTAATTTGATAAATTATAATTTTTCAATCAAATATCCCAAAATATTATGCAAGGGTATTATTGTAAAGAAAAGAATAAGTGAGGGTACGTAGGAATGGAACATATTTAACAATAGAGGTGTCTTATGGTACTTTTTTTTTAAAATAAGGACTTAACCGACACTTTAAACCAAAAATAAGAACTAAAGGAGTATTTATTCATATGAATTTCAGCTCTTTTGCGGTATTTATTTTGTGATTTGCCCCAACGATCCATGCACACTTCCATGGAATTTGCCAATTGAACCATAGCGGTTCATCCGTCGTCGTCCACTAATTGATAATTATACTCCGCCAATTGAACTATTAATAACAAGGAAAATACGATATTTTGTAAGAGGATGCATGTTTTGAGCACTAATCATCGAAAAGTACTATTATATGCATTTTTTGTGATCCTCGCTGATGTGATATTTTATGTTTCATCTATTAACTGGGCTATAAAAACCATATATTAATAATTAGAGTTAGTTTGAGGTTTAGAATTAAAATCTAGAAAAAGTTTACATTATTATAAACTATCTTTTCCACTGTTTTTATAAATCGTATACTCATTTACAGCGTTGAAAAGGTCCAATTATAATATTGTAAACTCCTCTTATACATAATCCCGAATTTGAATTTCGAATTGAAAATTTTTTGTTAATAACAATGACAAAATCATTTAATATCATATATAATTAATTGCACATCAATGAGTATCTCAACTTAGTATCACAAATACGTAATCACAGCATCATTGAAGGTGCTAATTTGACTTGTATTAGGATATACTTGTACAATTTTTGTGGCTTTGTTATTACTTATTCCAAAATGTCTCACTTGAGCTTTTTTAAGACGTCTTTGACATTACACTTCTTCAGTCCTTATATCATTTTAAATGGAAACATCTTGCAACTTAAGTATCTAGAAAGAAAAAATGATTTTTGAACACTACAGTGACATCAAGGCAACAAAAACGACAATACTGTGAGTGAACAATGTCATTTTGGTGTGCTATAGTGTGAACAATAATATTTTTTGCCATCGCCTGGATGTCACTGCATTGATCAAATGTTTTAGTTAGGGTAAAAGCACATTTAGTTCCTGTATTTTAAGATTAGTATCCATTTAGTCCTTATATTTTTAAAAATGCCTCGAAACATCCCTGTCGTTAAAGTATTGATACCCCTACCGTTACTTTTTATTTCTTTTGAGTTACTTTTACAATATTACCCTTTTTATAATAATTTTTTTTGGACATTAATAAAAAGAAAATAATTAAATTACTAATTTAATCCTAAAAATAAAAATAAAATAATTATAATAATTTTTTTGCAAGCACCCTTTTATAATAATTTTTTTGGTTTGGACATTAATAGAAAGAAAATAATTAAATTACTAATTTAACCCTAAAAAATAAAAAAATATTAATTTTTAATTGTCAAAAATTAAATTGTAAAAAATTGTATGCAACTATCAAGTGTGCAAATGGTGCTTGCAAAAAAATTAATATAATTTTTTTTACTTTTTAGGGTTAAATTTGTAATTTAATTAATTTCTTTTTATTATTTTCTAAATAAAAAAATTATTATAAAAGGGTAATATTGTAAAAGTAAGCCAAAAGAAATAAAAAGTAACGGTAGGGGTATCAATACTTTAACGGCAGGGATATTTCGAGGTATTTTTAAAAATACAGGGATTAAATGGACACTAATCTTAAAATATAGGGACTAAATGGGATTTTACCCGTTTTAGTTATTATATGATAGACATCTTGGATATTATTGGAGGATTGCTCCTTTTCCATTCACTCCTTGCTAAGGGTATGTTTTCAATCAATTATGATGATATACATTTACGGGTGGCAATTACTAAATGGACAAAGAGCAATGCACCATGAGCAATGACCTTCTTGACTCACATGATGCTTGCGATGCATTCTAGAATTTCTCAATTACTAAATAATCATTATGTTTTTTTTCCTTTTTTCCATTTAAGAAAATGTCATAATTTGTTGAGCTTAGTGATCTGCTTCTCTCGGTCTTCTATTGTTAGGATTTGGCCTTAGTTTGTTTCTTAAATTTGACTTGTTTTGTTCTTTTTTTTCTTTTACTAGTTTTTTCATTTATTTTAATTAATTTATAGGTGAGTGATCCCACCTAACCCTTCTACCTGATGGTGGTTTTTAGGGATGGTAATGCTATCCGTAAATCCACAAACCCGCCCAAACCCGCTCGCCAAAACCCGCCCGCTGCGGGTAATTTTACTTGTTGCGGACGGGTTTAGTATTATAAATTAAAACCCACACATGGATACTGGTGAGTTTGGTATTAACCTCATATCCGGTGGATACCCACATGGATATCCGCTAAACCCGCAATTTTTTTTAAATATTTTTAATTTAATTTTAATCTAAAAAATATATAAAGAAAATAATGTAATTATTCAAATTACCAAATAGCTAAAGGGCCAAAGTTGTGTATGTGTGTTCGTGGCCCATCTCCTATTCTAAAGTCATGACCTAAAGAAAACTAAAGACACTTCCCTTTTGACTTAGCCGCACACTCATTTGACCATCTCTCATCTCTGTCTTCATTCAATCACTCTTTCTTTCTTCAGCCATGAGCTTGTGACAGTGAGCCAACGCTCTATACCCAACTTAATTCATGGATTATTATATACATATTATAATTTTGTAAGTACTATTTTTCTTTAACTTAATGCATGAATTATTTTATTATTATAATTTTTTTCTTCGAATTAGTATTTGAAAATATTAATCTTAATTATTATTGTAGGCATCATGTTGGATGGGTGCTTATGGTGGTAAATGAAATGAATATCTTGTCTTGGAGCTTGTTTTAAATGATAATATGAAATATAATTGTTATTTTTAGATATTAGTTTGTTTTTAAATGGATTTCTGTAATTTATACTTAAATTTAAGAATTTGTATTAGATTGATGTTGAAATTTTAATTTTTCATTTACATTGTTTAAATATAAAATTTAGTATTTATAAGAAATTTGAGGTTATTATAATAAATTTATATATTAAACATTTGTGATTTTAAATGTGGAAACCTACAAAAAATCCGCCGGGTACCATTGCGGGTTTGGTAATTATCAAAACCTGCTACGGGTGGGTTTTCTTTAAAAAATTAAAATCCACTGCGCATTGCGGGTGAGTTTGGTAATTTAAATTTTGTGCGGGTTTGGGTTTGAGTTTAGTAATGGCAAACCCACTGCAGGTGGTGCCCATTGCCATCCCTAATAGTTTTGAAGAAAATAAATGTCATAAGTATATACTATGGCTTCAAATTGCAAGAGAATCTTAACCCGTATACTGTGTATGATCTTGATGAAAACAAATCCTAATTATACATTATCATTAAAGGATAGGTGGTAAACGATTTTTAAAGCTAAGAAAAACTAAAATTAGTGTCTGTTTAGTATGATTTATCTAATAGTTATAAATATTTATTTAATCTCATAAATTTTTAGTATAATTTCTTTTTTATTGTTTGGTTGTTTTTTAATAAAGGATATAATAATCCTAAAATATGAAGGGCTAAAAAGCTCCAAGTCCATGTTTTTCTCGCCACCTGTGGTCTAAAAGTAGAAGTGTTCCATGATGATTTCTTTGTTTATCATGAAGAGTGCATTTGTCTACAAGCTCTAGGTCCAAAAAGCTCTAAGCCCATGTTTTTCTCGCCACCTGTGGTCGAAAAGCAGAAGTTTTCCATGATGATTTGTTGGGTATCACGAAAAGTACGTTTGTCTACAAGTGCATTTTCCTTTTGCTATCGTCCGAAAATTATCAATGCACAATTGATGCATCACTTAAATATTATTCACATGACAAAAACTATGCAAAAGCGTTGGTAATTATCAAAATCTGCTACGGGTGAATTTTTTTTTAAAAATTAAAATTCACTGTACGTTGCGGGTGAGTTTGGTAATTTAAATTTTGTGCGGGTTTGGGTTTGAGTTTAGTAATGGCAAACCCACTGCAGGTGGTGCCCATTGCCATCCCTAATGGTTTTGAAGAAAATAAATATCATAAGTATATACTATGACTTCAAATTGCAAGAGAATCTTAACCCGTATACTGTGTATGATCTTGATGAAAATAAATCTTAATTATACATTATCATTAAAGGATAGGTGGTAAACGATTTTTAAAGCTAAGAAAAACTAAGATTAGTGTCTGTTTAGTATGATTTATTTAATAGTTATAAATATTTATTTAATCTCATAAATTTTTAATGTAATTTTATTTTTATTGTTTAGTTGTTTTTTAGTAAAGGATATAATAATCCTAAAATATGAAGGGCCAAAAAGCTCTAAGTCCATGTTTTTGTCGCCACCTGTGGTCCAAAAGTAAAAGTGTTCCATGATGATTTCTTTGTTTATCATGAAGAGTGCGTTTGTCTACAAGCTCTAAGTCCAAAAAGCTCTAAGCCCATGTTTTTCTCGCCACCTGTGGTCGAAAAGCAGAAGTTTTCCATGATGATTTGTTGGGTATCACGAAAAGTACGTTTGTCTACAAGTGCATTTTCCTTTTGCTATCGTCCGAAAATTATCAATGCACAATTGATGCATTACTTAAATATTATTCATGACAAAAACTATGCAAAAGCGTTGGTAATTATCAAAACCTGCTTCGGGTGGATTTTCTTTAAAAAATTAAAATTTATTGTGCGTTGCGAGTGAGTTGGGTAATTTAAATTTTGTGCGGGTTTGGGTTTGAGTTTAGTAATGGCAAACCCACTGCAGGTGGTGCCCATTACCATTCCTAATGGTTTTGAAGAAAATAAATGTCATAAGTATATACTATGGCTTTAAATTGCAAGAGAATCTTAACCCGTATACTGTGTATGATCTTGATGAAAACAAATCCTAATTATACATTATCATTAAAGGATAGGTGGTAAACGATTTTTAAAGTTAAGAAAAACTAAAATTAGTGTCTGTTTAGTATGATTTATCTAATAGTTATAAATATTTATTTAATCTCATAAATTTTTAATGTAATTTTGTTTTTATTATTTAGTTGTTTTTTAGTAAAGGATATAATAATCCTAAAATATGAAGGGCCAAAAAGCTCTAAGTCCATGTTTTTGTCGCCACCTGTGGTCCAAAAGTAAAAGTGTTCCATGATGATTTCTTTGTTTATCATGAAGAGTGCGTTTGTCTACAAGCTCTAAGTCCAAAAAGCTCTAAGCCCATGTTTTTCTCGCCACCTGTGGTCGAAAAGCAGAAGTTTTCCATGATGATTTGTTGGGTATCACGAAAAGTACGTTTGTCTACAAGTGCATTTTCCTTTTGCTATCGTCCGAAAATTATCAATGCACAATTGATGCATCACTTAAATATTATTCACATGACAAAAACTATGCAAAAGCGTTGGTAATTATCAAAACCTACGGGTGGATTTTCTTTAAAAAATTAAAATTTACTGTACGTTGCGGGTGAGTTTGGTAATTTAAATTTTGTGCGGGTTTGGGTTTGAGTTTAGTAATGGCAAACCCACTGCAGGTGGTGCCCATTGCCATCCCTAATGGTTTTGAAGAAAATAAATGTCATAAGTATATACTATGGCTTCAAATTGTAAGAGAATCTTAACCCGTATATAATAGAACCATCATTAAAAGTTTAAAATTTACGATGACTGTTTTTATAAATAATCATCATTGAAAGTAATATTATACTTTAGTTGATATTTAATGACGGTTATATAATAAAATCGTTATTATAAATTTTTAATTTTTAATGACCGTTTTTATAAATAATCGTCATTAAAAATAAGAATATATTTTAACATAACATTTAATGACAGTTATAAAATAGAACCGTCATTATAAATATTAGATATTATGACGGGTTTTTTAATAACCATCATCAAATATTTTTAATGACAGTTATTAGAAAAAAGGTCATAACATATAGGTTATTATTTGCCTTTTTTGTAGTAGTGTCGGATACCCGAATTTGGTTTTTTTTTAAATATTATATATCAAAAAATTTTTATTTTTTTGTAATTTCATAAGTTTAAATTTATTTCAATAAAATTTGACATCAAAATAAAAACTTTAAGTGTTTATAACTTTAGATATATCTAATAGTGAGTCAAATAAATATAAATATTTAAATAATATATATTTTATAATATTTTTTAAATAAAATCCGGGTTCTTGGTTTATCAAGTGATGCCCAAAACAGGCCTGGCTTCATACCTGAGCCATATTTTACCTAGTCCACAACGCCTGGGTGCAGTCTGGGTTCGGACCGAGTGGGTATTTTTGCCACCTCTAAAAGACAGTTTGATACTAATCTTTGATGTAGGACATTATTATAGGATTCTAGAAATTTTTATTATTTACAAATTTTTTATTTTAATTAAAGTTAATTATGGTATGTGTTTTAATCTCTTATTTCTATTGTAATTACTTTAATTTAGTTACCCTTTTTAAGTTAACTTAGGGAAGTAGGCTTCCTCTATTATAAAAAGAGGGGTCTTATTTTTGTAACAATAATTCTATTAATTAATAAAACTCCCTTTTATAATTTCCTCTAAGATTATCTATAAAAATCTATCTTTTAGAGTTATTTAAATTAAAGCATCATCGAATCTCACTCACGCATTATTAAAATCTCATTGAGTCATTTTAATTAGAATGAGATCCAATCATGCTTGAATTAGAACATAAATTAATTACGTTTGCTTGACTTAGTACTAAAATGACATTTAGTATTATCTATCATACCAATTTTACTTCGACTGCACCACTCCGTTAGTTGTTATGAGAGCAAATTCGTTTGTCATCATAGTATGACCATGCGAACAAAGGAACAACCATCCCGAAGAAAATAATCAAAGGATGCACGCACGGACTGTAGAGGTTGTCAGACAGGCTGCCAATCAAGCAACCTTGCAAGTAATTGAGGATGCTTATAACTTGAGGGTGATGGCGATGGAATAAGCAATTATTGATAACATGAATGAAAAGCCGCCTTCGTCTGGACTCAGAGCGATAAGATTCAGCCTTTCCAAAAAAAAATAAAAAAAGGAGCCATACGATTCAGGGGTGGGGCCAGCGTCGGAAAAACATTAAAAATTTAACTTCTCTGACTGGCGAGCGCTTCATTGGCGGGAAGATTATATGTGTGTAAATGTTCTCGGTTACAACTCTTTGTAAGTTGCCTTTATGGCATGGCAATTGAGGCCATGTTTGGATGGGAGGATTAGGTAATGAATTGGGTTGGTTTTAAAATTAAATATTTATTCATATTTGATAAATTTATTTGAATTGAATTTAAATTTGGATTTAATTCTAAAATTATTAGATTAGTAATCTTAATTCACACATGAGTTGAACTGGGATACGATTGAAGAAAAAATTGTCTATTAATATATTTTAATTAATTAATCAATTTTTATTTATGATTTACTTAAGAATTTTTATTTATTATCTATGATCTAATTAAATTGGTAGTTTTACTTCTAACAACTCTTGAGATTAAATTTTCATTACTTGTATATTTAATAATTTATAAATTAACCATTTCATAACTTATTGCATATTGATTGTACAAAATTTAATAATCACTAACATAATATTAAAAATAATCATGAAAATTAAAAATACGATAATTAATTGATTTTACATATTTTTTCATATTTGATAAAAATTAATTATATGTTTAAATTGTTTTATTTATTATATTATGACTAGCTAATAACTTATTTACAGTACACTTTATTTTCTTATTAATTGTTTTTAAATTTGTTTATTTATTATTACAAAATTTCATGAATAATTGATATTCATATTTAAATATCAACTTAAATGCTAGTTTTTTTAACTAGAACTTAAATGCTAGTTAATATTATTTAAATATAATTTAACATAGTACAATCCGTGATTATACCAAACTTAAGACAATATAATATAATCCAGCTTAATCCAACTAATCTAATCCAGTCTTATTCTAATAATTAATCCAATTCAATTTTGCATGGCAAATGTAGACTAAAGTCATAAAAATTGATATTTGAAAATTTCCCTGAAAGTGAAGTATTTTTTTGCTTTCCTTTATTTTATTTTTCTTTTGCATAAGAATCTTCTCTTTTTTTTTTAGTCTATTTTAAATGAGTGGTCAACATTGAATTTTAAATTTTAATGTTAAGAATTAAGCCAACTTGTTTCACTTTATTTATAATTAAGCTAGCTTTTTCACTAAATTCGGAATACTAAGAAAGACTAGGTGAGAAAAAAACTAAGTAATAATTCTAATCCTTTTTAGAACATGTTATAATAGGCAAAAAATATAAAACTAATATATCCTCACATGAAATGTTAATCTATTATATTCAAGGGAAAAACTCATGTCAGGAAATAATTATAGTTCCTCTTTCAACTAAAGCTCTTTGTTTGGTGATAAATTTTAGAATAAATTAGAGATGATAATACAACTAATCAATTCATGTATACGTAATTGAATTTAATATAACTACCGCTTTTATGGTAATTTTTCAAATAAATGCACATATTCTATAATATTATTAACTCATTATATGATTGATATAATACCTCTAATATATTTTAGAATTCCTCTTGTTTGACAATACGATCTCATTTAAAATGTTTGATCTTTTAAATTATTTCCAATACATCGCTATAAAAGCTATTGAATACATTTTCCAAGAGGTTGGCACGTCAGAGTTTTTAAAGTCGACAAAATAAAAGAAATAATATGAGACACGTTAGAATCATGCAATATGTCATTTCAATTTATGCAAATTAATTAATTTTTTATCCTTAGTAATATTATTTTTTCAGAGTTGCCAAGCTTCCATATTTTTATGTTTGAAAAAGATATAAGCCTAATTTAATTTCTGTCATTTAGTATAACTTGCACTATCGAAAACTTCCGGGTCAGATTTTACAACCTAAGATCTTGGACACCCAGTAGCTCTTCACTCCACTATAAATGCATTGTTTTTGAGGCAAACAGATAAGGAAATTCAGGAAAATATGGCTAATGAACAGAGAGATGAAAACTTTGCATATGCCTTTGAAGTGATGACGGGTTCAGTGCTCCACATGACCATGAATGCAGTAATTAAGCTGGGACTTTTGGAGATCATAGCCAAAGCTGGTCCTGGAGCACAGCTCTCAGCTTCAGAGATTGCCGCTCAGTTGCCCGCCACAAAGAACAAAGACGCACCCATGATGCTGGACCGGATACTCAGGCTTCTTGCTAGCTATGGTATTGTTGAATGGTCACTTGATGACGTCGATGGTTCTCACAGACTATACGGTTTGAATGATGTTTCCAAATACTTTGTGCCTAATGAAGATGGTGTCTCATTAGGCCCTGTATTGGCCTTAATCCAGGACAAAGCCTTTCTCGACAGCTGGTTTGTCCACTCTATCATTTTAATCTTCTGAATTTTCTTTTTTTAAGTTGGAAGAAATGCATGATTGGATCTGAAAGCGTCGGAAAACAATACAATTTCTCTTTCGACGCTTTCAGATCCAATCATGTATTTCTCCCACGTCTTAAATCATAATCGACTTCATGCTCAACTTATTTCTAAATTCAAGTCATCGAAAAAGAAAAACAAAAAACAAATGTGTTCATATAAGTGAGCGATAAAATGTAGAATGTACTCTCTCAAACTTATAAATCATTATTAAATATACTTCTAGTCATATCAATTCAAGAATGGGTAAAATATTGTTGGTGGTGTTTTAATTACTTGCACTTACAGAGGATATGAGGAAAAATGTTTTCTTTCGGGGGTGTTTTTGTCTTTTAATTATAGAGGACATGAGCGTAACATACATGAAAAAGACAATGTATTTTGTTCTATTGAAAGCATTAATTGAGTAATGTTCTTTGCATTAACTGAGTAATTTCTTCAGTTCTGACAGAAATCCTCGGAGAACCAAAATTTCTTAACTTCAGCCGTAGAATTTCGCTCAATTAAAGATTCACTTGGGGTAGTAAGACCACATGCCTGAAGAGAATTAGAAATAAAATCTTTTAGGGAAAACAAAATAAAAACAGCCGGACCTAGCTATATGTAAAGGTACTACAAACTGCATATCTCCTAATTTGTGATGCTGCTAAAATTTAGTAAACCACCCTTATGAAAATATTACCCTGATTTCCATTTTTTTGCTCGTTTTCATAAAGATGCATGTGACAATTATGAGTTAAGATATAACATAATTTTTTTTTATGGAAATGAATCCTCTACTCATCTTATCTGTTAAGCGATTTTATGAATCGTATACATCGTCATATATGTAATATAGATATATCCCTTTTTTATTTTGTTTTTATCAGCATTAATCAGTGTATCTAAAAAAGTTAAGCCAAATGCAAAATGATGAGAAGAATAGAAGACTTGGATTTGAACCTAATTCTAGACTGATTGATTAACTGGTCGTGTAGGTCCCAACTGAAAGAAACTATTATTGAAGGAGGAGTTCCATTTGACCGAGTCCACGGAACACACGCTTTCGAGTACCTCGGATTGAACCCCAGGTTCAATGAAGTTTTCAGCACAGCGATGTACAACCATAGCACTTTGGTCATTCAGAAAATCCTTGAGGCTTACAAGGGTTTCGAGCACATAAAGCAATTGGTTGATGTTGGCGGTTCCCTTGGCAGTACCCTTAAAGCAATTACTTCTAAGTACCCCCACATTAAGGGCATCAATTTCGACTTGCCTCATGTTATACAGCATGCCCCTGAATATCCTGGTATGAACTATCAATTATATTTAGAATAATCCCAGGGACGTGGTTAAGTGGCTTTTAAGTAGCTTTCTTTAATTAACCATCCCAATATAAATCCTGGAGAAGGTAGGAAGTTAATAAGAAAATTGATTCCAATCTCTCTTTTTCTTTTTTTTTTGGTAAAAAGCAAAATGTTGCAAAAAGAAAACAGGTGACAAAAAACATTAAAACCGACTCGATTTACCATATTTGCAATTTAGTGAAAAAATCAGGTTTGATTTATTGTTGTTTTTGTCAGAATTTTATCTAAATTAAATTTTTTCCCGAATATCAGTGCTCGTATTAATACTCGCCCACCATACTGCCAGATCCTAACAAAGGAAACTAAATTGTATGTAGCACAGGTGTTAAGCATGTAGGGGGTGACATGTTTCAAAGTGTTCCAAATGGTGACGCCATTTTGATCAAGGTAAGTTTCATTTGAATTTAATTTGCAGGTATTAGGTGTTCGATCCTTGAACATATCAAATTTGATCATATTTCAAATTTTATAGTGGATACTGCACGATTGGAGCGATGACCATTGCTTGAAGTTATTGAAGAATTGCTACAAAAGTATTCCCGAAGGAGGAAAGGTAATTGTTGTGGAGTCAGTACTTCCAGAACTGCCCGAGACTAGCACTCATTCAAAAATAAATTCCATGCTTGATGTGCTGGTGATGACTCAATATCCGGGAGGAAAGGAGCGAACAAAGCATGAATTCATGACCTTGGCTACTACAGTTGGATTTAGCAGCATCAGATTTGATTGCTTTCTTTTCAATTTATGGGTTATGGAGCTCCACAAGTAGCGTGCGTGCATGCTTATGAATTCTGAAGCAACATTTTTATCATTATCTTTCGACATGTACGTGCGGACGGTCAAAATATACTTTTTATTGTGCTTCTATATGTTAACCACCAATAATTGTATTTGCTCAAATAAAAGCTCAGATGAAAAGAGAATTTTAATCTTATATCAATAAAGCATTAGACATGCAGATGATATCAATTTACAGGAAATGTCAATTTTAACCTTATATAAATAACTCCAATTATAGAGAAGGATAAAGCTCAACCAGAGGACGAGGCAGAGGCAATCTAAGATCAAGGTACGACAAATCCCAAGTACAATGCTATAATTGTCAAAAGTTTGGGCATTATGTTTTAAAATGTAGAGCTCCAAGTACCAGAATTAATGAGAGAGTGAATTATGTTGAAGAGAAAAATGGTAAAGATGATATAGTTTTACTAGCATGCAATGAAACTAGTTGAGGTCAAGAAAATACATAGTATCTTGAAAGAAGTGTTAGCAACCACATGAGCGGAAACAAAAGCAGGTTCATGGAACTAAATGAATCTATGAATACAATATCACTTTTAGAGATTATTCAAAAGTATCATTAAAGGGCAAAAGTAACATTCTTTTTCGTGCAAAAGATGGTAGCCACCAATTAGTTTCAAATGTTTCTTATGTGCCCAGTATGAAAAGCAACATCCTCAGTTTAGGTCAACCCTGGGAAAAAGGGTATGATATTCACTTAAAAGATTATAGTCTTTTTCTAAGAGATGACAAAAAAAACTTAATTACAAGGGTAAGAATGTCGAAGAATATAATGTTTCCTTTAAATATTTAAAATGATGTTGCAAAGTGTCTCAAGGCTTGTCACAAAGATCCAACCTAGATTTGGCATCTTCAATTTGGGCATCTCAACTTTGGTGGACTAGAGCTACTATCAAAGAAGAACATGGTGAAAGGCTTATCTTTAATCAATCATCCCAATAAACTTTGTGAAGGATGTTTAGTTGCCAAGCAGTTTAGAAAGAGTATTCATGTGTTTTTTTGTTAAATATATTATTGACAAAGAAGATAGTTTTGTAAAATGTCTGTTATATAACAGGGTGTTCATATATATTAAAGGAATGAGCGGCTAAAATGTATGAATACAGTCAGGTATTTTCATAGGTATACGACTATAGTCGAGTATTTTCATAGAAACAAGATTACAGTCGGGTATTTCCAACTAGTAGTGTTCAATTATTTTTTGTAAGTGTAATACTCAAAGATAACAAGATAGTTTTGTACAATTTATGTGGTATAATAGGATGATCATATAATTCAAGGAATGCTTAGCCTAAATACACGATTACAGTCGGTATTTTCATAAATACACGACTATAGTTGAGTATTTTCATACATACAAGGCTTCAGTTGGGTATTTGCATAGATACACGCTACAGTCAGGATTTCATAGATGCACGACTGTAGTCGAGTATCTTTAAAACAACATACGTACATCGTCTATCACTGAAATACCAATTATTCATCTCTTAATAAGCTGTAGTAAGGTACAATTAGATATACAAGACAATAGTCGGGTAACTTTACAAATACACGACTATTGTCGAGTACGCGGACATAGAACAAAAACCACCTAAAATAGTTATTATAATGATAACACAATCAACATAAGCTTTGATATATCAAACTTCAATTTAACAAACAATTAAAGTTGTTTTACATCAAACAACATAGGTTCAATACATGTTCGAATCATAAATAAGTTTTAATCATCATAGTTATTAATATGCTCAGCCCAAATACGCGACCCATGTATTATAAACCCCTGGTCACCTCCCTTTGAAATCAACATAAGCCACACAAATATATTTATCCACCTGCGAAACAAAAAAGTATAAATTTATCACACTTGCACGATTGTTATAGTGTAAATTCACATATACACAACAAAAGTCGTGTAAGTTGTAAAAATCAAAATAACTCGAGATATTCTTTCATGTCATAATATAACACATAATTATACAACAAATACAAAAAAGAAATTCAAACAAGGTATAAAACGAAGTGTGGAACCGTTTGTCCATTTACAAAACTGCCATCGTGTAATTACTACTGTTGTGTAACTTGCTAAAATACACAATTATAGTCTAGTAGTACATAATTAGAGGATATCTTAAAAAAAAAAGTATTCTTTACACTAATAGAATCCCAGGTGTCATAACAGCTACTATATTTTTCATATTTACAAGACTGCTGTCGTGTAAATTCATACATACACAACAAAAGTCGTGTAAGCTGCAAAAATAGATGACTAAAGCCCAGCAAATAGTCAGAGGACATGTTTCTTTTAAAAAAATATTTTTCTTACACTAATAGAACGTTAGAGTCTCATAACGATTGAAACATTTTACATATATGCACAACTGTAGTATGTAAGTTCATACGTACACGATAGTAGTTGTGTAACTTTTTAAAACACACGACTATAGTCTAGTAATAGTCAGAGGACAAATATAGTGAAAAAATATATATTTTGCACCAATAGAATGGTAGGGTGTCATAATAATTGGAATATTTTACACATTTTGTAAATTCATACGTACATGACAACAATTGTGTATGTCGGGTGCAGAACAGAATTTTGGCAACAAATTCAGGTTTTAACGAATGCAATTATAAAACCCATCAAACAATAGTTATATGATGCAAATGTAATGAAAATGTGAGCTGCTTTATTGTTTATTACAAACCAAACAAAACTCTAAATATAATATAATGCGAACAAAATGAGTAAATAACACAAAATAAAAATAAAGCTTCAAATACCTTATTCATGGGATGAATAATGCACCTAGCTCAAACCAAAATCTTAGTGTATTGATTGTACATGAGTGAATTTGAGAGTATGGAGTGAGTTTTTGTTGTGTAGAGTTAAAAAAAGTAATAAGTAAAGAGTGTTGAAGGTGAGTTGTGTGTGTTTTATATTTTTCTTTAGGGGTATTTTAGATAATGTACTACATAAAAATGCATATGTAGATAATTTTCAAAATAGCGTAAAAAAGAAATCTACTTCCCCAAAATAACACAAATAAAAAAAATTAAATTTACTGAAAATAAAAGGCTTAAACATATACCTGATAAGGCATGAATTAAAATAAGAATACAAAAAATTTTAAAACAATTCAAATCCTAAAATCTCATCACAACTTTCTATAGCAGCTTCTGGTAAGCTTTGATGTTAAATCATAAAAGAAATTTTTTTTTTAATTGTTTGAAAGAAATATATTCGCCCTGTTAGTGACAAAAGGGAGGAAAAAAAAAGAAAAAAAAGAAAGGGCAACTATTGATGATAACTAGGAAAAGAGTGAATTGGAACCCAAAAAAAAAAAAAGATTAGTAGTGTGCCAAGAATTTTTAATGAATGTACAGAATAAAAATTAATATTTCAGTAAATATGTATTTTTTTGTGTATTTTTACAGTGTAAATCACTCCACTCTAAAAAATATACAAAAGAATGTAACTACTAAATAGTCCGACTATTTTTAATGAATTAAAATCTCTTCTGCCTAAATTTGTCTTGATCATTAACAAATAAAAAAATTAAATTTTATTTATATATTATTATTAAATTACATACACCATAAAATTATTAAAAATTCAGAATTACTATGAGTAGAGCATCCTAGTTATCTTCTAAATGGACTGATATGCAACCGCGATTGGCACGACGACAAACTACAGCCATCCGTCGTGACTTGCGTCATTCATTGTCCCCTTGGTGGACGGACGCCCAAGCCAATACCTCGTAGCCATGTTTCTTTCGCATATTACGTGACTTGATTTTTTTCTCGAAATAAAAAGTAAAAGCGACTTTATTTTTTGTGGTGCAGATTTCAGAAGCTTTTTATCATGTTTTTGTGCAAGTATACATATACGACAGTGGACTCCTCCTGAGATCTCAGATTTTTAACAATAAATGGCTAAGCTAACATTTCGTTGGGATAGTCTCAAGCTCAAAAATTATCGTGAACTAAAAGACATCTATTGTTATTGTCTACCAAACCGTAAGATTTTTACCATGATAGAAAAGGGCAAAAAAAGAGGAAAATGGACTGTAAATCATTAATAAGAGATATAGGGTATAATTATCATTCTATATTTATGTCAACGTTTTCAATGTTTTTAACGGTGAAATTCATTACTCACTGACAATACAAACAAATTTAGTGCAGTTGAACTATGGATTTAAACTGATGGTCGTTGAATTTCATTCTACAAACAACAAGGACACAACTAAAAATATGCTCCGTAATTAATTAATTATATATTAAGTAAGTAAATGTGGATATTATATAAATAGGTAAATGTGAGTATGATCCCTATAATTTTGACTTAAATACTTGTCTAGTCCCTATATTTTATTTTAAAAATATCTGAAAACACCCTTATAGTCAGGGGCGGATGCAGTGCAGGACCACTGGGGGCTCAAGCCCCCACTGAAAAAAAAAAAACTTTTTTTTGTTTAAAAGAAAATTTAAAATTTTAAACAGCCTCTGTAAAAATTATTAAATAACTTCATTTTTTAAATTTTAAACTATTATTTTAATAATTGTAAAGTAATAATTTGACTTAAAAAAAAAGCCCATAACCCAAAATATTTATAATCCCAAAATTGAACCGTGAGTGCCACAATTGTAATTAGGGATTGTCTTGAATGAAAAGAGAAAGTTGCAAGCGGCAGTTCTGTTCTTTATTCCTAGAATTGCAGTAAAGAAAGCAAAAGGAGAAGAAGCCAGGAGGAGGGTGATTTATTAATTGTTGTGAGCTTGAGTGGGTGGGACGTGGACCTGTTGTGCGCGGAATGCGGAATCAAACGCACCAAATAATTATAGAAAAATAAATGACACAAGATTTACGTGGTTCGGTAATTAAACCTACATCCACGGGAGCAAGAGAAAAATAATTGTATTATTAACAATTATTTGAGTACAAATAAAGAAATCTCACTTTCTCAGAACCCAAATACACCCAGTACTCTCACACACACTCTCCAATTGCTCACACTCTCAGAGCTCTCAAAAGCTTAAAAACTTAATAAGCTTAACAATTTTGGGATGATTCAAATGAATGAAATCCTTAGCTATTTATAGGAAAAATGTTGGCACTATTCATGTTGAAAAATTGCTTTCCAAACGCGTGCAAGCCGTGTGTGTGGCAAAGCCACTACACGGCTTTGACTTTTCAACAAATCTCCACCTCGGCGAAAATTTATCCAAATCTGAGCCGATTGACAATAATCCTCCAAACTTCATCCCTCACACGATCCTCAAAAGGATCCACATTGACTGCATCTCTGTGACTGCCTACGTACCCAAAATTTGGGATCAAGCCAACTGTAGTTCAAAATTCCCGAAGGAAAAAACTTTAACACAATCGAAGGATTTGAATTAGTTTCAAGCAGTGTTGAAACTTAACTCCAGAAACTACCTTCGTCAACATATCTGATGGATTATTTTTGGTATTGATCTTTTTCAACAACACAACACCGCCCTCGATAATCTCCCTCACATAATGATATTTCACATCTATGTGCTTCGTCCGAGCGTGATATGTTTGATTCTTCGCGAGGAATATCACACTTTGATTATCACAGAAGACCGCAATGTTCTACTGGATTATTCCCAAATCACTTAACAAGCCTTTCAACCAGATAGCTTCTTTTTACAAACTTGATTCTTTGCCATGTACTCTGCTTCCGTAGTGGACAGAGCAATTGTCGATTGTAGAATCGACCTCCAGCTAACCGGACCTCCACCCAATGTGAATACGTAGCCCGTTGTTGATCTTCGCTTGTCAAGGTCTCCAGCGAAATCAGAATCACAATACCCAACACATTGTTGACCATAATCCTTCTTGAACAATAACCCAAGATCAACTGTCCCATACAAATATCGGAGAATCCACTTCACCGCAAGCCAGTGATTTTTACCCGGATTGTGCATGTATCTACTAACCATGCTCACTGCTTGAGATATATCAGGCCTCGTACACACCATAGCATACATCAGACTACCCACAGCACTAGCATATGGAACATGAGTTATGTACTCCTGCTCCTCTTGAGATCTAGGACATGAAGAAGAGCTTAATTTGAAATGAGGAGCTAGAGGGGTACATACCGGTTTAGTTTTGTCATCCATACCGAATCTTTCTAGCACTTTCTTCAAATAAGACTTTTGAGTCAACCATACGCTCCCATTCTTCTTGTCTCTACGAATTTCCATCCCAAGTATTCTCTGTGCATCACCCAAGTCTTTCATCTCGAACTCGAAGCCACCGCTTTTTTAATCTTTCAATCTCACTCTATTCTTGAAGCTATTAGCATATCGTCGACATAGAGTAAATGAGATAGATGAAAGCTCCATCTAGTAGTCTTCTAAAGTAAACACGGTGATCGTGTTCACTTACGTGAATTTACGCCCTTGTATAAATTGATCAAATCTTTTGTACCACAGACCTTGGTGATTGCTTCAGTCCAGGTAAAGATTTAATCAATCTACATACATGATTCTCCTTTCCAAAGAACTTTGAAACCACAAGGCTGAGTCATGTAGATTTCCTCCTCCAAATCTCCATGTAAGAACGCTGTCTTAACATCCAATTGAGCCAACTCTAACTCATATTCAGCTACCAAGGCAAGTAGGATACGAATGGAAGTATGTTTTACGACTGGAGAGAAAACTTCATTATAATCAATACCTTCCTTCTGAGCAAAACCTTTTGCCACGAGCCTTGCCTTGTATCGAGGAGTTGTTTGATTCGGAGATGCTTGCTTCTTGGTGTAGACCCATTTATTGCCAATAGCCTTTTTCCCCTTTGGTAACTTTACAAGTTCCTAAGTCTGGTTTTGATGGAGAGATTTCATCTCTTCCTCCATGGCTAACTTCCACTGATCACTTTCGCTACTGCGTAATGCTTCACCGAAAGTGTTGAGGATGTCATCATCAATAACTGGAAGTGCATAAGCTACCACCATATCTTTAGTAAGCCATTCGGGTTTCTTTATCTCTCTTTTTGGCCTCCTTGTTGCTATAGAATCACCATTATCTACATCATTAGTTGTTTCTTCATTTTGTGGGACATCAGAAGAAACAACCTCTTCTTCAACTCTAGGTGTCACCTCCATAGTCGAACCCTTCTCTGATGTAGAACTAACTGGTACATATGGAGTTGCATCAAACTCCACCCGCTGCAATACCTCTGTGGTCTTGTTCTCCACCTGCTGAGAACTTGAAGCTTTTATCATTGAAACTTCATCAAACGTGACATCTCTGCTACACACAATCTTTTTATCTTCGAGATCCCAAAGCTTGAAGCCTTTTACTCCACCTTTGAATCCCACAAAGATAGCTTTTCTAGCACGAGGATCCAGTTTACCATCTTTGACATGATAATAAGCTGGACACCCGAATATACGAAGAGAATCATAGTCTTGTGCATGCTTTCCAGACCACATTTCCATAGGAGTTTTACCTCCAATTGCGTGAAAGGCAACCGGTTTATCAAGTGACTTGCGTAACTCACACCTCGGCCAAAATTTTTTATCTAAACCAAAGATTAGATAACATACATCGTACCTTCTCCATGAAATACGATTATACGCCACCACCACGCCGTTTACATTGCGGAGTATGTCTCACCGTGAAATGTCTTTTTATGCCCTCACTCTGGCATACTTGCAAGAATGGATCAGAAGTATATTCACCCCCATTGTCAGAACGCAATACTTTGATCTTTCTCCGGTTTGAGTCTCCACCGGTTCTTCCATTTCACGAAAATCTCTAGAACCTCATCCTTTGCTCGCATGGTGTACACCCACACACGTCTAGAGAAATCATCAACAAATGTAACAAAATAATGGCTTCCACCAATTGATGCAGTCTTGGTTGGTCCCCATACATCACTGTGAACATATTCAAGGATCTCACGAGTATCGTGATTAGCCGTACCAAACTTGACTCTTGTTTTCTTGCCTACTACACAATGTTCACAAAACTTTAATTTATAGGTTTTGGTACCTTTTAAGAGTCTGTGCTTCATTAGAGTTTGCAAAAACTTTTCTCTAGCATGTTCCAACTGTACATGCCATAGCTTGGTGGTGTCACTGTGCGCCTCAACAACATTTGCTTCATCAGTTGTACCTCCCTTCAAATAGTACAGATTGTGACGCCGAACCCCTTGTATAATCACTATAGCCCCATATATAAACTTCAATGCGTCATTTTCAATAGTAACCTTGTAGTCTTTAGCTTCTAGACCACCCACAGAAATTAGATTTTTTTTAAAGCTGGAACATATCTAACCTCTTTCAATTCTCTGATCATTCCATCAAACATTTTGAGCCGAATTGTTCCTACCCCCATTGTGCGACAAGGTTGATTATTCCCCATCACAACTGCACCGGTTTCCAAATTACGAAAATCTGTAAACCATTCCTTAATAGGACATAAATGGTAGGTTGCTCCAGTATCAAGTATCCACTCGCTTGCACTAGCCATGTATGCTGTAGGAGTAATACTTAATGAATAATCAGAGTCTTCATCTTTACGTGCCATGTTTGCTGCTACTGGTTTTTTCCCATCTTTCTTTTGAGCCTTTGGACAATCTTTCCTCCAATGGCCCTTTTCATGACAAAAGGCACACTCATCTCGAGCTATATTTCTGCTTCTTGATTTGGATCGAGAATTCTTTCCACCACGCTTCTTCTTTTTCTCCATCGCCCAATCTCTGCTCACCAAAGCTTCAGACGATGCTCGTTCAGACTTTTTATCATTAGTCCGAATCTCCAAGTTAGTCAATGTTGTACAAATATCTTTGAAGACGATCACACTCTTCCCATATATCAAGGTCGTCACAAAATGACTATATTCCTCTGGTAGTGAGTGTAATAGAATCATAGCCTTGACTTCATCCTTAATATTTTCATCAAGATTCTTCAAATCAGCAAGTAACTTTTCAAATCTTGAGACATGATCGTGCATTGACATCTCAGGCTTCATTCGAAAGCCATATACTTGGCTCATTGTATGAAGGTGATTTTCAGGACTTTTCAGCAGGTACTTCTCCTCCAATGTACGCCACAAAGTCATCGCACACTCCTCATCTTTCACCAAGTATTTCACCTCCTTGGTCAAACAAGATCTAATCTGACCACAAGCTTTCTCGTTCATACGATCCCAAATTTCTTCATCATACAAGTGTCTTTTATTTTTCAAAACAACATCGAGATCGATTTGAATAAGGGCATCCATAACTTCGCGCCTCCACATGCCGAAGTTAATTTTCCCATCAAACTTTTCAACATCGATCTTCTGCCTCCCTATAACAAAGGTCTTTGAATAGCGATTTGATAAATCTCGCCTCCCACCTGAAGTGTCTCCTCAAATAGTCTCAGTAGATCTCCCCTTAATTCTGGAAGTTTCACCTTCTACCATTTTCTCAACGAACTATTTCCACTTGAAAAACAGTCTTCTCTCGCGTGAATAAATGCACCAGGAAAGTTTCCAGGAGACTGGACGGGAACTCGGTCCCAATTAAAAACCAGAATCCTTAGGCTCTTATCGCCTTGTTGACAGAACTTTCCTAGATATGCAAAAATACACACTACTTACAATAGACTGTCTTCCAAGTACAAATGGCCGTCTCCACCGTATTCGTGAACAAGATCAGAGTATGTGAATAAAAGATCTGAGTATACGGAAATAGTACCGTATACGTGAACAGTACTGTATCCCCCCAAGTACGAACCGTCGGCTCTGATACCACTTGTTGTGCGCGGAATGCGGAATCAAACGCACCAAATAATTATAGAAAAATAAATGACACAAGATTTACGTGGTTCGGTAATTAAACCTACATCCACGGGAGCAAGAGAAAAATAATTGTATTATTAACAATTATTTGAGTACAAATTTGAGTAAAGAAATCTCACTTTCCCAGAACCCAAATACACCCAGTACTCTCACACACACTCTCCAATTGCTCACACTCTCAGAGCTCTCAAAAGCTTAAAAACTTAATAAGCTTAACAATTTTAGGATGATTCAAATGAATGAAATCCTTAGCTATTTATAGGAAAACTGTTGGCACTATTCATGTTGAAAAATTGCTTTCCAAACGCGTGCAAGCCGTGTGTGTGGCAAAGCCACCACATGGCTTTGACTTTTCAACAGGACCAGCTTGCCTTTACAATCAATTTTCAATCAAGTAAACATGTCTTTTCGGTTTTTTTTTTCAAATTAACTTAATAATTTCGTACTTTATTTTTTTTCACATGTCAACACATCTCTATACAAATTGTAATTGTTCAAGTGATTAATTCTAGTCTTTATAGTTTTTTTTTTTAATGATTTTGTTTATAACTATTAGTAAATTAATTTTTTCAATTGTAATTAATTTATTTTTATATAAGTACTCATATATATAATTTTGATACAGATATGGAAAAGTATTTTAAAAGAAAATCAGCGATGCCGCCATTTCCAAAGAGAGATGAAAGTGGTCCAGAAAAACGAAATAAGTTTGACTTAGAATTGTCAGAACTTCCTTCTGATCCTAGACAGCGACCTCCAATTTCTTCTTACAGTCCTAATGTTCGAGATGAAGTTCGTAGAGCATATTTACAAATGGATCCTTGCCAACCTAGATTCCACAATTTTTGTAAGTCTAAATTTGGGCAACAACAACGACGATTCAATCCTGCTTGGTTCAATAAATATGAAAATTGGTTAGAATATAGTATATCAGAGAATGCTGCATATTGTTTATGTTGTTATCTTTTCAGACCAGAAATTGGTGAACAAGCAAGTGGTGAGACATTTACAAAAAATGGGTTCTCAAATTGGAAAAAACCAGAAAGATTAGAAGAGCATGTTGGAGGTCCTAATAGTGCTCACAACAAGGCGTGGGTTATTGTGAAGATTTAATGAAACAAGAGCAACATGTTCGAACATTTTTCAACAAACATTCTGATCAAGATCGAAAAGATTATCGAACTCGCCTGTTTGCATCCATTGATGTTGTTCGGCTTCTTTTAGAACAAGGACTTGCATTTCGCGGTCATGATGAATCTGATAATTCAAGTAACCAAGGAAATTATCTTCGAATTTTGAGATTTCTTGCCGATCACAATGAAAATATCAAAAGAGTTACTTTGAAAAACGCTCCTGGAAACAACATGTTGATTGCACCTTCAATTCAAAAAGATATTGTAAGGGCTTGTTCTATTGAAACTACCAATGCTATTATGAGAGATGTAGGTGATGCATTATTTTCTGTTTTAATTGATGAATCCCGTGATGCATCTATGAAGGAGCAGATGGCTGTTGTATTGAGATATTTAGATAAGAATGGATCTGTCATTGAGCGTTTTATAGGTCTTAAGCACGTTACTAGTACCACTGCTATCTCACTAAAGGAAGCTCTTGATCAGTTATTTTCTAAGCATGGATTGAGTATATCTAGGCTGCGCGGGCAAGGTTATGATGGGGCTAGCAACATGCAAGGCGAGTTCAATGGTCTTAGAACACTTATTATAAATGATAATGAGTGTGCTTATTATATACATTGTTTTGCTCATCAACTACAATTAGCTATTGTGGCTGTTGCAAAGAAGCACGATCAAGTTAATTCTTTCTTTAATGTAGTTGCTAACATTGTCAATGTTGTTGGGGCTTCATGTAAACGACGAGATATTCTTCGAGAGAAGCAATTACTTTCAGTTGTTGAAGCACTTGAAAATGAAGACTTACCGAGTGGGCAAGGCCAAAATCAAGAGATTACATTGAAACGTTTTGGCGAGACACGTTGGGGCTCACATTATGGTACGTTGCTTCGCATAATCTCTTTGTTTCCACATATAATTAGTGTGCTTGAGATAGTTGCAAAAGATAAGTCGAACTCTAGTGAACAGAGATTTCAAGCAAATTATTTGGTAGAGTTTATGCAATCTTTTGATTTTGTCCTTAGTTTATATTTGATAAGGGTTATACTTGCACTTTCAAATGAGTTGTCACAAGCACTTCAAAGAAAGGATCAAGATATTCTAAATGCCATAAAGTTGGTTGAAATATGCAAGAAAAACTTGCAAATGATGAGAGACAATGGGTGGGATTCTTTGTTTTCTAAGGTTTCTTCTTTTTGTTTGAAGCATGATATTGATGTCCCTAATATGAATGATGTTTTTTTGCCATGGGGTCGATCACGACGTAAGACTCGAGAGATCTCAAACATGCATTATTTTCGAGTTGAACTATTTTTTGCTGTTTTAGATTTGCAACTTCAAGAGCTAAATAATCGCTTCAATGAGGTGAATATGGAATTGCTTCTTTGTTTGGCATGTCTATGTCCAAATGACGCATTTGCTACTTTTGATAAGGACAAGTTAGTACGTCTTGCTCAATTTTATCCAAAGGATTTTTCACCAATAGAACTTATGGCACTTAAGACTCCTTCTTCAAACTTACATAATGGATATGCGTTCCAGTACTGAGTTTGCAGGATTGAAGGGAATCAGTGACCTTGCTAAAAGAATGGTTGAGACAAAGAAAGATAAGGTGTATCCGTTAGTATATTTGTTGGTGACATTATCATTAGTTCTTCCAGTTTCTACAGCCACAGTAGAGAGAACATTTTCAGCAATGAAATTTGTGAAGAATGAACTTCGGAATCGAATGGGAGATGAGTGGATGAATGATAATTTGATTGTTTATGTAGAAAAAGATGTATTTAATAGCATTGATAATGAGTCTATTGCACAATGTTTTCAGAATATGAAATTGCGTAGAGAACAATTGTAAATGGGTTACCAAAAATTTTATATATTTAAGTTTCAATTTTTACATTTTATTGTTATTTAATTTAGCCCCCGGTAAATTATTTTTCTAAATCCGCCACTGCTTATAGTTAGATATCTTACTCTTACTTTGTCTTTACTTTTATAACCGTATCCTTTCAATATTATTCTTTGCATTAACTAATTTATATTTAAAAAATTTAATTTTAGTAAATCAACCAATGACTATTTGTGGGCAAATTGACTAATAAATATTAGTATCAAAGAATTAGTATTTTTTTGTACTCATGCAATAAATTTGCTAATAGTTATTTCAAAATGAATTAATATCAGCCAATTTAAAGTAGTATTTAATATCCTTAAAACAATCTTATTAATAATTATTTAATAAAAATTAATTTACCAAATTAATTGTGAAAGTAAAATAATAATATAAAATTTTTGGTAAATTTTTATGTTACTTTTAAGGTAATTTGATAAATTATAATTTTTCAATCAAATATCCCAAAATATTATGCAAGGGTATTATTGTAAAGAAAAGAATAAGTAAGGGTACGTAGGAATGGAACATATTTAACAATAGAGGTGTCTTATGGTACTTTTTTTTTTAAATAAGGACTTAACCGACACTTTAAACCAAAAATAAGAACTAAAGGAGTATTTATTCATATGAATTTCAGCTCTTTTCTGGTATTTATTTTGTGATTTGCCCCAACGATCCATGCACACTTCCATGGAATTTGCCAATTGAACCATAGCGGTTCATCCGTCGTCGTCCACTAATTGATAATTATACTCCGCCAATTGAACTATTAATAACAAGGAAAATACGATATTTTGTAAGAGGATGCATGTTTTGAGCACTAATCATCGAAAAGTACTATTATATGCATTTTTTGTGATCCTCGCTGATGTGATATTTTATGTTTCATCTATTAACTGGGCTATAAAAACCATATATTAATAATTAGAGTTAGTTTGAGGTTTAGAATTAAAATCTAGAAAAAGTTTACATTATTATAAACTATCTTTTCCACTGTTTTTATAAATCGTATACTCATTTACAGCGTTGAAAAGGTCCAATTATAATATTGTAAACTCCTCTTATACATAATCCCGAATTTGAATTTCGAATTGAAAATTTTTTGTTAATAACAATGACAAAATCATTTAATATCATATATAATTAATTGCACATCAATGAGTATCTCAACTTAGTATCACAAATACGTAATCACAGCATCATTGAAGGTGCTAATTTGACTTGTATTAAGATATACTTGTACAATTTTTGTGGCTTTGTTATTACTTATTCCAAAATGTCTCACTTGAGCTTTTTTAAGACGTCTTTGACATTACACTTCTTCAGTCCTTATATCATTTTAAATGGAAACATCTTGCAACTTAAGTATCTAGAAAGAAAAAATGAATTTTGAACACTACAGTGACATCAAGGCAACAAAAATGACAATACTGTAAGTGAACAGTGTCATTTTGGTGTGCTATAGTGTGAACAGTAATATTTTTTGCCATCGCCCGGATGTCACTGCATTGATAAAATGTTTTAGTTATTATTGGAGGATATTATTGGAGGATTGCTCCTTTTCCATTCACTCATTGCTAAGGGTATGTTTTCAATCAATTATGATGATATACATTTACGGGTGGCAATTACTAAATGGACAAAGAGCAATGCACCATGAGCAGTGACCTTCTTGACTCACATGATGCTTGCGATGCATTCTAGAATTTCTCAATTACTAAATAATCATTATGTTTTTTTTTTCCTTTTTTCCATTTAAGAAAATGCCATAATTTGTTGAGCTTAGTGATCTGCTTCTCTTGGTCTTCTATTGTTAGGATTTGGCCTTAGTTTGTTTCTTAAATTTGACTTGTTTTGTTCTTCTTTTTCTTTTACTAGTTTTTTCATTTATTTTAATTAATTTATAGGTGAGTGATCCCACCTAACCCTTCTACCTGATGGTGGTTTTTAGGGATGGCAATCCTATCCGTAAATCCACAAACCCGCCCAAACCCACTCGCCAAAACCCGCCCGCTGCGGGTAATTTTACTTGTTGTGGGCGGGTTTAGTATTATAAATTAAAACCCACACATGGATGCGGGTGGGTTTGGTATTAACCTCATATCCGGTGGATACCCGCATGGATATCCGCTAAACCCGCAATATTTTTTTTAAATATTTTAAATTTAATTTTAATCTAAAAACTATATAAAGAAAATAATGCAATTATTCAAATTACCAAATAGCTAAAGGGCCAAAGTTGTGTATGTGTGTACGTGACCCATCTCCTATTCTAAAGTCATGACCTAAAGAAAACTAAAGACACTTCCCTTTTGACTTAGCCGCACACTCATTTGACCATCTCTCATCTCTGTCTTCATTCAATCACTCTTTCTTTCTTCAGCCATGAGCTTGTGACAGTGAGCCAACGCTCTATACCCAACTTAATTCATGGATTATTACATACATATTATAATTTTGTAAGTACTATTTTTCTTTAACTTAATGCATGAATTATTTTATTATTATAATTTTTTTCTTCGAATTAGTATTTAAAAATATTAATCTTAATTATTATTGTAGGCATCATGTTGGATGGGTGCTTATGGTGGTAAATGAAATGAATATCTTGTCTTGGAGCTTGTTTTAAATGATAATATGAAATATAATTGTTATTTTTAGATTTTAGTTTGTTTTAAAATGGATTTCTGTAATTTATACTTAAATTTGAGAATTTGTATTAGATTGATGTTGAAATTTTAATTTTTCATTTACATTGTTTAAATATAAAATTGAGTATTTATAAGAAATTTGAGGTTATTATAATAAATTTATATATTAAACATTTGTGATTTTAAATGTGGAAACCTACAAAAAATCCGCCGGGTACCATTGCGGGTTTGGTAATTATCAAAACCTGCTACGGGTGGGTTTTCTTTAAAAAATTAAAATCCACTGCGCATTGCGGGTGAGTTTGGTAATTTAAATTTTGTGCGGGTTTGGGTTTAAGTTTAGTAATGGCAAACCCACTGCAGGTGGTGCCCATTGCCATCCCTAATGGTTTTGAAGAAAATAAATGTCATAAGTATATACTATGGCTTCAAATTGCAAGAGAATCTTAACCCGTATACTGTGTATGATCTTGATGAAAACAAATCCTAATTATACATTATCATTAAAGGATAGGTGGTAAACGATTTTTAAAGCTAAGAAAAACTAAGATTAGTGTCTGTTTAGTATGATTTACCTAATAGTTATAAATATTTATTTAATCTCATAAATTTTTAGTGTAATTTCTTTTTTATTGTTTTGTTGTTTTTTAGTAAAGGTTATAATAATCCTAAAATATGAAGGGCTAAAAAGCTCTAAGTCCATGTTTTTCTCGCCACCTGTGGTCCAAAAGTAGAAGTGTTCCATGATGATTTCTTTGTTTATCATGAAGAGTGCGTTTGTCTACAAGCTCTAAGTCCAAAAAGCTCTAAGCCCATGTTTTTCTCGCCACCTGTGGTCGAAAAGCAGAAGTTTTCCATGATGATTTGTTGGGTATCACGAAAAGTACGTTTGTCTACAAGCGCATTTTCCTTTTGCTATCGTCCGAAAATTATCAATGCACAATTGATGCATCACTTCAATATTATTCACATGACAAAAACTATGCAAAAGCTTTGGTTTGTACCTGATGGCGTGTTAACGGAACAATTTGGTAACAGTTTACAATTATTAAGCTGCAGCTTCCATCAACTATTAACTTCTAACTAATAATATAAAAATAGAATCAACTAAATTACTCTTTAGATTACTAATTACAACTTTTAGGTTGACGTAGGTTACATTATAATGTTACTTAACAATATCCTTACAATAGATTTTATGCTAATTAAATATGTAAGATTTGGATAATTCTTAAGTCTTAAGTTATTTATGAATAGGAATTAGACCGGAGTTTCAGCCTTAAGTAAAATTTACCATATCAACTTTAATATAAAAAAGCTCATGCTCTTTCAGATCAGATTCGTACACAAACTCAACACACAAACAATTTAGACTACAATGACAGCAGTGGCCGATAGCAAGCCCGTCTCCGTTGAAGCTAAGCCTGTTTTGGCAACAGCCTCACTATCAGTTTTTTCAAGTGGACCTTATTCCCCGAAACTCAAGACAGTGAATAAACCATGGTTTAATAGTTCTTGGTCTCACCTTATTTCTATTGGCGTCCGTTTAATCTATTTACCATTTTAGATATTAAGTATTTTTTACAAATTAATGCATATGAAAGCTAACATAATGAATGCTTGTATAGTTATACGATTTTATGCCGCCGAAAGGAAACGGAGAAGTTAACGATGAAGCAAAAGTCCTCAACTGGTTATCAACAGGCCTTCAATCAGAACTCCCGGAAAATGTTGAAGCTAACCTAAACTACGTTGCTCTTATGGGACACAGTCGCGGAAGACTAATGGCGTTCGGTCTGGCACTTGGCTATGCAACAAATCCTCCAGTTAGCCTAAAAATTTCAGCACTAGTAGGCATAGACCCAGTTGCTGGGTTATCCAGCGTTGACAGTGAACTTGAAACCCCGATTCTCAGTCATGACTCATTCGACTTCTCAATTCCTGTTACTGTAATTGGCACCGGACTCGGTGGTGTAACAAAGTCCGTGTTAGCAAATAATAAGCACTACTAGAAAAATAGTTTTTACTGACACTTGTCTTGTGACACTTTATTAAAAAGTATCAGTAATTACATGTGTTTGGGGCATTTTTCGTGTTTAACAGATAAGTATTACAAATTTCTAATACTATAGTGTTTGTAAATTAAGTATCAGAGATATGTGACATTAAGGTATTAGTAATTAAAAAAATAAAATTTTAATTTTGCATTCACTGGGAGTCGAACCCGAAACTTCTAAACTTAGCTTTTTAATTTTAAACGTTAAACCACTAGACCACAAGTTGCCTTTAACTGCCAAAAATTAAATTAAATTAACTAGAAAGTATGTCGTCTTAACGAGGTGTACATGGACACCTAAAATCTAAAAATTTTGACGAGCAAAAAATCTATCCCCACCGCCATCTTCTTCTTTGAACCGAAGCTCTCTTCTCTTTCTCTCCCCCTCTCTCTCTCTACCTCTCTCTCTCTAATAACGATCTACCTCACAAGCTGCTGCTGTAAACCTTCAAAGCCGCTATCCTTGAGCTAAAATACCCCTGGAAAGACGCCCAGAAATGTTGTCAAGAACTTGGCCAAAGTTAGGGTTCGAAAGTCAGATTAAAAAAATTAGGGCTTTTTTTGTTAGGGATATTTTATTGTTTTTAATGTTGAGTTAAGAGAGAATGAGTTTGTCACCATCGACGAAACCAATATCAGTTATAGAATCCACAGAGGCTGATATACAAAGAACCTGTGACTTAGAAAAGGTTTTGTTTTATCTTTATCTATAATTTCTTTTATATATATATATATATATGAAACCCTGATTTTGATTTCCTTTGGGGTTGATCTTTTTTGTTGAAGCTGGGCTTTATGAAAGCAAAGAAGAAGCAGCGAAGAGAGAAGAGGCTCTCGGTCGAATTAATCAGGCAAGAATTTTTTTTTAAATTATGAGTGATTTTGAAACTAAGATGCCTTCTTGTGATATGTTTGTTATCAGTTGGTTCATTCTTCATTTTGTAATTTGGTTATGAATTGAGCTTGTTTGAGTTGTATTGGTTATCTTAGAGATTTTATTTTGTTAGAGAATTTGGTGATTTTGTAATCAGGAAGTTTTGTGGGTGTGTTTGGATTTAGGTGTTCTAGGGTTTGCGAACTTGAATGAGGTTGTGATTTGGTGAAACTGAAATTGATGTCAATTTTGAGCTTGAACTTTGATTCTATAGGTGGGTTTGTTCTATTCTTGTCGAAATTATTCGTATTCTATTAATAAATGAGTATGCCCTGTGGATAACCTTAAATTATTTGAAGGGTTTCTCAATAGTTTATTTAATGATGATGGAGTTAAAAGACAATGATAATATCAAGTTTAAGTCACGATTCTCATTATGAGCATTTTTCCTTTTTATTCATTTTGTGGTTTGTGTTAAATTATTTGTGTTCTAAGTGCCAACATGTGTGTTGTGTACGGAGTTTAGGTACCGGTGATAAGCATGAAGTTATGGAGCCTTCTTCTGTTTATGGTAGAAGAAGTACTGCTGCTAAAAAGAAGAGTAAAGGCAAGGAAGTATCCATGCACGTGGCTGGCTCTCTTGCAGCTACTATCAAGACTGCTGGTGCCAGGTATGAATTGTGAAATTTTTTTCACTTTTTATTTCCCAATTAGCATTTGAATTTTCTTTTTGCACAAGTTTTGACGTAAGTTTTGACTAGCTAGGTTCGTATTAATTTAATCCCATTATACAATTTTTTACTATACCCAACACAAATTAAAACACAAATCAAACTTAAATGAAAGGAAAATCAAACAGATGAATTATTTATTAGCTAAATAGCCAAGGAGCCGCCCATAGCTTAGTAATTATATAAAGCAATTGGGTTTCTATCTTTTGATAAGTCACCTGGACATTTCATATTCATGCAATAAATAGCCATAGTTTCTATAGATGTTAAAAAGCCTTTGCTGCAAGAAACCCCTTCAACTTCAAGTTCCAGTCCCATTATTAGCCCTCTTTCCTTTCCTTTTTCCTATAGAAGTTCTTCTCTTTAAAGTTGCTTTTTGCACAAGTGCTTTTTCATTTGCTCTCATCAGAGGTAAGGAACTTTGTAGATGGTGCTTCAATGGGTCCAAGTTTCATTATGAAATTATTTCCGTTCAGTTATTTATTTTCTTTACATTATGTCATTGCAGGTTGCTGGTCTAATAAATTAAAAATAAAAAATTCCTTTCTTTCTTCAGTGCCTTCCCAGCTTTACTACTTTGGCAATGGTACTTTCCATTAGTTTTCTATGAAGCTTGAGTAGAGCCTAATACAAAATATTTACTTTTGCTTGGAGTTAATTTTTTATTGGGTTTTTAATTTAATAGACAAACACATTGTGTGTTGTGATGATATTTAATTTTGTTCTTTTTTTATTTTTTTCTTTTTAAATTTTTAGGAAATAATGAAGTTTAGATGCTATATTTGGCCAATTCCATGCAAGTTGATAGCCTAGTGTATGCTTTCTTTCTATCCTTCAAACATTGATACACCATTTTAAGTACTTAAAATGAATACAAGATATTTAAAGATGCTGCAGAGTGCAGGCAAATGGCAAATGCAATTTTTTTTTTTTTTAGGGGTGATTATGGACTATGGTGTTTATTGAAATAATCAAAAGCATTTTGTTTTTTCAAAGATTGGAGAAGTACTTGCCCATTTGATCAAATTCAACCAACCATGTATCAATATCAATACTTAAGAAGGAAAAAAAAAATTATCGTGCCCTCTACTTTTGTCTTGGCTTTTTATCAAACATCACAGCATGTCCTGTTTGCGGTGGTCTTGGCTTGCATTGTATGTTCTTTTCTAACTTTATTGGTTGTCTCTTATGGACACGTGTGTAGTAGTGAGTGTGTGTGTGTAAGTGAGTGAGTGTATATATGATCATCAATTTCAATAAAACATGCATGATAGATGATAATTTTTCAGCTTATTGAATAATTATTTCTTAGTCTTGACTTCCTTTCCCTATTTTTTGTTCCTTTTTCTTCTCAGGAAAACATACGCATTATCATAGATTCCTCTGCCATGTGCAGACTAAGACAACCCAACACGAGGTTAAAGCGTTAACTTGTGATTTTTATTTATAAATATAGTGATATTTTTGATAAAAAGGTATTAAGATTAATTATATAAGGCCTTTGTTTGTAAAGTCTAGGTTTGTGAATTCCAAGGGGGTGGAACTATATGAATTAAAGATTGCCTTAGAAAGATAGAAAATATGCAGAGCTTTAAGAGGTACATCTCTTAATTGCCTTCAACTCTATATTTATTGTGAATATTTTGGATTAGTAGCTCCATCAATATAATGGCTGAAATGTTTTATTATTCTAGTAGAATAATTTGGAATGAGTTGACACTAATTGCATTATGCAGAAAGTGTGTAATTATCAAGAGTTAAATGCTTTACTCTCACACTTAGGCTTGGTGGCTAAAAAACATAATTGCAAGCCTTTTTTCGAAAAAAATACTATGTTGTATTAGATATTAAATTTTATTATGAATTTTTTTAGCTGGAAAATCATTGTTTTTTATATAATGAGAAATAAACACTTTCGTGAAACTAGATGTTATACTGAAAACTTGAATGCTATAATTTGCTCCTCACTCTCTCTTATTCATATATATAAGAGAATGAATTCACCATCACCTTTTTTTTTAATTTATATCTATAGTCAAATATATTCTACCTTATGTCTAATCAAATGAGCTACAACATTCTTATTCTCTAATTTTCCTTTAAGATAATTGAGTTGATATGTTCATAACTTATGAATATTTTTACTTTCAAGCAAAATATGTTTATTACTATTAACTTTTGTCTCTGTATTGCTTGTTAATTTATTTTGCAACTGTTGGAATTTGGCAACCAACTTCTTTTCCTTTTTCTTTTTCTTTTTTTTTGCAGATATGATTAATATGTTTAAAGTGTTTCTTCTTCAACTTATATCCCTAACCCATCAAATTCATCGAAAGAAGAAGCTGTCCGTGATAATACATGATTGCAGTACTTATGTTCATGGAGTGAAAAATAATAATCCTTCTAAATTTAGCTTTTAGATTTGGTAAATTTAGCCCTTAAATTCAGCTACGAGTAGAAGGAATTTGATATAAGAATAAGATGTCTTGTAATAAGACGTATTATGTATTGAAGTATTTGGATTGTGTAATATATATTGATAATATTTAAATGTTATGAAAGGTTTTGCAATATAAATTGATTTTTGTTCTTATTTCTCACTGTCTTTTAATTTTATCAACAAATCAATGGGCAACATGTCATTTTATATAATTATTTTTTTAAATAATAAATAAAATAGTGATATTATAGTAACAGTAATCACAAATACTAATATAGTATTGTAATATTTTGATACCATGGTGTTATGATTTTAGTGATATTATAGTAATAGTAATCACTAACGCCATTTACAAGTGTCACTATTTTTCTGACTGCCAGATTACTGACACAATTAATAAGTGTCACTAAAAGTAATTACTGACACTATTCTAATGTTAGTAAAGACCATTTTTTTAGTAGTGAAGATACATTGCCCACGTGTACAAATTGGTTTCCAAAGAATCAATGGGGTTCATTTGATTACAATATTTTTTGAAAAAAAAAAAGAAATAATACAAATATTAATAGGATAATATTCAACAAATGTGAAATGAAAAAATAACAAAGTGGGAATAGATAGATTAGATTAGATTAGTTTAATGGTAAGTACCAGAAGAAAAGGGTGTCTTTTGAGTGAAAGCATTTGTATTGGATGGAATTGAAGAGGAAGGTGCAGGCGTATATGTGTATGTGTATGTGTATGTGTAAATCAAAAATAACAAAGTTTATTAATTTAACAAAATTTCAGGGTAATTTTGTGCTTTTATTTAGATGTATAAATCAAATAATAGCTTTAATATTTGTATTGTAATTCTATCTAAGGAAATTGGCAAGTTGAAATGTTAAACCTACATATTCTTTCAGGAATTTCATACAAGGATCAAATGGTGATAAAAAAACAAAAGTGATTATTAGGGGCTGATGAGATGGATTAAGAGGGTTAAATATTTCCTACTCTATATAAAAATAAATAACAATAATAAAATTCCGTAGATCCATTATTAGCAATTTCAAAGCTATCTGGTAGACAATAACAATAGATGTCTTTTAGTTCACGATAATTTTTGAGCTTGAGACTATGCCAACGAAATGTTAGCTTAGCCATTTATTGTTAAAAATCTGAGATCTCAGGAGGAGTCCACTGTCGTATATGTATACTTGCACAAAAACATGATAAAAAGCTTCTGAAATCTGCACCACAAAAAATAAAGTCGCTTTTACTTTTTATTTCGAGAAAAAAAATCAAGTCACGTAATATGCGAAAGAAACATGGTTACGAGATATTGGCTTGGGCGTCCGTCCACCAAGGGGACAATGAATGACGCAAGTCACGACGGTTGGCTGTAGTTTGTCTTCGTGCCAATCGCGGTTGTATATCAGTCCATTTACAAGATAACTAGGATGCTCTTCTCATAGTAATTCTGAATTTTTAATAATTTTATGGTGTATGTAATTTGATAATAATATATAAATAAAATTTACTTTATTTATTTATTAATGATCAAGAAAAATTTAGGCAGAAGAGATTTTAATTCATTAAAAATAGTCGGACTATTTAGTACTTACATTCTTTTGTATATTTTTTAGAGTGGAGTGATTTACACTGTAAAAATACACAAAAAATACATATTTACTGAAATATTAATTTTTATTCTATACACTCATTAAAAATTCTTAACACACTACTAATTTTTTTATTTTTTTTTTTGGGGTTCCAATTCACTCTTTTCCTAGTTATCATCAATAGTTGCCCTTTCTTTTTTTCTTTTTTTTCCTCCCTTTTGTCACTAACAGGGCGAATATATTTCTTTCAAACAATTAAAAAAAATTTCTTTTTTTTTCTTTTATGATTCAACATCGAAGCTTACCAGAAGCTGCTGTAGGAAGTTGTTATGAGATTTTAGGATTTGAATTGTTTTAAAACTTTTTTGTATTCTTATTTTAATTCACACCTTATTAGGTATATGTTTAAGCCTTTTATTTTCAGTAAATTTAGTTTTTTTTTATTTGTGTTATTTTGGGGAAGTAGATTTTTCTTTTTTACGCTACTTGCATGTTAGTTGGGGGTTTTTAATTAAAGATGCCCTAAAAATGGGGTATTTAGTTAAATATACCCTATGGTTGAAAATTATCTACATATGCCTTTTTATGTAATACATTATCTAACCCCTAAAGAAAAATATAAAACACACACAACTCACCTTCAACACTCTTTACTTCTTACTTTTTTTAACTCTACACAACAAAAACTCACTCCATACTCTCAAAATCACTCATGTACAATCAATACACTGAGATTTTGGTTTGAGCTGGGTGCATTATTCATCCCATGAATAAGGTATTTGAAGCTTTATTTTTATTTTATGTTATTTACTCATTTTGTTCGCATTATATTATATTTAGGGTTTTGTTTGATTTGTAATAAATAATAAAGCAACTCACATTTTCGTTACATTTGCATCATATGACTATTGTTTGATGGGTTTTATAATTGCATTCGTTAAAACCTGAATTTGTTGTCAAAATTATGTTCTGCACTCGACATACACGACTGCTGTCGTGTACGTATGAATTTACACGACTGTAGTCGTGAAAATGTGTGAAATACTCCAATTATTATGACACCCTACTATTCTATTGGTGTAAAATATATATTTTTTCACTAGATTTGTCCTTTGACTATTACTAGACTATAGTCGTGTGTTTTAATAAGTTACACAACTACTATCGTGTACGTATGAACTTACATACTACAGTTGTGCATATATGTAAAATGTTTCAATCGTTATGAGACTTTTTTTTTTTTATTACATGAGACTATTGCTCATATTACAACTCATATACATGAGACTATAACTGATATTTACAAATCAGACTATTACTGGGACCAACATACATCAATACTAATGAAGCTCTGCCCAGATTTTTAACCCTCACTAATATTCGAGGGATGTCTACTCCTCACACTTGGGTAAGGAAATAGACTTCCTTCACTCAATATTTATTGAAGAAGGAATACCCCCACAATGATGGTGTGGGGGTTTGAACTGCTGCCCTCCAAGTTGGAGGGCGTGACTACCACCACTCGGCCTAAGGCCGAGTGGCTAATCGTTATGAGACTTTAATGTTCTGTTAGTGTAAGAAAAATATTTTTTTGAGAAGAATCATGTCCTCTGACTATTTGCTGGGCTGTAGTCATCTATTTTTGCAACTTACATGACTTTTGTTGTGTATTTATGAATTTACGCAACAGTAGTCTTGTAAATATGAAAAATATAGTAGCTGTTATGACACTTAGTATTCTATTAGTGTAAAAAATACTTTTTTTAAATATATCCTCTAATTATGTATTAGACTATAATTGTGTATTTTAGCAAGTTACACAATAGTAGTAATTACACGATGGCAGTTTTGTAAATGGATAAACGGTTCCACACTTCGTTTTATACCTTGTTTGAATTTCTTTTTATATTTGTTGTATAATTATGTGTTATATTATGATATGAAAGAATATCTCGAGTTATTTCTATTTTTACAACTTACACGACTTTTGTCGTGTATATGTGAATTTACACTATAACAGTCGTGCAAGTGTGATAAATTTATACTTTTTTGTTTCGCAGGTGGATAAATATGTTTGCGTGGCTTATGTTGATTTCAAAGGGAGGTGACCAGGGGTTTATAATACATGGGTCGAGTGTTTGGGCTGAGCATATTAATAACTATGATGATTAAAACTTATTTATGATTCGAACATATATTGAACCTATGTTGTTTGATGTACAACAACTTTAATTGTTTGTTAAATTGAAGTTTGATATGTCAAAGCTTATGTTGATTGTGTTATCGTTATAATAACTATTTTAGGTGGTTTTTTTTCTATGTCCGCGTACTCGACAATCGTCATGTATTTGTAAAGTTACCCGACTATTGTCTTGTATATCTAATTGTACCTTACTACAGCTTATTAAGAGATGAATAATTGGTATTTCAGTGATAGATGATGTACGTATGTTGTTTTAAAGATACTCGACTACAGTCGTGCATCTATGAAATCCTGACTGTAGCGTGTATCTATGCAAATACCCAACTGAAGTCTTGTATGTATGAAAATACTCAACTATAGTCATGTATTTATGAAAATACCGACTGTAATCGTGTATTTAGGATAAGCATTCCTTGAATTATATGATCATCCTATTATACCACATAAATTGTACAAAACTATCTTGTTATCTTTGAATATTACATTTAACAAAAAATAATTTAACACTACTAGTTGGAAATACCCGACTGTAATTGTGTATTTAGGCTAAGCATTTCTTGAATTATATGATCATCCTATTATACCACATAAATTGTACAAAAATATCTTGTTATCTTTGAATATTACATTTAACAAAAAATAATTTAACACTACTAGTTGGAAATACCCGACTGTAATCTTATTTCTATGAAAATATCCGACTATAGTCGTGTACCTATGAAAATACCTGATTGTATTCATATATTTCAGCCGCTCATTCCTTCAATATATATGAATACCCTATTATATAACAGACATTATACAAAGCTATCTTCTTTATCAATAATATATTTAACAAAAAAAAAACATGAATAATCTTTCTAAACTGCTTGCCAACTAAACATCCTTCACAAAGTTTATTGGGATAAAGGTAAGCCTTTCACCATGTTCTTCTTTGATAGTAGCTCTAGTCCCCCAAAGTTGAGATGCCCAAATTGAAGATGCCAAATCTAGGTTGGATCTTTATGACAAGCCTTGAGACACTTTGCAACATCATTTTAAATATTTAAAGGAAACATTATATTCTTCGACATTCTCACCCTTGTAATTAAGTTTTTTTTGTCATCTCTTAGAAAAAGACTATAATCTTTTAAGTGAATATCATACCCTTTTTCCCAAGGTTGACCTAAACTGAGGATGTTATTTTCATACTGGGCACATAAGAAACATTTGAAACTAATTGGTGGCTAACATCTTTTGCACGAAAAAGAATGTTACTTTTGCCCTTTAATGATACTTTTAAATAATCTCTAAAAGTGATATTGTCATTCATAGATTCATTTAGTTCCACGAACCTGCTTTTGTTTCCGCTCATGTGAATGCTAACACCTCTGTCAAGATACTATGTATTTTCTTGACCTCAACTAGTTTCATTGCATGCTAGTAAAACTGTATCATCTTCATCATTCTTCTCTTCAACATAATTCACTCTCTCATTAATTCTGGTACTTGGAGCTCTACATTTTAAAACATAATGCCCAAACTTTTGACAATTATAGCATTGTACTTAGGATTTGTCATACCTTGATCTTAGATTACCTCTGCCTCGTCCTCTGGTTGAGCTTTCTCCTTCTCCATAATTGGAGTTATTTATATAAGGTTAAAATTGACATTTCATGTAAATTGATATCATCTGCATGTCTAATGCTTTATTGATATAAGATTAAAATTCTCTTTTCATCTGAGCTTTTATTTGAGCAAATACAATTATTGGTGGTTAACATATAGAAGCACAATAAAAAAGTATATTTTAACCGTCCGCACGTACATGTCAAAAGATAATGATAAAAATTTTGCTTCAGAATTCATAAGCATGCACGCACGCTACTTGTGGAGTTCCATAACCCATAAATTGAAAAGAAAACAATCAAATCTGATGCCATTAAATCCAGCTGCAGTAGCCAAGGTCATGAATTCATGCTTTGTTCGCTCCTTTCCTCCCGGATATTGAGTCATCACCAGCACATCAGCCAGGGAATTTATTTTTGAGTGGTAGTCTCGAGCAGTTCTGGAAGTACTGACTCCACAACAATTACCTTTCCTCCTTATCCATTACAAAATTTGAAATATTATGAAATTTGATTTGTTTAAGGATCGAACACCTAATACCTACAAATTAAATTTAAATGAAACTTACCTTAATCAAAATGGCGTCACCATTTGGAACACTTTGAAACATGTCACCCCCTACATGCTTAACACCTGTACTACATACAATTTAGTTTCTTCTGTTAGGATCTGGTGGTATGGTGGGCGACAATTAATAAGAGCACTGATATTCGGGAAAAAATTTAATTTAGATAAAATTCTGACAAAAACAACAATAAATCAAACCTGATTTTTTCACTAAATTGCAAATATGGTAAATCGAGTCGGTTTTAATGTTTTTTGTCACCTGTTTTCTTTTTGTAACATTTTACTTTTTACCATTTTTTTAACAAATGATAATGCATATTTCTTCATAACAATGGCACTAAAACAAAAAAGAAAAAGAAAAAGAGAGATTGAAGTCAATTTTCTTATTAACTTCTTACCTTCTCCGGGATTTATATTGGGATGGTTAATTAAAGAAAGCTACTTAAAAGCCACTTAACCACGTCCCTGGGATTATTCTAAATATAATTGATAGTTCATACCAGGATATTCAGGGGCATGGTGTATAACATGAGGCAAATCGAAATTGATGCCTTTAATGTGGGGGTACTTGGAAGTAATTGCTTTAAGGGTATTGCCAAGGGAACCGCCAACATCAACCAATTGCTTTATGTGCTCGAAACCCTTGTAAGCCTCAAGGATTTTCTGAATGACCAAAGTGCTATGGTTGTACATCGCTGTGCTGAAAACTTTATTGAACCTGAGGTTCAATCCGAGGTACTCGAAAGCGTGCGTTTCCTGGACTCGGTCAAATGGAACTCCTCCTTCAATAATAGTTTCTTTCAGTTCACTACAAGAAAAATAGTATATGACAACAGGCAAAGAGTGTTGTAGAAGGGATATCACAACAAGCATTTGAGTGTTGCGGTTCTTGATGTAGCGAAAAGTAGGAAACTTTCGACTACGCGCAATTCACGTTGTTGAAAAAGATATGAACGTTGTTAAATATCATACGACAACTTACAATGATTGTGGTTAAAAAGATCATGTGCTTCCAAACTTTTTACTACAAGCCTGTGAATGTGGCCATAAATTATATAGCAACAAGCAACTAAATGTTGCCATTAATTCTAATATTTATTTACAATAAACCACATATCCTGCATGTTGTCACAAAACAACAATATATTATTAATAATTATTATTATCATTATTATGACTACTAATATTATCATTTTTATTACACCATTGATGCCGCCATATGTAAAAATCATACGAATTAATGCTACAATTTAGCTTGTTACAATAAGTTTTCATAAACTTAGTAATAAGCACACATCACAGCTAAGGTTAACACCAACATTTTTGTATTCATACAAATCCTATAACATAGAAAATATGAAAAACAGCATATAACAATTAAGCCATAGAAATTTACAACATCAGTTTAAATTTCATCTAGCCAAACACGCAAAAAATTAGTAAAAAACACATTAGTGGCTGTTGCAATTCCATAAATACCAACTTCAAAAAACCATCTCCAACGAAAGCTTCTTCAATTTAGCAATTCCATCAAAAACTTGTTCAGGGCATATATACACTCCAACAAAAACATCTTCAAGGCATAAACTCCTACAAAAAGATTAACTGAATCAATATTCATTTGTTGCATTTGGAATATAATTACACACACACACACACCCAAGAAGAATATTTTATGCCTACATACCTTTTTTAAAACAATTTGATACAACTTCCTGATTATTTCTCATTTTTCTAAACTTCTTGCTTATTCTGTCCAGCAAATATTAAAATGTATAATTTTCATAGACATAAAACTTAACATGGATACTATAAGCGCCATGCAACGGACTAGCTTACATTAAATTCTGGAGACAATCTTTACTTGACAATATTATCCTAATCTTCTTTGAAAATTATACTTTTTTGGTCTAATAAGAGCAACCTGCTCTGTCATGTACTTTTTTGGTTTCCTATATCTTAGTTGTTAGCTCTGATTTGTATTGTCTCCAACAGTCACCCATCGTTCTTAATGCCAAGCATTGAAGATAAATAATGTATTTCTAAATAAAGATAATTACTATGTAATTCCATAAACATGCACTAATGGCCAATAGTTCGCCGTCAACTAAAAGCTAATTCTCAATGCACACAAGCACATGCTCTCATGTTATAACTCTAATAAAAGTGCATATTTGTAAGAATGTACACCTACTGGCTGGCCATAGTCGTTAAATTCAATGCTTAATGCTGGAGAACAATCTTGAATCATTTCAAGTTTTAGTTGGACCTCTTTTGTCTTTTGGTGCATCTATCATCAGATTGAGGTTTGTGTGCATTTTTCCTATTGCTAGTTGCTAATGATCCATTCTCTTCTTGAATAGTTGCATTTTCTCTAAATTTATCTCAACTTGCCTAAAAGACTTTGTAACATATAGCAAAATTAATGTAGGAATAAGCATACTAGAAAAAAGTATATGAACATGAAAAAGTATAATTTAAAGCTGAACCAAAAAAAAAAAAATTCTTACTTCAGCATTGTCCATCTCTTTTGCTGTTATCTGCACAATTGTTAAATACTGAACAAAATGTAATCACTCTCACTAGCCAATAATAAACCTTGGAACCCTCTTTGTGGGTTTTTCAATACTAAATACTAATTTGATTTTTCATTATCCTTAGAATAAATCCAAATTGGCTTTGTCCCTCGTGAAGGTTAACCAAAGTGAATCATTCGTCAACTTTAACACCATTAACTATATTAGTGCAGTCACATTTGAAAATAGGGAACTAAAAGTATTGTAATCAAGCACTAATATATCTCTCAAAACTCCATAGTAAGTAACTTTTCCAAAAGAGAAATCCATTTTGAATTTTAATTATACAAGGGGGAAACAGTACCTCAAGTTTGCTCTATAATCAGATCCTAAAATGTCACAGCTGATTCAGGAGATTAATGGCATTAATAGAAGTAACTTATCTGTTTCATAAAGTCAACAACGCCGATAAGAGATTAAAATTGTGCCTTTCAATTGAAAAAAAATCATTATCCATGTCACTAGTAATATTTACTCATTTAAATTATTTTTACCGAAATCAGTTTATCTCGAAAATAAAATATAGTCTTCAAAATTATCTTTTCCATGTAAAATATTTAGCTTCAGGCGTTTCAGAAGAAAATAATCTTTTGGTTTTAATCACCCACCACAAAAAAAGTAACATTTATTTTATTCATGTCATGACAGATGAACCCCACAAACAATAAAGAATTGTGCCACTTACCAATGGGACGATGTCGAGCGATTTTGAGTGAGAAGAAGTATAGGGTGGAGACCCAAATCTTCTAAAAACAAAATAGGTGGAAAGAGTAAATTATTAACTAAATGGAATTAGGGAAGTGAAAGTGAGCTTTACCAATGAAATTGAAAAGAAGAGTACCTGATACACTCATTTCCTTGGGTGGGCAGCCGCTATGACGATGAAGATTGAGAGGCTTGCTTTGCTTTATTGGCAGAGAAAGAGTAAAGTGGTACTGCAAAGAGAATCGAGGGCTTCACTAAGTCAATTTGTCTCTTTTTTCTCCCCCTTTTACCGCGCTCTAACCCGTGTGCGCAAAATGAAAATTTTTATTTATTGCTTATTATTTTTTATTACTTTACTTTTAAAAAATATTGTAGTTAATGATGCCCTCAAAAAATTTATTTGTTATAATACTTTTATGCATAAATTCCACGAGCACCTATTTATGTTTTAATTTTCACCAATTTCATATTAAATTGAGTTAACAAAGAATTTTACAAAAAAAAAAATATTTGCAACAACATGCAACATATAAACGTTCTTATTTAAATAATAATTTTTGCAACAAGCAATTCATTGTTGCCTTAAATAACTAATTGCAACATGCAAATTATGAATGTTGTTATTACATGCTCCTATACCGCAACAAATGGTCGCTCGTTGTCGTAAGGTTTTAGACCACAGTCACTTTTTGCGTGTTGCTAAAACTTTATATTTGCCAACATGCAGTTTATGACTGTTGTTAAATTATAAATTTGACAACATTCCATCTGTGCATGTTGTTAAAATGATGTTGCCTTATACCAATTTTCTTGTAGTGGACCTACACGACCAGTTAATCAATCAGCCCAGAATTAGGTTCAAATCCAGGTCATCTATTCTTCTCATCATTTTGCATTTGGCTTAACTTTTTTAGTTACACTGATTAGTGTTGATAAGAACAAAATAAAAAAAGGGATTTATCTATATTACATATATGATGATGTATACGTTTCATAAAATCGCTTAACAGATAAGATGAGTAGAGGCTTTATTTTTCAGTCATCTGTCACTCTGCATTACATTTTTACATGCATTGTTACTTTGATCGTGAATTAATGATGCATGTTATTTTGTATTTGGCCATGTTATGCTTGGTTGAGTTTTCTGGAATCTTGGAATGTTATAACGTTTTGATTAAATGCATGCTTAATTTTCATATGTCTCTTGATTTTTATTGAGATGTTATTCTTGGTGTAAGCATAGCTTTATAGTAATTTTGATGATGAAGGAGGAGAAGACATGTATTTTGTACTTGAAGTATTTGTCTATAGTTTTGAAATATTAAGGGGGGGCTTACAAATTATTATAGACTATATATTCATGGGGAGTTTTTATTTTAAATTTGATTTATATGTTGAATCATATATACCATGTATTAAGGGGAGTATAAATGTCAAAATACATGAAATATTTGTCATCATAAAAAATGGAACGTTTGTTAGCCTAAAGGGCTACACATTATGTAATTTTGATGATAACAAACATGTGTCTTAAGTGATTTAACAAATATTATATTTCATAAGTTTTAAGGATAATATTTATGCAAGTGAATCAAGTAAAATTAAGTTCAAAATACTCAACGGACAACGGCGTGGTTAAGAATAAAATTTAGAGCTCAATGGACTTATCATTACGACAATTCTTGTAAAGCCGGTATGAATTAATATATGAATGATTTAGCATTCGAGAAACTCAAGATTTTATTTAAAAAATCATTACTTTTCATAAACCAAAAGGTTTTATACTTATAAGATAAAGTGTTTTGTGGATTTGAGTAATTTGGATTAAAATAAAAAAGTTTTGCCATCTTTGATTTTAATAAATATTATTTTGAATTTTCGATTTGGACTTATTTGCAAAGGTTCGAAACATTTGGGTCATATAATAATTTATGAAAGTTTGAGGACCCAAATGTAATCCAAACATTTAAAAACCAAAATTCAATAGAGAGTGAGCAGCTAACCACCTGAGGAATAGCGGCTAGCCGCCTGAGGAAAATTTTATATTTTCAAATTTTGGACTAAAGTGAAAATGTTTTAGAACTTTAAAATTTATGGGTATTATATTAAAATTTTGAAAAGAATCATTTTGAAAATTATTATCATCTGTTGGGCTATATCACAATTTCAAAAAGTGTTGAGAATAACAAGTATTATTTAGAAATTTTGAAATTCGACATGTTTGTAAAGTTTTATGACGTTTTGGGTCATAAAATAATTACATAAAGTTTTAGGATAAAAATTTAATTTTATGAACAGTGTTACTGTAGTAAATTCAAATTTAACGGTAACTTTACTGTCCTGAAGCGGCGAGCTGGATAAATTAAGCGGCTAGCCACTTAGTTGGGGGAATTTGCCTATAACAGCTAGTTTTTAGGCTTTTGCTATAAAAACTCAACTCAAACTTCATTTTAAAAACAAATGCAAGCATAAAAAAAATCATATAACATATATTAAGCTTTAAATTCGCAAAATCCTTAATGTGTTATTATTGACACCTTGGAAGTCAATTGTAAGAATTTGAAGCTTTAAGAGGCTTGGATTGTGAAATCCTCAAGCTTGGTTTGCGTGGAGGCGTGGACGTAGGCGGGGATTGTCCAACCACGTAAAAATCTATGTGTTTGTTTTCTTTTCCCTTACTCATTTATTATTATGCTTGTTTGAATTTATTGTTTTCTATTCCATTAAGACATTAGATTGATTTATTGTGTGGTTTGCTTTGCATAAGTTTTAAAAATATTAATTCACCCCCCCTTGGGTTGCATAACTTGCATTTCATTTGATATCAGAGCTTACTACTCTTGTTAGGACTTAACTGTCTAGAGTAAAAGATCCATGGCAACCCAAAATGACTCAACCTTTAGGGAAGGACAGTTCACAACTAGACCACCGATTACCTGTATTGGAAAACTAGGATGAGAATTTATTTACAAGCACTAGATTATGAAATTTGGGAAGTTATATGTGATGGTCCATTTATACCTTTGACTAAAAATGAAGTCAAGGAAGATATTCCAAAACCTTCACGGAAATGAAATGAATTGGACAAGAGAAAAGCTTCTCTAAATTTCAAAGTTATGAATGCCTTGTTTTGTGCACTGGATAAGAAGGCGTTTTATCGAGTGTTTAGTTGTGAAAGTGCTAATGAATTTTGCACAAACTTGAACTTGTTTATTAAGGCACGAATCAAGTAAAGGAGTCTAAAATTAGTACGTATACTCGATAATATAAATTGTTCAAAATGAAACAAAATGAGAGTATGTATTCTATGTATACTAGATTTACGGACATAGTGAACACTCTAGGGACCCTAGGTAAGACCTTTTCAAATAGCTAGAAAGTTAAGAAAATCATTAGGTCACTACCTAAGGAATGAAGACCAAAAGGGTTTGTCATTGAGGAAGCCAAAGATTTAAATATCTTACCTATTAATGATTTAATTGGTTCTCTTATTTCTTATGAGAAAGATTTAGCAGCCGAAAGAGGCAATGAGGAGGAGAAGAAAAGTATTGTTCTCAAAGCCATAAAATATGAGAGTGATGGGAAAAGTGAGCCGGATGAAAAGGAGTTGGCTATGCTAGTAAGGAGGTCCAGAAAATTTTTCAAGAAAACCGATGAGCGAAGAAAATTTAGAAACCTCAAGAACCGACAGGAAAAGAAAGAAGTAAACATATGCTATGAATGCCAAAAGCCTGGTCATATAAGATTGGAGTGTCCACTTCTCAACAAACTCAAGAAGAAAGCCATGGTTATTACTTTGGATGATAGTGATGAAGAAGATTCATAAGAAGTGTCAAACCTAACACTCATGGCTATAGGAGATGATGATGATCTCGATGAAGTAAGTGATCCTACCTATGATAAATTATATGATGCTTTTAAAGAATTGCATGATGAGTGGATAAAACTTGGTAAAAAGAATGCATGCCTTGAGAAGAAAATGCTAGAACTTACAAATGAAAAGGACGCCCTGCAAAAATGCATTGATTCATTGAATGAGAAGATAAAGGAATTAGAATTAGACAATAAAATGTTGCATGATAGGATTGCATCTTTTAAAGGTAAACAAAGTACTTCATGTAAGCATGAAAAATCGCATGTCGATAAATTGATAAAAGAGAATGAAGTGCTTAAAAAAAAGAATAATGAACTAAACAAAATTGTGCTAAAATTCATAAATGGATGAAAGATATTGGATAACTTACTTAATTCACAAAAATATGTGTTTGACAAAGGGGGTATTGGCTATGAGCCAAATTTGAAACAAAAGTATTATAAGAATTACTTTGTGAAGAGTACCTCCACTAAAAACAAGTTAATATACCTTCTTGAATAGTTATAAGTGATCACACGTGTAAAAATGTACACCAGAAAAGTTACCAAGAGAGACTAGAGGGGTCACAATAGTCCCACTTAAAATCCAAACTCCTTAGGTTCTTATTACCTTTGTGACAAAACTTTCCTAGACATGTATAACCCCACACAATTACTTCCACTCACACCACTATTCCCTACTTTGTATTGCAGAATTCTTGCATCGCTCTCACCGTTTCATGTAAATAGTTTCATAAATGTGAATAGTATCACATACGTGAAGTAGACACGTAGCTAAAGTAAAATTGAAAAATAATGATCACATAGGGACATTAGAATTTACCTAATTCAGCTTTTAACCTACATCCACCGGCGAAGACAGAAGAAATATTTTACTAGGGAAAAGGAGTTGTAAGTATTATAATGTTTTGTCTCACAACATAAAATCGTAATACATCCAAACTCTAAAAAATACTAGAACTAGAGCTCAAAGCTCTCAACAATCCCAACAACACCTCTTGGAACTCTCATTTGAATTGAAGAAAATAAGATGAATGAAGAGGGCAAATGAAGCCTCTATTTTTAGGCCAGACAATGCCCAAAAAATCAACAATGGTAGGCATTAAAATAATATAAATTTTCTCTTAGCTTTCCACTTAAGTGCCAAAGTCAAAAGTTGCATGCTAGCTATATGCAATTTTTTGCCACACAGAATTATTTGTCACATGCATGCACATGTTCAACATAATGTTCCTATTTCTATCATCATTATACTACTATAGAGAATTGAAAATTAGTAGTTCAATTACAGAAACGGGAGAGTCTTTGACAGTATATACACAAAATTTAGGAAGCTTATATTTATTGTCCTATTGAAATAAATCCTAATGATTTTATATGCGTCAAGATTTTTTAAATTTACAAGACTAAAAAGGAATTTCTTTATTCTTGATATTTTGTGCAATTTCTAATCAAGGAATATGAACATTGATGATGAAGTCTGAATTGATACTATAAAGATGATTGACTTGATATTGGTTCGACCAAGATTAGTAGTCTTTATTATCTTGATTCTCTTCTTTCTTCTTGTGTTAGCAATTCATTATTATTTTGCAGTATGCTTTTTTCTATTTATAATCAGCTTGTTCTAGCTTTTCCTTTTCTTTTGAGGGGTTTCGTCTCCTGACTAGACATCATCATCATCATCATTATGCTAAAAGACTAAAGAGGATTAAACTGCTCAAAATTGAAACTATTTGGGCAACAAAAGAATTTTACTAAACTCAAGAACTTTATTGATATTTTATGAGAAATACTACACACAACTCACGGCTCACACTTCTTATTTCTCTCTCTTATTCCTCACTCTTCACTTAATGCATAACCAAATCATACAATGGAATATTTATTGTACATGAGAATAAATCTTAACTATTCAAATAAAAAATTACAAAAAATTAATAGTCATTGATTTTTATTTACCACACCTACCACTAATAATTTCACATACCACACTTATCATTAATAATTCAAACCTCACCAACCATATTTACTCATAGAACCTTTCATGGATTGGGCATATTAATTTGAGCTTAATGAAAGGTGGTGTTGGACTTATTTTAACACATTATTATTATTATTATTATTATTATTATTATTATTATTATTATTATTATTATTATTATTATTATTATTATTATTATTTTCTTTAATAAATTTTTGTTGCCTGTTGAGGTTTACTTTAAAAAAAAAAGGCACAACAAATACCGTGGCACGATTCCTTAATTTAAGAGGGGAAAACTCAATATTTTGCACAAAAAAGGAAAAAAATTATATATATGTACATACGTTTGCATGGCTAGCTTAATTTCAACTTCAATTTATTTTGAAGTTTTAGCTTTATAGTTTCTCATCGGTAAGTATGATAAGGCTCATTGCATCCCTTTGATATGTTGTGTAATTTATTTAATCTAAATAAATTTCTTTATTAAAGTTCATTTAAAAAAAAGGTGCATGGCCAGTTACTTTCATCGCAAGCTTGAATTTGAGTGGAAAAATGAAAAACGTAGGATGATTGATTATTTTGCCGAATAGTATTTTAATGGATAAGGACCAATGGACTCTGTGGCAAAGATTAAATCACGAGTTTATTATCGTTATAATCTCCTTTTGTCAACTTCTTTTCGTATTTGTAATTTGTACATATTCCTCGTCTGTCGTTTTGGATAATTGCAAACTCTATGCCATGAACACATGCATCAATCATTTCATCCAAAATATCAAAATGCATTTAATTTTTTCTATCACACCTACTGAAAAGATTGATCACAAGTGTCTTCTTTGTTTCATCCATAATATCAACTTGGCATAGGTTTTGCATTATTTATTGTGTAGGGACGATTTGGATGTGCAAGACTATTTTCTAGGTTAAAATCAGCGTGCGGGGGAGGTAAAATAGGTATACAATTGGTGGGTGAAGTGAAGAAATAAGGGTCACATTAAAATATTAAATATCATTACCAATCAACATTAAATTTATGGTTGTCATATTGTGATATTGAAGGCCATGGACCCAATTTATACTCAAATTAAAATTAGTTCAAGAGTGGAGAGTAACAAGTTATTCTCAAACAACGTTGGATATTTTCCTCAACAATCCCAATCATGAGCAAGCTAACGGGTGCAGAAGCTGAAAACTTTAGTTGCAGGGATACGTGTGTATGGAAAAAAATTAAGATAAATTTTATTGTATTATACAATTTGTTGATGTAATGAAAGACTATATGCCATCTTTAATAAGTTTATTCCGCAAGGAAAATGCAGGTACTTGGAAGAAATTGGAATTGTATTATATCTTGGAATAATTTACAATAAGGCATATTGAGGTTTTTATATAGTACAAATTATAGCCGTTCGAGAATTAAAGAGCATTCTTAAAATAAAATGGAATTGACCATAATTGGGGAAATCGTGATTGTTATTGACACAGGAAATCTTGGCTTTATTAGCTTGTAGTCAAGGCTAATCTTTTGGTTGTTTTCTTGATTCCTTTCCTTGATTCCTGACCCATTGATTGGTTTTTCTACAGCCTGACTCTTTCCTTTAACATCCCCCCTCAAACTTGGCCGTGGTAGAGTCCAAAGACCAAGTTTGCAATAGACGAAATTAAATTTATGGAATTGAAATAGAGTGCTAATCAACCTGCATGCATAAATTATGAAAACTAACAGCGATTACGGAGAGACTTTGTAAATATATCAGCAAGTTGATCTTTAGAACTCACAAACTAGATGATTAGTTTCCCTTGAGCCACTTTCTCGTGGAAAAAGTGATAATCAATCTCAATATGTTTTGTGCGAGCATGAAGAACGGGATTGACTGTTAAATGAAGAGCTAACATGTTATCACTAAATAGTGTTGGAGGTTGAGGAAGATGAAAGCCAATGTCACTAAGAAGGTAGGTGATCCATGTGAGTTGGTTTTTCTACAGCCTGACTCTTTCCTTTAACATCCCCCCTCAAACTTGGCCGTGGTAGAGTCCAAAGACCAAGTTTGAAGCCATGAAAGGCGCCTTCGGAGCCCTTTGTAAATATATCAGCAAGTTGATCTTTAGAACTCACAAACTAGATGATTAGTTTCCCTTGAGCCACTTTCTCGGTTGTTTCTTGGCTGACCAGGATACAAAATTAGGACCTAAAAATATGCAAAATCTTGTGGTGGATCTTTTTGTTAGAGGGCAACCACCCCAATCCGAATCTGAAAATGCATACAAATTAGTTATAGTATGAGAAAGTAATCGAATACCATGATCTAAAGTTCCTTGGACATATCGGAGAATTCTTTTGACTAATTGAAGATCAAAATTGCTCGGTTGATGCATATGCTGGCAATCAAAATTAACATTATAAGCAATTTCTGGCCTAGTAAATGTCAAGTATTGTAATCCTCCTATAATGCTTCTATAAAACGTAGGATCAGAATAAACTTGTATCAGTGGGGTGATTGTGAGGCACCATAGGAGTAGATAATAGTTTACTAGCATGTATTTTTGCTCTTTTAAGCAAATTGGCATCATATTTTCTTTGATACAACATAAGACCATGAGAAAATTTAGCTACTTCTACACCTAAAAACTAATTAAGGTAACCAAGATCTTTCATAGGAAACTCTTTTCCAAGTGAGCAAAAAAATTGATTTAGAAGAATAGGGTTGCTTCCAGTTAAAATTAAATCATCAACATAAACAAGTAAAAGTATAATGCTATGATTTTTTTGAAAAATAAACAATGAAGAGTCAGCAGTGCTGTAGACAAATCCATAAGCTAAAAGGAACATACTGAACCTATCAAACCATGCTCTCGGTGCTTGTTTTAGCCCATATAAGGCTTTGTCAAGTTTACAAACATGGTGCGGATATTTTTTATCAATAAAGCCAGGGGGTTGCTCCATGAAAACTAGTTTATCGAGCTTACCATGTAAGAATGCATTTTTTACATCTAATTGTCGAATGTCCCAATTGTGGGATAGTGCAATTGATAAGACTATCCTGATGGTTGCAGGTTTTACAACGGGTGAAAATGTTTCTAGGAAGTCAATTCCTAGAATTTGATTAAAGCCTTTGGCCACTAGCCTAGCTTTTAGTCTTTCTAGAGTGCCATCAGCTTTAAGTTTTGTTTTGTATACCTACTTACAGCCTATGACATTCATGTCATTGGATCTTGGAATTAATGTCCATGTCTTATTTTAATGCAGGGCAGAAATTTCCTCTTTCATAGCGTGCAACCATCTTGGATGGTATAAGCATCTTTAATGCCTTTAGGCTCTGTTGGCGCACTATAACTGAGTAATGCAAATTCAGTAGGGCTATACCTGGTACTGCGTTTATATATACCTACTTTTCCACATGTTGTCATGTTGTGAGATGGTTGTATACTTACAGTGAAAACGAGAGTAGGTTTTTGTCTCGTGTCTTAATCTGTTTGATGTTGAGATGCTAAGATGTTTACAGCTTCTGAATCTTTGTTAGGTTGAATGCTAGTTAGATCAAACTCATGGGAAACTTCAGTCTCTTGTTCAGGAGCCATTGTGTCTTGATCAGAGTCATGCTGAGGTGCTGAAATGTTTGTAGCCTCAAAATCTTTGCTAGTTGTATCAAGTTCATGAGAGGTCTTTAACATGTTTATATTTCTATATTCTTGGCCTCCACTTCCTTCATTGTTTGTGGTAAAGATATCACGGTCAGTATTTTCATTTTGGTTGATATCTGCTACCCTCTGGCTATTTTCTATTGTAGGTACTTTCATGTTTGCTCGAGGAGATGGTTTATTATAGTTGTTTCTAATTCCTGCAGTAGTAAAAGTTCATGTAATCCAATCATTGAAACTTGTTAGATTTGTGTGTTCACGACAACTACTATAAAGAATACCTGGCTTCATAAAGGGAAAAGTATTTTCATCAAAGACCACATCTCTTGACAAATACACTTTTCCAGTTGATGGGTGAACACATCTATAACCTTTATAAAATTCACTATATCCAAGGAACACACAAGGAAGAGATTTTGGATCAAATTTATTTTGAGTTATTATTCTAAGATATGGAAAACATCTAGAGCCAAACACTCTTAAGGAAGAGTAGTCGGGTTTTTTACCAGTTAACTTCTCAATAGGACTTTTCATGGCAAGTATGGCTGAAGGTAACCTATTGATTAGCCATGTTGCAGTAGAGAATGCTTCCACCCAGAAGCGTTTAGGAATTCCAGCATGAAACAGCATAGTAAGTCCAAGCTTAGTGATGTTCTTATGCTTTCTTTCGACAACACCGTTTTGCTGAGGTGTTCCCGGGCATGATTTTTATGACTTAATTCCATGATTTATGAGATATTCTTGAAATTCTTTGCTTCCAAACTCACCTCCTCCATCCAATTGAAAAGCTTTGATGTTTTTCTCAAACTGGTTTTTCAAAAATTTATGAAAAGAAATAAAGCAATGAAAGAAATCAGATTTTTTCTGTAAAGAAAAAAACCAAGTAAATCGAGTGAATTCATCAACAAATATAACATAGAATTTAAAATTCTAAAATGATTGAATTGGAGCAGGACCCCATAAGTCACAATAAATTTTACCAAAAAGTTCCGAACAATGTTTATCAATATTAAGAAAAAGGAGTCTACAAGATTTGCCTAATTGGAAACTTTCGCGTAAAAAATTTTCCCTGTCATGCTCATTAACAAAAATGAGCTTCTTATGCTTTAAATAACTAATTATTTTCATATGTGGATGCCCAAGCCGTTGATGACATGTGGTATCGCTAGTTGCTTGAAACCTTGATGAGTAGAATGTCATGTTTTGATTTGGTGATCACCTTCCCTGTTTCCCTGTTCTTAATCACAAAATCATTTGCAATGAATTCAAACATGTAAGGAAAATCAGTGGTTAATTGACTTACAAAGAGAAGGTACTTTTTAATCTCAGGAACAACTAAAACATTTTTTAATTTGACAGAGTTTTTATCTGTGTGCAAAACAGTATCTTCTATATGAGTAATTTTCAATTTATGTCCAATACCTACGATTATCTTATTTGATCCATGATATGGTTGACAGTGAATTAACTTACCATTATCTGAAGTCATATGTTGAGTTGCTCCTGTATCAGGAAACCATGCATCAGTCTCATTTTCTGATATTTCCATAGCAGCAAGAGCTTGTGCTGCATTATTAGGCTGATAGCCTTGTTTGAATCTGTGCCAACATTCAAAGGCAGAGTGTCGAGGCTTAAGACAAATCTGAAAAATTAAATCATCTTTGTCTTGCTCATTTTGATAAGGATTCTGATTATTCCTTTGTGGTGCTTCCGAAGGTTTTTGTACTGCTTGAGGGAAGCCTCTTCCTTTTAAGTTGAAGGAATTTTGCCCTTGTCTGTTAAGGGGATTTTGTCCTGCATGTTAAAAGGAACTTTTCCTTGCCTATTGTTTCTAAATTGTTTTCTATTGTTTTTATTTTGACCAAAAAAGGCAGAGTGTTCATCAGTAGCACTTGCAGAGCAATGAAATGATTTCATGTTCTCATGACTTTGAAGTAATTAAATTACATCATTATATGAAGGTATTGGAGGTTTCAACATAGAAGTAACAAAGGATTTATAACCACCTAATCCTTTGAGAAGACAAAAAACCTTTTGTTGATCTTCCATTGATTTGCCAATGGCATCAAGTTCATCACATATCTCTTTTAAGTCTCTGATGTAGTCATTGATAGTTTTGTAATTTTGCTTGCTATGCAGATGCATCTTTTGCATGAGAAAGAACTCTATCTTTGGTGTTTCGAGCAAAGTATTATGATAAAGCTTTCCATACTGCTGTTGAGGTTTCTAATCCCACAACAAGTCCAAGGACTTCCTCTGATAGGGTCCCTACGATCCATCTGCGAAGAAGTCGATCCAATCTTCTCCACATTATATAATCAGAATTCATCACATATTCTTGTTTTGTTGTTGAATTTAAAACAAATTCTGTAGGTTCGGGATATGTTCCATCTAGGAAACCTCCATATCTTGGCTTTCAATAAGGCCACTTATTTGTGTTTTCTACAACATGTAGTTGTTTTGGGTGAGTTTTAAACAGACGAAGTTGCTTATATTCAATGTGGAAGGATATGGATATGATAAGGTGGATGTAGTTTTTGAAGAAACAAGAGCCATGGTTGACTAATAATATTTAATTATGCTGCCAGGAGCTAATGCTCTGATACCATGCAAGGAAAATGCAGGTACTTGGAAGAAATTGGAACTGTATTATATATTGGAATAATTTACAATGAGGCATATTGAGGTCTTTATATAGTACAAATTATAGTCGTTCGAGAATTAAAGAGCATTCTTAAAATATAATGGAATTGACCACAATTGAGGAAATCGTGATTGCTATTGACAGAGGAAATCTTGGCTTTGTTAGGTTACAATCGAGGCTGATTTTCTTGATTCCTTTCCTTGATTCTTGACTCATTGATTGCTTTTTCTACAGCCTGACTCTTTCCTTTAACATATTCATCATCTGTGAAGGTATCCAAATCAATAAGACTTATAAACACACCCAAAAAATATAAGTTGTAATAAAATTATAATAGACATGTGGGAATACTTAAAGGTATAATGCTATGCATGATTAGATTATTTATAGTAAAAATTAGGATAGAGAGAACTATATATATACTCATTTTGTTAAAATGAGGATGCTACTACCAAATAAAAAAATATTTTCATACTTTTAAAATTTTATTATAATTTAGTAGAATATTTTCATATTAGAAAAAAAAAATTTTAATTCTTATAGTGGCCATGACCCATATTACATGATAAGATAGTGTGATCTCACTCGTACGTAAATGTGGCTAATTTAATTTATACTCGAAAAGCAACTCAATAATTACGAGTCATTTCAAGCTAATAATATTAGCTTACAAATATTCTTAGCGAATGTGTGGTATTTTTCCCCATACGTATAACGTGCCAAACCTGTCAAATGGCAGGTCATTATTGAACGATGCTAGCACATAAAATTTTCTCCATTAACTAATGGAGAGGGAGAAAAGGACTCACGAACTTAGAAAATGAAAAGTCCTGTATGGTTAAGCCCACCAACTGTGCATGCCCTCACAAAATTCTTTCACATACTGACGACTATTAGTGCGGAAACAAATTATTTTTATGCATGTGGCTAGTTATTTTTCATTACGAGCTGTAATTAATGTCGAAAACGTCAAAAAGTCGGAGGACATATTGCCGATTGGAAAAGCAACCACCAACTCTGTGCTGAAGATTAAGTCACGAGTTACTTATTTTTATAATCTCTGTTTGTCAATTTTTTGTATTCTGTACATATTTCAACGGTTATCTTTTTTGCATAATTCTGTGTATTTACAAATTTTAATGTCTATGGTTTTGTTATTTCGCACGTTAAATTGCTGATGCATACATATATTTCGACTGTGGACCATCATACAAACTAATAATTCTCGAAAGTCGCTCTCATCCAAATCAATTCTAGTATCAAATACAAAAAATTGTAATAAGATACGCATGATGAATAATTTGTGTAAGATACAATAATTTGATAGTTAAATTTACATACTGAGTTGAGTTGTGCCCATTTTCTCATAATTTTGTGTTATGTATATATTTATAATTTGTACCTTTAAGTTTTAATTACTTTTATGATATATTTACTAATTGATAATCGGAGTAGATTTGAATCAAAATAGATTAGAATGAGAATGAGGAATAAAAATCAAATTACTTCAGTTATATGAATTAGAAACGAAATGAGTATATTATCGTTGATGTGTTTAACTTATTAAAATGCCTTTAGTTTACCATTGTCATTATTTTTATTCTTTATTATAATAATTGTCATTATTATTATTATAATTATTGCTAATAATAATAACCACAATAATTATAATAACAATAATATAATTTTCTCTCTCCTTTGGTTTTTCGCTATTTTTTCTGCCTTTTGGGATTTTTTATTTTTTTTTGGCTCTTTCTCCGCTTCTTGTCGTTTGTTCTTATTCTGTTTCTTCTTTTTCTCTTTTTCTTCGTTACTTCTTCTTCTTCTCATTTTTTAATTTTTGTTTTCATTTTTTATTTTTCTCTTCTTTATTTCTTACTCTTCTCCGTCTATTTCAACTTCAAACGAACAAATGAAAAACGACGTCAGAGCTGCATGACGACAGACAAAGCGATTAAGATGGTGCTGCTCGATGAGATTGTCGACTGCTGTTCTGATTTTTGCTGAAACAATTTTGATTGCCGGATGAAATAAATTATAAGTTTTGGGTTGCCGTAACTTTTAATTATTTTTTGTATTTTATATTTTTAATATTTAAATGGAGGATAAAGTTATAAACTTTAGAGAATTTTCGGAATGAGAGTCTGATTTAGGAATTATACTCCCATCCAAATCATACTCTCAATTTGATGTGGGTACATCCAATTGATTTTCATTTCTCTTCTTATTTTAGTAAGTAGATATGGGTTTAATTCTGATTTCCCAATCAAAAAAGTAATTACATGATTGTATTTTTATCTAATAATTATCGATTAAATCTTTTAAAAAAAAGGGGCAAAATATTGGGCACTATAACAAATCTCTTAAATCTGGCATTATTGCCTTTTCGCAAGAACCACGGTTCTTTCATTATCGACGTACGAATTGTCATCTTGTCAATATATTACAGCATGATTATTGTCGTAAATTATTATTTATTGCACCATGGCTTTTGCCTTATAAGTAAGAATTGTTATCTTATGCGACTTTTGAATAAATTGTTGTGTGAATAAAACAAAACTAATCAAAACAAAAAAGATAAATAACTGTTAGCCATTTCTGGATCGCAATTATCTTCGAATGTCAATGTACGAACGTCAAAAGCAATTTCGAGTAATACTAGCATTGTTATAGAATGACAATGTATAAACTCATTGTCTCATTCTAGGTATAGTTACTAGACCACCTAGTTCGATATGCGACGTGAATTTCATTCCATTGGAATTGCATATTCTAGACGTAGTTGGGTTTAAAATATTATGGTCCCACGTCCATATAATTCAAAACTTTACGGTGGGCCACTTTATGAAAGATTAAAAAAGAGAAAGAAATTAAAAAAAAAGATTTTTCCAATTTACTTCTTATAAGAGATTTGGATGTGTACAAAAATTTGTTTCTTATTAATCGATCAGATATCATTCTTGCCATATTTGCATCGCAAGTAATTCAATATTTCAATTAACGGACAATGAGTAGGATTTCTTATTGGATACTTACCATCCCTGCCCAGGACGACAGAAATTTCAAATTCTTGATCAAGATTTGTGATCCCATAGCGATAGTATTTGGCCCATAATTTTTAGTATTGAATGTAGGGAAGTTGGAATTCAATATCAAAATTTATCTAGTTGATAATCAGGATGAGAAATCCAAGGATATTTACAGTGCGTTTGGGATTGAGGTTGGGGCAAAATTGTCTAAGATCTTAAAGTGTTTAGTAAATACTTAAATTCTTTGTAGTTTGGAAACTATATTAATATAATTTTTCACTTATATAATAGAAAATCTATTATATATCTAATAAATTTATCAAAATTATTATTTAAAATTTATATTTACTATATATTATTAATTTTTGTTTCATAGTTACAATTTTTTTTCCACAGCAGCTGTAGCTTAAAAGTTACAGCACCTCAAATCCAAACGCACACTTAATCAAATATTTTTCAAGCAGTTTTATTTGATTGATCACTTGAGTTGAAGTTTTGAAGAAGTAAGAGTTAAATTAAAAAATAGATTTGTACTTTTTAATTTCAACCTTTTGCTTTTTTACTAAATAATTTTTTATGAAATTTCAAACAATGTAAAAATCCTAATCATGATCGCATTTCAACAGATAACTTTTTCAATTTTTAGTTATACGTTCGTTTCTATTCAATTTGGTATTTGTCAATTAGATATTTGGGAAAACAATTGCACTGGAGAATGAGTCATTTTATTTTGTATATATTTGGGTGTTAAATGTTTACATTGGTTATAATTTTCGAAAAATAAATGTGACTAGATTAACAAGTGTTTCACAAAATATTTCGGAACACATTTTCTTAAGAAAAAAAATTTAAGTTCTCAAACTTATTATTTGCTTTAGTTGTTTGCCTTATGAAACAACTAGAAAATAGAACTGCACTTTGCGCGGTTTTGAAAAAAAAATTTAGTATTATTCTTTTTTCCTTATTCTACTTTTAACGATTTATTATATTCGATTAAGAGGCAAGACTTCCAAAAAAAACATGAAAAAAAATAAAGCAAACCTAAAATCAAAAAGACCTTTCTAATTATTTAAAATTGTATTTGCTAAATTAACACTACGGAAATAGAAGTGCCATAGATGCACCTTGTCTAAGCCAAAACCTTGGAAACCTATGGCTGATATATCACCGCGAGGCCACCTGGAGAAGGAGTAGAAGATTCGTCACAGTAGCCTCTCAGGATGTTCCCTTCTTCGGCAGTGAATCCGAGAGAGGTGGGCATTGCAGGCCAGCAATTATGGGTGATGATATCAATAGCGTGGTAATAGTCAGGGCCAATATCAGCCTGGCTATTAAGGAAGAATATAGTAATCTCATTTGAGCATGATTTCAACTCTGTTAACGCGTTCCAGCACTTCGTTAGGCCTCCACTAGCTTCAAGTCTTGTTGTAAGATCGTAGCCTGGTTTCATATTGTTGGTCAGGTGATCATTCCTGCTGGTTGCATTTGCAATATTTTCCATGATTAGGCAAGTGAGGGCCAAAATGAAAAACACATGTTTTAGAGCCATTGCTATTTTCTGTTCTTTTATGTTGTTTTTATGTTTACGTGGGATATCATATTTTTTGTTGCTATTTATAAATTAAGGTGAGGCAGAGGAGAAGAGTGATTAAAAATGTTTATAAATTATTATTTAATTTATGATCAAGAAGGTTTTAATTAGAGAAGATAGTGAGTCTTTTGATGAATTGTTACACATTAATTGTGTAATAACAGTCAAATTAATTATGAGAAGATAAAAAGCCAAATCTGAAGGAAAATTTCTCTATTTATTAGATAATAGAGAATATACAAAGATGAGAAATGGTGATGCCACATCACTGTTAGCCTATATGGCTATAAATGTTGATTTTGATGATATAAAATCACATGTTTTGGTTAAAGAAAATTGAGAGTTGTTAAACAAAGATTTATATATTATGCTTTTATAATAAGAAAATGATTTTATGGAGTTAAGTTGTTTTTCAAAGTTGTGAACTAAAATGAAAGAATTTTACAATCTTTGATTTTAATAAATATTATTTTGAATTTCGGATTTGGATCTATTTGAAAATATTTAAATCTTTTGGGTCATTCTATAATTTCACTTAGTTTGGGCGATATCATAATTTCATAAAGTTTTGGGATTAACAAAGTATTATTTAGAAATTCTGAATTTGGACTTAATTGAAAATTTTATAACGTCTTGGATCATAATACAGTTATATAAAATTTTAAGGTCAAACTATAATTTTAAAAAATAGCTCAATGTACCTTTACAGTGAGCAAGCGGCTAACCGGATGTGGCAAGCGACTAGCCGGATTTTGGCAGAAACTCTTCGGATTGAAAGCGGTTATCTGAATTTTGTAAGCGGCTATCCAGCTTTGGGCAGTAAGCTTCTGGAACATAAACGGCTATCCAGATTTCGTAAGCGACATACCGGATGCTCTGAAATTCAAATTTTTGCTATAATGGTAACATAAAAGTGGCTAACTGGATTCCATAAACGGTAAGCCGATTATCAACAAAAAGTGAACAACAGCTAGTTTTTTAGCTCAAACTATAAAAACTCAAATCCAATTTATTTTCAAGATCTCTAGCAAGCATAAACAAAAAGCACACAACATATATTGAGCTCTCATTTCGCAAATCATTATTCATTTAATCATTTTTGTTCTTCAATTTATACATCTACTCTTTAAGAGAGTTTTTATTGTAATTTTCATTTCCTTATCTTAATTGTGAGTGTTTGAGTGTGTGAGACACTTGAGTGAAGAGATTGAGAGATAATCCCTTTGTTGTAAAGGTTCATTGACACCTTAAAGGCAATTGTAAGCATTTGAAGCCTTGGAAGGCTTGGATAGTGAAATCCTCAAGCTTGGATTGCTTGGAGGAGTGAATGTAGGCGGTGATTGCCAAACCACGTAAAACTTTGTCTATTTGTTTTTCTTTTCCCTTACTCATTTATTATTGTGCTTTTATTGAACTTATTGCTTTCGAATTTATTAAGACATTAGATTGGATTGTTGTGTGCTTTTGTTAGGATAAGTTTTAAAATACCAATTCAAACTCCCCTTTGGGTTGCACAAGTTGTATTTCATTTGATATCAGAGTAAGGTTCTCTTGTTAGGACTTAACCGTCTAGAGTAAAAGATCCATGGCAACCCATAATGACTTAACTTTTAGGGAAGGATAGTCAACAACTAGACCACCGCTCTTTGATGGAAATGACTACCCATATTGAAAAACTAGGATGAGAATTTATTTACAAGCGCTACATTATGAAATTTGGGAAGTTGTATGTGATGGTCCGTTTATGCCTTTAACTAAAAATCAAGCCGGGGAAGATATTCTAACACCTTCACAGGAATGGAATGAATTGGAAAAGACAAAATTTTCTCTAAATTCCGAAGTTATGAATGTCTTTTTTTATGCACTAGATAACAAAGAGTTTCATAGAGTGTCTAATTGTGAAAGTGCTAATGAAATTTGGCACAAATTTGAAGTTGTTTATTAAGGCACGAATCAAGTGAAAGAGTCGAAAATTAGTAGGTACACTCGACAATATAAATTATTCCAAATGGAACAAAATGAGAGTGTATACTCTATGTATACTAGATTTACGGATATAGTGAATACTTTAGAAGCCCTAAGAAAGACCTTTTGAAATAGCGAGAAGGTTAAAAAAATCATTAGGTCGCTACCTACGGAATGGAGACCAAAAAAGACTCCCATTGAGGAAGCCAAAGATTTAAATATTTTACCTATTGATGATTTAATTAGTTCTCTTATTTCTTATGAGGAAGACTTGGCAGCTGAAAGAGGAAATGAGGAAAAGAAGAAAAGCATTGCTCTTAAAGCCTTAAAATATGAGAGTGATGGGGAAAGTGAACCTGATGATGAGGAGTTGGCTTTGCTAGCGAGAAGGTTCAGAAAATTTTTCAAGAAAAACGATGAGCGAAGAAAATTCAGAAACTTCAAGAATCAAAAGGAGAAGAAAGAGTTAATCATATGCTATGAATGCAAGAAGCCTGACCATATAAGATCAGAGTGCCCACTTATCAACAAACTCAAGAAGAAAGCCATGGTTGCAACTTGGGATGATAGCGATGAAGATTTAAGTGATGAAGAAGAGTAGCAAGAAGTATCAAACCTAGCGCTTATGGCAATAGGAGATAATGATGATCTCAATGAGGTAAGCGATCTTACCTATGATGAGTTGTATGATGCTTTTAAAGAATTGCATAATGAGTTGATAAAAATTGGTAAAAAGAATGTATGTCTTAAAAAGAAAATGGTAAAGCTCAAAAATGAAAATGAATCTCTAAATGCAAAGATTACATGCCTAGAAGTAGATAATAAAACATTGCATGTTAGAGTTGCATTATTAAATGAGAAACCTAGCTCCTCACATAAGCATTTAGAATCACACATAGATGACTCAAAAAATAAAAATGAAATGCTTAAGACGAATAATAATGAGCTAGATAAAATTGTGTTGAAATTCACAAATAGGCAAAAGATGTTGGATAGCTTGCTTAATTCACAAAAATATGTGTTTGACAAAAGAGGTATTGGCTATAAGCCTAATTTAAAACAAAAGTTTTATAAGAACTACTTTGTGAAGAGTAACTCTATTAACAATCAAGTTGTATGTCACCATTGTAATCAAAACGGACACATAAAACCTACATGTCCAGTTAAGCGAAATGCATATTATGGGAAAAAATGTATTTGGGTTTCAAAAGGAACCATTGCTAACACTCAAAGATCCAAAAAGTTTTGAGTACGTAAGACTTGAGATTTTCTCTGCAGGGCTTGAAGAAAAAAAAATAAATGGTACTTGCACAGTGGTTGTTCAAGGCACATGACCGTAAACTATGCATGGTTCTCAAGCTTCACCAAAATTGAAAATGGTGGAGATGTATCTTTTGGAGACAACTCAAAAGGAAAAATTCTCGGAATTGGTAATGTTGGTAAAGTTTCCTTAACTCTAATTGAGAATGTATGTTTGGTTGAAAATTTGAAACATAACTTGATTAGTATTAGTCGATTATGTGACAAAGGTTATAAATTTGTTTTTGATAAATCTAGTTATGTTATTGAGAATGTATGTGATGGCAAGATTTTATTTGTTGGAAATAGATGTGGTAATGTTTATACCATTGACATAGAATGTGCATCTACTCATGATAAATGTTTTTCAGCATTGCATGATGATGGTTGGCTATGGCATAGAAGACTAGGACATGCAAGATTGGATTTGATTTCAAAATTTTTGAAAATTGATTTAGTCAAAGGTCTTCCAAAAATCAATTTTGAAAAGGATAGAATTTGTGAAGCTTGTCAATTTAAAAAACAAATCAAAACATCTTTTAAAAACAAAAATCATATTTCCACTTTAAAACCACTTCAACTTCTTCACATGGATTTATTTGGACCTTTAAGGTATGCTAATTTAAATGGCAAATATTATGCATTTGTGATTGTGGATGACTATTCTGGATACACATGGGTATTGTTTTTAGCTAATAAAGATGATGCCTTTGATGCATTTAGAATTTTCTGTAAAAAGGTTCAAAATGAAAAAGGTTATTCTATTACTTGTATTAGAAGTGATCATGGTGGAGAATTTGAAAATCATGCATTTGAGAATTTTTGTAATGATTTTGGCATTAAGCATTAATTTTCATCACCTAGGACTCCACAACAAAATGAAGTTGTTGAGAGAAAGAATATGTCTATTCAAGAAATGGCTAGGACTATGTTAAATGAGAATGCTTTACCAAAATATTTTTGGGTCGAAGCCATTAACACCGCTTGTTATGTTTTAAATTGAGTGTTGATTAGAACTCATCTCAATAAAACTCCCTATGAGCTTTGGAAAGAGAGAAAACCCAACATTAGTTACTTTAAAGTTTTTGGATGCAAATGTTTTATTTTGAACACAAAAGATAATCTTGGTAAATTTGATCCAAATCTAATGTTGGTATTTTTCTTGGGTATTCAAACATAAGCCAAGCATATAGAGTGTATAATAAAAGAATTTTGGTTGTGAAAGAGTCTATGCATGTTACATTTGATGAGTCTAATCCCTCATCTGCGGAGAAAGGAGTTGTTAATGATGTTGCAGATGGAGAGTTACAAAAAGAATCGTCAAAGGATAAACAAGAGAATGCACCATAAGAAAATCAAGAGGATGGACAAGAAGAGCAAACAGATATGGAGCAACAAGAAGGTACTACTCGAACACTCCCCAAGGAGTGGAGGTAGGTTTCTTCTCATCCTAAGGATGCAATTTTAGGAGATCCCTCACTTGGCATAACAACTAGATCATCATTTAGAAATACTTGTGAGTATGCTGCATTCATTTCTCAAATTAAACCAAAATCATTTGCAGATGCGGACAATGATGAATCTTGGATTATGGAAATGCAAGAGGAGTTAAATCAATTTGAGAGAAACAATGTGTGGGAATTAGTTCCAAAACTGGAACATCAATTTGTCATAGGTACTAAGTGGGTATTTAGAAATAAGATGGATGAATCCGGTGTGGTTATAAGGAATAATGCTAGATTAGTGGCTCAAAGATATAACCAAGAAGAGGGAATTGATTTTGATGAAACATTTACACCTGTGGCTAGGTTAGAATCCATTAGGATGTTGTTAGCATATGTTTGTCATAAGGATTTCATTTTCTTCCAAATGGATGTCAAAAGTGCTTTCTTAAACGGTTATATTATAGAGGAAGTCTATATAAAACACCCTTCTGGTTTTGAAAATGAAAAATTTCCAAATCATATGTATAAGTTGTCTAAGGCACTTTATGCACTAAAACAAGCACCTAGAGCATGGTATGATAGGCTTAAGAAATTTCTATTGGATAATGGTTTTTCAATGGGAAAAGTGGATACTACTCTCTTTGTTAAGCATAAGAACTAAGATATACTTGTTGTTCAAATTTATGTTGATGATATTATTTTTGGCTCTACTAATGAATTATTGTGTAAAGAATTTTCATCTTGTATGAGTAATGAATTTGAAATGAGTATGATGGGAGAGTTGAAGTACTTCCTTGAGCTGTAAATAAAACAAAATGAGGAAGGAATCTTCGTTAATCAAGTCAAGTATGTGAAAGACTACTCAAGAGATTCGGCATTGATGACTCAAAGACCAAAAATACTCCGATGAGCATAACAACCAAGCTGGATAAAGATGAAAAAGGCACAGAAGTGGATATCAAAATATATCGAGGTATGATCGAAGATTTACTTTATTTAACTGCAAGTAGACCCGATATCATCTTTGATGTATGTTTGTGTGCAAGATTTCAATCATGTCCCAAGGAATCTCATTTGCTTGCTATAAAACGAATTTTCCGTTATTTGAGTGGAACCATAGATCTTGGCCTTTGGTATCGTAGAGGAACTCATATAGATTTAACATGCTATTCGGATGCGGATTTTGCCGGTTATAAAGTTGATAGGAAAAGCACTAGTGGAACTTGCCATATACTAGGTCACTCACTTGTTTAATAGTTTAGTAAGGAACAAAATTCAGTTTCACTTTCAACTACCGAGGCTGAATATATAGCTGCAGGAAGTTGTTGTGCACAAGCTCTTTGGGTGAAACAAACACTTGGAGACTATGGTATTAATCTTGAACAAATTCCTATTAAGTGTGATAATACTAGTGCTATAAATCTTTCAAAGAATCCCATTCAACACTCTAGAACCAAGCATATAAAGATTAGACACCATTTCTTAAGAGATCATATTCAAAAGGGTGATATTGCATTAGAGTTTATTTCTACAGAAAAATAACTTGCCGATATTTTTACAAAACCTCTTGGTGAAGATCAATTTTCAAAAATTTTCCATAAACTTAGGATGATGAAATTTTCGCATTAACATTTCTACTCATGTTATTGAGTCTATTGATTTGATTGATTAATTGATGATTTGATTATTTTGTGACATTTATGAAATGCTTAAGTATGATGTATGAGTGATGTGTTTATTTTTTAAATCTTGAATGTTTATATGAATTGATTGTTTGAATACATGTAAGTTCATGAATCATGCATTAAAATGACTTATAAAACATTTTTGGATCAATTAAATGATCTTGGAATATATTATTTGTTGGCCAAATATCAAATCAAATGTGCGAAATTATAGATGAAATAAACGGACAACCGTTTCTCAATAAACGGTGTACCGTTTAATTCCAAAAACTAGACTGTGATGTCTTAACCTTACTCCTTTACCGTTTGGCTCAAACGGTAAACCGTTTAAAAATAGAAAGCTCATTGGAATTTACCTCTTCACCATTAAGGACTAACCTTTCACCGTTCTCTATTAAGTGCTCTCTGAAAATTACTCCCTCACCGTTTATATAAGACGGTTTGCCGTTTTCGTGCGATATAAAATTGTTCCAAGGGTTTCTTCTTCCTTTTCATTTGCCCCTCTTACCGTTTCAGCCATTGTCGCGCAACCGAAGCTTTCTCTTTCCTCAATCCTTCATTTTTCTCCATTTTCCTCCATTTTCTTGCCAAATCACACCGATAAAATCATTTCCCATCATTATTAGATTATTTTCACCGATTCAAATCTTCAAATCGAGCCCAAAATTCAAAATTCCCAATTCAAAACCCTAAGTGTAGCCAACCGAGTTTCGTCATTTTTTACCAGATTCATGTCCTTTTTTGACATCATTAAGTCTCAAAATCACATTCTCTACTCATCCTTAACCCAATAATCGGTTCATTTTCTTATAATCACATCTCTCTCAAAATTTTCACATTTTCTCATTTCTCACCATGGCTGAGTCATCTCGAAGAACTCGAAGGAGAAAAGTACCTCCCTTTAGGAACCCTATACCACCACGGGAGACTTTAGAATTCGAAAGACTTCATCTTCCCATAGCACCATTGCGCAAGCGTTTCGAGGATCGCTTTATAGGCCGAAAGGTATTAGACTCTTTCTATGTTGATATAGAAGATTTTAAGGAATTAATTGTTTGTGGTATAAGTGTTAGGAATATGCTTCAACCTTGGGAGTCTGCCATTGATTTTGATGATCGAGTATATCTTAATTTAGTCCGTGTTTTCTATTCGAACATGGAACTTTCCACAACTTGAATTGTAGGATAGTTACTCAAGTTGGTGGGGCGCCTATTGAATTCGATGATGAGGACCTAAATGATTTTCTTGGTATTCCTAATATTAGTCTTAAGCTATATACTTCTATGAATGCTCTTTCTTTTGATGGCTTTGTTCATAATGATGGTGTTCGTAATATTTGTCGCCGTCGAGACCTTAATAATGATATTTGTGCTTTACCTTATCGGTCTCAATTGTTACCTCTGCAAGTTTGCATCCTTCATACCATTTTACAGCATATTATTACACCTAGGAAGGGTCATTTGGACAAGGTCACGAGGTTAAATGTTGGGTTTATTAGATAGTCTCATTTTTAGGCGACTTATTAACCTCGGCTATGCTATTGTGCGACATATGTTGAGCACTACTGTGGTTAACCACCGCTTGCTTCCCTATGGCAGTATTATTTCTAAGATATTGCGGCGCTTCAATATGCCTCTTTGGGATGCTGTGTATACGGAGACCAAACAAATTGGTCCGGAAGCCATGACTAGTATTGGATTTTCTAGAAAGAACGGCCAATGGATCAAGACTAAAAACTCCAAAAACTAGGATGCCTTGATTACTCCGGAAGATGATCGGATGTTTAATGACGTTTATCCTCCTAATTAGCTTCCTGATTTTAGACTAGGAGCTCATCCTCGTCGCCTCTCTATTCCCCAGCCTTCAGTTAATTCCGATACAGAGGAGCGTGACATGGATGCTGATCTTCCTTTCACTTCTATACTACCTCCAGCTCTTGCACAGTCTTCAGCTCTTAAGCCATCTTTTGTTCCCGAGCAGCCTTCAGCTTCAGTTCAGCCTCCAATTTTAGACACTTTGCAGCAGGTGGCTGATGATGCTTGCATGATTTCTGAGCGACAACAACTGATTATAAACAGATTGGACATTCTCTCTCAAGACCAGCAACAACTTCAATCCAGATTTCAGACTTTTTAAGGGCATAGTATCGATCAGCGCTATGAGATCATTGCTGCACAATGCCGCCTTCTTGGCTATTTCGGATGCAACCCTGGCAGCACCTCTTCACAGCCTCCCTCTTAGTTTCTGACTCTCATATTCGCACATACATTTCATATTTGTTTGGCATACATTGCTACTTTTATATGATTTTGATGATGGATTTTTATATGCGATGCTTTTGATGTTGGATGATTATATATATATAATCTGATGCTTGATGAAGTTGTTGGTATATGGATATTTGTTTAACATATTTGGAAGTGTATTGATCTTTTTTTTGTATTTGAGGATATGTTCCATTTTAAGGGGAAACTCTGCCAAATTTTTTGCTCGCCTAGTCTAGGTAATTTCTACCTCAATTTTATGCTTTCTTTTTTATAATAAGGGGGAGAGATAAATGATAATGTATAATTCGTTTATTGGACATTTTTTTTAATTAGCCATACATTTAGGGGGAGCATATATCAAGGAGGAGCAATGAAAGAAGTTTGTCATCATCAAAAATGGCGACAACCTTGTTCTAGACCGTTAAGTCCTAACAAGAGAATCTTGCTCTAATACCAAATGAAATTCTAGTTATGCGACCCAAGAGGGGGTGAATTGAGTTTCCAAAAGTTATTCAATTTTTAAACAAAAACTTAAAGCAAATCCAAAACGAATTTAAAGAAATGACAAATAAATCAATCACAATATAAAAAGATAAGGGAAGAGAGATTCAAACATGATGATTTTTACGTGGTTCGGCCAACCTCGCCTATATCTACGCCTCCAAGCTTTCAGGGCCGAGGATTCCACTAAGCAAGCCTCCAAGGCTTCAAAAGCTTACAATTGACTTCTAAGGTGTAAATAAACCTTTACAACAAGAGATTATCTCCAATCTCTTAACCCCAAATGTATCCCAACACTTACAATTACTCAACAAAATATTACAAATTATTTTTCTCTCACACAATACTTAAGATTACAAATCAATATCCAATGTGTTAATAAATGAAGCAAGAATGTGTTTAAAGTTGTATGAAGATTGTATTCTCGAATATAAGCTCAATGATAATATTGTGATCAATCTTTGTTTGAATTTGAATGAGCTTATTTATAGTTGGAGCTGAAAAATAGTCATTACAGATTGTCTGCCCGCAAACGGATTGTCGTTAGTCGTTAACGGTTAACCGTTTGGACTGGTCAAAGTTACCATTGGGCCAAATTTCAAATAAACAATTGATCGTTTAGGCATACCCTTTCGCCGTTAAATTCCAAAAACCTGCAAGATAAACTTCAGCTATTCGTTTTCACTAAACGGTTAAAGATTAGCACGAAAAGACATTCGGAAATTTATCAGTTAGCTGCTAGTCGTTAATAGTTCGCCGGTTATTTCCAGTAACCTACAAAAGAAATTAGTCTTCTTCGTTTCTGTTAAACGGTGCAAGATTAGTACATCTTCCATTGTGGAATTTATCGGTTAACCTTTCGATATAAACAGCTCGCCATTTAATTTTAGTAACCTTCCTAGCATTTTGTATTTTCTGTTTTTCTTAACCAGTTAGAGCTTAAGCAATTTGTTCCTCTCTAGGTTTTATCGGTTAGTCGTTTCAGAGTAAACGGTGAACCGTTTACGTCCATAATCACAGTTTTAACCAAAAATTACAGGAAATCATTTTCCAATTGAAGTTTAACAAATATCCATCTTTTATTAACATAATTGGAATAATTATAAGGCTTTTGTTTATTTAATGAATAGCTTCAACATTTTAATAAAAAACATTTAAGTTTGTTATCATCAAAATAAATATTAAAAATATATACATGTTAACAATCACCTCTTGTAGTCCCAACTTTATATATATACTAGGAAATAGAACCGCACTTCGTGCGGTTTTGAAAAAAAATATTGGTATTATTCTTTTTTTCTTATTCTACTTTTGACGATTTATTCCATTCGATTAAGAGGCAAGACTTCCAAAAAGAAAACATGAAAAAAATAAAGCAAACCTAAAACCAAAAAGACTTTTTTAATTATTTAAAATTGCATTAGCTAAATTAACACCACGGAAATAGAAGTGTCATAGATGCACCTTGTCTAAGCCAAAACCTTGGAAACTTGTGGCTGATACATCACTGCGAGGCCTCCTGGAGAAGGAGCAGAAGATGCATTATAGTAGCCTCTCAGGATGTTCCATTCTTCGGCAGTGAATCCGAGAGACGTGAGCATTGCAGGCCAGCAATTATGGCTGATGATATCAATAACGCAGCAACAATCAGGGCCAATATCAACCTGGCTATTAAGGAAGAATATAATAATCTCATTTGAGCATGATTTCAACTCTGTTAACGCGTTCTAGCACTTCGTTAGGCCTCCACTAGCTTCAAGTCTTGTTGTAAGATCGTAGCCTGGTTTCATATTGTTGGTCAGGTGATCATTCCTGTTGGTTGCATTTGCAATATTTGCCATGATCAGGCAAGTGAGGGCCAAAATGAAAAACACATGTTTTAGAGCCATTGCTATTTTCTGTTCTTTTATGTTATGTTTATGTTTACGTGGGATATTATATTTTTTGTTGCTATTTATAAATTAAGGTGAGGTAGAGGAGAAGAGTGATTAAAAATATTCATAAATTATTGCTTAATTTATTATCAAGAAGGTTTCAATTAGAGAAAATAGTGAGTCTTTTGATGAACTGTTACATATTAATTGTGTAATAACAGTCAAATTAATTATGAGAAGATGAAAAGCCAAATCTTAAAGAAAATTTATCTATCTATTAGATAATAGAGAATATACAAAGATGAGAAATAGTGATACCACATGACCTCTTATAATCATAGCTTTTTATATGTATATAAATTCTTTTCCCCCCTCAAGGCAGACACGATTAATTACTTGATTTTTTCAATATATTACCTTAGATGGTATGGTAAAAATACTAATAAATAGATGCATTAAAAATTGTTTAATGAATTGGAACCAACTATTTTTATAATTAAAAATACGAAAATGGTTTGAAAGAAGGAAAACCAAACAAAACCTAGTTTTAGAACCAAGCTAAACCGAAATATTTCATTTCGGTTAAGTTTGGTTCAGAAATTCGATTCGGTTTAGTCCGATACAATTTCTGAATTTTACAATTTTCTCTTGTATTAACTAGTAACTATACTATAGTAACACTAGATATAAATAAATAAATACAAAGTTCTCAAGTCAAAATAAAATAATAAAAGTCCGAATACGGAATAGTCACGAACAATTTACAAACACACATAATTTTAAAATGTATTACAAATTATAAATCCATAATAACTAATAAACAAAACCTAACAAGTCTGCTATGTTGCATCAACATTCGACGAAACACCACCAAACACACATGCAACAACTGCATTTACCATCCATATTAACTACATCAAAATTCAAACTGAGCCAATCAGAATAATTAAACTAAATAAAATAAAGTGATATTTAATAACTAAGAAATAAATGTATATCAACTTTTATTACCTGAAATTTAACTTGTTTTGATAAGGAAAATTGGAGTATACCAACATATCATAATTTACTTTCAATAATTGTTAATTTAATTTAATTAAGAATAAATTTATAGGTAGCTAGATTTCATGCTATTTTATAGTTTTTGTAATTCGTCAAAGAATTTGCTTGTAGTCTTTATAGATAAAGGACTTACCAATACGATGGATGCGCCAATAATCATGCATGAAATTCAGTTTGCCATTTTGCATTATTGGCGTGCCCAGGGGCAAGTGGTGCGCAATATTGACAAGTCTTTTATACAATTCGATTCGTAATCATTTATAGAGAGGCAAACTGACAATCTCAAACAGAACTAAATCTACTATTACAATTCAGTATAAAAAACACCACGCATGATGAGATTTTAAGGGGGAAAACACACACATGCATGCACACACATCAAAATGAATTAAGGTATGGTACCATCTAAGCGAATTAAAAAACAAATTAAATTTTAAAAAAGAAAAGTCTATAAAACTGTTTTGTGCCCCATATCGGCATATCCTCGAATTGTGCACAATAAAAATTTCTTATTCGGCAACTTAATCTTAGACCAATACAAAGGCTACAACCAATAGCATTAGCTTGCCGTCACCGGAACCCCCAGATGAATGAGGTGACCAGCGGGGGCTGGCGAGGATTAGGCAGATGAGCGGCGGCTGTGAGTGATGGGTGCCGGCGAAGATGGCCGTGAGAGAGTGAGACCGTGAGTGATGAGAGTCAGTCCGAGACCGTGACCGTCGGCAACGGGCCGTTGGCGTCACCTGAGAGGCTGCGAGAGAGAGAGAGAGATTGCTGTTTGCTGACTAGCTGTGCAGTGCGCCGCAATGGCCTGAGCTTGTCTGCCGTCTGCGTGAGCCTTGAGAGAGATTTTGCCGATTGTTAGATTCATCTAAGAATTGATTAAATCGATTTTTGCTTTTTTCTTTTATATTTTAAATTATTTTTTTAAGTTAAATTGAAGCGAACCAATCGATTTTTCAAAACCGAACTGCACACAAACCAATCGATTTGCTAATTTTTGCTAGTTTTGGAACTATTCGGATTGTGCCCATTTGAACCAAACCGAACCAAAGTCAAATTTTTTTGGTTTGATTCGGCTCGGATCGGTAAAAACTGAACCATTTACCCACCCCAAACTATAAAGAGGTCATGACATAATATTCATGTGATTACAAATTATTAATTTGACTTAATTATCCTTAGTGCAAGTGATATAGAGATTAGAGGTAAAGTATGCACTATATTAATCTTATACAATTCAGAATATGCTAAGTTATCTTAAAAGTCCAAATATTTATATTTTCTTTAATATTTTTCTCTCAATGTAAATTCTATAAATATTATTCAATGATTTAGTAAAAACTCTAAAGAATAAATCATTGTCCCAAGTAACTTAAAAAAATATTTTATTCCATCTTTAACATTTAATATAACACAGCTTATATTTTTTTACAATATATATATCATTATTAGTATGTAAAGGTAAATTTCTTAAAATAGGATTTAGAAAAATTACAACTTTTTATTATATTTTATAATTGACTCAAATTGGGATTATAGTTTTTTATGACTATATGAAAATTATTTCTATGTAAAATATCATTTTAGTGAGATTTTAGTTTACTAATATATCTCTTGGATCTAAAAGCCCACCCAATGCTTATCAATAATTGCCTTTATGTATTAAAATTAAAATTCAGTCTAGAAATGTGAAACTAAAGAAAATTAATGACTGTTTTCGAAAAGTAATGATTGATTTTATAATAAACCGTCATTAAACTTAACACTAGATTTTAACTATACATTTAATGATTGTTTTCGAATAAAACCGTCATTGTAATTGTTTATTTTTAGTGACGGTATTGATAATGAACCGTCATTAAAAATAACATTATATTTTAATTTTACATTTAATAACCGCTTTTGAATAAAACTGTCATTGTAAGTATTAATATTTTTAATGACGGTTTTTATAACGAACCGTCATTAAAAATAATATTATATTTTAATTTTACATTTAAAATATAAAACCGTCATTAAATGCTTTGTCCATTCATGATCATTTCACAATATTATGGCGGTTCACATAATAAAGGTCATAAAAAAATTTTAATGACAGTTCTTGAAAATAACCGTCATAACTTATGGGTTATTATTTTGAATTTTTGTAGTAGTGTAAATAACTATACAATATTTACTTTCCTATCTTAGTATACCTGATTGTCTTTAACACTCCCCTCAAGTTGAAGTGTATGTTAATAACAACCAACTTGTCAAATAGTACTTCAAAATGAGATGAACTCAATGCTTTCGTGAATAAGTCTATAATTTGGTTAGTGCTTCATATGTGTGCTGTCTTGACCAAACCCTCTTGAATCTTTTCATGAACCAAGTGACAGTCAATTTCAATATGCTTTGTCCGTTCATGAAGGACTGGGCTCGAGGCAATTTGTAGAGCAGCTGGGTTGTCACAAACAACATGACCGGTCGAGTATGTTTGATTTCCAAGTCTATCAGGATATTCTTCAACCAAGTAACTTCCCAACATGTAACACACATATACAATGACCTATTGTTGACCTTCTTGTGTCTTTACACCAAGCCCAATCAGCATCAACAAATGCCTTCAATTGGAGTGTGCTTGTGGAGGATACGAGGATAGAGTGTCTTGGCGTGTGCTTTAAATTTTTAAAAACTCTATATGCTACCTCGAGGTGTGGTATACGGGATTTGTCCATAAGTTGACTTAAAAAATTGACGGCATACAAAAAATCTGGTCTAGTAATGGTCAGGAATATCAATCTTCCCATAAGACATCTATATGATGAAGGATCATTCAAAGGGTCTCCATCAGATTGTACAAGAACCAAGTTTTGTTCCATTGGGAGCTTGGCTGGTTTAGCTCCTTCTAGTATCTCCAATGCAAATTTTCTTTGAGAAAGAAAAATCCTTTTCGAAGATCTTGCCACTTCTATACCTAGGAAGTATTTGAGTTATCCAAGATTTTTAAGCTTGAATTGCTTGGACAAAAACTATTTTACATCTTCAATATGTTGTAGATTGTTGCCTGCCAAAATCACATCATCGACATACACAAGAATTGCCGGGAAACTACCAATATAGGATAGGACAAACAATGAGTATCCGCTTTCGATTGGTGAAAACCAGCTGCTTTGAAGGCTGAAGATAGCTTTATAAACCATTGCTTGGAAGCTTGTTTCAAGCCATATAAGGATCTTGTAGAGAAAAGACTCCATTCTATCAAGTTTCTTTCCACTAAACCAGGACCTATGTCTAACCCAAGATCAATCAATGGACATACAAGCAGGAACAAATCCAATCTTTGAAAGAATAAGGACAAAAAAAGAACGAACAACCCAAGAAAACAGAGGTTATAGTGTTTCAACACTTAAGCACAATGCCTACGTCTACTTGAGGAAGATCATCAAGTGTACGCACAAGAAACAAGGGCAACCTCTCTCTTCTTTACAAATCTTGAGCTCTACTTGATTAGCTCTCCCAGAACACTCAAGAATCAGCTTATATAAATTGATTCTGGGTTTGTTACATTACCTGACACTTTTCCTCTAAAACCAACGTCTTTTAATAACTTCAACATTCATGCTTCACGTGCTTACTAAAGACTCCTCTAAACGACATTTAATTATGCCCTTTGAGGCAATTTATTTTAATAAAGAATCATGCAGTATGCACATGATTTACTTAAGCCACCAACGTCGGTTTGTGCTCTGCAGCTTTAGAGATGATATATCATTCGAACTCGAATCCTCAAAATGATAGGTTGCTCATTTGAGTTTGAGCTCATATTACATCAATCTCCACCTTGAGCTCAAACTCCAGCTACTCCATTCTGCCATCTTCCTTTAATCTTGCAGTCATTAAAACCTGCAAACCCCTGCCAAGTTCATACAGAAATTGAACTTAGCTAGTGGCATTTCTTTAGAAAACATCAGCTGGATCTTGGTCTGTAGAAATCTTCAGTAGCTTTAATCTTCCCCCTGAGACTTCTGACCTTACAAAATGCAGCTTCACATCAATCTGCTTTGTTTTCTCATTGTGAGTCTAGTTCTTATTGAAATAAATTGCACTTTGGTTATTATAGTACACAGCAACTGATTCTTGTTTTCCTCCTAATTTACTGAACGTTCTTTTTAATCAAATGGCCTCCTTGAAAGCTTAATCTGCAGCTATGTACTTAGCCTCTGTTGTTGTTAGTGCCACCATACTTTGCAATGTGGTTTTTCGGTTCACAACACAGCCATCCAAAGTGAATAAGTATCTTGTTAGTGATCTTCTCTTATCAAGATCCCCAGTAAAATCAGAATCAACATACCTTACCAATATTACAGTCCTGGATTTTTGATCTATCATACACCAAACCACACTGCAAGGTCCCCCTTCAAATACCTCATTATCTATTGAACTACCCTCCAATGTTCATAACCTGAATTAGCCATAACTCTGCTTACCACGCTTATTGCATATGAGACAACCAGGCCTAGTAAGTATCATGGCATATATAAGGTTCCCAACTGTATTTGAGTAATGGAGATTGATCATTCTCTGTGGCTCTTCTTCAGTCTTTGGACATTGAGCACTTGACAGTTTAAAATGACTAGCCAATGGAGTTTGAATTGGTTTGGATCCACACATGCCAAAATTGAGTAACATCTTCTTGATATAGCTTAGCTTTGATCTCTATTTCTGATTAAATCCATTCCTAAAATCCTCCTAGCAGCCCCTAGATCCGTCATTTCAAACTCAGTACTCAAAAGTTTCTCCAACAGTAATAAGACCACCTAGATCCTTCATTCCTAAAAAACAAAGACAAGTTACCTAACAATTATTATTCCTTAAATTTCAGGCAAACAACTAGAGTTTTAACAGATTTTCAGTCAAAAAATTTAGATTTTTTTTTTCACATTTGCTAAGAAATAGAAATTCACGACAAACCTGACCACTGTGGCTTGAAGTTTTGAGCAGATTTTGTGGAGTGTTGGTAGGCAGTGGCATGGTGCAGCGATAGTGGGTAGCTAGCGCGGCCGACGATTGTGGTGGCTGGATGGCTAGCAGCGGAGTGGTGTCGTGGAAGTGACTCTTGACAGCGTGAGAGAGGCTTGATAGCGTGAGTTCATGAAAGAGACTTAATTGTAGCATATGTACTTTAATTTTCTAATTAAGTGTATTATTATTTTCCCTTCGATATAAATTATTAAAGGCTTTGGATTTATTATAAATTGTATTATTATTAAAGGCTTTGGATTCATGAAAGAGACTTAATTGTAGCATATGTACTTTAATTTTCTAATTAAGTGTATTATTATTTTCCCTTCGATATAAATTATTAAAGGCTTTGGATTTATTATAAATTTTAACTGATAGAATTTTTGACATAACTCGAATTTGATTGGGTTGTAGAATTTGACGGTTTTAATAAATGGATTGTGTTTTGAATAATTTAAATTTGTCACGACATTAAATAGAGACAATTGGAAAGCAATCCAATGGCACTGTAGTCGGATTTTATTTTCAACATGGGTCTAGTATTAGCCTAATTTGCATTAAGCTTTAAAAGAAAAAAGAGAGGTTGATTCTATAAATTGAGAAGGGGGGAGAGAGAGAGAGAGCTTAATCGGGTTACTCGAACTCGGATCCAATCAGCAACTCGACCTGATCGCATTTCACGATTTCAGCCATCTCACCCGCTGAGCAAGGTATTAATCAGAAGCTTTGAAGTCGGCCATCACTTCCCTACCATCATCACATTCAGAAAATGACCAGAGCGCTGGTGATCAAGCTTGGTAGCCTACGACTTTTCTACCTTGCTTTGCTGTGATTTCGTTGGATTTTGGACGTACCACCATTTGGGTTTTGTTCCTTAGGTCACCCTCATCATTTTCTAACAAGTCCCATCACTTGAAACGACCTAATTGTTATCAATCAACCTTTAGAGGAATCATAGTTTTTGGAGCTCGATCCGCCGCCATCGCTCTGCATGGGAGGTCACTGCCGGCATTATTATACTCAACTCAGCTAGAAGTGTCTAACCTAAACTTCCTTATCACCGTTGACTAAATTTCGATCACCGTTGATCAACGGGACATTTCGATAATTTTACAACCTCAGAGATATTTTTTGTAATTTCTTAAGTTGTTGATAATTTAGTAATTTCAGACTAAGGGCAGTTAGGTAAATTGTGATTATGGGGGTAATTCAATAATTTAAGTCTTCAAGGGCAATTCGAAATTTTCATACTTCAAGGGTAATAAAGTAAATTAAAATCTTGGTGGACAATTTGGTTATTTGAGTTTGAGGATAGTTTAGAAATTTGTCATTTAATGGATAATTTGGTAATTTTAAAAGATAGGGTTATTTTAATAATTTCATATAATCGGGGGTTGTATGAGAGTAATAAATGATCGTTTAAAGTTTAATTGCATTGCGTTGATTTCATTTCACATTTACGTATAGTAATTATGTCGTTTCTCAAATTAGGAGGATCCGCAAACGAGAATCAACTCACAGTCATGGACGACAGCCAAGTTTGAGCGTCGTCACTATGAGTAAAATATACAAAACCTATTTTCATATTTTATTATGATAGTAAAGCATGCTTGCGAAATAAGTATTTTAGATACTTGAATTTAATGATTTTCTCGAAATGGATTTTATTTACGTGTTGATTTGTTATTAAAAAGGGTTTGGTTAATGGCTTTCCATATCGATTTTTGAATAACGTATAATAGTATTTTAAAGACAAGAGAAATAGATTCACATGTGTTAATGAAAAGAAAAGTATGATTAAAAGGTATATGAATATGAGTATAAAGAATTGTTTTTAAAATCATTAGATAGTACCCTTCTCTTTCAAATATAGTGATACAGACGAGATATAGGCCTTTGTGGCCTGTTTGAATACACACAGAGGCTTTAGGTAATGTACTCAGGTGCTTTTGTCCTTTGGGGATTAGTTTATGTATGCACAGATATGATGAGATATGAGATGTCATTTCCCTGTCTATCAATTGTAGCTCTAGGGCAAGGTTCCCCGATGGACCATCCATCAAGGTTTAGGTATGATGAAATTATTCCCCTAGGTACTTGTTTAGTGACAGTTTTTAGGATTCAGTATTTCAGACTGTAGTATGATATGATTTTCTTGATTTTCATGCAGTATTATGTACAATGTTTATGTTAGTGTATGACTTATACTTAAATAAATTATTTAAGCTTCTTGTGGTAAATTTGGTAAAATTACTTACTGAAATGATATACTTGTTTTGAAGTAATTTGTTTTAAAAAATTACTATCCACTCACTGAGCTCACCGAATTTTATACTCGCCCCCTTTTTATTATATTCCCTCCCCTCCCAACAGGAGATTTGTAGATACAGCAGTTGACCCAGCAATAATAGTTATTTTGATATTATGATCACGTGATGGTGTTAGGATTCATAGATGTTCTTGTTAGGATATTTTAGATTGTATAATTTTGTTATAATTTGTGATTAAGGATACCTATGGTATTTTGATGTTAGAATGTTTGGATGACATTTGGCATTTTTTATTGAGGAAGTTGGTTGTGGAGGTTGGTTGAATATTGAACTATTTTTTGGAGTGTTCATTCTATAAATTTGCAAGTTGGGAATGTTACTTTTATAGGGGGGCTTTGCCGATTTTTTTGGTAGAATCCCTAAATATTAGATTTATTATTAATTCGGTTAAACGAGTTTAGATAGACTCGTTCTAGGGGTTCAGGGGGGTCGTTTCATTGACGACATGAGAAAGACGACGTGATGGCATAAGTTTGTGCAGTGGCTTCAAGAGCAAAGAAGTGTGAGATGTAAGGTGTTAGAGCATTAGAGAAGTTGGTATTGGAGCCTTGGATTAGAAGCAGCAATGCCTCTTTTTTCTTTCAAAGTTGTAATGTTCATTGTTACGGACTCAGGTTTTTTTTTTTGTTGGGTCTTGTGAGTATGAGATATGAGTTGTCATGTGTGAATGTATGTGCGTGTTTTTTTTTCTTCTGTGGTTAGTGTCAATATCACAAGATTACAATGATTTTTAAGGAAAACCTTAGAAGCTTGGTTTTTACAGGCCTTGGGTTCAAGTTCTATCTCGAATAATATCATAATTACTTGGATTTTTTTTTTACCAATGCCTTAGTGTCAATCATCTGTTATGTCTAATTTGCAGACACCATCATATCAGTACTTTGTGATACTTTGATGTTAAATTGATAACTTTATGAAAGGAGAGTTATCATGACACTTTTAAACGTAAAGCAAATTACTTAAATAGTAAATAACAGGTTTCTTATTACATTTTAGCTACATTTGCATAAGTGTCAATTTTAGTTTAATTTCAATAAATTGTGTTATTTTAGAATAATTTGTGTGCTTAAAATTGTGTGCATAATTGTAGTTAAGTGGGAGCTCAAATTTCAAAGAAGGAATGTTGTTGCAATAAGAGTACAAAGATAAAGAAATAACATGGCTACAAAGAGGATTGAAGAAAGACTGAAACAATGCAGACGTTGTAGCAATTACTGTAGCAATCCTAGAGCATTGATAAAGAAAGTTTCGTTCGAGATCTTTACAAAATCGCGATCTGAAGTTTGTAAATCTGGAAGATACGCGCTAAAAACTTCCAACTGACCTAGTTTGCAACTATAAAAGAAGCATGCATGAAAAGGAAGGGAGAGAGCCGTCAACCAAGGACATAAATATTGAGTACCAGAAAGTATATATTTATAAAAGAGAAAATCGTCATTTTACACTTCAAGCCTCGCTAACATCCCTACTTTTATATATTTAAGTCCCTTGTGATTTAATTATGTGTGTTTTATTTTAATTAAGTATTTTACGTATTTTAGGAGCATCATAGTCATTTCACAATGAAGGAAAGATCAAAAAGCGAAACGGACAGTAATTTTGGACTCAGGACAGTCGAAACCCTTACGAGGAGCGTAAAAGGGTAAATAATACTATTTACATGTACGGTACTGTTCATGGTACTTTTCACGACATTGTTTACATATACGATTCAATAACGTGGCATTGACCGATGATGTGGCACCGACCTATGACGCGACAGCATTCGATTGGACGAATGATGTGGTATTGACTGCTTGTGTGGCGTTGACTGATGATGTGTCACGATCCTATTGAACTAAAATGTTGTTGTGGTGTTGACTGGTGATGTGGCAATATATTAGTGGACCAAAAAACGTGCGTACGGTACATGCATATACACGGAATGACAGCCCTGATGATGTGTTCTATCCAATCAAAACTTGCCACGTGATGCAATCTTGAGCGTCTAAATTGTTTTAATCTGATGGCCATGATTTACTCATTGTATCTATAAAAAGGGGGCTCCTCCCCCCTAATTCGACACCCATGAATTCATTTTTTAGCTCCATTTTCTGTAATTCCTTCTCTACCCTGTATTTTCTACATATTTTAATAAATTTCCATTTTACCCCTAATTCAATTATGAGTAACTAATTTTCTTTCAAGTTTGGATTGAAGGTGAAGTCTCAACATGTTCCATAGGCTTTATTCGGTAAATTTACTTTCTCTTCCCCTCTGATTTATGTGGATGTTTTGACTTTTCGTCAACAGATAGTAATAATCTTGTCCACGTGCCGCATTGGTATAACCGGCTCCCTAGTACAAGGTTATTACTATTTGACACAATAAAAGTTTAGCACCATATTGATTAGAGTGAGGTTCATGAGGAGTGGAAACCCCCCCTCATGATTTAATTAGTACTAATAAGAAATGTTAAGCCCATGGTGCATGTTGATGTAGATGCATATCCAGAAACCCAAGTGTTTCCTTTTAATAGATTTCACTTCAATTTATTCCCGCTATTTTAATTTAAATTTTAGGATAATCTAAATCGCTTCCATCACAAATCCAATCACCCACTTAGAAAATTAACTCTACACATAATTAAAACCCACCTCCTCGTGGGATCGACACTCGTCACCATTGATCTATTTTACAACAAATTCGTGCACTTACGAGTTTAATAAAATTTGCACAACAAGTTTTTGGTGCCGTTGCCAGGGACGTAAGTTATTTTAATTCGTAGAATTAATTTTTGTAAATAATTTCTTTTAGTTGTTTGCTTGCAATTTTTTTCTTATTAAAAAAAAAGAAAAAAAGTGAATATGTATTTTGAGGTAAGAATTTCTTTTCTTTTTTATCTTTAAAATTCTGTAATTTAATTTTCAAGTTATTTTTCTTTGTAATTTTTCGTTTATCTTATTAATTTATTTTAATTTTAGTTAATTTATTTCACATATTTTTTTTGTGTTTTCATAGTAAGATTGTAACAGTGTGATAAGGTTAGTATCATAATTTGTTTTGTTTATTTGTTTTTTTCTCATTTTTTGTGTTATTTACATGCATGGTTAAAGGACACAATTACTTAATCTTAAGCCCATAGACTTTGAAGTCAAAAAAATATTTCGCCCACACAAACACGTTGCAATCAAAAATAAAATTGAAATGGATTTGCAATAACAACAACAAGCATCACCGGAGTGGCCATTTAAGGATTATTTCAGTCCCTTAGGTAACTTGAACACATCATATATAAGATACCCAAATGTAGCTGTTAGGAGTTTTGAGTTAAAACCTAGTGTGCTAAATTGTCTCCCAATATTCTATGGCCTAGAAAATGAAGACCCATATAATCATCTAAATGATTTTTATGCTGTTTGTCAAACTTTTAAATATGAGAATTTTTCACATGATGATGTTAAACTTAGATTATTCCTATTTTCTCTAAAGGATAGAGCTCATTCATGGTTCAATACAATGCCTGCTAATAGCATTACATCATAGGAACAAATGGTAACAAAATTTTTGAATAAATACTTTCCAGTGCATAAAACCAATACTATTTAGCACTGTATTTATCTTCCATCACTCCACTGTCTACCTCGCGTTCTTAGAGAAATACATTGCGGTCATCTGGCACTGTATTTCTCTTTTCTCTAATGGATCTCCTTAATGGCATAGGTTGTGAAGGTCATATAGTTTGTTCTTTTAAAATAACTTCTTGTATAAGGGGTTCTTCAACATTTTCTTGATTTGTTATGCCTTGAACAAAGTCAAGAATGAAACCTTGATTATGCTAATAACGCCTATGGGAATATCAACATATTCATTTTCAAAGACAAAGTCCTTAACTATATCTTCCTCTGCAAACTCGACATCCTCAAAGAACCACGACTCGAAAATTGAGTCGTGGGATCATAAAACTTATACCTTCGGACCTTTCAAAGTATTTAATAAAATAGCAACTCATTGTCCCTGAGTCAGTTTATTTTGATTAGGCCTGTAAAGCCTTGCCTCAGCTAGGTATGCACTGCAGTCTTAAGTGCTTCTTTTTAGAGTGATCCTAGTAAGGTAAAATAGTCAATCATACTCCTCACCATGTCCTTAGGCGTCCTGTTTTAGCAAACCATCCTGGATGTTGTTGACATGAATCGTCATATCTGCTATAGTATTCACCACCACAATCGGATCTGAAATTTTTTATTCTTTTGCAAAGTTGGTTCTCAACTTTAGCCTTAAAGTTTTTAAAGAAATCCAAGGACTGTGACTTTTCATGGAGGAGATTTATGTAGCCCTATCAAGAAAAATTGTCTATGAATGTCATAAAATATTATTGACCATTCCAAGTAATAGTAGAGAATGGCCCACAAATATCCATATGTATAAGTTCAAAGACATCCAAAGTCCTATTGGCTTCAAATCTCCTTTTGTTGAATTTTTTCTCTTGACATTAATACAAATATCAAAATTGTGAAATCTAAAGGTTCGAGAATTTTTTCTAACAAAAGTCTCTCTACTCTCCATATGGAGATATGACCTAATCTTTTGTGCTATAGCACAATCGAATTCTTATTAGTTCATTTTCTCTTTAAATCTCGTGTACTTAATTGTAGGCATTAAATGAAGAAATCATATCAATCAAATAAAGATGATTATAGGTCGATAAAGAACCAGAACCAACAAATTTTGAATCATGAAACAAATGAAATTTTCCATTCCCAAACGAACAAGAAAAGCCAAATTTTTCCAAAGCAGAAATTGATATCAAATTCCATTGAAAAGACAAAAAAATAAATATTTTATCAAGATCCAAATAAAACCCAGTCTTCAATAATAATCTAAAATTTTCCAATTACTTCAACTTCAACTATCTTGCCATATATAATACTTAATCAGTAGCAAATTTACAGAATCAATTGTACTGACTAAGTTGGTCTTGCTAATATAAAGCAAATGAGCATAGTTGAATTTTAACTTCGTGTTCATATATTCTATTGAATATAAATGCACACCTACATAATTAAAATGACATAAAAAATAATTTAATAAAAACTGAAGTTCTGCATAAGAGCATCATTTTCAAGTAAAAGAAACAAGCACACAGATAGCATTTTGATTTGAAAAGGTCATATTATTTCAAGAATAGAGAAAGGTATTTCTGTGAAGAAATTACAAGATATAAAGAAAATAATTGCATAGATAGATAGTGAAAGGCATACTGGTCATAGGTACAATATCTACTAATCCCATGAAGGTTTCTCATCCTAAATGTGGATGTGAAAGGAATGTTGCATTATTTATGCCTCGTTGCCAAAGCAATACACATCCGGTTTAGAAATTTACTACAAAACATACATGTCATTGTAACTACCATTTTGTTTTATAGTAACACTTCATAACAAACAGCTTTTAATGATTCATTCGTATGTAAAAATCGAATTCGGCATATACTATGTGTGTATGGGGGAGGGGGGGGGACAAACAATTATGGTGTTAAGAAGGTGAAAGAAGTTGGAATGGAGAAACCTTTGTTATGAAAAAAAAATAAAATAAAAGACACATGCGAACTAATCCATTCCGAAATCAACTGTTATTTGAGAAAAAAAGGTCCTGATGGGTGAGTACTACAACATTTTCAAATAGTTTGTTACATCAAATTTATTTGACAAACTAGAAAAGCAAATTTATCTAACAACTGACTTGTAGGATCGTTATTCCAAAAAGTTTGCTTTAAACAACTGAAGTCTTTCTAAGGCTTCATCAAGTGCAAGCAAGTATCATATATATATATATATATATATATATATATTTATTTATTTATTTATTTATTATCTGAACAAAAATAAAAATCTATGATGCAAATGCTATAACTGTTGGTGTTCAACAATTCAACTTTGATAAAAAAAAATAACTAAAAATGTATAATCTATCCTAAATCAACTTGTCTTTATCAAAATTAAATCTTCACAATCTTCAATCAATCATGAACAAGAAAACAACTAAAAAATGCTAATTAAAATTGTCCCCAAAATTAACAATTGGATATATCATGCAAGGCCCAAATCAACGAAGGCATTCATAATTCATATTGAAAATAATGATAATAATGATAAGGCAAAATCTTGATATAGGCACGCTATAATAATAAGATTAAAAGAAAAGGACTAGTAAGACAAGTTCCCATAATTTGAGTACTTTTCACATCTTAATTGGGGCGGCTGTAATAGTGAAGGTGGTAGTGGAAACCCAATAACTGTATAGAGTCTCTGCTAATCGTCAAAAAGAGCTTGCCGGCCATTTAAGAGCTATTACTACTGATCATAGAGGCGCCGCTGCTCATTGAAGAGTCGTTATTACTCTTCAATGACGTGCTGCTAAAATATCTCAAACTGCAACTAAAGCCAGTTCTGTGTTTATGATATATTGTAAACTTCAACCAATAACTGTTGAATTAGATTTTCAAGAGCTTTTAAAGTCAGATATTGTGAATACCGCACTATATCATGCAAATCAAGAAGTTGATGGGAGGGAAGCATGAAACGTCCACCATGAATCTAGTGCTTGGATTGAGACCATTGTGGAAGGTTTCCAACTATATGTGGCAAGGAATACCATGATGAGGACATCTCCTGAGTAACTGCTTAAATTTTTCCCATGCATCATACAAACTCTCATCTTCAAGTTAATGGAAAAATGTGATCTAATTTCTTAATTTTGCATTCTTTGTTGGCAAGAAATATTTCATCAAAAATTTGTTAGCAAGTCATGCCATGTAGTGATGGAATCAGGTGGTAAAGAATTCAACCATGCTGTTGCTCGATCTCTCAAAGAAAACAGGAAAAGTCTGAGTCTTAATGCTTCCTGCGATACTCTAGCAATCTTGAAAGCACCATTTACTTCCAAAAAGCAACTTAAGGTGCAGATGAGGATCTTCAAATGGCAGCCAATTGAATTGCCCCACTTTCTGCAACATCTGAAACATCACGAGTTAAGCTCAAAATTATCAGCTTGCACTTCGGGTCTAACTATTCCAGGATTTATGGTTTGAGGAGTCAACGCTGCATAATCTCTAATGGTTCTGTCTCTATCATCTGCCATATAAATAATATTGTTGTTGCCTGTTTACCCATGAATATTCTGCCATTCTGACCTCCTTGAGCAATTATCGATTATATTTCTCCTCAGGGGTTCAAAATTCCCATATCTTGCAAATCATTTATTGTTGCAGCAACTTTTGAATCTCTTTGTTCTTTTCTTAATCTCTTTGCAGTTCTTTCAATTTCTGGATCAAACTGAAATTCAACAGGTTTATATTTGCACATGCAAGAATTTCCTATCAACAAAATAAACAAATTAGAATAAAATTAAAACTTAGCACTATTCAAGATTAATTTCACAAACCACAGTGAACAATCAGTCCCCGGCAACGGCGCTAAAAACTTGGTGTGTAAATTCTAATGCTATAGGTGTCAATGTGCAAGTGTAGCCAATAAGTAATATAATGATGAGTATTCAAGATCGTCTTTACAAGGATTTGTGTTATCAGAGCTACAACAATTTTGATAGTACAATTTAGATTAAATTAAAATAAAATAATTAAAGAAACTAATAACCTAACTAAATTAAAAATACAATAAAAGGAAATCTTAAATCAAACACGAAGATGCAATTAATACGAAAGGAGTGTGGTTGAGTGACTAAACTCACTTAATGATTTTGATTATTTTTCTAATTAAGAACCTGTTGCTACGACATTTATTACAACACTGGGCAGAATCCCTCATGCAACCTCACATGTCGCCTGTTGGATATCTTATATTTATATGCAACCTAACAGTGATCAGTTGTTATGCCAACATTAGATATAGCATTATGTGTTCTAGGTTACAATTACCCTACAAGGTGAATCCTTATATCTAGTTCTTCACTAATCTTAAATCAAGCATGGCTCTATTCAAATCGAGATTAACTCAATGATCCACTAAATCAAACCATTTTTAAGCTCTTTCTTAACTAGTATCCCTAAATGGGTGATTAGCCGAAATAGAGAATTAAAATAAATCAATTAAGACAAAATGATGCAGCAAACACAGAGCAATATACATATGTCAGTCAAACATCCATTAAGATCGTTTATCACTCAACCACAATCAAATTTAGTTCATTATTTGCAAAAGAAAAATACATAAAAGAGTTTTAGCCATCAAATATATCTCTATGAATAAAAAAAAACAAGAAAAGAAAAAGAATGATTGTTTTTCAATGGATCACTATGTTTTCTCCTCTAGTGCAGCCGTCAATTTCTTTCTTGAATTCTGTTTTTCTTTTATTTCTTTGTGGTTTTTCTCCTTGGGTGACGGCTCTTTTTTTCTCTGTGTGTGTGCTTCTTTTATAATTGAGAATTGGGGCAACTATAAGTTTAGGATGCGTATCTTCTAGATTTGGAAACTCCATATCATAATCTTCTAAGTATGCGCAAAATCTTCTCTGTCAATGCTCCAGGATTGCTACAGCAACGACTATAGCATCTGCGTTGTTTCAGACTTGTTTCAATTCTTCGGTAGTCAAGTTCTTTCTTTATTTTTGCAAGCCTATTACAGTAGCATTCTTCCTTTGATATTTGAGCTTCTGGTCACCTACAATTATGCATACAATTTAAGCATACAAATTATTCAAAAACAATGTAATTTATTAAAAATAAAATAAAATGGATATTTATGAAAAATATAACTAAATACAATAAAAACATGTCATTTACTCTCGTAAATAATTTTGATTTAAGTCTAAAAGTGTCATGATAACTCTCATTCATAGAGTTATCACAGCACGTCATCCAACATGCTATAGTTGATCAGAACCATCAAAGTGGACATGTTCTTAGCCACAAGATCATTAACCTAAGCTAATGATAACGTCATCCTCCACTTTCTGAGGCCCCAAAAAAGTTGGCTCATCAATGTGGATTAAAAAATGCTTGAGGTTTAGGGTAACGATATTGCCAAAAAGTAAACATTTTTTTCCCGCCCTTAGAGTGCCGAGCATATGTTGAAGGATAACATAACCAATATTAAAATTCCCTTCCCTATAGAATGTTATCCAACAAGGCTACATCTAACCAGGTTACTTCATTGGCAAGCCCTTTCAAGGGCTAAAGACATGCTAAAGTACATTATAAAGGATCAAGACTTGGAGACATAATGCTAGTGATTTTAATATGCCATTGCAATCATCATCTGAAAAGTCAGATTGCCTATAAATATTCTTTACACTGTCATTGTGTGAATACCACATAAAATTAAGTTTGTTCTTAGATGTATATGTATGATACCTAGCATCCCTAGTACCTAATATGTTATTCAGGTTCATCACATCAAATTCAATAGAAATTCCAGAGACAATGGTGATTGCTCTTTTTTTTTTTAGCTGACGATAGACCCATATTCAAGTAAAACACCCATACAAGATTTAGATATACGTTCTTCCTAATAGTTAATATTTTGCAAGCTCATGCACGAAAAGTTTGCGAGAAGGGGCTTTAAAGGGCATTTACTAATTTTGCAGAATCGCACGCTCACGATTCTGCGTTTATTGCGCATGCAACAGGCGCTATCGCATGCGAGACGAGTGCAGAAATGCTTGCACGACAGGCAACCATCACATGCGTGATGTGCGACCATTGATTTTGTTTACGTTTCTTTTTTTTTCTTTTTTTGTTTAAGTTTCTTCTAAAGGAACAAGTAGTGATGGATTTTGATGGTAATATTTTTATTTGTTGCATGAAATTAGTCTCTGTAATTTTGTGCGACAGGTTCTTGTCTTCCATACGACGAGACAATAATTAAGATTTTTCAAGAAAGACGTATATGTGTTTATTGGTAATATTTTAAACTATGATTCTGATTAATGAATAAACAATTGGATTTGCAAATACAATGGCCAAAAAGCCGCGGTCTAAGTGAAATCCACCCAGTCCAATAAAGGGACCAGGCACGATGAAGATTCCGGCATCAGAACATTTCCCCAAGCATATTACAAATACCTCTAAATTTAGAAATGTCATGGAAGCCATCAAGAGGAAGTTATCGAGACAACAATTACAATTTTTTAAGAAAGACGTATTTGGCCAATTTTGCACAACGTATTACTTAGGCAAGTAGCACGTGATAAGCATGATGAAGATCAATTGTGGTTTGAATTTTGTGGCCAATTAGCACGATTATTGATCGCTGAGTGGTGCTTAGTTACTGGACTTAACTATGGTGTATATGACATACATAGAGAAGCAGAGGTTGAGGTTATGTACATGTTACGTGATTTATACTTTGATAGTGATCTAGGAGCGAATCTTAAACAATTTAACACAAGATTTGAGGATTTGAACTTTGATGACATGGACGATGTTGATGCGCTAAAGATCACACTATATTATTTTGCGGATGAGTGCTCAATGGAAGAAAAGATGAGCGTAAACCAAATTCAGCATTGCTAAACGAAGTCAATGATCTTAAGTACTTTAGAAGTCTTCTACGGGGTCGTTTCTCTTGACAAGCAGTATACGATAGTTTGGATACCGAACTGAATCAAAAATCAAAGCTTTTCCAAGATTTTAGTCTTAAAGAGGTGAAGTACAATATTTATTGCTTTTGTGCTGGAGTGCAAATGCGTTGAAAAGAGAAAAAAGTTATGCTTGTTTTGTTCTGTACTTTATAATCATTTGGATTTTTTTTGTTCCAAAATTTATATTTTCACTTGGTACAGGCTTGTTTGTTCGGAGTAAGTGCAAGATTTTTAAACGAAAAGTGGGCCATCAAAACCAAAAAGAAGAGTCCGCTTATATTGAAGTGGGAAGGCATTTCATCTACGAGAATATGTGTTTACTGAGGTGTATAATTTTTTAACGATAAGACTCGTATTATAAGTATTACATATATTTTTACCTTGGCTGCGAAGATTTATTAAATTATAGATAGTTCGGTTTATAAGAAATTTTGGTTTCTTTATGCACAGGGAATTGCTAAATAAACACTCTAGCCAACCGCACACGAAAAGGACACGCTATTGTTGAAAAGCGTGAAGGATTACACGAAACGAATCCCACATTGGGTGTATAATGTAACTAAATTATTGAACTTAGTTATAACATTTATGTCACTAATCTTGACCAGCTGCAAGTTGTATAATTTATTTTCGTTATTTTTGTTGCAGAATCACCCCAACATGTGCATGCCGCCCATCGAAAAGGACAAAAATAAGACACCAGTTGGTGATGAATATGAAGCGGATTATCAGCCACCTGTTCACGACAAATATAAAGTAGAGGTTATATGCTATTTTCAACATTTTAACTGTTTTTATCATGAAAATGTAGGATTTAATAAATTATACATAAAGTTTTTTTTCTCTATAGTCACAGATAAAAGTCAAGCTTTCCCATGATGATGTCATTTGTCGATTATAGAGGATTGATCGTTCGATTATTGACATGAAAGAAATGATTAATAAGATGTTATCGGAAGCTAAGGCTGAGCATAAAGAGCAGAGACAGTTTAGAAAAGATCAGAGAGAGTTTAGACAAAAGCAGAGACAATTTGCGAAATCTGTAACAGGGTTTATTAATTCATATATCGCCAATTCATTCAATCGCTCCTACAGTGATACCCCAATTAGTAGCTCTTACACAGTAAGCTATTTAAATAGTTTTTTCATTTTGTTGACTACTTTGTAACTATGGTGCTTGATAATAACAGTTATCATTGTTGACAGGCCCCTAACGATGTTGGAGATCATTAAGAGCACACCTCACTGTCATTGTATAGTTTATATGGGGACTTAAACGATGATAGCATGCAAATCCTGAAGGAAGCACATCCTGGCATTAGCAAATTTGGCCGTCTATATAGGACGTCACATGTCCTTAGAAGTTCATACTTACACACTTACAAGCGAGTAAGGGGAATTAAGAGTCTCCCTACCATAGAGCCGACAAACAGCGAGATTAAGGAAAAGACTACTGTCAATATCAATCCATTTAGAGGATTGGATATTTCGACATTATTTCATGAGTTCGAGCAATGGCTTGTTGGTAACATCACAGTTGATCGTGACCTCCGTTAATCAATAAAATTTTATACAACACTGTTGGGGAAAGACTCAACAAGGTGGCTAGGAGACGAGATAATTATTGTTAATCTTTATTTAATTTACTTCTGATTAATTTTTTAGTTGTTCAACATGTGTATTTGCAACATACAGCATAGCCATGAATACTATTGGTTGATAAGTGATAAGCAGAAGCAATATCCAAATGCCTTGTATCAACTTTGCACGCACATGGATGTCTTTTTTTGGGTAAGAGACTTGAAGTTATAATCATTGATTTACTACCCTATACTAAAACATAACATTTATTTATTTGTCTGCAATGAATTCAATAGGTTTTTTTGAAGGCTCAGTGGAATAACAGTGATTGTGATCTAGATTCATTAGATTATACCAAGTTTAACAACTATATTGATGGCCGGGAAGACATGAAATCAAAACCGTTTGTGGACGTTGATATGGTGTGTGTTACTACAAGGTTTAATATAGTTCTGTTACTAATAATTTCAAGATTTTACGAGATCTTAACATTGGATAGGATTTCTTATGGCCATCTACAGGTTTTAATTCCAATTAACTTGGAAGACAACCATTGGGTTTTAGCCTGAGTAGACTTTCGGCGCAAGCAGATCTCCATCTACGACTCAATGAAGAAGTTCTGCGATGACAAAACGCATGGTCAGCTATTGAAGCCACTTTAAGTTATCTTTCCCCGATAGTTGGAAGATGTTGGGTTTTACGACATCCGACCAAACTTGCATAGTGTGGAACCCTGGAAACTGGTGAGAGCTAAGGATGTGCCTCAACAACAGCCCGAAAGCGGTGATTGTGGGGTGTTTATGTTAATGTTTACGATGTACTTAATGTTCAACCTACAATTTAATTTTGACAATTGCCATGGACAATATTTTAGGAGAAAGATTGTCGTTGACATATTTAACGGGGATATTATGTTGTAAATGATATATTAATCTTTTATATTAATTGTGTCGACCGAACTTCCGTTGACATATTTAAGATTGTCATTATGCCTGTTTTGATACCTTGTGTTATGGGTTAATACTAGCTTGTGTCAAATATTGGCGGTTCGGTTTTGTAGACTAGTATAATGTATTTTGGAGACTGGTATAGTCTGTTGATGAGAGAACTAAATTATGTTTTAGTGGTATTTGATTTCACCCTCTAGCCCTACAAGCATCCTGTAATTTGGGGAGACAGACACTCATCGCCCGAGAGACGAGCAATCGTCGCTTGAAATTTCATAAACAAGCATTCTATAATTTGGGGAGACAGCACTTATCTCCCGAGCGACAAGTGGCTATCGCCTCAAATTACAGAATGCTCGTTTCTGTAATTTCGAGATACGATTGCTCGTTTTCTAGGCGACAAGTGTTTGTCTCCCCGAATTACAGATTGCTTGTAGGGCTAGAGGGTGAAATCAAAAACTACTAAAGCATACTTTAGTTCCCTCAGCCATAGATTATACCAGTCTCAACCAAACCATTAATATTTGACTTGTTTAAAGAAATAAGTAAATTTAAAATCATCAAGTTGTATGTCATCAAACCGGTAACACAAATAAAAAATAACAAACATTTTAATTTTTGCCAAGAGGAAAAAAACATTAGTATGAGTTAATTGAATGGGAAAATAACAATAAGTGGAATGGCACCATCATTTAAATAACAGTCACACTAAGTAGAATAGCACCATCATTTAAATAACAGTCACATGTGCATTTCCACAGCTTACAGTTGGTAACAATCACAATTTGACTGAATTTCATCAGCCTATACATCCAGCAGTCGCCCATATACACAAAAAGAACAAAAATAACAATTACACTAACAGTGTGCCATGATAGCTGAGTTATACTTGATACATAGCATTGTCACTATGATGTGAGTTTGTTAGTATCACATTTATACAAAATATACAAAAACTCAATCATGTGCCTATAATTGAGTACAAAAAGATGATACGACATCTCAATTGCCTTGCCCATACTAAAAAATGTGTTGTATCATCATATCCCTCCAAAGAATGTATTGTATGGGATTAGATCGGGTGTTGCTATCTTTACAAAAAATGTAACATTTGTGCTACTGGCATGCTGCTGAATGCACTGTACTTTATACTCGTTACTCTTGAGTTACTTGTCCTTCAGTTGTAAATATACATTATTAGAAGATTATTAAATTTTCATGTATATATTATTTCATCATTTTCAAGGACTTTGCCTCACCTAATTCTTTCTTTCTCTTGGTCTGAGGCCTACCAGCAGATCTACTAATAATTAGTGGTTGAAGATTATCGTGCAAAAGTAGAGGTCATTTACTCTCATCAGGCAGTGGATATAATTGGTGAGGGTAGGTGTTCTGAAATGATGATTTCTTCAACAATGGGTGGACATAGTCATTCACGTTGAACCTCATGGCATCAATGCAACAAATTGCATGTTTGCAAGGCAGCCCTGATTTGTCCCATTTATTACAATCACAATGTTTTCCTAATAAATCTACAACAGTCCTCTTGGACACATCTTCCATTACCTCAAATGTTTGGTTGTGACCAAATATCACAGCCAATGATCTAGCCGCCTCTCTTTCTCTCATAACCCTCCTCCTCAACACTAGAGGCAACTCATCCTACCAAGTGAAAACTTCTTGTTGTCTCGTGTGAATAAGTGTCATCATTTTCCTCTTAATTTCTTCAAGCATTCGGAGGATTGGCATGCCTCTATAATTTTTTATCCAGTTGTTGAAAGACTCGGATATGTTATTGGTGACATGGTTACTTTTATATGGGTAGGGAAACAATGCTTCGCCCAACAAACCACTGGTATTTGCATCAACCAATCATGTCCAACGGGACTGATTTTATTCAACTTAGCCATGTGTCTCCTAAAATCAAAAGCATTTACACTTCTACACGCTTGCCAGAATGGTTTCCTAAGCAAAACACCGGGAAATGTTTCCTTGAAGTTAGGATAAATGTGTCTGTAGTAGTATCTCTTCAAAGCTTGAGGAAAGACCTTGTCTAATGCATTCAGTATCCTCTTTTGTCTGTCACTCATAATACACAAACCCTCCCCATTATTGTAGCCTATTTGTTCATACACTTTCTCCATAAAATACACCCAAGACTCTGTGTTTTCATTTTCTACTATACATACGGCCATTGGGTAAATGCCATAATTGGCATCTTTACTAACTGCAAATAACAACACTCTCTTGTAAAGTTCTTTTAGAAAACAAACATCAATACCTATGAATTGCCTACAAACCCCAAAGAATCCCCTTCTGCTTGCATCAAATAACACAAATAATCTCCTAAAATGAGGATCCACTCCACCCTCTAACCAATCTTTATCTAATGATATATTGGATTAAGGATTTGAAGCAAGTATAGCATGTATATACCTGAATAATTTGTTGTAGCTTGCTTTATGGACTTGTCCCAATAGTTCTAATGCCTTGTTTCTTGCCCGATATAGCCTTTGATTGCAGCAAGTTATCCCATATCTTCTGAACAGCTCAGATGCAATGACATCAATTGGCAGTTGAGTATTAGCCCTGAACAGATGAAGAAAGAAAATAGTTATCCATGTTGATGTTAGTTCATAGTTCTCGCTATTTCTTTCAAGGGTATGCTCTGAACAATATGTCTTGATCTGAAAATGGCCCTTATTCCAGTTAAGACTAGCATGTAGCCTCTAAGTACATCATGTAGCATCACACCTAAGTGTAACTCTTGACTTTTCATTCTTCACTCTTTCTAATCTGAATGCATTCTTTATTGCATACAGCTTCACAACCTTCCTGAATTCATCTACATCTTTGAACAACTGACCCGATTTAAGTACAATATTTTCACCATCGACTGCAAACTAAAAACCACCTGAGTTTGTCTCATATCGAGAACAAGCTTCATGCACAGCCTCATCATCAGTCTCATCTGAATCACAACTACTATCATCATTAGATTAATAATCATCCAACCCATCATCAAGTGCAGCGCCAACAACTTCATTAACCTCTTTTTCCTATCAGCATGAGACAAATCATTTTCAATATTATTTTCTGTAGCTTCATCCGTCATTTGCTGCCATCCTCTCAAGAGAATCTTCTATTGTCGTCATCTGCTCAATGTGAACCTTATCATTCAAATTAAGGAGAGCAAACTCATTCTCGTCCACTAAGTAAAATCAGTCCATTTCTGCTGCAAGTTCCAGTAGAACAGCAAACGGTTCAACTGGCCTTTCGTCCTTATCATATGTCAATAAGCACAAGTTAATAAGTGAAAGTAAAGTAATAATTATGAATAATAATAATAATGACATTACTAAACAATAACAACAATAGTTACAATAATAAAGAAAGATAATAATAATAGTAATACATTTTAATATTTTTCATGTGACATGCCTGTCGCCTAAAAAAACAAAAACTGCGTTCGTGCGACAAAAATTGTCACACGGGAGACAGTACTTGTCGTCCAAAAACACAGAATTTCTGTATGTGCAAGAGCATATCGCCGCCTAAAACAAAAAAACAGTGTTTTTGGGCGACAACGTGTGACAAGGGTTGTCGCCCATGTGACAGATTTTGTCGCCTAAAAACACAGAAGCTGAATTCGAGGGACATAAGTTTGTCATATGTGCGACAACAATGTCACCCAACAACACAGAAACTGTGTTCATGCGACGAGGGCTTGTCGCACTGGAGATAGGCCTAGTCGCCCAAAAATGCAGAAACTGTGTTTGTGTGACAGGCGCACATAAACACTGCAAATTCATAAACAAATCAACTTTAGTAAACTTTGACGAGAAAAATAAAAATTACAGATAAGATTATTTCTATTTTACACACCTATTTGCATAAGAATAACAAATTACTGGCTTTATATGCCTTATATATATGGTGTATATCACAAACATAAAATAACCAATAATTAATTTTTTTCAACTCATGGCCTATTATGGCTGAACCCATTCTCTTTTTAATTAATTTTTCCACCACCAACCCATGAACAAGACAAATCAAATACAACCAACAACCACTTATAAAATCTCCAAAAACCAGAAAATCAAAGGTATTTAAAAATTTTAGACTTTGATAAAATAACTAACCTCTTACAAACTCCAATACCAGTGGCATATCCCGACCGCCGTCAATCGTCAGCGGTCGGTGGCCTTCTCCGACCACCCATATTTTTCTTCTTTATGGGTTATATATGCTCTTGGTGTTTATTTCCTTTTGTTCCAGCAAATGAGAGTAGGGGAGTGAAGTGAAAATTGTGAGAGAAAGAAATCTCTATTGTTTTTTTGTGCTGGGAAAAGAGAAATGTATTCTTTTACACAATAGATATTATTTGTAATCGGATAATATAAGTATCCAATAGGCTATAAACCATTTTTTATTGTTATTTGATTTTTTTAGAATTTCAGCTTATCTTTTACATTTTTAACCTCAAATACTAACGTTATACATGTATACTAATGACAGGAGAGGTAAGTGAGAATACAATCAATCTCACCATCTAAGTGAAATTATATCAAACCCTAGGGGAGATTTCTAAAAATAGCCCTTACAAAAATCTTTATATCTTATCCAGGACTCCACAGTCCACTATCATTATTCAAACAATAAAAAATGATTGTAAAAATTCATTCTAGTTTACAAAAATCTCTTTATCTTATGCACCTATAGATTTTTGTAATCTAGAATGATTTGAAACTTCAAGGTTTGAAAATCTACATTAATTTTAAAAAAATGAAACATTTCTTGAATCATTTTATTAATAGATGAAGTTATTGGATGAAAACGAAATTTTTTATATTACTCATTTTTTTGTAGAGTTTTAGGTCTACATGTATCAGTATCACATTTCAGATTACAAAATCTTTGATCTTATCTATTAGATAAGATAGTCAACTAATAGATAAGATCAAGGATTTTGTAATCTGAAATGTCCCAATTAAAAGATTAAAGAAACGCAAAGCAGCAGAACGCCCTATTGACTTGAGTAGGAAGAAATAATTTTTTTAAACTCTATCACTAATAGTCTCTGCATCTGCAATCTTGTTCTAAGACCACCAGAAAACCGCTGTAACATTAATCTTCAGACAATTTGTGGGGGAAAACAAAAAAAAGATGGCCAGGGTTGGAGGTTCTCTGCCTGTGCCATGTGTCCAAGAATTCGCCAAGAATCCCACGTTAGTTGTCCCTCCCAGGTACATAAGACCATACCAAGATGCAACAACCATCATTTCTGATGATGTTTTGGTTTCAAAGTTACCAGTTATCGACATGCAGAGCTTGCTTTCTGAAGAATCTATGGATTCTGAGTTAGCCAAGCTCAACTCCGCTTGCAAAGAATGGGGATTTTTCCAGGTAAATTCCTTTACGAAAGTACATGCTTTTCCATTGATCAAGAATCAAGATCAGACTTCAGCTTGTGATCTACTCTGCATCAATAGGTTTGGTAACTTTTGAGAAATATACTTATTGCTTACTTTTTTTCTTTTGCAATACATAATTTTCCTTTATGAATTTGTTTCAGATGGTAAATCACGGAGTGAGCTCTGCATTTCTAAAGAAAGTAAAGAAAGAGGTTCGGGAATTCTTCAATCTCAGTATGGAAGAAAAGAAAAAGCATTGGCAGTGTCTAGGAGATGTAAAAGGATTTGGACATTCCAATGTTGTATCTGAGGAACAAAAACTTAACTGGAGTGATACTTTCATCATGATCTCTCATCCAGAAAATTTGAGGAAACCACACTTTTTTCCTAAGCTCCCTCTTCCCCTCAGGTTCTATCTCTGTCTTTCTCTCTGGCAAATCTATATGCGTAGGCTAGTTTGTTTTAATCCAGTTTATGTAACACCCCGCATCGCCCAGCGAATTAGTCTCTGGACTAATTTGTAAGTCATTGGTTCTTCTAATTATTAAGTAGACATGTTTTGGGTTACAAAACTCAATAACAATTGTGTGCCCAAAACAGACAATATTTATTTAGTTACACAATATCTACTTATTTGTTGAGCCGAGGCTATGCTATCACATTTTGGGTCGTAAATTATTTATTTATTTATTTAGTTGGCAAACAATGAGAAGATCAAGTTAAACCTTCTAATATTGTAACTTCTTTCTATTGTAGAGACGCCTTGAAAGTTTACTCAATGGAGTTAAAATCTCTAGCCATGAATCTGATATTGAAAATAGGAAAACCTTTAAATATCAAAGATGAAGAAATGAGAAACTTCTTTGAAAATGGTATGCAAGTAATGAAGATGAACTATTACTCTCCATGCCCTCAGCCAGAGAAGGTTGTGGGTCTCGTGCCTTATTCTGATGGCTGTGGTCTTACCATTCTGCTACAGATCAATGAAGTAGAAGGTCTATAAATAAAGAAAGATGGAATGTGGATTCCTCTTACTCCCCTCCCAAATGCTTTCGTCGTCAACGTTGCAGACATTATGGAGGTAATAATTATAGTAAATTGGCTTAGCTTGGCATTAACATCAGAACACAAGCTTGACTCCGTTTGCAAAGAATGGGAATTTTCCAGGTGAGCAACTTACTTAAGTACATGTTTTTCCATTGTTCAAGAATCAGACTGTGACCTACTTTGCATCAATAAGTTTGGTGACTTATGAGAAGTATACTTATTCCTTATGTTTGTTCTTCTAGTCTTCTTACATTTTAAGTTAGCCATAAGAAAAGCCGCATAAAAATTTTGAATTGGGGATTCTTCATCATCTTTTAGAACTGAGTGATATTAATTGTAACTTTCCTTGACAGTTTGTGCACCATCTAGCTTGCTTCTTATAAAGATGTGAAGACTCATAAACAAATTTATAAACCATAATGGTGTTTTAATTCAACTACAATATTCTTAGATAATTTAGTGAAAAGTAACAAATGCTTTTATAAGTATCTAAATCTGCCAAATAACTTGCATTGTGTCTCAATAAAATACCTTGCCCAGTACAAACTTAGAGGCACTACCAACTATTGTCATCTTTGCTATTTTTCTTTTATAAATTATTTCAGATGGTAAATCATGGAGTGAGCTCTGCATTTCTAAAGAAAGTAAAGAAGGAGGTTCATGAATTCTTCAACCTCAGCATGGAAGAAAACAAAAAATATTGGCAGCGTCTAGAAGATCTAGAAGGATTTGGACAAGCATATGTTTTATCTGAGGAACAAAAGCTTGATTGGGGAGATGGTTTCATCATAACCACTCTTCCGGTCAATCTGAGGAAACCACACTTATTTTCTAAGCTCCATCTTCCCCTCACGTTCTTTCTCTGTCTCTCTCTCGTAAATCTGTGCGCGTACGCTAGTATGTTTTAGTCCAGTCTAGGTCCTTGAATTTTATTTGTAAATATTGAGAAGAACAAATTAATCCTTCTGTCTAATGTTTTATCTTCTTTTTTATTATAGAGACACCTTGGAAGTTTACTCAATGGAGTTAAAATCTCTAGCCATGAATTTGATATTAAAAATGGGAAAAATTTTAAACATCAAAGACGAAAAAATGAAAAACTTCTTTGAAAATGGATCGCAAGTAATAAGGATGAACTATTACCTTCCATGCCTTCAACCGGAGAATGTTGTAGGTCTCACGCCTCATTCTTATGGCAGAGGTCTTACTATTTTGCTACAAATCAATGAAGTAAAAGGTCTCCAGATAAAGAAAGATGGAGTGTGGATTCCTATTACTCCCCTCTCAAATGCTTTCATCGTTAATGTTGAAGACATTTGGAGGTAATAATTATTGTAAATTAGCTTAACTTGGCATTAGCATCAGAATACAGGTTGGATTTTTTTTTCAGCCTTTAGCTAGCCCTCTAGTAGACTAGTATTGACTCCTCATTTTTCTTAGATTATTTATTTACTAAGATTATACAGTTAATGAAAAAATAATTGCTTCAGTAACCTTTTGGAACATATCAACTGAAACTCATGTAAAACTATAGAAGCTACTGAACAACTTTACCATCTTTGAGCTCTGCTTTATTGATTGTTCATGAAATGCCCCGAAATGCTACAGATGTTGGAAAAAACATATCCATTTGAAGATCAACTTTTAGAATTTATTTTGTTAATAACAGTTGAAGATCAAGTATGACATAGCTAATGTGCTTTGAGAATTTTACATGGCAGATTATAACCAATGGCAACTGTAAATTATGTACAAGAAAGACTCTCCATTGGCACATTTTACTACACGAGATATGATGGTGAATTATACCCAGCATCTAGCTTGATCTCTGAAAAAGCACCTGCATTGTTTAGAAGATTGACAGTTGAAGAATACCTCAGTAGTAGGTTTGCTCGTGAGCTGAGGGGAAAATCTTATCTGGATGTCTTTAGAATTCAACATGGTCAAGGCTAATGTATGTTTATTTGGATTATGGATTATGGCGCAAAAACTGAGTATACAACATGCTCATGATATATGCTTATATTGGATCAGTATCTTTCTTGAAATAGGTTTTTTGGATACTAGCCATGATGTTGTGAGAATGCAAGTGATGCGTACTTGAATATCATTCAATTATTTTTTGGCAACTTTACCTCTTCATTTATGATAAGTGTTGGATGCTCAATAAGTTAAGCAATCAACCTATTCACGAACCATATAAACTAGTAGTTTGGACTTGATTCAACTCAGGCTGGTTACTTGGACTCTGTTGATATTTGAGTTTAGCTGCAGTTCTATTTTGTTCTAAAGATGGGATGATATGTTTGCAAAGTGAAATTTATAGTTTGTTATAGTGACTTTCCGATGGAAATGTCTCTTTATTGTTGCAAATAAACATGTGAAGAAAGTGAGACTGCATGCTACAAGTCTTACAATTTTTTTATCGTTAAATTTTTATCACAAGTCATACAAATTAATCAAATACCAAAAAAATCTCTCTTCTCGTTTTTTCTCTGAAAAACAGAATGGGAGCTTATAAGTGGGTCGCAATGACTTTTCAAGTTTGGCCACCAAGTGTTGGGTACTTCTAAGGGGTCTTAAGGCTAAGCTTCCTTAGCTTTAGATCTTTTGTCCAGTTTATTTCTTCTAAGTGATTGTCAATAAAAGTTAAGTTCTGTTGGAGAGGTAAAGTGAATAAGCATTCAGACAGAATTGAATTTACAGATGGACACAGAAGAGCTGATAAAGAAGTGTAAAACATATCACTGGATGGAGAGAAATGAGGGAAAGTAACCTTAAAATGTAAAATGAAGGAAAAAAGAGAGAAGATCCTTGCAGGATGCCTGGTTGGGAAAAGTGTTGCTAAATAGAGAAGTGAAAAAAGAAAGTTTTAAAGTTGCTCTGCTCCCTGTATGGAAAACAATGAAGGATGTCAAAATCAAAGAGCTAGGGGAAAATGATTTTATCTTTCAAATTGGAAGTGAAGCTAATAAGCGAAAAGGTTTCCAGGGTGTCCATGGTATTTTGATAGAGCATTAATTGTATTAACAGAGCCAACTCGAATATAGGAGATAACAAAACAGGCTTTTACTCATGTTTCATTTTGGGTCCAAATACTCAATGTACCCATCATGTGCATGAACACGGAGACAATACGGAAACCGGGTGAAGCTATTGGAAGAGTGGAATAAGTTGCCACAGATATTACAAGAGCATGTTTTGGCAAATATATTAGGCTTCGTATTTCGGTGGACATTACTAAACCACTGACAAAAGCTTTATATTAAAAACAGGAAGAGGATGAAGACAGAATGGATAGGGGAGAGCAAGAAGGAATGGAGGATACAACAAATGAAAGAGACAAAAAAAAGAAAATTCCAATACCAGTAAGATACGAAAGATTGCCAGATTTTTGCTATATTTCCGGGCATGTGGGGCATCAGTACAGAGAATGCACCAACTATAAAAATCAATTGAGGGAAGAGATGACATATGGGCCATGGATGAAAGCCCCAACAATAACAGAACAAATGAAACAAAATAGAAGAAAAGAAAATGGCTAAATAGATCAGGGGAAGATAAGTCAAGGTTACACAACAACGGTGGTTCAAGGTAAACAGGGGAACCCGGAGACAAACAATAGAGTAATTCGAAAGCTAGGTCAAACGGGTACAGGTCAAGAACCATCACAAGGGGGACTTCCCAAAAATGTCAAATCAAAACAGCAAAATGCATTCAGAGACAGCAGAAGAAAATCAGGTAGTAGGAGAAAGCCAGCTTGAGGCCGGAAAAGAAAAGCAAATTGAGACGGAAACAAGAGGTGAAAAATCAAAAAAACACCAACAAGAAGAGGAAAATAAGCTGAGTATTTTTAGCCCAAAGAAAGGTGCCTCATCAGAAACAAGCCCATTATTAGACCAACAAAAAGCATCTATGAAAAAAGGAGATAGGCTAAAAGCAAATTAAGCAAAGCCCAAGTGATACAAATGAAAGCTGCAAGGCAAACATGCCAAAACATTCACTAGCAACAATAATATACCGAAAACAATGAAAAGGCCTAGTGAGGAAATACTTTGGGACAGTCTGGAAACAAAAAGAAAAAAGATAGGGAGCCTAATGAAAATAGTAATATTAGCATCTCCAAAGACTAAATGCAAATTGATGCTAGAGGTACATAACAATGGAAGAAATTGAGCTGATGAAGTTCTTATAGAAGAATCAACGGTGGAGGCTGGCTACCAACCCCGCCGACAATAATGAAGATTATCAGTTGAAATGTTCGGGGACTGGAGGAATGATCGACTGTTCTGAGAAGCTCAAAAAATTCTCCACTTACATAGACTGCAGGTGATGTTTCTATGTGAGACAGTGCTGAAATCGAAGCAAATGGTGAATAAAAGTAAGAAACTTAATTTTGCCAATTGCTTTACTGTCGATAGAAGTGGCCTAGGAGGTGGTTTGGCTTTGCTATGGAACGATGGAATTCTTGTGGATATAAAATCATATAGAAAACACCACATTAATGACGTTGCTCATGCTGAAAATGGATGTTATTAGAGGTTTACGAGTATATATGGCCACCCTAAAATAACTCAAAAGCATCATACATGGATGTTGTTGCGAAGATTAGCAGGATTCTCCTCACTGCGCTGGCTTTGTTTTAGGGATTTTAATAAAATCCTGCATCTAAATGAAAAAAACATAAAATGATATGAGTGTTTTAGCAGTAAATGAATTCAGGGAAGCTCTTAATTTTTGTGGCTTAAATGATTTAGGCTACAAAGGATATCCTTGCACATGGTCAAATAGGCGGTTTGGGTCTCAGCTGGTGGAAGAAGAACTAGATAGATTTTTAGGCTGTAAAAATTGGGGAAAGGTGTTCAGGAAAATACAGCTATACAGTTAACAACATAGACATCTGATCACAGCCCAATAATGATGGAAGTGGTGGAAACAAATAGAGGAAGTAAGTATAGCAGGAGATTTTTTACGCGAATCCATTACGAAAACATGTGGAGTTCATATTAGAGGTGTAAAAAGATTATGAAGAATGAGTGGATGGACAGTTGTAGATGGGACTGTGAAAACCTTCTGATGCATTTCAAGAAGAAGGCAGGAAGTTCGATAGCGGAATTAAAGCTTTGGAGCAAAGTTGAATTTGAAGGAAGAAAAAAGAAATTAGATTAACTACTTCAACAGCTGCAGAGTAAGAGAGAATGCTGGGAACAATACGTGTGTGGGGAAGAAATCAAGAATATCGAAAAGCAGATCGATGGAATTTTGTTAGAGGAAGAGATTTATTGGAGACAAAGATCCAAAGTAGTGTGGCTTAAAGAGGGCGATAAAAACACAAAATTCTTCTATTCCAAAGCTTCAGCTAGGAAGATGAAGAATACAATTGAAGGGATTTTTAATGAAAATGGTAGATGGACAGAAGAAGCAGAAGGGATCGAAAGGGTTTTCTATGAGTATTTTGTAAACCTCGTCACCTCAACACATCTCATGGATAGTCAGCTGGAGAAAGCTTTCAAGAACATGCCTCAGAGAGTGACAGAAGATATGAACGAGCAACTGAACCAGGTGATGCACCCAACAAAAGCTCCTAGCCGCGATGGTCTACCAGTTGTCGTTTTCCAGAAACATTAGAATGCTATCAGCGAAGAAGTCATTTCTACATGTTTGCACATCCTCAACAAATGAGGTAATCTTGCCCCTTTGAATCACACTTATATTGCATTAATTCCCAAGTGTGAAAAGCCTAAGAGAGTGGTGATTTTAGACCTATTAGCTTATGTAATGTCATTTACAGGATAGTAGCAAAGACTATAGCTAACAAGTTAAAAGAAATGTTGCATCTGGTAATATCACATACTCAAAGTGCATTCATTCCAAGTAGACTCATTACAGACAATATAATCATCGGGTATGAGTGTTTGCATAAAATTAGGCTTAGTAAAAGCAAAAAAGGTGGCCTAGTAGTTCTAAAATTATATTTTAGCAAGGCTTATGATCGGGTAGAGTGGAGATTTCTAAAGCATACAATAGAGGTGCTGGGGTTTTCTTCAAATTGGGTAGATCTAATTATGAGATGTATCACTACCCCCTCCTTTTCAATTTTGAACCTAAAGGACTAATTCAACCTCAACGAGGGCTCAGACAAGGCTGTCCTTTATCCCCGTATTTATTTATCTTGTGTGCAGAGGTCTTCTCAAATTTGATGACTCAAGCTGAGAAGAATAAGCTAATCAAGGGGTTGAGTTTGAATAAAGAACTATCAATTAGTCACCTTCTTTTTGCAGATGATAGTTTAATCTTCACAAGAGCCACTTTTGAAGACTGCTCAAATTTAAAGAAAATTTTTTATTGCTGCGCTGAGGCATCAGGACAAATTTTCAATTACGAAAAATCCTCCATGTTTTTCAGTAGAATAACTCAACCGGCACAAATAGCTGCATTCAAGAATTTGTTCCAGCTACAAGTAGTGTCACAACATGAAAAATATCTAGGGTTGCCTTCTATGGTGGGGAGGAAGAAGCTAAATTTTTTCAACAGCATCAAACTCAGAGTGCTGAGTAAAATATCCAATTGGCAGTCAAAGATGTTTTCCAGAGGAGGAAAAGAGGTGTTGATAAAAGCTGGTGCGCAGGCAGTTCCGTTTATGTCATGAGCGTGTTTAAGCTACCAGTAGGGTTATATGAAGATATTCAGAGGGCCATTGCAAGATTTTGGTGGAGCTCAAAACAAAACCAAAGGTCCATTCATTGGGCCAAATGGGAAAGCGTGTGTCAAGCAAACTATAGAGGTGGTCTGGGGTTCCGGGATTTAACTTGTTTTAATCAAGCACTGGTGGCGAAACAGGGGTGGAGAATCATAAAAAATCACAATTCAATGGTGGCAAAGGTGTTAAAGGCCAGGTACTTCAAAGACGCCGAATTCTTAAAGGCTAATTTGGGATCAAATCCATCTTTCATATAGAGAAGTATTATGTGGGGGAGGCAAATAATAAATTAGGGGCTGAGATGGAGAATTGGAGATGGGAGGAGTGCTCAGATATATCACAGCTGCTAGATCCCAAGACCTAAGACTTTTAAACCTTTCTCTCCTCCAAAGCTATCAATGGCGTCGACAGTACCTGAACTTATAGATGTGGAAAATAAATGGAAGAAGTTGTTGGTTCAGCAAAGCTTTGTTAAGGAATATGCACAACAGATTCTTAGAATTCCTCTTCCCAGAAATCCCAGCCCGGATCAACCACTATGGCATTTTGACAAAAGAGGGGAATACACAGTTAAGAGTGGATATCAAGTGGCCTTAACTCAGAAGTTTCCTAATCAGCCAAGCAGTTCAAAAAGAAACCAAACTTCATGGAGCATAATATGGAATACAGAGCTACCAGCAAAAATCAAAATTTTTATGTGGAGAATGGTTAAAAATCTTCTGCCAACAGCAACCAATTTGTGGGGAAAAAAAAAGGTGTTACAAAGCCCTTGGTGCCAGAGATGTCAAAGAACAGAGGAGACGATGGCTCATGCTATTTTTAATTGTAAAGTTGTTCAGAAGATATGGAGCCTTACAGACTATGCGAATGAAATAAGGGAGTCTAGATGCGAAGAAGTGGCCAGCCTGTTGATAGAAATGGCTAAAAAGAAACGCAAAACTGAGATGGAACTGATATTTGCTTTATGTTTGGTAGTTTGGCACTCAAAGAATATTCACATTCTCAGGAACAAAATGGAAGATTCCCAGATATCAGTTGCAAGAGCTGAAGCTGTGGTGAATTCATACAAAAAAATTAGACAGCCTGAGTTGCAATCGAAGCTGGAAAAGAAAGCCATTAACAGTCAACAGTGAAAACCACCACCAGCAGGGTACTTTAAAGGGAATGTGGATGCTGCAGTGCGAGAAGAGCAAGATAAAGAAGGCTTACGAGTGGTGATAAGAAACTCGGAACGAAAGTGTGTGGCAGCAGCCATGAAGCCATCGACTTTCCATGGGAGTGTGGCATATTCTGATGCTCAAGCTGAAGCTCAAAGCTGGGATTGGAAATTGCAGAAAGTGCAGGTTGCATGCCTTTGATTATAGAGACATATTCGCAGGAGGTGGTAGATTTAGTTCTTACCAGGAAAAGCACAAGGACTGAAATGTTTTGGATCGTTTCTGAAATCCAAGAAAGGATCAAGAGACTGCAACAGGCCAAATACAATATGAATCAAGAAATTGTAATGGAGTAGTTCATTCATTAGCTAAAGCAGCATTGAAACAAGAAAGTATTGTCTCATGGCTGGTTAATATTCCAGAAAACTTTTTGTATGAGAAATTAAAGAGACAGTTTCATATCAAAAAAAAAAAGAAAAAAAAAGAAGCAAGTGAGACTGCTCGTGAGTCTGTTACTCTAGTTATGGGTTACTTATGTGACAGCTTGAGCAAAGTAATAACGGCGTGCCTCCCAAGTATAAATATAGAGGCCAAGGCTGTGTGACAAGCAAACTTGAGATTGCATTTCCTAGAGTACAGAGAGAAATAGAGTTTGACTACTGGCTCATTCTCTTTGGGATTACTTAGAATCCCTTGAATCTCTTTCACCTGTAGGCGTAAGCTGAACCACGTAACCTCTGTGTTCTTCATCTTTGGTCTTTGTTTAGTTCATTGTTTATGTTTTTTGGATCATTTCTTGGGTTCTTCCATTTGTATAATTGCTGTTCTTGATCTCTGTTTGTTACGAATTGATCAAGAATCTCTGTCGAGTTTGGTAATTGCGATTACAAAACAGAACGCTCTAGTCTTCTTACTGCGAGCAAGTTTACATCAAATGTTTCTCTAGCGTTTTTGACACTAGTAACAGACTTGCTTTTGGCCTAAGGAATTTGCTGATTAGTAGAATGGACAGCTGTCATGTGTGGGTTGCCCTTCGACTTTTTTAACAAAGAGTGTTTTTACTGCTCGGCTGACCTGAATGCAATTTGCGACCGAGGTGACAGTTGACACAACCTATAACAAAATACCATTGTTTTGAATTTTTGAAGCAATCAAAATGACGTTGATTTGGTGTCGCCCTTTTGTCTAAATAGCAATTTTCAGTAATAATAAAGGGTATGGTCCGGCATTTAGTGAATGAGATTTCATTGCCTCTCAACCTTACAATAAAATTCTAGTGTTTTGAACGGTCCCACATTACCAGAATGTCAGCAAGACAACTATCACACGACATTGCCAATTTTTTCTTTTCTTTTTTTTTTTTTTCAAGAATTGGAAGATTCTGGAAAATTATTATCCAAGTCAGTCATCTGCTTTGTTTTTTCAACTGGTTAGGTAGACGATGGTGACCAGTGTGTAAAAGCTGGTATAACAAAGGAAATGGAAGACTGTGCAGTCGTGTTGTTTACTTGATCCCAATCCGTAGTTTATAAAAGAGCTGTGGTGTAGTTGAGCAAATTTGTGTGACCAAAAAAAGAAAACAAAAATGGCCAAGTACGGAGGTTCTTTGCTTGTCCCTTCTGTTCAAGAATTAGCCGAGAATCCTATGGAAGCTGTTCCTCCCAGATACATACGTCCTGAGCAAGATGCACCTGTCATTTCTGATGATACTTTGATCTCAAAGTTCCCAGTTATTGACATGCAGAGCTTGCTTTCTGAAGAATCAATGGATTCTGAATTGGCCAAGCTTGACTTCGCTTGCAGAGAATGGGGTTTTTTCCAGGTAAAAGACGACATGTTAAAATTGCAGCTTTGAAATGCCAAGATGGTTGTTCTTGTTTATTATTTATTTGTTCAAATTAACAAGTACAAGACCAAAAGAACAATGTAGTTGACATGTTTTATTGCTTCATATAATCACACATGGAATTAAGTCAGAGTTTGGTTAGATATTTATGCAAAGGAATCCCTTGTAAGACTTTACCTACTCTGTATTTGGTTCGGTAGCTTGAAAAAATTATGCTTTAATCCAAATACATAAACGATACAACATAGCAATTTTTGGTCTACTCTGCACGTTTGCGCTAATTTGAAGACATGTTTGAAGTAATGCTGAGATTATCATGCTGTTGTACGGTTTGCTAATTCAAATGTATGACCAGACTTAATGATATTCTAGGTAACACTCTACTACATTAAACACTTGGCAATTATTCTTTTCTGCATTATTTCAGTTAGTAAATCATGGAGTAAGCTTGGCGTTAGTAGACGAAGTGAAGAAAGAGATACAGGAATTCTTCAATCTCAGCATGGAAGAGAAGAAAAAATACTGGCAGTATCCTGGAGAAGTAGAAGGATTTGGACAAGCCTTTGTTGTATCTGAGGAACAAAAGCTTGACTGGGGAGACCTGTTCTTCATGACTACTCTTCCTGCCCATCTGAGGAAACCCCACTTGTTTCCTAAGCTCCCTCCTTCTCTCAGGTTCTCTTTCTCTCTCTAATGCGAGAGAGTGTGTGTGTGTTCTGTTAAGTGATTGTGTATCCAGTGCAGGCTGCACATTGATTATTGTATCCAGCTGCTACTGGCCTACTGGTATGTTCACACCTTCCTTTTCTATGTAGGGATACCTTGGAAGTTTACTCAGTGGAAGTGAATGCTCTAGCGATGAATTTAATATCGAGAATGGCAAAAGTCCTACATATCAAAGATGAGGAAGTGAGAGAATTCTTCGAAAATGGAATGCAATCAATGAGGATGAACTATTATCCTCCATGTCCTCAACCGGAGAAAGTTACGGGCCTTACACCCCATTCTGATGGCGTTGCACTTACCATTCTCCTACAAATCAATGAAGCTGAAGGTCTCCAGATTAAGAAGGATGGAAAGTGGTTTCCTGTTAGGCCGCTGCCAAATGCTTTTATCGTTAACATTGGAGACATGCTGGAGGTAATGCTCGAGTAAACTTCCCTAACTTGCAATTTACAGTAGATCAGGTATTTCCTCATTGAGTTAACATCCATCAGGATGTAGAAACCACATAGCAGTAACAGCATGGTCACCAATTACAGGTTAAGGACTCTGTTTCAGCATTAAAAATGGCCATTTTCAGATTAGTTCCAGTGCTTACTTTTCTTCAACAATCACTTAAGTCTCATTATCTAGAAGAACAATATCACCACTTTGTGAGGGACAGTCAATTACCGACTCAGATGTGATTGTCTCCAATATGTTTAGTCTTCACGTCCATTATTTTATGTCTCAAATATGAAATGCCCTTGAAATATTATATGATGCTGCATATGTTAATTGGCTTGATGCTATCTGAACCTCCTATAGAATTGATTCTGTTTGAGTAGAAGATCAAAAATCAGAACTAGGTCACACGGCTTTTGTGAATTTTGCATTGCAGGTAATAACCAATGGAGTATACCCTAGCATTGAGCATCGTGCTCTAGTAAACTCTAAGCAAGAAAGACTCTCCATTGCCACATTTCACACGGTGAAATATGATGGTGAAGTGGGTCCAGCACCCAGTTTGATCACTGAGAAAACACCAGCATTGTTCAGAAGAGTGACAACTGAAGAGTTCCTCAAGGCCCTCTTCTCTCGTGAGCTTCGTGAAAAATCTCATCTGGATTACATGAGAATACAACACAGTCAGGGCTAAGATTAGTTTATTTGATTTGTGAAAGAGTAAAAGATCTAGTCAAAAAACATCAAATGATAGGTGCTCTTAAGATCGCGTGAGTATTTAGAAAGAAGAAATAAGTTCTACAAAAACTGTAAGAAGACTGGTAATCCCATGGTCATCGCGTTGATTATGTTTTAATGTAAATCAGATTATGTGAAATAAAGGTACCATGTCTCAAGGTTTAACGAGCACAATCATATAACTTTGGTTATACATGAAAGAATTATTACACACAAGCACAAGCAGAAGCAGCAGCGAAATTTGGAACTGAACGCAGGATCTACTTTATCTGAACCCACATGGCCACGCTTGGAACTTCTTTATAAACAACATAAAGAAGATAATATCCAGGAGGAGCAACTGCACCAGGATGATGGTGCTTCAGCTGTTATTCTGTGAAATCCAGGCAATATGCTGTTAATTACATCAACTAAATTTAACATAACCAGCCTCTGATTCATTGAGATACCATGTGTCGTAAAAGCTGGCGCGTCATTGTAACCAGAAGATCATCCTTATTTAATCTCAACTCGTTTGATCTAACTTTCATTGACAACCTTTTTCTGTAGCTGATCACCTTGTCTGAAAGCTCAAAACATTATTTGTTGCCTTAGCCCTGCCAGTGCCAACAATGGATAAAAATAAGTACGCGAAAATTTCTCTACCCTTGGCTCTGTTGGGTACTTCACATTATATTTGTAACCATCATTAGTGATGCTGCCTGCAACAAGATTTCCATTCGATAACAGCACAGATGATGAATGGTACATTCTTGGAATAGTCGTAGCAGCCAATTCCTCAAACCCTTCTGGCTCTGCTGCGTTAGGCCTTGGGTCCTCTGCATTGTTCCAGGCTGCTGTTCCGATTTTTACACCGTTAGGCATTAAAACATCTCCAGTTGGGAGAATCATCATGTCCCTCACTACACGAGGGGATGGCATTTTCTCGATCTTCCAGGTTGGATTTTGCTCTGTGATTTTGATTCTTCTGGAGTCTTGCAATGCCGGCAAGAACCGTTTCCGAATCTTCGCGTAGTAAAATGCATCCCGCATTGTACCTCCGCAAATCAATACCTCAGCATCTGTTACTTTTTCGTTTCCAGGATATAGTTTTATTGGAAGCAGAGCGGACATTCCTGAAGCCGGGTAGTTTCGGGACAAACCAGGAAGTTCAGGAAACTCACGGACTAATTGGTTAGAGGCAGGATCAAGCAAGATGGAGCGGTTGTTTGAGAAAATGAATAGGTTTCCGTCAGGAGAGAGGTGGACAAAAGGGTGTAAATTGTTCTTCAATTTGAAAAAGGCCTGACCGTTGTTGTGCAAATTTTGTTGAACTCGCAAGCGCACGAATCTATTGTAGAATAGATCAATGGTGTCGAGTATCGATCCCACGAGGAGGTGGATTTTAATTAGGTGTAGAATTAATTTTGTAAGTGAGCGATTTGATTTGTGGGGAAATTGATTTAAACTATGCTGGAAATTAAATTGGAATGGCAGGAACAAATTAAACTAGAAACTATTATAATAAAGTGCTTGGGTATCTGGATTCGTATCAACATGCATCATGGGCTAAATAATCCTTATTAATACCAACTAAATCATGAGGGGGGAATCCACAACTCATGAACCACGCTCTAATCAATATGGTGCTAAGGGCTTATCGTGCCAAATAATAATAACCTTATACTAGGGTGCCGGTAAAACCAAGGCGGTAACTAGACAAGATTATTATTATTTGTCGACGAAAAGTCAAAACCTCCACAGAAATTAGAGGGGAAGAGAAAATAAATTTACCAATTAAAGCCCATGACACATGTTGAGACTTCACCTTCAACCCAAGCTTGAAAGAAAATTAGCTACTCATTATTAAACTAGGGGTAAAATGGGAATTTTATTAAAATACGTAGAAAATACAAGATGGAGAGAGAATTACAGAAAATTAAGCTCAAAAATGGATTCAGGGGTTTCCAATTAGGGGGGAGGCCCCCTTTTTATAGATACATTGAGTGAATCATGGCCATCGGATTAAAAATAGTTTGGACGCACAGGATTGCGCCACGTCATTAGTGAACAGTAACACGGTTTGACCACGGGTTTGACCACGCGGTTTGAACAGTAACACGGTTTGCACACGGTTTGAACAGTAACGCGGTCTGAACAAAGGTAACATGAACAAGATCCATGAACGAAGACTGCACATGTGAATAGTGTCGTACATGTGAAGAGTGCCATTTTTTCCTTTTATGCTCCTCTTAAGGTTTTCGACTGTCCTGAGTTCAAAAGTGACGTCCGTTTTGCTATCCGAAATCTCGTTCATTGTGAAATGACCATGATATCCCTAAAATACATAAAATACTTAATTAAAACAAAACATATATAATTAAATAACAAGGGACTTAAATAAATAAAATTAGAGATGTTAGTGAGACTTGAAGTGTAAAATGACGATTTTCTCCTTTATAAATATACACTTTCTAATACTCAACACACCCCCCAACCAGCTTATTGCTAGTCCTTAGTAAATAAAGCGAAAATAAAATTCAAACCCAAATTTTTTTTTTTGAACTAACTTGTTTATTCAATCAGACTAATGATAGCAATCAAATAAAAGTATAAGCATTATCTCCAGTCTAAAGAAACATCACACCCACATCAACCATCCACATGAATCAACCAAGTAGATACAGCTACTTTCAAAAATGACATGTCAAACCCGAAAATCTCACCGGTAATAGTGACACTCTCACAAGAAAATTAAACCCAATAAAAATTATCACTTCAATGAATGATAAATTGAGTGAAGATAATAAAGAAATAATATCACACACTCTCACCAAGATGAAAATAATATGCCCACAACTTAGAAATAATACGATCTTAAGTCAAATAAAATACTAGTCAACCCAATTTATTTACTTATTTTTTTCTTTTTTTTTATTATTTTTTTTATGCATCACTACATCTTTTTAGCCCATATAACTAGCTTCTACTTCAGACTATAGTTCCCTAAAATCAAGAAGGACTTTTATTAGGATGTAACGTAGGCTAGGGACATGGCTAACAAAGAAAGGAAAATAGAGAAAACAAAATAGATGTTTGAGGAAAATAATATCTTTTGGAAATTAAAAAGTTTACTAATATATCTCTTGGATCCAAAAGCCCACCCAATGCTTATCAATAATTGCCTTTATGTATTAAAATTAAAATTCAGTCTAGAAATGTGAAACTAAAGAAAATTAATGACTGTTTTCGAAAAGTAATGATTATTTTTATAATAAACCGTCATTAAACTTAACACTAGATTTTAACTATACATTTAATGATTGTTTCGAATAAAACCGTCATTTTAATTGTTTATTTTTAATGACGGTATTGATAACGAACCGTCATTAAAAATAACATTATATTTTAATTTTACATTTAATAACCGCTTTCGAATAAAACCGTCATTGTAAGTATTAATATTTTTAATGACAATTTTTATAACGAACCGTCATTAAAAATAATATTATATTTTAATTTTACATTTAAAATATAAAACCGTCATTAAATGCTTTGTCCGTTCATGGTCATTTCACAATATTATGACGGTTCACATAATAAAGGTAAAAAAAATTTTAATAACAATTCTTGAAAATAACCGTCATAACTTATGGGTCATTATTTTAAATTTTTGTAGTAGTGTAAATAGCTATACAATATTTACTTTCCTATCTTAGTATACCTGATTATCTTTAACACTCCCCCTCAAGTTGAAGTGTATGTTAATAACAACCAACTTGTCAAATAGTACTTCACAATGAGATGAACTCAATGCTTTCGTGAATAAGTCTATAATTTGGTTAGTGTTTCATATGTGTGTTGTCTTGACCAAACCCTCTTGAATCTTTTCATGAACCAAGTGACAGTCTATTTCAATATGCTTTGTCGGTTCATGAAAGACTGGGTTCGAGGCAATTTGTAGAGCAGCTGGGTTGTCACAAACAGCATGACCGGTCGAGTATGTTTGATTTCCAAGTCTATCAAGATATTCTTCAACCAAGTAACTTCCCAACATGTAACACACATATACAATGACCTATTGTTGACCTTCTTGTGTCTTTACACCAAGCCCAATCAGCATCAACAAATGCCTTCAATTGGAGTGTGCTTGTGGAGGATAGGAGGATAGAGTGTCTTGGCGTGTGCTTTAAATTTTTAAAAACTCTATATGCTACCTCAAGGTGTGGTATACGGGATTTGTCCGTAAGTTGACTTTAAAAATTGACGGCATACAAAAAATCTGGTCTAGTAATGGTCAGGAATATCAATCTTCCCATAAGACATCTCTATGATGAAGGATCATTCAAAGGGTCTCCATCAGATTGTACAAGAACCAAGTTTTGTTCCATTGGGAACTTGGCTGGTTTAGCTCCTTCTAGTATCTCCAATGCAAATTTTCTTTAAGAAAGAAAAATCCTTTTCGAAGATCTTGCCACTTCTATACCTAGGAAGTATTTGAGTTATCCAAGATTTTTAAGCTTGAATTGCTTGGACAAAAACTATTTTACGTCTTCAATATGTTGTAGAATGTTGCCTGCCAAAATCACATCATCGACATACACAAGAATTGCCGGGAAACTACCAATATAGGATAGGACAAACAATGAGTATCCGCTTTCGATTGGTGAAAACCAGCAGCTTTGAAGGCTGAAAATAGCTTTATAAACCATTGTCTGGAAGCTTGTTTCAAGCCATATAAGCATCTTTTAGAGAAAAGACTCCATTCTATCAAGTTTTTTTCCACTAAACCAGGACCTATATCTAACCCAAGATCAATCAATGGACATACAAGCATGAACAAATCCAATCTTTGAAAGAATAAGAACAAAAAAAGAACGAACAACCCAAGAAAACAGAGGTTATAGTGTTTCAACACTTAAGCACAATGCCTACGTCTACTTGAGGAAGATCATCAAGTGTACGCACAAGAAACAAGAGCAACCTCTCTCTTCTTTACAAATCTTGAGCTCTACTTGATTAGCTCTCCCAGAACACTCAAGAATCAGCTTATATAAATTGATTCTGGGTTTGTTACATTACCTGACACTTTTCCTCTAAAACCAACGTCTTTTAGTAACTTCAACATGCATGCTTCACGTGCTTACTAAAGACTCCTCTAAACGACATTTAATTATGCCTTTTGAGGCAATTTATTTAATAAAGAATCATGCAGTATGCACATGATTTACTTAAGCCACCAACGTCGGTTTGTGCTCTGCAGCTTTAGAGATGATATATCATTCGAACTCGAATCCTCAAAATAATAGGTTGCTCATTTGAGTTTGAGCTCATATTACATCAATCTCCACCTTGAGCTCAAACTCCAGCTACTCCATTCTGCCATCTTCCTTTAATCTTGCAGTCATTAAAACCTGCAAACCCCTGCCAAGTTCATACAGAAATTGAACTTAGCTAGTGGCATGTCTTTAGTAAACATCAGTTGGATCTTGGTCTGTAGAAATCTTCAGTAGCTTTAATCTTCCCCCTGAGACTTCTGACCTTACAAAATGCAGCTTCACATCAATCTGCTTTGTTTTCTCATTGTGAGTCTAGTTCTTATTGAAATAAATTGCACTTTGGTTATTGTAGTACGCAAAGAATCGATTCTTGTTTTCCTCCTAATTTACTAAACGTTCTTTTTAATCAAATGGCCTCCTTGAAAGCTTCATCTGCAGCTATGTACTTAGCCTCTGTTGTTGATAGTGCCACCATACTTTGTAATGTGGTTTTTCGGTTCACAACACAGCCATCCAAAGTGAATAAGTATCTTGTTAGTGATCTTCTCTTATCAAGATCCCCAGTAAAATCAGAATCAACATACCTTACCAATATTACAGTCCTGGATTTTTGATCTATCATACACCAAACCACACTTCAAGGTCCCCCTTCAAATACCTCATTATCTATTGAACTACCCTCCAATGTTCATAATCGTCGTCAACGTTGGAGACATTATGGAGGTAATAATTATAGTAAATTAGCTTAGCTTGGCATTAACATCAGAATGCAAGCTCGACTCCGCTTGCAAAGAATGGGGAATTTTCCAGGTGAGCAACTTACTTAAGTACATGCTTTTCCATTGTTCAAGAATCAGACTGTGACCTACTTTGCATCAATAGGTTTGGTAACTTATGAGAAGTATACCTATTTCTTATGTTTGTTCTTCTGGTCTTCTTATATGTTAAGTTAGCCATAAGAAAAACCGCATAAAAATTTTGAATTGGGGAGTCTTCATCATCTTTTAGAACTGAGTGATATTAATTGTAACTTTTCTCGATAGTTTGTGCACCATCTAGCTTGCTTCTTATAAAGATGTGAAGACTTATAAACAAATTTATAAACCATAATGGTTTTTTAATGCAACTGCAATATTCTTAGATAATTTAGTGAAAAGTAACAAATGCTTTTATAAATATCTAAATCAGCCAAATAACTTGCACTGTGTCTCAATAAAATACCTTGCCCAGTACGAACTTAGAGGCACTACCAACTATTGTCATCTTTGCTATTTTTCTTTTATAAATTGTTTCAGATGGTAAATCATGGAGTGAGCTCTGCATTTCTAGAGAAAGTAAAGAAGGAGGTTCATGAATTCTTCAACCTCAGCATGGAAGAAAAGAAAAAATATTGGCAGCGTCCAGAAGATCTAGAAGGAGTTGGACAAGCATATGTTTTATCTGGGGAACAAAAGCTTGATTGGGGAGATGGTTTCATCATAACCACTCTTCCGGTCAATCTGAGGAAACCACACTTATTTCCTAAGCTCCCTCTTCCCCTCACGTTCTGTCTCTGTCTCTCTCTGGTAGATCTGTGCGCGTACGCTAGTGTGTTTTAGTCAAGTCTAGGTCCTTGAATTTTATTTGCAAACATTGAGAAGAACAAATTAAACCTTCTGTCTCATGTTTTATCTTCTTTTTTATTATAGAGACACCTTGGAAGTTTACTCAATGGAGTTAAAATCTCTAGCCATGAATCTGATATTGAAAATGGGAAAAATTTTAAACATCAAAGACGAAGAAATGAAAAAATTCTTTGAAAATGGATTGCAAGTAATGAGGATGAACTATTACCCTCCATGCCTTCAGCCGAAGAAGGTTGTGGGTCTCACGCCTCATTCTGATGACAGTGGTCTTACTATTCTGCTACAGATCAATGAAGTAGAAGGTCTCCAGATAAAGAAAGATGGAGTGTGGATTCCTGTTACTCCCCTCTCAAATGCTTTCATCGTTAACGTTGGAGACATTACGGAGGTAATAATTATTGTAAATTAGCTTAACTTGGCATTAACATCAGAATACAGGTTGGATTTTTGTTTCAGCCTTTAACTAGCCCTCTAGGAGACTAGTATTGAATCCTCATTTTTCTTAGATTATTTATTTACTAAGATTATACAGTTAATGAAAAAATAATTGCTTCAGTAACCTTTTGGAACATATCAACTAAAACTCATGTAAAACTATAGAAGCTACTGAACAACTTCACCATCTTTGAGCTCTGCTTTATTGATTGTTCATGAAATGCCCCGAAAATGCTACAGATGTTCGAAAAAACATATCCATTTGAAGATCAACTTTTAGAATTTATTTTGTTAATAAAAGTTGAAGATCAAGTATGACTTAGCTAATGTCCTTTGTTAAGTCCTCGACCAGCGACAAGCTCCCCAAACTCAACCGGGTCGGCCTGCCTGAACTCCTAGGGATCTAGGATTATTATAATTCCCCACACGCCCACTTCTGAAGCACACATCTCCTACAATCAGCACAACCATTATCGATATTAGCGTACAGGCGCATATCGCGGGTGTCACACTTGCGGACCGTGACATTCTCCCACCGCCATAACCATGCACGTCCTCGTGCATGAAGAGTACGCCTCGCAAATGTGCACCTCCACGCGAAAACGTGAAGATCGGCTTACCAATCTCACCCATGAACTCCCTGCCTACTCGTCCTCGATCCTGGGAGAGGACCCGCTGGCACACCGCCGGCATCGGTCGAACGCCGGGGTGAGAACCCGCCTGTCGTCCCCGCTTGTCGACCCTTTCGCTCACAAGGGTGGGGACCTGCGTGGTGCGGCATTGGAGCGCTTGGCGAGCTCGCAACGAGGGCTTCAAGAGATGGCAAGCGCGGCTCTGATACCATTTGACACGGAACGAGAGGTTCCGAACCCGTGCGGCACTCCCGCATTCGATGCTACGAGAGTAAGCCTAGTGGAAGTGGCACAATATCGACTGGTTTCACCCTGCCTCGGGCTCATCAGGAGAACGGCTCCAGTTCCCAACCAGTGTGTAGGGCTTCGCCTAAATCCCCCTTCAGTGTTAAGTCCTCGACTAGCGACAAGCTCCCCAAACTCAACCGGGTCGGACTGCCTGAACTCCAAGGGATCTAGGATTATTGTAATTCCCCACACGCCCGCTTCTGAAGCACACATCTCCTACAATCAGCACAACCATTATCGATATTAGCGTACAGGCGCATATCGCGGGTATCACACTTGCGGACCGTGACACTAAGCTTCCTTAGCTTTAGATCTTTTGTCCAGTTTATTTCTTCTAAGTGATTGTCAATAAAAGTTAACTTCTGTTGGAGAGGTAAAGTGAATAAGCATTCAGACAGAATTGAATTTACAGATGGACACAGAAGAGCTGATAAAGAAGTGTAAAGTATATCACTGGTTGGAGACAAGTGAGGGAAAGTAACCCTAAAATGTAAAATGAAGGAAAAAAAGGAGAAGATCCTTGCGGGATGCCTGGTTGGGAAAAGTGTTGCTAAATAGAGAAGTGAAAAAAGAAAGTTTTAAAGTTGCTCTGCTCCCTGTATGGAAAACAATGAAGGATGTCAAAATCAAAGAGCTAGGGGAAAATGTTTTTATCTTTTAAATTGGAAGTGAAGCTAATAAGCGAAAAGGTTTTGCAGGGTGTCCATGGCATTTTCATAGAGCATTAATTGTATTAACAGAGCCAGCTGGAATATGGGAGATAACAAAACAGGCTTTTACTCATGTTTCATTTTGGGTCAAAATACTTAATGTACCAATCATGTGCATGAACACGGAGACAATACGGAAACCGGGTGAAGCTATTGGAAGAGTAGAAAAAGTTGCCACAGATATTACAAGAGCATGTTTTGGCAAATATATTAGGCTTCGTATTTCGGTGGGCATTACTAAACCACTGATAAAAGCTTTATATTGGAAGCAGGAAGAGGATGAAGACAGAATGGATAGGGGAGAGCAAGAAGGAAAGGAGGATACAACAAACAAAAGAGACGAAGAAAAGAAAATTCCAATGCCAGTAAGATACGAAAGATGGCCAGATTTTTGCTATATTTCTGGGCATGTGGGGCATCAATACAGAGAATGCGCCAACTATAAAAATCAATTGAGGGAAGAGATGACATATGGGCCATGAATGAAAGCCCCAACAATAACAGAACAAATGAAGCAAAATAGAAGAAAAGAAAATGGCTAAACAGATCAAGGGAAGATAAGTCAAGGTTACACAACAACGGTGGTTCAAGGTAAACAGGAGAACCCAGAGACAAACAATAGAGTAATTCGAAAGTTAGGTCAAACGGGTACAGGTCAAGAACTATCACAAGGGGGGACTTCCCAAAAATATCAAATCAAAATAGCAAAATGCATTTAGAGACAGCAGAAGACAATCAGGCAGTAGAAGAAAGTCAGCTTGAGGCCGGAAAAGAAAAGCAAATTGAAAAGGAAACAAGAGGTGAAAAATAAAAAAAGCACTAACTAGAATAGGAAAATAAGCTGCGTATTTTTAGCCCAAAGAAAGGTGCCTCATCAGAAAAAATCTCATTATTAGACCAACAAAAAGCATCTATGAAAAAAGGAGATAGGCTAAGAGCAAATTAAGCAAAGTCCAAGAGATGCAAATAGAAGCTGCAAGGCATACATGCCAAAAAATTCACTAGCCACAATAATATACCGAAAACAATGAAAAGTCCTAGTGAGGAAATACTTTGGGACAGTCTGGAAATAAAAAGAAAAAAGATAAGGAGCCTAATGAAAGTAGTAATATTAGCATCTCCAAAGACTAAATGCAAATTGATGCTAGAGGTACATAATAATGGAAGAAATGGAGCTGATGAAGTTCTTATGGAAGAATCAACAAAGGTCAAGCTACCACTTGCAATCGACAATAATGAAGATTATCAGTTGGAATGTTCGGGGACTAGAGGAATGATCGAGCGTTCTGAGAAGCTCAAAAAATTCTCCACTTACATAGACTGCAGGTGATGTTTCTATGTGAGATAGAGCTGAAGTCTAAGCAAATGGTGGATAAAAGTATGAAAATTAATTTTGCCAATTGCTTTACTGTCGATAAAAGTGGCCTAGGAGGTGGTTTGACTTTGCTATGGAACGATGGAATTCTTATGGATATAAAATCATATAGAAAACACCACATTAATGATGTTGTTCATACTGAAAATGAATGTTATTAGAGGTGTACGAGTATATATGGCCACCCTAAAATAACTCAAAACCATCATACATAGATGTTGTTGCGAAGATTAGTAGGACTCCCCTGACTGCCCTAGCTTTATTTCAGGGATTTTAATGAAATCCTGCATCTAAATGACAAAAACATGAAATGATAGGAGTGTTTTAGCAGTAAATGAATTCAGGGAAGCTCTTAATTTTTGTGGCTAAAATGATTTAGGCTACAAAGGATATCCTTACACATGGTCAAATAGGTGATTTGGGTCTTAGCTGGTAGAAGAAGAACTAGATAGATTTTTAGGCTGCAAAAATTGGGGAAAGGTGTTCAGGAAAATGCAGCTATACAGTTAACAACATAGACATCTGATCACAGCCCAATAATGATGGAAGTGGTGGAAAAAAATAGAGGAAGTAAGTATGGCAGGAGATTTTTTACGCGAATCCATTACGAAGACATGTGGAGTCCATATGAGAGGTGTAAAGAGATTATGAAGAATGAGTGGATGGACAGTTGTAGATGGGACTGTGAAAACCTTGTGATGCATTTCAAGAAGAAGGCAGGAAGTTCGATGGCGGAATTAAAGCTTTAGAGCAAGGTTGAATTTGAAGGAAGAAAAAAGAAATTAGATAAACTACTTCAACAGCTGTAGAGTAAGAGAGAATACTGGGAACAGTACGTCTGTGGGCAAGAAATCAAGAATATCGAAAAGCAAATTGATGGAATTTTGTTAGAGGAAGAGATTTATTGGAGACAAAGATCCAGAGTAGTATGGCTTAAAGAAGGTGATAAAAACACAAAATTCTTCCATTCCAAAGCTTCAGCTACGAAGATGAAGAATACAATTGAAGGGATTTTTAATGAAAATGGCAGATGGACAGAAGAACCAGAAGGGATCGAAAGGGTTTTCTATGAGTATTTTGCAAACCTCGTCACCTCAACACATCTCATGGATAGTCAGCTGGAGAAAGCTTTCAAGAACATGCCTCAGAGAGTGATAGAAGATATGAACGAGCAATTGAACCAGGTGATGCACCCAACAAAAGCTCCTGGCCCCGATGGTCTACCAGTTGTCTTTTTCCAGAAACATTAGAATGCTATCAGCAAAGAAGTCATTTCTACATGTTTGCACATCCTCAACAAAGGAGGTAATCTTGCCCCTTTGAATCACACTTATATTGCATTAATTCCCAAGTGTGAAAAGCCTAAAAGAGTGAATGATTTTAGACCTATTAGCTTATGTAATGTCATTTATAGGATAGTAGCAAAGACTATAGCTAACAAGTTAAAAGAAATGTTGCATCTGGTAATATCACATACTCAAAGTGCATTCATCCCAAGTAGACTCATTACAGACGATAAAATCATCGGGTATGATTGTTTGCATAAAATTAGGCTTAGTAAAAGCAAAAAAGGTGGTCTAGTAGCTCTAAAATTAGATATTAGTAAGACTTATGATTGGGTAGAGTGGAGATTTCCAAAGCATACAATGGAGGTACTGGGGTTTTCTTCAAATTGGGTAGATCTAATTATGAGATGTATCACTACCCCCTCCTTTTCAATTTTGAACCTAAAGGACTAATTCAACCTCGACGAGGGCTCAGACAAGGCTGTCCTTTATCCCTGTATTTATTTATCTTGTGTGCAGAGGTCTTCTCAAATTTGATGACTCAAGCTGAGAAGAATAAGCTAATCAAGGGGTTGAGTTTCAATAAAGAACTATCAATTAGTCACCTTCTTTTTGCGGATGACAGTCTAATCTTCACAAGAGCCACTTTTGAAGAATGCTCAAATTTGAAGAAAATTTTTTATTGCTACGCTGAGGCATCATGAAAAATTTTCAATTACGAAAAATCCTCTATGTTTTTCAGTAGAATGACTCAACCGGCACAAATAGCTACATTCAAGAATTTGTTCCAGCTAAAAGTAGTGTCACAACATGAAAAATATCTGGGTTGCCTTCTATGGTGGGGAGGAAGAAGCTAAAGTTTTTCAACAGCATCGAACTCAGAGTGCTGAGTAAAATATCCAATTGGCAGTTAAAGATGTTTTCCAGAGGAGGAAAAGAGGTGTTGATAAAAGGCAAAAGCGCGGCGATTCGCTATGTCATGAGCGTGTTTAAACTACCAGTAGGGTTATGTGAAGATATTCAGAGGGCCATTGCAAGATTTTGGTGGTGCTCAAAACAAAACCAAAGGTCCATTCATTGGGCCAAATGGGAAAGCGTGTGTCAAGCAAACTATAGAGGCGGTCTGGGGTTCAGGGATTTAGTTTGTTTTAATCAAGCACTGGTGGCGAAACAGGGGTGGAGAATCATATAAAATCCCAATTCAATGGTGGCAAAAGTGTTAAAGGCCAGGTACTTCGAAGACACCGAATTCTTAAAGGCTAATTTAGGATCAAATCCATCTTTCATATAAAGAAGTATTATGTGGGGTAGGCAAATAATAAATTAGGGGCTGAGATGGAGAATTGGAGATGGGAGGAGTGCTCAGATATATCACAGCTGCTAGATCCCAAGACCTAAGACTTTTAAACCTTTCTCTCCTCCAAAGCTACCAATGGAGTCGACAGTACCTGAACTTATAGATGTGGAAAATAAATGGAAGAAGTTGTTGGTTCAGCAAAGCTTTGTTAAGGAACAGATTCTTAGAATTCCTCTTCCCAGAAATCCCAGCCCGGATCAACCACTATGGCATTTTGACAAAAGAGGGAATACACATTAAGAGTGGATATCAAGTGGCCTTAACTCGAAGTTTCCTAATTAGCCAAGCGAGTTCAAAAAGAAACTAAACTTCATGGAGCATAATATGGAATACGAGAGCTATCAAAAAAATCAAAATTTTTATGTGGAGGATGGTTAAAAATCTTACACAAAAACCAATTTGTGGAAAAAAAAAAAAAGCTGTTACAAAGCCCTTGGTGCCAGAGATGTCAAAGAATAGAGGAGACGATGGCTCATGCTATTTTTAATTGTAAAGTTGTTCAGAAGATATGGAGCCTTACTGGACTATGCGAATGAAATAAGGAGTCTAGATGCGAAGAAGTGGCCAGCTTGTTGATAGAAATGGCTAAAAAGAAATGCAAAATTGAGATAGAACTGATATTTGCTTTATGTTTGGTAGTTTGGCACTCAAGGAATCTTCACATTCTCAAGAACTAAATGGAAGATTCCCAGATATCAATTGCAAGAGTCAAGTCATGGTGAATTAATACAAAAAAATTAGACGACTGAGTTCCAATCGAAGCTGGAAAAGAAAGCCATTAACAAATCAACATGTGAAAACCACCACCAAAGGGTACTTTAAAGGGAATGTGGATGCTACGGTGCGAAAGAGCAAGATAAAGAAAAGGCTTAGGAGTGGTGATAAGAAACTCGAACGAAAGTGTGTGGCAAAGCAGCCATGAAGCCATCGACTTTCCATGGGAGTGTGGCATATTCGATGCTCAAAGTGAAGCTCAAAGTGGGATTGGAAATTGCGAGAAAGTGCAGGTTGCATGCCTTTGATTATAGAGACATATTCGCGGGAGGTGGTAGATTTAGTTCTTACCAGAAAAGCACAAGGACTGAAATGTTTTGGATCGTTTCTCAAATCCAAGAAAGGATCAAGAGATCGCAATGTGCCGAGATACAATATGAATCAAGAAATTGTAATGGAGTAGTTCATTCATTAGCTAAAGCAGCATTGAAACAAGAAAGTATTGTCTCATGGCTGGTTAATATTCCAGAAAACTTTTTGTATGAGAAATTAAAGAGACAGTTTCATATAAAAAAAAAAAAAGAAAGTGAGACTGCTCGTGAGTCTGTTACTCTAGTTATGGGTTACTTATGTGACTGCTTGAGCAAAGTAATAACGTCGTGCCTCCCAAGTATAAATATAGAGGCCAAGGCTGTGTGACAAGCCAACTTGAGCTTGCATTTCCTAGAGTACAGAGAGAAATAGAGTTTTGTTAGGAAATTAATGGGTGAAGCAGACACGTAACTAAAGTAAAATTGAGAAATAATGGGACAATAATCACACAGGGACACCAGGAATTACGTGGTTCGGCTTTTAGCCTACGTCCACGGGCGAAGACAGAAGGAAAATATTTTACTAGTGAAAAGGAGTTACAAGTATTGTAGTATTTTAGCTCACTTCCCAAAACCCCAATACACCCAAACTCTCAAATCACTAAGACAAAAACTTATAATTTTAAGCTCTCTAAACTCTCTCTTTAAACTTGCTTATTTGCTCTCTCTCGATGGAATTGAGAGCTGAAGAAATGGATAACGAGAGGGGAATTGAAGCCTTCTATTTATAGGCTTCATTTCTCCTCCATTTTAATAATAAAATAATATTATTAATATTTTATTATTTTTCCTTTCAAATCTTTCGGCTTCTTCTTTCTTCTTCTGTTCTTCTATCTTCTTCAAGCTTTTTTCTTCTTCTGTTCTTCTTTCTTCTTCAAGCTTTTCGGCATTCAAAATGGGTTGCATCTAGAAATGTGGTCTTCTAGAATTTGCTGACTTTGACAAGTTTGACTACTGGCTCATTCTCTTTGGGATTACTTAGAATCCCTTGAATCTCTTTCACCTGTAGGCGTAAGCTGAACCACGTAACCTCTGTGTTCTTCATCTTTGGTCTTTGTTTAGTTCATTGTTTATGATTTTTGGATCATTTCTTGGGTTCTTCCATCTGTATAATTGCTGTTCTTGATCTCTGTTTGTTACGAATTGATCAAGAATCTCTGTCGAGTTTGGTAATTGCGATTACAAAACAGAACGCTCTAGTCTTCTTACTGCGAGCAAGTTTACATCAAATGTTTCTCTAGCGTTTTTGACACTAGTCACAGACTTGCTTTTGGTCTAAGGAATTTGCTGATTAGTAGAATGGACAGCTGTCATGTGTGGGTTGCCCTTCATCTTTTTTAACAAAGAGTGTTTTACAGCTCGGCTGACCTGAATGCAATTTGAGACAGAGGTGACAGGTGACACAACCTATAACAAAATACCTTTGTTTTGAATTTTTGAAGCAATCAAAATGACGTTGTTTTGGGGTCGCCCTTTTGTCTAAGTAGCAATTTTCAGTAATAATAAAGGGTATGGTCCGGCATTTAGTGAATGAGATTTCATTGCCTCTCAACCTTACAATAAAATTCTAGTGTTTTGAACGGTCCCACGTTACCAGAATGTCAGCTAGACAACTATCACGCCACATTGCCAATTTTTTCTTTTCCTCTTTTTTTTTTTTCAAGAATTGGAAGATTCTCGGAAAATTATTATCCAAGTCAGTCATCTGCTTTGTTTTTTCAACTGGTTAGGTAGACGATGGTGACCAGTGTGTAAAAGCCGGTATAACAAAGGAAATGGAAGACTGTGCAGTCGTGTTTTACTTGAGCCCAATCCGTAGTTTATAAAAGAGCTGTGGTGTAGTTGAGCAAATTTGTGTGACCGAAAAAAGAAAACAAAAATGGCCAAGTACGGAGGTTCTTTGCTTGTCCGTTCTGTTCAAGAATTAGCCGAGAATCCTATGGTAGCTGTTCCTCCCAGATACATACGTCCTGAGCAAGATGCACCTGTCATTTCTGATGATAATTTGATCTCAAAGTTCCCAGTTATTGACATGCAGAGCTTGCTTTCTGAAGAATCAATGGATTCTGAATTGGCCAAGCTTGACTTCGCTTGCAGAGAATGGGGTTTTTTCCAGGTAAAAGACGAGACATTTTAAAATTGCAGCTTTGAAATGCCAAGATGGTTGTTCTTGTTTATTATTTATTTGTTCAAATTAACAAGTACAAGACCAAAAGAACAATGTAGTTGACATGTTTTATTGCTTCATATAATCACACATGGAATTAAGTCAGAGTTTGGTTAGATATTTATGCAAAGGAATCCCGTGTAAGACTTTACCTACTCTGTATTTGGTTCGGTAGCTTGAAAAAATATGCTTTAATCCAAATACATAAACAATACAACATAGCAATTTTTGGTCTACTCTGCACGTTTGCGCTAATTTGAAGACATGTTTGAAGTAATGCTGAGATTATCATGCTGTTGTACGGTTTGCTAATTCAAATGTATGACCAGACTTAATGATATTCTAGGTAACACTCTACTACATTAAACACTTGGCAATTATTCTTTTCTGCATTATTTCAGTTAGTAAATCATGGAGTAAGCTTGGCGTTAGTAGACGAAGTGAAGAAAGAGATACAGGAATTCTTCAATCTCAGCATGGAAGAGAAGAAAAAATATTGGCAGTATCCTGGAGAAGTAGAAGGATTTGGACAAGCCTTTGTTGTATCTGAGGAACAAAAGCTTGACTGGGGAGACCTGTTCTTCATGACTACTCTTCCTGTCCATCTGAGGAAACCCCACTTGTTTCCTAAGCTCCTTCCTTCTCTCAGGTTCTCTTTCTCTCTCTAATGCGAGAGAGTGTGTGTGTGTTCTGTTAAGTGATTGTGTATCCAGTGCAGGCTGCACATTGATTATTGTATCCAGCTGCTACTGGCCTACTGGTATGTTCACACCTTCCTTTTCTATGTAGGGATACCTTGGAAGTTTACTCAATGGAAGTGAATGCTCTAGCGATGAATTTAATATCGAGAATGGCAAAAGTCCTACATATCAAAGATGAGGAAGTGAGAGAATTCTTCGAAAATGGAATGCAATCAATGAGGATGAACTATTATCCTCCATGTCCTCAACCGGAGAAAGTTACGGGCCTTACACCCCATTCTGATGGCGTTGCACTTACCATTCTCCTGCAAATCAATGAAGCTGAAGGTCTCCAGATTAAGAAGGATGGAAAGTGGTTTCCTGTTAGGCCGCTGCCAAATGCTTTTATCGTCAACATTGGAGACATGCTGGAGGTAATGCTCGAGTAAACTTCCCTAACTTGCAATTTACAGTAGATCAGGTATTTCCTCATTGAGTTAACATCCATCAGGATGTAGAAACCACATAGCAGTAACAGCATGGTCACCAATTACAGGTTGAGGACTCTGTTTCAGCATTAAAAATGGCCATTTTCAGATTAGTTCCAGTGCTTACTTTTCTTCAACAATCACTTATGTCTCATTATCTAGAAGAACAATATCACTACTTTGTGAGGGACAGTCAATTACCGACTCAGATGTGATTGTCTCCAATATGTTTAGTCTTCACGTCCATTATTTTATGTCTCAAATATGAAATGCCCTTGAAATATTATATGATGCTGCATATGTTAATTGGCTTGATGCTATCTGAACCTCCTATAGAATTGATTCTGTTTGAGTAGAAGATCAAAAATCAGAACTAGGTCACACGGCTTTTGTGAATTTTGCATTGCAGGTAATAACCAATGGAGTATACCCTAGCATTGAGCATCGTGCTCTAGTAAACTCTAAGCAAGAAAGACTCTCCATTGCCACATTTCACACGGTGAAATATGATGGTGAAGTGGGTCCAGCACCCAGTTTGATCACTGAGAAAACACCAGCATTGTTCAGAAGAGTGACAACTGAAGAGTTCCTCAAGGCCCTTCTCTCGTGAGCTTCGTGAAAAATCTCATCTGGATTACATGAGAATACAACACAGTCAGGGCTAAGATTAGTTTATTTGATTTGTGAAAGAGTAAAAGATCTAGTCAAAAACATCAAATGATAGGTGCTCTTAAGATCGCGTGAGTATTTAGAAAGAAGAAATAAGTTCTACAAAAACTGTAAGAAGACTGGTAATCCCATGGTCATCGCGTTGATTATGTTTTAATGTAAATCAGATTATGTGAAATAAAGGTACCATGTCTCAAGGTTTAACGAGCACAATCATATAACTTTGGTTATACATGAAAGAATTATTACACACAAGCACAAGCAGAAGCAGCAGCGAAATTTGGAACTGAACGCAGGATCTACTTTATCTGAACCCACATGGCCACGCTTGGAACTTCTTTATAAACAACATAAAGAAGATAATATCCAGGAGGAGCAACTGCACCAGGATGATGGTGCTTCAGCTGTTATTCTGTGAAATCCAGGCAATATGCTGTTAATTACATCAACTAAATTTAACATAACCAGCCTCTGATTCATTGAGATACCATGTGTCGTAAAAGCTGGCGCGTCATTGTAACCAGAAGATCATCCTTATTTAATCTCAACTCGTTTGATCTAACCTTCATTGACAACCTTTTTCTGTAGCTGATCACCTTGTCTGAAAGCTCAAAACATTATTTGTTGCCTTAGCCCTGCCAGTGCCAACAATGGATAAAAATAAGTATGCGAAAATTTCTCTACCCTTGGCTCTGTTGGGTACTTCACATTATATTTGTAACCATCATTAGTGATGCTGCCTGCAACAAGATTTCCATTCGATAACAGCAGAGATGATGAATGGTACATTCTTGGAATAGTCGTAGCAGCCAATTCCTCAAACCCTTCTGGCTCTGCTGCGTTAGGCCTTGGGTCCTCTGCATTGTTCCAGGCTGCTGTTCCGATTTTTGCACCGTTAGGCATTAAAACATCTCCAGTTGGGAGAATCATCATGTCCCTCACTACACGAGGGGATGGCATTTTCTCGATCTTCCAGGTTGGATTTTGCTCTGTGATTTTGATTCTTCTGCAGTCTTGCAATGCCGGCAAGAACCGTTTCCGAATCTTCGCGTAGTAAAATGCATCCCGCATTGCACCTCCGCAAATCAATACCTCAGCATCTGTTACTTTTTCGTTTCCAGGATATAGTTTTATTGGAAGCAGAGCGGACATTCCTGAAGCCGGGTAGTTTCGGGACAAACCAGGAAGTTCAGGAAACTCGCGGACTAATTGGTTAGAGGCAGGATCAAGCAAGATGGAGCGGTTGTTTGAGAAAATGAATAGGTTTCCGTCAGGAGAGAGGTGGACAAAAGGGTGTAAATTGTTCTCCAATTTGAAAAAGGCCTTACCGTTGTTGTGCAAATTTCGTTGAACTCGCAAGCGCACGAATCTATTGTAGAATAGATCAATGGTGTCGAGTGTCGATCCCACGAGGAGGTGGATTTTAATTAGGTGTAGAATTAATTTTGTAAGTGGGCGATTTGATTTGTGGGGAAATTGATTTAAACTATGCTGGAAATTAAATTGGAATGGTAGGAATAAATTAAACTAGAAACTATTATAATAAAGTGCTTGGGTACCTGAATCCGTATCAACATGCATCATGGGCTAAATAATCCTTATTAATACCAATTAAATCATGAGGGGAGAATCCACACCTCATGAACCACGCTCTAATTAATATGGTGCTAAGGGCTTATCGTGCCAAATAATAATAACCTTATACTAGGGTGCTTAAAAACCAAGGCAGAATTAGACAAGATTATTATTATTTGTCGACGAAAAGTCAAAACCTCCACAGAAATTAGAGGGGAAGAGAAAATAAATTTACCAATTAAAGCCCATGACACATGTTGAGACTTCACCTTCAACCCAAGCTTAAAAGAAAATTAACTACTCATTATTAAATTAGGGGTAAAATGGGAATTTTATTAAAATACGTAGAAAATACAAGATGGAGAGAGAATTACAGAAAACTAAGCTCAAAAATGGATTCAGGGGTTTCCAATTAGGGGGGAGGCCCCCTTTTTATAGATACATTGAGTGAATCATGGCCATCGGATTAAAAATAGTTTGGACGCATAGAATTGCGCCACGTCATTAGTGAACAGTAACACGGTTTGACCACAGGTTTGACCACGCGGTTTGAACAGTAACACGGTTTGCACACGGTTTGAACAGTAACGCGGTCTGAACAGTGAATGTCCTGAGTTCAAAAGTGACGTCCGTTTTGCTATCCGAAATCTCGTTCATTGTGAAATGACCATGATATCCCTAAAATACATAAAATACTTAATTAAAACAAAACATATATGATTAAATAATAAGGGACTTAAATAAATAAAATTAGAGATGTTAGTGAGACTTGAAGTGTAAAATGACAATTTTCTCCTTTATAAATATACACTTTCTAATACTCAACACACCCCCCAACCAGCTTATTGCTAGTCCTTAGTAAATAAAGCGAAAATAAAATTCAAACCCAATTTTTTTTTTTTTGAACTAACTTGTTTATTCAATCAGACTAATGATAGTAATCAAATAAAAGTATAAGCATTATCTCCAGTCTAAAGAAACTTCACACCCACATCAACCATCCACATGAATCAACCAAGTAGATACAGCTACTTTCAAAAATGACATGTCAAACCCAAAAATCTCACCGGTAATAGTGACACTCTCACAAGGAAATTAAACCCAATAAAAATTATCACTTCAATGAATGATAAATTGAGTGAAGATAATAAAGAAATAATATCACACACTCTCACCAAGATGAAAATAATATGCCCACAACTTAGAAATAATACGATCTTAAGTCAAATAAAATACTAGTCAACCTAATTTATTTACTTATTTTTTTTCTTTTTTTTATTATTTTTTTATGCATCACTACATCTTTTTAGCCCATATAACTAGCTTCTACTTCAGACTATAGTTCCCTAAAATCAAGAAGGACTTTTATTAGGATGTAACGTGGGCTAGGAACATGGCTAACAAAGAAAGGAAAATAGAGAAAACAAAATAGATGTTTGAGAAAAATAATATCTTTTGGAAATTAAAAAGTTTACTAATATATCTCTTGGATCCAAAAGCCCACCCAATGCTTATCAATAATTGCCTTTATGTATTAAAATTAAAATTCAGTCTAGAAATGTGAAACTAAAGAAAATTAATGACTGTTTTCGAAAAGTAATGATTATTTTTATAATAAACCGTCATTAAACTTAACACTAGATTTTAACTATACATTTAATGATTGTTTCGAATAAAACCGTCATTTTAATTGTTTATTTTTAATGACGGTATTGATAACGAACCGTCATTAAAAATAACATTATATTTTAATTTTACATTTAATAACCGCTTTCGAATAAAACCGTCATTGTAAGTATTAATATTTTTAATGACAATTTTTATAACGAACCGTCATTAAAAATAATATTATATTTTAATTTTACATTTAAAATATAAAACCGTCATTAAATGCTTTGTCCGTTCATGGTCATTTCACAATATTATGACGGTTCACATAATAAAGGTCAAAAAAATTTTAATAACAATTCTTGAAAATAACCGTCATAACTTATGGGTCATTATTTTAAATTTTTGTAGTAGTGTAAATAGCTATACAATATTTACTTTCCTATTTTAGTATACCTGATTGTCTTTAACACTCCCCCTCAAGTTGAAGTGTATATTAATAACAACCAACTTGTCAAATAGTACTTCACAATGAGATGAACTCAATGCTTTCGTGAATAAGTCTATAATTTGGTTAGTGTTTCATATGTGTGCTGTCTTGACCAAACCCTCTTGAATCTTTTCATGAACCAAGTGACAGTCTATTTCAATATGCTTTGTCGGTTCATGAAAGACTGGGTTCGAGGCAATTTGTAGAGCAGCTGGGTTGTCACAAACAACATGACCGGTCGAGTATGTTTGATTTCCAAGTCTATCAAGATATTCTTCAACCAAGTAACTTCCCAACATGTAACACACATATACAATGACCTATTGTTGACCTTCCTGTGTCTTTACACCAAGCCCAATCAGCATCAACAAATGCCTTCAATTGGAGTGTGCTTGTGGAGGATAGGAGGATAGAGTGTCTTGGCGTGTGCTTTAAATTTTTAAAAACTCTATATGCAACCTCAAGGTGTGGTATACGGGATTTGTCCATAAGTTTGACTTAAAAAATTGACGGCATACAAAAAATCTGGTCTAGTAATGGTCAGGAATATCAATCTTCCCATAAGACATCTCTATGATGAAGGATCATTCAAAGGGTCTCCATCAGATTGTACAAGAACCAAGTTTTGTTCCATTGGGAACTTGGCTGGTTTAGCTCCTTCTAGTATCTCCAATGCAAATTTTCTTTAAGAAAGAAAAATCCTTTTGGAAGATCTTGCCACTTCTATGCCTAGGAAGTATTTGAGTTATCCAAGATTTTTAAGCTTGAATTGCTTGGACAAAAACTATTTTACGTCTTCAATATGTTGTACAATGTTGCCTGCCAAAATCACATCATCGACATACACAAGAATTGCCGGGAAACTACCAATATAGGATAGGACAAACAATGAGTATCCGCTTTCGATTGGTGAAAACCAGCAGCTTTGAAGGCTGAAAATAGCTTTATAAACCATTGCTTGGAAGCTTGTTTCAAGCCATATAAGCATCTTTTAGAGAAAAGACTCCATTCTATCAAGTTTCTTTCCACTAAACCAGGACCTATGTCTAACCCAAGATCAATCAATGGACATACAAGCAGGAAAAAATCCAATCTTTGAAAGAATAAGAACAAAAAAAGAACGAACAACCCAAGAAAACAGAGGTTATAGTGTTTCAACACTTAAGCACAATGCCTACGTCTACTTGAGGAAGATCATCAAGTGCACGCACAAGAAACAAGAGCAACCTCTCTCTTCTTTACAAATCTTGAGCCCTACTTGATTAGCTCTCCCAGAACACTCAAGAATTAGCTTATATAAATTGATTCTGGGTTTGTTACATTACCTGACACTTTTCCTCTAAAACCAACGTCTTTTAGTAACTTCAACATGCATGCTTCACGTGCTTACTAAAGACTCCTCTAAACGACATTTAATTATGCCCTTTGAGGCAATTTATTTTAATAAAGAATCATGCAGTATGCACATGATTTACTTAAGCCACCAACGTCGGTTTGTGCTCTGCAGCTTTAGAGATGATATATCATTCGAACTCGAATCCTCAAAATAATAGGTTGCTCATTTGAGTTTGAGCTCATATTACATCAATCTCCACCTTGAGCTCAAACTCCAGCTACTCCATTCTGCCATCTTCCTTTAATCTTGCAGTCATTAAAACCTCGCAAACCCCTCGCCAAGTTCATACAGAAATTGAACTTAGCTAGTGGCATTTCTTTAGAAAACATCACCGGATCTTGGTCTCAGAGAAATCTTGATGAGCTTTAATCTTCCCCCTGAGACTTCTGACCTTACAAAATGCAGCTTCACATCAATCTGCTTTGTTTTCTCATTGTGAGTCTAGTTCTTATTGAAATAAATTGCACTTTGGTTATTATAGTACGCAGCAACTGATTCTTGTTTTCCTCCTAATTTACTAAACGTTCTTTTTAATCAAATGGCCTCCTTGAAAGCTTCATCTGCAGCTATGTACTTAGCCTCTGTTGTTGATAGTGCCACCATACTTTGTAATGTGGTTTTTCGGTTCACAACACAGCCATCCAAAGTGAATAAGTATCTTGTTAGTGATCTTCTCTTATCAAGATCCCCAGTAAAATCAGAATCAACATACCTTACCAATATTACAGTCCTGGATTTTTGATCTATCATACACCAAACCACACTTCAAGGTCCCCCTTCAAATACCTCATTATCTATTGAACTACCCTCCAATGTTCATAATTGTCGTCAACGTTGGAGACATTATGGAGGTAATAATTATAGTAAATTAGCTTAGCTTGGCATTAACATCAGAATGCAAGCTCGACTCCGCTTGCAAAGAATGGGGAATTTTCCAGGTGAGCAACTTACTTAAGTACATGCTTTTCCATTGTTCAAGAATCAGACTGTGACCTACTTTGCATCAATAGGTTTGGTAACTTATGAGAAGTATACCTATTTCTTATGTTTGTTCTTCTGGTCTTCTTATATTTTAAGTTAGCCATAAGAAAAACCGCATAAAAATTTTGAATTGGGGAGTCTTCATCATCTTTTAGAACTAACTGATATTAATTGTAACTTTTCTCGATAGTTTGTGCACCATCTAGCTTGCTTCTTATAAAGATGTGAAGACTTATAAACAAATTTATAAACCATAATGGTTTTTTAATGCAACTGCAATATTCTTAGATAATTTAGTGAAAAGTAACAAATGCTTTTATAAATATCTAAATCAGCCAAATAACTTGCACTGTGTCTCAATAAAATACCTTGCCCAGTACGAACTTAGAGGCACTACCAACTATTGTCATCTTTGCTATTTTTCTTTTATAAATTGTTTCAGATGGTAAATCATGGAGTGAGCTCTGCATTTCTAGAGAAAGTAAAGAAGGAGGTTCATGAATTCTTCAACCTCAGCATGGAAGAAAAGAAAAAATATTGGCAGCGTCCAGAAGATCTAGAAGGATTTGGACAAGCATATGTTTTATCTGGGGAACAAAAGCTTGATTGGGGAGATGGTTTCATCATAACCACTCTTCCGGTCAATCTGAGGAAACCACACTTATTTCCTAAGCTCCCTCTTCCCCTCACGTTCTGTCTCTGTCTCTCTCTGGTAGATCTGTGCGCGTACGCTAGTGTGTTTTAGTCCAGTCTAGGTCCTTGAATTTTATTTGCAAACATTGAGAAGAACAAATTAAACCTTCTGTCTCATGTTTTATCTTCTTTTTTATTATAGAGACACCTTGGAAGTTTACTCAATGGAGTTAAAATCTCTAGCCATGAATCTGATATTGAAAATGGGAAAAATTTTAAACATCAAAGAGGAAGAAATGAAAAAATTCTTTGAAAATGGATTGCAAGTAATGAGGATGAATTATTACCCTCCATGCCTTCAGCCGAAGAAGGTTGTGGGTCTCACGCCTCATTCTGATGACAGTGGTCTTACTATTCTGCTACAGATCAATGAAGTAGAAGGTCTCCAGATAAAGAAAGATGGAGTGTGGATTCCTGTTACTCCCCTCTCAAATGCTTTCATCGTTAACGTTGGAGACATTATGGAGGTAATAATTATTGTAAATTAGCTTAACTTGGAATTAGCATCAGAATACAGGTTGGATTTTTGTTTCAACCTTTAACTAGCCCTCTAGGAGACTAGTATTGAATCCTCATTTTTCTTAGATTATTTATTTACTAAGATTATACAGTTAATGAAAAAATAATTGCTTCAGTAACCTTTTGGAACATATCAACTAAAACTCATGTAAAACTATAGAAGCTACTGAACAACTTCACCATCTTTGAGCTCTGCTTTATTGATTGTTCATGAAATGCCCCGAAAATGCTACAGATGTTCGAAAAAACATATCCATTTGAAGATCAACTTTTAGAATTTATTTTGTTAATAAAAGTTGAAGATCAAGTATGACTTAGCTAATGTCCTTTGAGAATTTTACATGGCAGATTATAACCAATGGGAAATATCGTAGTATTGAGCATCGTGCAACTGTAAATTATGTATAAGAAAGACTCTCCATTGCCACATTTAACTTCACGAGATATGATGGTGAAGTATACCCAGCATCCAGTTTGATCTCTGAAAAAGCACCTGCATTGTTTAGAAGATTGACAGTTGAAGAATACCTCAGTGGTAGGTTTGGTCGTGAGCTTAGGGGAAAATGCAGGTGCTTTTTATGAGATTGCAGGTGACGCGTACTTGAATATCATTCAATTATTTTTTGGCAACTTTACCTCTTCATTTATGATAAGTGTTGGATGCTCAATGAGTTATGCAATCAACCTATTCACGAACCATATAAAGTAGTAGTTTGGACTTGATTCAACTCAAGCTGGTTACTTGGACACTGTTGATATTTGAGTTTAGCTGCAGTTCTATTCTTTTCTAAAGATGGGATGATATGTTTGTAAAGTGAAATTTATAGTTTGTTACAGTGACTTTCCGATGGAAATGTCTCTTTATTGTTGCAAATAAACATGTGAAGAAAGTGAGACTACATGCTGAAAGTCTTACAATTTTTTTATCTTTAAATTTTTATCACAAGTCATACAAATTAATCAAATACCAAAAAAATCTCTTCTCGTTTTCCTCTGAAAAATAGAATGGGAGTTTATGAGTGGGTCGCAATGACTTTTCAAGTTCACCCACCAAGTGTTGGGTACTTCTAAGGGGTCTTAAGGCTAATGTCACGGGACGAGAGGTTCCGAACCCGTGCGGCACTCCCGCATTCGATGCTACGAGAGTAAGCCTAGTGGAAGTGGCACAATATCGACTGGTTTGACCCTGCCTCGGGCTCATCAGGAGAACGGCTCCAATTCCCAACCAGTGTGTAGGGCTTCGCCTAAATCCCCCTTCAGTGTTAAGTCCTCGACTAGCGACAAGCTCCCCAAACTCAACCGGGTCGGCCTGCCTGAACTCCTAGGGATCTAGGATTATTATAATTCCCCACACGCCCACTTCTGAAGCACACATCTCCTACAATCAGCACAACCATTATCGATATTAGCGTACAGGCGCATATCGCGGGTGTCACACTTGCGGACCGTGACATTCTCCCACCGCCATAACCATGCACGTCCTCGTGCATGAAGAGTACGCCTCGCAAATGTGCACCTCCACGCGAAAACGTGAAGATCGGCTTACCAATCTCACCCATTAACTCCCTGCCTACTCGTCCTCGATCCTGGGAGAGGACCCGCCTGCACACTGCCGCGGCATCGGTCAACGCGCGCTTGGGGTGAGAACCCGCCTGTTCGTCCCGCTTGTCGACCCTTTCGCTCACAAGGGTGGGGACCTGCGTGGTGCGGCATTGGAGCGCTTGGCGAGCTCGCAACGAGGGCTTCAAGAGATGGCAAGCGCGGCTCTGATACCATTTGTCACGAGACGAGAGGTTCCGAACCCGTGCGGCACTCCCGCATTCGATGCTACGAGAGTAAGCCTAGTGGAAGTGGCACAATATCGACTGGTTTCACCCTGCCTCGGGCTCATCAGGAGAACGGCTCCAGTTCCCAACCAGTGTGTAGGGCTTCGCCTAAATCCCCCTTCAGTGTTAAGTCCTCGACTAGCGACAAGCTCCCCAAACTCAACCGGGTCGGCCTGCCTGAACTCCAAAGGATCTAGGATTATTGTAATTCCCCACACGCCCGCTTCTGAAGCACACATCTCCTACAATCAGCACAACCATTATCGATATTAGCGTACAGGCGCATATCGCGGGTATCACACTTGCGGACCGTGACACTAAGCTTCCTTAGCTTTAGATCTTTTGTCCAGTTTATTTCTTCTAAGTGATTGTCAATAAAAGTTAACTTCTGTTGGAGAGGTAAAGTGAATAAGCATTCAGATAGAATTGAATTTAAAGATGGACACAGAAGAGCTGATAAAGAAGTGTAAAGTATATCACTGGTTGGAGACAAGTGAGGGAAAGTAACCCTAAAATGTAAAATGAAGGAAAAAAGGGAGAAGATCCTTGCGGGATGCCTGGTTGGGAAAAGTGTTGCTAAATAGAGAAGTGAAAAAAGAAAGTTTTAAAGTTGCTCTGCTCCCTGTATGGAAAACAATGAAGGATGTCAATATCAAAGAGCTAGGGGAAAATGTTTTTATCTTTCAAATTGGAAGTGAAGCTAATAAGCGAAAAGGTTTTGCAGGGTGTCCATGGCATTTTCATAGAGCATTAATTGTATTAACAGAGCCAGCTGGAATATGGGAGATAACAAAACAGGCTTTTACTCATGTTTCATTTTGGGTCCAAATACTCAATGTACCAATCATGTGCATGAACACAGAGACAATACGGGAACCGGGTGAAGCTATTGGAAGAGTAGAAAAAGTTGCCACAGATATTACAAGAGCATGTTTTGGCAAATATATTAGGCTTCGTATTTCGGTGGGCATTACTAAACCACTGATAAAAGCTTTATATTGGAAGCAGGAAGAGGATGAAGACAGAATGGATAGGGGAGAGCAAGAAGAAAAGGAGGATACAACAAACAAAAGAGACGAAGAAAAAAAAATTCCAATGCCAGTAAGATACGAAAAATGGCCAGATTTTTGCTATATTTCTGGGCATGTGGGGCATCAATACAGAGAATGAGCCAACTATAAAAATCAATTGAGGGAAGAGATGACATATGGGCCATGGATGAAAGCCCCAACAATAACAGAACAAATGAAGCAAAATAGAAGAAAAGAAAATGGCTAAACAGATCAAGGGAAGATAAGTCAAGGTTACACAACAACGGTGGTTCAAGGTAAACAGGAGAACCCAGAGACAAACAATAGAGTAATTCGAAAGCTAGGTCAAACGGGTACAGGTCAAGAACTATCACAAGGGGGGACTTCCCAAAAATGTCAAATCAAAATAGCAAAATGCATTTAGAGACAGCAGAAGACAATCAGGCAGTAGAAGAAAGTCAGCTTGAGGCCGGAAAAGAAAAGCCAATTGAAAAGGAAACAAGAGGTGAAAAATAAAAAAAGCACCAACTAGAAGAGGAAAATAAGCTGCGCATTTTTAGCCCAAAGAAAGGTGCCTCATCAGAAAAAATCTCATTATTAGACCAACAAAAAGCATCTATGAGCTAATTAAGCAAAGCCCAAGAGATGCAAATAGAAGCTGCAAGGCATACATGCCAAAAAATTCACTAGCCACAATAATATACCGAAAACAATGAAAAGTGCTAGTGAGGAAATACTTTGGGACAGTCTGTAAACAAAAAGAAAAAAGCTAAGGAGCCTAAAGAAAGTAGTAATATTAGCATCTCCAAAGACTAAATGCAAATTGATGCTAGAGGTACATAACAATGGAAGAAATGGAGCTGATGAAGTTCTTATGGAAGAATCAACGGCGGAGGCTGGCTACCAGCCCCACCGACAATAATGAAGATTATCAGTTGGAATGTTCGGGGACTAGAGGAATGATCGAGCGTTCTGAGAAGCTCAAAAAATTCTCCACTTACATAGACTGCAGGTGATGTTTCTATGTGAGATAGAGCTGAAGTCTAAGCAAATGGTGGATAAAAGTATGAAAATTAATTTTGCCAATTGCTTTACTGTCGATAAAAGTGGCCTAGGAGGTGGTTTGACTTTGCTATGGAACGATGGAATTCTTGTGGATATAAAATCATATAGAAAACACCACATTAATGATGTTGTTCATGCTGAAAATGAATGTTATTAGAGGTGTACGAGTATATATGGCCACCCTAAAATAACTCAAAACCATCATACATAGATGTTGTTGCGAAGATTAGCAGGACTCCCCTGACTGCCCTAGCTTTATTTCAGGGATTTTAATGAAATCCTACATCTAAATGACAAAAACATGAAATGATAGGAGTGTTTTAGCAGTAAATGAATTCAGGGAAGCTCTTAATTTTTGTGGCTTAAATGATTTAGGCTACAAAGGATATCCTTACACATGGTCAAATAGGTGGTTTGGGTCTCAGCTGGTAGAAGAAGAACTAGATAGATTTTTAGGCTGCAAAAATTGGGGAAAGGTGTTCAGGAAAATGCAGCTATACAGTTAACAACATAGACATCTGATCACAGCCCAATAATGATAGAAGTGGTGGAAAAAAATAGAGGAAGTAAGTATGGCAGGAGATTTTTTACGCGAATCCATTACGAAGACATGTGGAGTCCATATGAGAGGTGTAAAGAGATTATGAAGAATGAGTGGATGGACAAACAGAGATGGGACCAGAAAACCTTGTGATGCATTTCAAGAAGAAGGCAGGAAGTTCGATGGCGGAATTAAAGCTTTACAGCAAAGTTGAATTTGAAAGAAGAAAAAAGAAATTAGATAAACTACTTCAACAGCTGTAGAGTAAGAGAGAATGCTGGGAACAGTACGTCTGTGGGCAAGAAATCAAGAATATCGAAAAGCAAATTAATTGAATTTTGTTAGAGGAAGAGATTTATTGGAGACAAAGATCCAGAGTAGTATGGCTTAAAGAAGGTGATAAAAACAAAAAATTCTTCCATTCCAAAGCTTCAGCTACGAAGATGAAGAATACAATTGAAGGGATTTTTAATGAAATTGGCAGTTGCACAGAAGAACCAGAAGGGATCGAAAGGGTTTTCTATGAGTATTTTGCAAACCTCGTCACCTCAACACATCTCATGGATAGTCAGCTAGAGAAAGCTTTCAAGAACATGCCTCAGAGAGTGATAGAAGATATGAACGAGCAATTGAACCAGGTGATGCACCCAACAAAAGCTCCTGGCCCCGATGGTCTACCAGTTGTCTTTTTCCAGAAACATTAGAATGCTATCAGCAAAGAAGTCATTTCTACATGTTTGCACATCCTCAACAAAGGAGGTAATATTGCCCCTTTGAATCACACTTATATTGCATTAATTCTCAAGTGTGAAAAGCCTAAAAGAGTGGGTGATTTTAGACCTATTAGCTTATGTAATGTCATTTATAGGATAGTAGCAAAGACTATAGCTAACAAGTTAAAAGAAATGTTGCATCTAGTAATATCACATACTCAAAGTGCATTCATCCCAAGTAGACTTATTACAGACAATAAAATCATCGAGTATGAGTGTTTGCATAAAATTAGGCTTAGTAAAAGCAAAAAAGGTGGTCTAGTAGCTCTAAAATTATATATTAGCAAGACTTATGATTGGGTAGAGTGGAGATTTCCAAAGCATACAATGGAGGTACTGGGTTTTCTTCAAATTGGGTAGATCTGATTATGAGATGTATCACTACCCCCTCCTTTTCAATTTTGAACCTAAAGGACTAATTCAACCTCGACGAGGGCTCAGACAAGGCTGTCCTTTATCCCTGTATTTATTTATCTTGTGTGCAGAGGTCTTCTCAAATTTGATGACTCAAGCTGAGAAGAATAAGCTAATCAAGGGGTTGAGTTTCAATAAAGAACTATCAATTAGTCACCTTCTTTTTGCGGATGACAGTCTAATCTTCACAAGAGCCACTTTTAAAGACTGCTCAAATTTGAAGAAAATTTTTTATTGCTACGCTGAGGCATCATGACAAATTTTCAATTACGAAAAATCCTCCATGTTTTTCAGTAGAATGACTCAACCGGCACAAATAGCTGCATTCAAGAATTTGTTCCAGCTAAAAGTAGTGTCACAACATGAAAAATATCTGGGGTTGCCTTCTATGGTGGGGAGGAATAAGCTAAATTTTTTCAACAGCATCAAACTCAGAGTGCTGAGTAAAATATCCAATTGGCAGTTAAAGATGTTTTCCAGAGGAGGAAAAGAGGTGTTGATAAAAGCTGGTGCGCAGGCAGTTCCTGCTTATGTCATGAGCGTGTTTAAGCTACCAGTAGGGTTATGTGAAGATATTCAGAGGGCCATTGCAAGATTTTGGTGGTGCTCAAAACAAAACCAAAGGTCCATTCATTGGGCCAAATGGGAAAGCGTGTGTCAAGCAAACTATAGAGGCGGTCTGGGGTTCAGGGATTTAGTTTGTTTTAATCAAGCACTGGTGGCGAAACAGGGGTGGAGAATCATAAAAAATCCCAATTCAATGGTGGCAAAAGTGTTAAAGGCCAGATACTTCGAAGACACCGAATTCTTAAAGGCTAATTTATGATCAAATCCATCTTTCATATAAAGAAGTATTATGTGGGGGAGGCAAATAATAAATTAGGGGCTGAGATGGAGAATTGGAGATGGGAGGAGTGCTCAGATATATCACAGCTGCTAGATCCCAAGACCTAAGACTTTTAAACCTTTCTCTCCTCCAAAGCTACCAATGGAGTCGACAGTACCTGAACTTATAGATGTGGAAAATAAATGGAAGAAGTTGTTGGTTCAGCAAAGCTTTGTTAAGGAACAGATTCTTAGAATTCCTCTTCCCAGAAATCCCAGCCCGGATCAACCACTATGGCATTTTGACAAAAGAGGGGAATACACAGTTAAGAGTGGATATCAAGTGGCCTTAACTCAGAAGTTTCCTAATTAGCCAAGCAGTTCAAAAAGAAACTAAACTTCATGGAGCATAATATGGAATACAGAGCTACCAACAAAAATCAAAATTTTTATGTGGAGGATGGTTAAAAATCTTCTGCCAACAGCAACCAATTTGTGGAAAAAAAAAAGTTGTTACAAAGCCCTTGGTGCCAGAGATGTCAAAGAATAGAGGAGACGATGGCTCATGCTATTTTTAATTGTAAAGTTGTTCAGAAGATATGGAGCCTTACAGACTATGCGAATGAAATAAGGGAGTCTAGATGCGAAGAAGTGGCCAGCCTGTTGATAGAAATGGCTAAAAAGAAATGCAAAACTGAGATAGAACTGATATTTGCTTTATGTTTGGTAGTTTGGCACTCAAGGAATCTTCACATTCTCAAGAACTAAATGGAAGATTCCCAGATATCAATTGCAAGAGCTGAAGCTGTGGTGAATTAATACAAAAAAATTAGACAGCCTGAGTTCCAATCGAAGCTGGAAAAGAAAGCCATTAACAGTCAACAGTGAAAACCACCACCAGCAGGGTACTTTAAAGGGAATGTGGATGCTACAGTGCGAGAAGAGCAAGATAAAAAAGGCTTAGGAGTGGTGATAAGAAACTCAGAAGGAAAGTGTGTGGCAGCAGCCATGAAGCCATCGACTTTCCATAGGAGTGTGGCATATTCTGATGCTCAAGCTGAAGCTTAAAGCTGGGATTGGAAATTGCAGAAATTGCAGGTTGCATGCCTTTGATTATAGAGACAGATTCGCAGGAGGTGGTAGCTTTAGTTCTTATCAGGAAAAGCACAAGGACTGAAATGTTTTGGATCGTTTCTGAAATCCAAGAAAGGATCAAGAGACAGGCCAAATACAATATGAATCAAGAAATTGTAATAGAGTAGTTCATTCATTAGCTAAAGCAGCATTGAAACAAGAAAGTATTGTCTCATGGCTGGTTAATATTCCAGACAACTTTTTGTATGAGAAATTAAAGAGAGTTTCATATAATAAAAAAAAGAAGAAAGTGAGACTGCTCGTGAGTCTGTTACTTTAGTTATGGGTTACTTATGTGACTGCTTGAGCAAAGTAATAACGGCGTGCCTCCCAAGTATAAATATAGAGGCCAAGGCTGTGTGACAAGCCAACTTGAGCTTGCATTTCCTAGAGTACAGAGAGAAATAGAGTTTTGTTAGGAAATTGATGGGTGAAGCAGACACGTAACTAAAGTAAAATTAAGAGATAATGGGACAATAATCACACAGGGACACCAGGAATTACGTGGTTCGGCTTTTAGCCTACGTCCACGGGCGAAGACAGAAGGAAAATATTTTACTAGTGAAAAGGAGTTACAAGTATTGTAGTATTTTAGCTCACTTCCCAAAACCCCAATACACCCAAACTCTCAAATCACTAAGACAAGAAATTATAATTTTAAGCTCTCTAAACTCTCTCTTTAAACTTGCTTATTTGCTCTCTCTCGATGGAATTGAGAGCTGAAGAAATGGATACCGAGAAGGGAATTGAAGCCTTCTATTTATAGGCTTCATTTCTCCTCCATTTTAATAATAAAATAATATTATTAATATTTTATTATTTTTCCTTTCAAATCTTTCGGCTTCTTCTTTCTTCTTTTGTTCTTCTTTCTTTTTCAAGCTTTTCGACATTTAAAATGGGCTGCATCTAGAAATGTGGTCTTCTAGAATTTGCTGACTTTGACATTCTCCCACTTGGAGATTAGATTGAGAACCAATCAATCTCCACACCATCCTTTCTACTTCGCCATAGTCATGTTGTCTACGTTTCTGCTAAGCCACAAGAGGATCTACTCCAAACAAACTTGTCAGTATTGATTGGCTTAGTCAAAACATCTGCTAGGTTCTCTTTCGTATGGATTTTCAGTAAATCCACACTTCCGACTTCCACTACTTCTCGAATGAAGTGATACTGAACTCCTATGTGCTTTGTCCTGGAATGAAAGGCTGGATTCCTTGCAATAAGTAAGGCACTCTGACTGTTACAAAACACAGAAATTTTCTGTTGTTTGTGCCCGAGCTCCTCCAATAACCTTTGTATCCAAATAGCTCCCTTGCAAGCTTGTGTAGCTGCCATGTATTCTGCTTCTGTTGTAGATAAAGGCACAACGGTCTGTAGTTTCGAAACCCAGCTTACAGCTGATCCCGCAAGTGTAAACACATAGCCAGTAGTGGATTTCCTTTTATCAAGGTCTCCTGCAAAATCTGAATCCACATAGCCCCTGACAGTAAACTCTGATCCTTCATAACATAATGCAACATCTGAGGTTCCTCTGATGTATCTTAAAATCCTCTTCACAGCTATCCAATGCTCTCCACTAGGATTCGTCGTATATCGACTGACTGCTCCCACTGCTTGTGCAATATCTGGTCTTGTACATATCATAGCGAACATCAAACTTCCCACTGCTGATGCATACGGTACTCGAGACATCTCTTTCCTCTCTACTTCATTGCTAGGGCACATACTTGAGGATAATTTGAAATTAACAGGAAGTGGGGTAGAAATTGACTTACAATCTTGCATGTTGAAGCGTCGCAAGATTTTCTTCAAGTAGTTTTTCTGAGAAAGCCAAATCTTCCTGTTATTTCTGTCTCGGTGAATTTGCATCCCTAGAATCTTGTTTGCTGGTCCCAAGTCCTTCATTTCGAACTCCCTAGCCAATTGTGCCTTCAATTCTTGGACTCGATCTTTGTTGGGGCCTGCTACCAACATGTCATCTACGTACAACAGCAAAATGATGAAATCATTATCATCAAATCTCTTGTAATATGCACAATGGTCTGAACTGAGTCTGTTGTATCCAAGGCTCATGATGAAGGAATCAAATCTCTTATACCAACACCTCGGCGCCTGTTTGAGACCATATAGAGATTTGTTCAACCTGCAAACTAAGTTCTCCTTTCCTTTTTCAGCAAAACCTTCTGGTTGAAGCATATATATTTCTTCTTCAAGTTCTCCATGAAGAAATACAGTTTTCACATCTAACTGCTCAAGATGTAGGTCAAATGTAGCACACATTGCCAAGACTATTCTATTCGATCAAGCATGTGTGAGTCGAACCACCGGAGAAAATATCTCGTTGAAGTCAATACCTTCTTTCTGAGTATATCCTTTCATCACCAATCTTGCATGATATCGCTCCACTTAGTCATTGCCATCACGTTTGATCTTATAGACCCATTTGTTTCCAATGGCTTTTCTTCCATGTGGTAGTGGTACAAGTTCCCATGTCTTGTTCTTGTGTTGAGCTTCAATTTCTTCTTACATTGCTGTCATCCACAAAGCAACATCTGAGTTGTTTAAAGCTTCATGAAAAGTTGATGGCTCTCCATCCTCTGTTAGAAGACAATACGCAACATTGATCTCTGTGACATACTCCGAGTGCCACGTTGGCGGTCGTCTCTCACGAGTTGATAGACGAACTTCTGGAGCCTCAGACTCGATTGGTTCTTGTTCCTCGTGCTCTGGTGCTGCTTCCGAAGAATCTGAATCTTCTGGATTATTTTCTACAAATACCGGGACAGTCTCTGACTTTTCTTTTACAGTGTCATCATCTCTATCTTTCCTTTGCAGTTGATCTTCTGTAAAGATCACATCTCTGCTGATGACGATCTTGTGGGCAGTGGGATCCCAAAGACGATACCCCTTAACTCCATCAGCATATCCCAAGAAGATACATCTCCTAGATTTTGGATCTAGCTTTGTTTTTTCTTGGGCATTGTACATCACGTACACAGGACATCCGAATGCATGTAGGTGAGAGTAATCTGCTGGCTTTCCAGTCCACATCTCCATCGCTGTCTTTAGCCCAATTGCTGTGGATGGTGACCGATTTACTATATAACAGGCAGTTTTGGCTGCTTCTGCCCAAAATGAATTAGGTAGACCCGCAGTCCTTAACATAGCTCTTATCCTTTCTGTAATAGTTCTGTTCATCCGCTCTGCCACTCCATTTAGTTGAGGAGTGTATGCCACCGTGAACTGCCTCTGAATACCTTCTTGCTTACAAAAAGTAAGAAACTCGCCGTCTGTATACTCTCCACCATTATCTGTCCTCAAGCACTTGATCCTTTTCCCAGATTCAAGTTCAACCCGCGCTTTGTACTGTTTGAACACCGAAAACACATCTGACTTTTTCTTAATTGGATACACCCAACATCTCCTGGAATAATCATCAATGAAAGTCACCATTTACTTTGCACCTCCCATGGACATATCAGATGATTCCCAAACATCAGAATGAATTAAGTCTAATATGCATTTACTTCTAGCAACAGATCTACTGAGCTTTAATCTATGCTGCTTACTTGTAACACAATGCTCGCAAAATGGTAAACTTACCAATTTGAGTCCCGGAAGCAATTTTCGCTCAGAGAGAATCTCCAAACCTTGTTCCGACATGTGGCCGAGTTTGAGATGCCACATCATCGTTGATTCCTCTCCATTTGATGCGACACACGCATCAGCCTCCTGTAGTGTTTCTCCTTTAAGCATGAATAGATTAGCACCGATCTTTTCCGCCTTCATTAATACAAGCGCGCCTCTAGTAATCTTAATGATCCCATTTTTAACATGAGTTTTGCACCCATGACTATCTATTTGTCCCAAGGACAACAGATTTTTTTTCAGGTCGTTGACATGTCGTACGTCCCCAATTGTGCGAATTGTACCATCAAACATTTTAATTTTGATAGTACCAATACCAGCGATCTCCAAGGCGTGATCATCTCCCATGTATACAGATCCTCCTGAGATAGGTTCATATGTGTGGAACCATTCTCTCTGAGAGGTCATGTGCCAGGTAGCTCCTGAGTCTATAAGCCAGACGTCAGATAGTCGTTTTCTGCCTTCTGAAACAGTTATTGCCTCGCTGTAGAGAATTTCGCCATCATCCGAGGTACTTGCTACACATCCCTGAGTATTTGATGACTCAGGTTCTTTGCCATCTCTTCTCTTCTGGTTGTTCCAACACTCTTTCTTGACGTGCCCTTTCTTGCCACAGTTGTAGCATTTAACATTCTTCTTACTTCTGGATTTTGATCTACCATGATTGTGACTCCCACTGGGGCCACGTTCTGTTGATCTCCCTCTCGTCACCGATAACGCTTCTGCTTGTTGCGAACTTACTTGTCTGTCTTCCTTACTTTTCCGCCTGCTTTCCTCATTTAATACAGAGGCTGCAATATCGTCGAAAACTAAACTGTCCGCTGGATTGTTGTTCGTCAGGTTGATGATGAGTTGATCATACAAATCTGGTAGACTTTAAAGTAGAAGCTCTGCATGTTCATTTTCCTCTATTTTATGACCCAACGATGTGAGTTGTGAAAATAGAGCCTTCAAGGTGTTGATATGGTCAGTCACCGTTGTAGATTCCGTCATTCGAAGAGTATAGAGTTTCCTTTTCAAGAAGATTTTGTTGTGTAGTGACTTGGCCTCGTACAATTTTGTGAGAGTATCTCATATTTCCATCGCTGTATTTTTCTCCTCTACACTGGATAACACCCCGTCTGCAAGTGCCAGGTGTAGATCAGCAATTGCATTACCGTCCATCTCATTCCACTTGTCATCAGTTATCTCCATGGGCCTTTCTCCAATTGCTGCTAAGCAATTATTTTTCCTCAGAATTGCCCTCATCTTCATTTTCCACAACGAGAAATTGTTCCTGTTGAACTTCTCAATTTTATACTTTGCTGCCATTTTGTTGATAAATACCGCACACAAACTAGTGTACCACCCTGAATAGTTGTGAGTATGTGTGAGAATGCACACCAGGAAAGTTCCCAGGAAAGACTGGAGGGGTCACAAACGGTCCCACTTAAAACCCAGACTCCTTAGGCTCTTATCACCTTTGTGACAGAACTTTCGTAGATATGTACAAAACCACACAGTTGCTTTACTCACACCACTACTCCCTGATTTGCACCGTAAAATTCTTGGATCGCTCTCACCGTTTCTCGTGAACAGTACCGTATATGTAAACAGTACCGTATATGTGAACAGGACCGTATATGTGAACAGGACCCGACTCCAGAAATACAACCAATAGCTCTAATACCACTGTTAGGAAATTGATGGGTGAAGCAGACACGTAGCTAAAGTAAAATTGAGAAATAATGAGACAATAATCACACAGGGACACCAGGAATTACGTGGTTCGGCTTTTAGCCTACGTCCACGGGTAAAGACAGAAGGAAAATATTTTACTAGTGAAAAGGAGTTACAAGTATTGTAGTAATTTACCTCACTTCCCAAAACCCCAATACAACCAAACTCTCAAATCACTAAGACAAGAACTTGTAATTTTAAGCTCTCTAAACTCTCTCTTTAAACTTGCTTATTTGCTCTCTCTCCATGGAATTGAGAGCTGAAGAAATGGATAACGAGAGGGGAATTGAAGCCTTCTATTTATAGGCTTCATTTCTCCTCCATTTTAATAATAAAATAATACTATTAATATTTTATTATTTTTCCTTTCAAATCTTTCGGTTTCTTCTTTCTTCTTCTGTTCTTCTTTCTTCTTCAAGCTTTTTTCTTCTTCTGTTCTTCTTTCTTCTTCAAGCTTTTCGGCATTCAAAATGGGTTGCATCTAGAAATGTGGTCTTCTAGAATTTGCTGACTTTGACAAGTTTGACTACTGGCTCATTCTCTTTGGGATTACTTAGAATCCCTTGAATCTCTTTCACCTGTAGGCGTAAGCTGAACCACGTAACCTCTGTGTTCTTCATCTTTGGTCTTTGTTTAGTTCATTGTTTATGATTTTTGGATCATTTCTTGGGTTCTTCCATCTGTATAATTGCTGTTCTTGATCTCTGTTTGTTACGAATTGATCAAGAATCTCTGTCGAGTTTGGTAATTGCGATTACAAAACAGAACGCTCTAGTCTTCTTACTGCGAGCAAGTTTACATCAAATGTTTCTCTAGCGTTTTTGACACTAGTCACAGACTTGCTTTTGGTCTAAGGAATTTGCTGATTAGTAGAATGGACAGCTGTCATGTGTGGGTTGCCCTTCATCTTTTTTAACAAAGAGTGTTTTACAGCTCGGCTGACCTGAATGCAATTTGAGACAGAGGTGACAGGTGACACAACCTATAACAAAATACCATTGTTTTGAATTTTTGAAGCAATCAAAATGACGTTGTTTTGGTGTCGCCCTTTTGTCTAAGTAGCAATTTTCAGTAATAATAAAGGGTATGGTCCGGCATTTAGTGAATGAGATTTCATTGCCTCTCAACCTTACAATAAAATTCTAGTGTTTTGAACGGTCCCACGTTACCAGAATGTCAGCTAGACAACTATCACGCCACATTGCCAATTTTTTCTTTTCCTCTTTTTTTTTTTTCAAGAATTGGAAGATTCTCGGAAAATTATTATCCAAGTCAGTCATCTGCTTTGTTTTTTCAACTGGTTAGGTAGACGATGGTGACCAGTGTGTAAAAGCCGGTATAACAAAGGAAATGGAAGACTGTGCAGTCGTGTTGTTTACTTGAGCCCAATCCGTAGTTTATAAAAGAGCTGTGGTGTAGTTGAGCAAATTTGTGTGACCGAAAAAAGAAAACAAAAATGGCCAAGTACGGAGGTTCTTTGCTTGTCCGTTCTGTTCAAGAATTAGCCGAGAATCCTATGGTAGCTGTTCCTCCCAGATACATACGTCCTGAGCAAGATGCACCTGTCATTTCTGATGATAATTTGATCTCAAAGTTCCCAGTTATTGACATGCAGAGCTTGCTTTCTGAAGAATCAATGGATTCTGAATTGGCCAAGCTTGACTTCGCTTGCAGAGAATGGGGTTTTTTCCAGGTAAAAGACGAGACATTTTAAAATTGCAGCTTTGAAATGCCAAGATGGTTGTTCTTGTTTATTATTTATTTGTTCAAATTAACAAGTACAAGACCAAAAGAACAATGTAGTTGACATGTTTTATTGCTTCATATAATCACACATGGAATTAAGTCAGAGTTTGGTTAGATATTTATGCAAAGGAATCCCGTGTAAGACTTTACCTACTCTGTATTTGGTTCGGTAGCTTGAAAAAATTATGCTTTAATCCAAATACATAAACAATACAACATAGCAATTTTTGGTCTACTCTGCACGTTTGCGCTAATTTGAAGACATGTTTGAAGTAATGCTGAGATTATCATGCTGTTGTACGGTTTGCTAATTCAAATGTATGACCAGACTTAATGATATTCTAGGTAACACTCTACTACATTAAACACTTGGCAATTATTCTTTTCTGCATTATTTCAGTTAGTAAATCATGGAGTAAGCTTGGCGTTAGTAGACGAAGTGAAGAAAGAGATACAGGAATTCTTCAATCTCAGCATGGAAGAGAAGAAAAAATATTGGCAGTATCCTGGAGAAGTAGAAGGATTTGGACAAGCCTTTGTTGTATCTGAGGAACAAAAGCTTGACTGGGGAGACCTGTTCTTCATGACTACTCTTCCTGTCCATCTGAGGAAACCCCACTTGTTTCCTAAGCTCCTTCCTTCTCTCAGGTTCTCTTTCTCTCTCTAATGCGAGAGAGTGTGTGTGTGTTCTGTTAAGTGATTGTGTATCCAGTGCAGGCTGCACATTGATTATTGTATCCAGCTGCTACTGGCCTACTGGTATGTTCACACCTTCCTTTTCTATGTAGGGATACCTTGGAAGTTTACTCAATGGAAGTGAATGCTCTAGCGATGAATTTAATATCGAGAATGGCAAAAGTCCTACATATCAAAGATGAGGAAGTGAGAGAATTCTTCGAAAATGGAATGCAATCAATGAGGATGAACTATTATCCTCCATGTCCTCAACCGGAGAAAGTTACGGGCCTTACACCCCATTCTGATGGCGTTGCACTTACCATTCTCCTGCAAATCAATGAAGCTGAAGGTCTCCAGATTAAGAAGGATGGAAAGTGGTTTCCTGTTAGGCCGCTGCCAAATGCTTTTATCGTCAACATTGGAGACATGCTGGAGGTAATGCTCGAGTAAACTTCCCTAACTTGCAATTTACAGTAGATCAGGTATTTCCTCATTGAGTTAACATCCATCAGGATGTAGAAACCACATAGCAGTAACAGCATGGTCACCAATTACAGGTTGAGGACTCTGTTTCAGCATTAAAAATGGACATTTTCAGATTAGTTCCAGTGCTTACTTTTCTTCAACAATCACTTAAGTCTCATTATCTAGAAGAACAATATCACCACTTTGTGAGGGACAGTCAATTACCGACTCAGATGTGATTGTCTCCAATATGTTTAGTCTTTACGTCCATTGTTTTATGTCTCAAATATGAAATGCCCTTGAAATATTATATGATGCTGCATATGTTAATTGGCTTGATGCTATCTGAACCTCCTATAGAATTGATTCTGTTTGAGTAGAAGATCAAAAATCAGAACTAGGTCACACGGCTTTTGTGAATTTTGCATTGCAGGTAATAACCAATGGAGTATACCCTAGCATTGAGCATCGTGCTGTAGTAAACTCTAAGCAAGAAAGACTCTCCATTGCCACATTTCACACGGTGAAATATGATGGTGAAGTGGGTCCAGCACCCAGTTTGATCACTGAGAAAACACCAGCATTGTTCAGAAGAGTGACAACTGAAGAGTTCCTCAAGGCCCTCTTCTCTCGTGAGCTTCGTGAAAAATCTCATCTGGATTACATGAGAATACAACACAGTCAGGGCTAAGGCCAGTTTATTTGATTTGTGAAAGAGTAAAAGATCTAGTCAAAAAACATCAAATGACAGGTGCTCTTAAGATCGCGTGAGTATTTAGAAAGAAGAAATAAGTTCTACAAAAACAGAAAGAAGACTGGAAAACTTATTGTCATCGTGTTGATTATGTTTTAATGTAAATCAGATTATGTGAAATAAAGGTACCATGTCTCAAGGTTTAACGAGCACAATCATATAACTTTGGTTATACATGAAAGAATTATTACACACAAGCACAAGCAGAAGCAGCAGCGAAATTTGGAACTGAACGCAGGATTTACCTTATCTGAACCCACATGGCCACGCTTGGAACTTCTTTATAAACAACATAAAAAAGATAATATCCAGGAGGAGCAACTGCACCAGATGATGGTGCTTCAGCTGTTATTCTGTGAAATCCAGGCAATATGCTGTTAATTACATCAACTAAATTTAACATAACCAGCCTCTGATTCATTGAGATACCATGTGTCGTAAAAGCTGGCGCGTACATTGTAACCAGAAGATCATCCTTATTTAATCTCAACTCGTTTGATCTAACCTTCATTGACAACCTTTTCTGTAGTTGATCACCTTGTCTGAAAACTCAAAACATTATTTGTTGCCTTAGCCCTGCCAGTGCCAACAATGGATAAAAATAAGTATGCGAAAATTTCTCTACCCTTGGCTCTGTTGGGTACTTCACGTTATATTTGTAACCATCATTAGTGATGCTGCCTGCAACAAGATTTCCATTCGATAACAGCACAGATGATGAATGGTACATTCTTGGAATAGTCGTAGCAGCCAATTCCTCAAACCCTTCTGGCTCTGCTGCGTTAGGCCTGTATAAAACTGGCACGAAATTTGGGTCCTCTGCATTGTTCCAGGCTGCTGTTCCGATTTTTGCACCGTTAGGCATTAAAACATCTCCAGTTGGGAGAATCATCATGTCCCCCACTACACGAGGGGATGGCATTTTCTCGATCTTCCAGGTTGGATTCTGCTCTGTGATTTTGATTCTTCCGCAGTCTTGCAATGCCGGCAAGAACCGTTTCCGAATCTTCGCGTAGTAAAATGCATCCCGCATTGTACCTCCGCAAATCAATACCTCAGCATCTGTTACTTTTTCGTTTCCAGGATATAGTTTTATTGGAAGCAGAGTGGACATTCCTGAAGCCGGGTAGTTTCGGGACAAACCAGGAAGTTCAGGAAACTCGCGGACTAATTTGTTAGAGGCAGGATCAAGCAAGATGGAGCGGTTGTTTGAGAAAATGAATAGGTTTCCGTCAGAAGAGAGGTGGACAAAAGGGTGTAAATTGTTCTCCAATTTGAAAAAGGCCTGGCCGTCAACTCCGAAAAGTTGGTCGTTGGTATTTTTTAGCAAGGGTAAGAAGATGGCTTGCTTTTTGGATTGGCCTTGTGATGGAATATATTCGTAGCTAAAAATGCCGGGGCCACCGACCAGGATGAAGCCCCCGTCAGGTAAGGTCACCTGTGTTGAGTACCTTCATTGTCAAGGTACAAGACACAGTAAATTTCTTGAACCAAAAAGGAAATTTGTATACAGTTTCAGGTATACAAGTTTCACATTCTAGATTACAAAAATACGTCCTCGCGAAATAGGAGTGCTGATACAAAAAAGATCATTGTTGAGTAGTTTGTAAAATTTTTCTGCTGACACAAAAGATCTGAGGATCGAATCAAGTTCACAGAAATAAGGAGGTACGGTTACCAGTCGCTCTATGCTTATAAAATGAAAATGATATTGTTGAGTATATAAAGATGATGCCATCGAGGATCAGCCAACGCTGTTGAGCTTTCTCTCCCGTCACAGGTGTCATATGTTGACAGATAAGAGATATCACTCTATGTTTGCTCCTCCATTTCCTCCGGCGCTAACCAAGTTTCCATCCACAGTTAGGCCACCGGCTGATGTGTCGGTTTCAAGCTGTCAATTTCAAGAAATCAATATAAATCTCATTTTCTTAAACTGTTTTCAAATTGAAATTTCAAGAACTGAATGGCACCAACAGTCCGGTTCACTGACCGGTCAGGAACACGGCAAGGCATTTTGTTCGGTAGCAATGGAATCTTTGATATTCTCCAGACTGTAGCATCATACATTAAAACCTTGTTAATTCTTGGAAGCAGGATTGCATGCATAGCTGAGACACCGGAATTTTCGGATACAAGCTCCCATTCGCCATTATATTTTCCTGTGCTAGCATTTTTTCCGAAAAATTTGAAGACCTCTCCTTGTCGTTGTCTTTTGGCCCATGTCGAAATTTGAAAAAAGGCCTGGAAATCGAAAGAAAGGATTTTGGAAGAACAGTGCTTGCCTAGAAATGAACAGGAGAGGAGAAATGTACAAAACTTTTAAGAGTACTAATGCCATTGTAGGATCAATGGCTTCTACAAAGGCTTTGTTGTTTTGGATGACAATAATAATGATCAGACTATAAGACACTTGATATGTTTTTACACTATTCTCTTGTTTTAAAATTTGTTAAAAAATATGCCAAAATTAATATACAATTTTTGTTGAAATGTTGTTACTACTAGTTTAGTAGCAGGAGGATCTGTTAGGCTTTTAATTTGTGAACAGAATAAATCAATTTAAAGACAATGAATTTTAACTGACTGTTAGTTAACTATCGAAGCAGCAAATCAGCAGAAACAGAATAAAAGTATTTTTTTTAATTAATTTTCGAATCCTCTACCTCTCCTAAGTTTTGAAATTAGGTGATCAGTCAAATAAAACTGTTTAAAGAGCAATTAGAGAAAGCCTCTAAGTACAAAATAAAAGCAGTTTGGCCTAACATTAAAAGATTTTTTTGTTGTTACTAAATGAAGCTCTAATCCAAATGAGTGATTAAATAAGTTCTTATAGGAAATACAAAGTGAGTATTTTATTATTAAGAGAAACTTATGAAAAAATATTAAGAATCTTGTTTCAATTTTATTATAGAATAATAATAATGAGTAATAAATTCAAGCCTTAATTAAAGTAAAATACAAAATTAATACTAGGAAACTTAATAAAATAAGAAAAAGATTATAAAAAAAGTCAAAATTATTCCCAAGGCTACATCCACTTTTCATAGTAAATTCTTCTCCCTGTAGAAAATAATTGAAAATGACTAAAATCTCTCTCTACTTGGCAGAATTTAACTATCTTATCTGTATGTTTAAAGCCCACCAAAACTATAATATATATCACATATTATTAAAAGAAAAAAATTGGGAAATTTTCTTAAATAGCGACTTTCCAAAACTCAAAATCAAAATTAGCTATAGAATAAAAATTCTTACAATAATAGCCACACACATCTTTTATGGACTACATTACCCTCCAAAGCCCCTCTCTTATTTCACCTCAACAACAACTAAACATAAACTTTAAAAAACTACTCTCATTTCACTTCTCAAATTCCCTCCAACAACTAAACACAAAACTACTCCGATTTCATATGCATCAAACAACAATTTTTAACTAGTATTGAAGACAAAATCAATCAAGCCAAAGAAGGAAAAAAAAAAGCTCATTAAGGTTTGTGTTTTTTGAAATTTAGATTGTAAGATTAATTAAGTTTTATGTATGGGTGTTGTAGATATTTGAAAAAACAAATATCTTTATTATTTTTTATTACAATGTGGGTAGATATTTGCTTGTGTGAATCCAAAAATTAGGAAAAGTCTGGTAAATTATATATTTCTATGAATTCTTGACGAAAATCTGATCGCGGGGGAACGGTGCCATCGATCGGGCGATGGCATCCATCGCCCGCCCTACTCGTGGGCTAAGTGCGGGCGATGGATGCCATCGCCCGGTCGATGGCACCCTTCACCCGCACTTCTCGCGAGCGATACCAGCGAGAAGTGCGGGCGAAGGGTTCCATCGCCTGGTAGATGGCACCCTTCGCCCGCGCTTCTCACGAGTGATACCACCGGGAAGTGCGGGCAAAGGGTGCCATCGCCCGCCATACTCGTGGGATAAGTGCGGGCGATGAATGCCATCGCCCGGTCGATGGCACCCTTCGCCCGCCCTACTCGTGGGCCTTGCGGGCGATGGATGCCATCGCCCAGTCGATGGCTCCCTTCGCCCGCACTTCTCGCGAGCGATACCAACAGAAGTGTGGGTGAAGGGTTCCATCGACCGGGCAATGGCATCCATCTCCCGCACTTCTCGCGATTGATACCAACGGGAAGTGCGGGCGAAGGCATGCATCGCCCGGTCAATGGAACCCTTCGCCCGCAATTCCCGTGGGTGATACCAGAAGGAAGCGCAGGCGAAGCCAACCTTCGCTCGGGCGATGGAACTCTTCACCCGCACTTTTTTACTTGTTTAAATTTATTAAATGTTAATTGTTTATTTTCAATGATATTTTTATAAAAATAAATTTATTGTTTTAGTAATTTAATTATATTTATTTTAATTTGCTTCAAGTTTAATGGAATCAACAATAGTGCTTAAGATGTGTTATGATGGATTATGGGAAACGTTTGCTGATGGTCGTATGGAATACAAGAATGGAAAAGTTAAAGCATTTTTACTTCGAAATGATGCAACTTTTTAACAATTTATTGCTAGGATATATCAAGTGCTGAAGTTAAGTTCAGATGAATATTCTATAACAGTGAAAACAGTTTGGGGCACAAACTGTCCCATGCAGGCCACTGCTTCTTTACCAATGAATATACTAGATGATGAAATGGTAAACGTTATTATACGTGTGAACTCTGATCCAATAAACTATGGTAGGACTCCTATTTTTGTAACTACATCGCCTAAAGTTACAATTAAAGCCCATTTAACGCCATCTCAACAAAAATCAACTCCTTTGATGCCATCAACCCAATCTTCAGCCTTTGAGTGTACATTTGACTATAGATTCACGCCGAACTATGGTAATGGCTTATTCCCTGATACTGCAGAACAAAAGTTTCCAACTACAGAAAGCACATTTGGATATGGATCCACGCCAAACCACGGTAACGATTTCTTCCCCAATACTGAAGAACAAAAGTTTCCAACTACGGAAAACTACTCTCCATTTCGTGACTGCGATGACGTAGATTGCGATCGTCCATTGGATGATATGGAAGCAATGCCTCAGTTTCAGGAAGATAATAATTTATATAGCCGAAGTCGGCCTCCAGTATCAAGTATAATTGACCCGCTACAATTGAAGGTTCCAGTTATACCATCAGATTGGGTAGCTTCGGATACACTTACAGCTGGAAGTTCCAGTTCAAGTGGTATTTATGTTGGGCAGCTATTCAGCACAAAGGAACGGTTATACACGGAGCTTAGCATTGTTTCCATTAGAGATAAGTTTGAGTTCAAGGTGGATAGGTTCACAAACATACGTTGGGAGGCTTGTTGTGCTGTGAAGACATGTAAATGGCGACTTTGAGCAAGAAGGGCGACTTTGAGCAACATACGCGGCCTGCGGACGTGGGCTGTTTTTTTGCAGAAAACACCATTTGCCACAACTCTTCGATTTTTTACTGTGTCATTTCGTGTTTTATGGGTCCTAAATTCATTTTGGGGCCTCCGATGCCCCTCCGAGAAGTTCGAACTTATTCCGACGTGTTTGCATATTTTATTTTATTTTTGTAATTTCCAAGCGTAGAAAATATTAAAAAAATACATGTGGGGCCCGATTCAAAAACCGATCAATATTTCCCGAATCCTTACATTTTTTCCTACCACCGTGCAAAAATTCAGCTCGAAACGCGACGGTCACTCCGGTACGCTCCTTGGGCTATGGCATGCGGCCTACAGACATGGGCTGTTTTTTGCGGAAAATGTTAAATAATATATGAAAGCGAAAAATTAGACAATCTATATATGATGATTACTCTATTAATGTTCAACACAAAGCATTTTTTACACAATATCTCCCAAAAAAAGTTCTAAAGCAATCTTCTTTCTAAAGAAATCCGCAAGGTCACTGCTAAAAGTAGGTGTACGGTCTAACATTAAATAAGACATATACATTAGCATAAACACTCCACAATCGCCACTGCCAGGAACTTGTTTGGGCAAAGCTTTCCATCGCTTCAATAGCCAACATGCATTAGGTCGTTTTTCCTCGCGTGTTTACGTACAATATCGACATTCGTCCAAGGCCTAGACAACGTGTCATCCCGACCATATTCATAGCCATTAATACTTGCATAACTTATTTCAGAAATATCACATTTCCCTCCATTCCACAGCATTTCCAAGAAAACCTAATCATAATATAATGGTAAAATGAAAATCTTGGACAATTTCATCATGTAGTAGTTAACTAATAGTAAGGTTACTTACAAAAAACCAGCTATCTGTATATATGCAACGCTGAGGTAAAGCATTCGGATACATTTGTTGTCGCTTACTGAATAAGCGTAAGTAAGCATGGAAATGCTGTGAATCAGTAGTAGAATGTTAGATAATAATAGATTCAACAGGTTCAATGATCAAGATAGTATAATGAATAAGGATGCTTACCTCGTCTCCCAGCCATCCGCGTGGACCACTCTTATTGTCTCGCAAAATTATCTCAAAAAAGTCTTTCGTAAATGCAATGGGCCGACTTGGAGTGATTTCGCCACGATACCACTGCTTGAACTCAGAAAATAATATTGGATTATCAAGCCCTTTCAATGGATCTATATCAACACGTACCCCGTCATCGACATGTATAACTTCAGTTGCGAGAATATTTTCAACATTATGAGATTTCCGTCTTTTAGGTGGGGGAATTGTGTATAGGCTACTTAGTAGATGCGACTTCTTCAATTGACGTCCAAACAAACTCACGGCAGGTGGCTTTGTCAATATACAAATACTTTCATCATGGAGGCCCCTCTCCCAGCCGTATATTGGAGTTTTTCCTTTGTCACTCGCATCATATTCCAATGGTTCAATATCAGGATTGTCCGATTGTCCAAAACTCGGAGGCACCTGTCAAATATGGTTCGAAAATATAAGTGTTGGAATGTGGAGTAAAAATATTAAATAAGAAGTTTATTTTAATGCATGTATAACTTGCATACCGAGTGTGAGCGCTGATATGAGAATTCACCATATGATTGCGGAAATGTGGAATTAGTGTGTGATGTGATAAATTTCATGACTGCATGTTTCATCTCATTAAATCCGGTCTTGACCTCTCCAAGCACCTTCCGATCTTCAACCACTGCCATCTTAATTTCAGCCATTTTCGTCTTGATTTCAGCAACATCAACCTCAAGCTTATTCAATTTATGGACGACATAATCATATCGATTCTTCGATCTCGACTGAAGAAAAAATATTTACTCTAGTAGGAAATTCCTTAGTTATTTGTGACTCTAGATTAAACTTAAAATACCAAATAAATCTAACCTCAATGGTATCCACGTCCTCTGGTTCGTAGAAACTTTTAGGCGGGTTGGATGACCTAAAACCATTTATAGGAGATCGATGGTGGTCATCTGATGGCAATGTGGTGTCACCATGATTTTCTTTTTCTACAAATTGCTTAAACTGCACAAAGTAATATGCAATTTTCAGTTCAACGAAATGCACGACAAGTAGACAAAATTGTAAAATCTTCTCACCTCATCGATCCAAGTCGGAATCGTAGTGCAGTATCTCCTCACAGATTGATAGTATGGTTCTTTATTCTCATTACTAGTCTTTTTTAAAACTTGCTTCGACTCCATCTGTATGAACAACTGAAAAAATTAAGATTGCATAATTGTATACAAATATATACACAAAATTACATGCTTTGCATACACTTACAGCAGGTGCTCTAAATTTTTCTAATAGTTCTGAATGTGGTATGTTCTTTGAAACCATCCATTTAAGGATCTGAGGACGATTCACATTTATTAGGGTGCCATACTTTAATGCGATTCCTCCAACTGCTTCAAAAATATAGGCCTACAATGAAAAAAAATACATTAAACACTATATTATATTTATGCATATACATACTTGTATTTATATTTTACGCACCTACACTCCATAACAAAAGCCATAAAAATTGTAAGTCTCATGTCTGTGCTTGTTACTAGCTTCTTTCTTAAATTTTTCAGCCTTCCCATTCAATGAAGTACTCATTTGATCATAAACAATATTCCACGAATATGTTCCCCAAGAAAAGTTGTTAAAACATTTCAAATCTGCGACGGCATATAGTATAAATTTATGGATGGGCTTCTCATTAGGTCTCGCACACAAAACTCTATCCGCAAAGTAGAACAAGGCAATTCTCAATGCATCCTTGTCATTGATTTGGGTAAAATCAAAAGCATCAAACCTTGTATCTAATTCTTGAAGCTGAAACTCATCATTGCCATCGAAATAGACATCACGTATTCGCCAACTACCACCTATTTTTTTGAACTCTTCTAAATCTTGCAATTCACCACATTTACGTCCTGTTATAAGGCACCATTCTCGAATCGAGAAGCGCAACAACTCATCGCCAACTCGAAACCACATTTGATATATATCAACTTCTTGAACTACTTGTCTAAGCAATAAATTATGCACGAGCATGCCACTAAATCCAATTTCCTTCATATTGATAAAATGCCCGAATATTGATTTTTTAAACAACTTTTGTTGTTTTTCAGTCAACTTTGATTCCATAAGACTAATCACTCGCTTCATTTGCGTTAAATTTGTTAGAACACTTGGGAAGTGATCTTCAGTTGGTATCTTTAAAGTCCAAGGCGGCATTTTATTGCAGGACATATCTGAAAGTTAAATACGAGAAATATTGAATTAGTATTTTTTAAAAAATTCATTTCGTAACAATGCAGGCGCAGCGGACGATGGGCACCATCGTCCGCCCATGCTTTGGCGCTGGGTGCCTAAACCCAACATAAATAAAAAAATTAAAAAAACTTATGAAATAATTGTAAACTTCATACTAGTAAGTAGTTTTGGTATTAAAGAGTAGATTACTAAGAACTAATTCAGTAAATTTATTGAGATAATTGAAATTTTGTTCTTAGAGACATTTTAACAAACACCTAGTGTTCTTATATTTGCAAACACTAATCTTTAAAAATCGGTGAGTTGTTCATGCCAATACATATCCTAATGTGTTTTTCTATCACTAATAAACCACCAATCAATTAAAACTTACTGTAAAAGTGTAATGTTGGGCGATGATGGGCGATGTTGGGCGATGTTGGGCGATGATGGGCGATGTTGGATGGGCAATAACGAGCCTTACGCGATTTTGAGGAGGGAAATTTGGAAAGAGGGTAATGTAGTCTACAAAATATGTTTGTGGCTATTATTGTTAGATTTTTTGCTCTATGGCTAATTTTGATTTTAAGTTTTGGAAAGTGGCTATTTGGGAAAATTTCCCAAAAAAAATAGATTTTATAATAAGGTTTAGGCCTTATTTGATATTAAAGTGTGACAGCTTTTAAATTACAATTATTGCAATAAAAATATTATAATTATAAAATAAAAGTTACTACTGTGTAATAAATAAAATTTTTAAATAATAATTGTGTTAAAATAATAAGGATATATGTATGTATATATATATATATATATATATATATATATATATATATATATATTCTTGATAAACTTCATAATCATGATAAACTTCATAATCATTAAAAATATGAAGTTTCTGTAAACAATTCAACTATGACCCCTTTAAAACTTCTACTTCCAAAGATTGTAATGGTAAGTGTTCTACGAAACCTTACAAAAAACATTACAAGTCTAAAAAATATAGAAAACCTTTCCAGGAAACTAGAGAATCCTTTTATAAGAAACCTTCGAAGGAAAAGGATGACGCAAATCATATAACTTGGAAGGAAAAATTCCTTGCAGGTTTACCAACCCTATTAGGAGAAAAGGTTAGAAATTCCATTAAAGCCTTATAAGGCTTTAATAAATTTACCAAGTTGAGGTACGTGGCGTTGTCCATCCAGATCGATACAGAACTTAATCTGCCTTTGAGATAAATTCTCAGAGCGTTAATCTGACTTAGAACAGATTTGCCCTTATCTCGCACGTTCTGGTTTCCAGCCTATATACCTTTCTTTAATTATTTTCAATCAACAATTTTATTAGGGCTTTATCAATCTTTTTTACCACAAGGCTCAAACAGAAATATTAGATCCGGATCCCAGAACTAATATTTAGATTGAATGGGGGGAGAAGAGAAGATACAACAGAAGACAGAGATCCGGTCTCTTTGCTTCTGAGGAATGTACAGATTTTATGAGCAGATCTGATATGGAAGATCAGATTGCCGAACATGCATAAGGCTTTAAAATAAATTGCATAAAATTAAATTGCTTTAAAAAATAAATTGCGGAAATTTAAAGTGCATAAACGTAAATTGCAGAAATTTAAATTGCTTTAAAGTAAACTGCGGAAAATTAAAATTAATTACAGACTTTAATTTCTTTAAAATAAATTACAAATTAAATACTTACCTTTAATTGAAAGCTTTAGAAAGAGAAATTTTAGAAAAGGAAAATTAGAAAGACAGGGTTTTGAAGTTAATCCTTAGCCCGAAGACTATTAGATCTCCTTCAAGTCTTTCTCCAGATTTCCTTGAGAGAGAGAGAGGGAGAGTTTTGAGAGAAAAGAGAGAGAGAGAAGTGAAGAGAGAGAGAGGGGGAAGGAAAAGAATGCCGAGTCTAAGTCTTCGGCCATTCTTATATATAAAAATTTTGAAACTGTAACTTTAAACTGTAGCGGGTCTGTAGCTTTTAAACTATTCACTGTAGCGGAGTTTTAAGTGCACAGTAAACTCTGAAAATTGGCACTGTTGCTCTATACGTCGTCTTTACGGTGGTTTTATACGGGAGAAATACAAAATACAAAATACAAAATACAAAATCCAAAATCGGATGAAGAGACATGTGCGCTCTCACTTGTGTCCAGAGGACCACCCGATGCAGGAAATTACAGAGAAATTAACATTTTTTTTAAGTAAATAACTTATTTACATTGCTTTATAGGAGACAATAATCCGAAGCAGTCATCTTCATTGTCGTCTCCAAGGGAGATGATCGGTTCAGATTCTTCATCATCAGTTGAGCTTTGTATAGATGGTTCGGACCGGGAGGTAAGAAGCTGCTCCATGACTTTGAAATACTCTTCTTCTGTTTTGGCACCTGCAAGAAGAGATTGGGCTTTGGACTTTTGGGTGAGGAAGGTTCCTTGGGCTCTAACATCTTTAATAGTTGGGGCAAGGAGACCTTTGGCAGAGAGCCAGTTTTGGATTAGGTTTGTGGTCAATTTAGTTTGTTCATCAAATTTGTTCCACCATTTAACTTTGAAAGTTCTTTGAAGGATTAATTGGGAATCATGAGTGTGGTATCTGAGGTTCCACATCCATACCCAAGGTAGGAAGAAATTTGTACAAAAACAGAGAAAAGGGGGGAATCTTTTCTCAGACTCTCGAAAGGTCTCAGAATGGGCTTTAAACAGGTTTAAACATTGGATGGCATTTGGAGTTAGGATATCTGGTATTGAGCCAAAATAGTTCCACCATTGTTGGAACCAATTTGGAAGGCTTTGCACGGTTATTTTGGAATTAAAGAAAAATAACCATGAGTGGGATTTTTTTGGGTTTTGAATAAAGAATGTGTTAAACCAGGCTTGTTGATAATCCCAGTAGGAATAAGTCAAACAATGTGGCAGACACATTTGAAAATTGGCTTGGAATCTTTTTTGATTGTGGAGATGGTCATTCCACTGCTTTGGGCTCAAGACATTTAAAATAGTAGCAGTAGAGTAAGCAGATTCTTTGTGAGTTTCACTGAGAAAGAAATGTTTAAATTTTACTGACTCAGTGGCTTCAAGAATGGATTCATAGTAGGCTTGAGGCTTTGTTAAATCCCATGGTTTAAAAAACCATCCAGGGGGGAAAAATTTTGAAATTGTTTGAAATGGGTCAGAATGGTAAAATCCTTCTTCCACAGTCAAAATGTTTTGGAAGTAGGTTTTATCAAACCAATCCGAGGTTTTCTTTGAAAGCTTTGATTGTGAAAGAACAATCTGGGAGGATGAACTTTCACCAGAAAGAACAACTTTTTGAGAAGAGGGTTTTGTAGTAATTTCTTTAGAAATGGTTTTCTTTTGGAGAAATTTGGCTTTGTGAAAAACTTTGTAAAGCAAGTAAAAAATCAGGGGAATTAGAAATGGATTTTACCCATTCATTTACCTGATCCTGAGAGGCAAGGGCTTTAACTCTTGATTCATCATCTTCAATCGTGTCGATCCAAGATCTGATCGACATGGCTGATGATAATAATTTTTCTTTAGGGGGAGAAGAGGCTTTGGAAGGTGTCCGGACACGGGTCTTTGAGATCCCTTTCCCTTTATCTTTTGTCTTTTTGGGAGGCATTATCTGTTTTGAAGAAACTCTCTGGTTAGAAAATCAGGGAGTGAATTTGTATCTCCTTTAATAAATTCAATATCAAAATCAAAAACACTCAAAATAGCTTGCCATCTAGCAAAAATTTGTTTTGAAGCAATATTTTGAACATCTTTTTCCAAGACATGTTTTGCTGCTTTACAATCAATTCTAAGTAAAAATTTTTGATTTAATAAATCACTTTGAAATTTTGAAATGCATAGAACAATAGATAAAATTTCTTTTTTAATAGTAGAATAGTTTTTCTGACATTCATTCCAATGAGTAGAAACATATTGTACTACTTGTTCTTTATTGTTATCTACTTGCTTTAGTATGCCACCGTAACCTAAATCTGATGCATCAGTCTCAACAATTTTAGGTAACATGGGATTGGCGAGGAACAAACATGGAATATCTTTAACAATGCTTTTTATCTATTTTATAACTTCAGTATGATTGTCTGACCATGCAACAGGGTTCTTTTTTAACCTATCATGTAATGGTTTTACTATTCTGTTGATATTAGGGCAGAAATCAAGAACATAATTTAAACTTCCTAAAAATCTTTGTAATTGAGTTTTGTCAAGAATTTTATCAGGAAATTTATCTGTGAAAGCAAGGGATCTTTCAATAGGAGTGATAGTTCCCTTTGATATATAATGGCCAAGAAATCGGATTTTAGTTTGAAATAGGGAAATTTTTGAACTAGAAATGGCTAAGCCTGCTTTTCTAGTTGCAAAATAAAAAGTCTTTAAATGTTTAAAATGTTGATCTATTGACTGGGAAAAAATCAATACATCATCAATATAAACTATGCAAAATTCAGTGAAAGGATTATAAATGTCATTCATAATTCTTTGAAATTCTGAAAGTGAATTTTTCAAACCAAAGGGCATTACTGTCCATTCATATTGGCCGAATGGAACAGTGAAAGCAGTTTTGTAACGGTCTTTAGGGTGAATTTGAATTTGCCAAAATCCTGACTTCATGTCAAATTTTGAAAATATGAATGCAGAGTGGAGTTTTAGGAGTAAATCTTTTTTATTAGGTATGGGATACCTAATCCATTTTAATGCTTTATTGAGAGGTTTGTAATTTATTACTAGTCTTGGTGTTACTCATTCTATTTCAGAATTTTTATTGACATAAAAAGCGGCACAAGACCATGGGGACCTTGATTTAACAATAAGTCCCTTGTTCTCTAAATCTTTAATTTCTTCTTTACAATATTTTTCTAATTCCATATTCATTTGAATAGGGCGAGCTTTAGTGGGTATTTGTTTTTCATTAAAAGAATTTTCATATGGCAAATCTACCAAATGTTGTTTTCTGTTCCAAAAAGCAGTTGGTCAATCAGCACATATTTCTTTTTCAATTAATGCTTTAAATTCAGAAATTTTTCTTTGTATAAAATCATTTTTCAATTGATTTTCTATTCTTTGTAGATTTAAATATTTTTGTAAACAGGTTAGATTAGCCTGTTTTGATTTTAGTAGGACATTTATTTGGTTCTGGTGAACAGAATTGGCTTTTATAATGTTTAAGTTTCTTGTTTTAGGCTTTTCTATAAAAGGAAATTTTAATTTGGTTTTTCCTGCTTTAAAAGATATACCATTATAATTTACAGTATAGGGAGTTATAAGATTTATAAAAGGTGTTCCTAATATAACAACATGATGGATGTCATTTGTTAGGAAAAAGGTAGTTTTAAATTCGAAACCACTGTTAATAACAGATGCTTCTACTTTAGAATGGATGTTCAATTTTGAATTATTGGCGGCAGAAAGTTTTTCTTTTATTTTTTCTTTAAATTTATCGGGAACAAAAATCTCTTTAATACAATTTAAATCGGCACCAGTGTCAAATAAAGCAATGGTATCAATTTCAAGTTCTTTGGAAAAGACTAAGGTAATCTTTATTAAGTATTTTCTTGTGGTAATTTGATTTAGAACAAAAAGAAAATCATTGGGTACTGATTCAATGTTTTCAAGTTGTAAATCAATTTCTTTTTTACCACCTGAACTTGATTCTTTATCAGAATTATCATCCAATTGTTTTTGCAATAGAAGTTGAATAGTTTCTGAATCACTCTTTTGTTTTTCTTTTAATTCTTTAATCTCAAGTTTAATATCTTTAATTTCTTTTTGAAGGTCTTGAATGTTAGGAACTGTTTTCTTTTTTGTTTTCTTTTTATCCAAGATTTGAGTCAAATCATAAGTGTTTTTCTTTATTATTGGAATTTTTGAAGTTTCTGGTTTATCTCCTACCTCTAAAGTTTTTAAAAGTTTATCAAGATATTCTTTTTGCAAGGTAGGATCAGAAATGTGTTTAACTAATTCAAGAAAAGTTTCTTGATCTTTAGTTAAAACATTAATTTTTTTTAAGTAAGATTCTGATTGGCTTGAGTCAGAATCATTACTGGAATCAGTTACAGAATCAGAGTCAACTAACTCGTCAATCTGTAAGGATTCATTATCTCCCGACATTGAAGACTCAGAGTCTGAAGACTCTATCATTAAAGAGGCTATTTTTGAAAATGTTTCTTGATCAAGGCCAAGCTCGTGAAGCTTTTTGTTCATTTTACAAAACTTTGCAGTGTGGCCTTTCATTCCACATTTAAAACATGTGGCTTCTTTGTAATTAAAATTGGCTTTTTGTTTGGGTTTGAATTCTTTCTTTTTAGAGAAACGTTTTTTATAAGGCTTCGAAGGTTTCTTATAAAAGGATTCTCTAGTTTCCTGGAAAGGTTTTCTATATTTTTTAGACTTGTAATGTTTTTTGTAAGGTTTCGTAGAACACTTACCATTATAATCTTTGGAAGTAGAAGTTTTAAAGGGGTCATAGTTGAATTGTTTACAGAAACTTCCTAATTCTTGCTTAGACTTTCTAAGCTCCCATTTAAGTCGTTTCTGTAATTTCAAATCTTGACAAATCTTTAAACCTTCTTTATTAACAAAACTGACAAGTTCACCATAGGTGAGCTCATCATATGGAATACGGTTATCATATAAGGCTTTAATGGAATTTCTAACATTTTCTCCTAATAGGGTTGGTAAACCTGCAAGGAATTTTTCCTTCCAAGTTATATGATTTGCGTCATCCCTAAGGAAAAGTCTGGTAAAGAAAGTGGTTTTATAATTTTGGAATTCACTAAGTTTTCTACATCTCAAATTATGTAGAAGCTCAGCATTTTTATCTCTGAGATGAGAAGGGTCACCTATAAAATGGAGTGATATAGTCAAAATCAAGGTATCAGAGCCAGGGGGAAGGATCTAGGACGATAGTGGTTTCAGGAAAATTAAAGATTGGTTGATTTTAACAGGCAATTTCAAAAAGGTTTTACCAAATTCAAGATCAAGGTAGCAACAGCATCTTGAATTGGACTATTGGTTTCATCCAGAATGGGGATTCCATCCTCATCTGTTTGAATAGAATTTAGGATATCTAATTGTTGCTGATTAGTGAGAAGATGATCCCACCAACCTTTTAGTTGACCAGTAAAACCGGCAATAAGGATTTCTGCAATGGCTTTGTCAGAAGTTCCTGATTGGGTTTTATAGGCATTAGCTGCCATGGTCATTTGTTGTAATAATCCTAAGATATTGTATTCAGACATTCCATCTAAATTCCACTCATAGACTGAAGATGCATTATAACGGGATTGATTTAATGCACTTGGTCTATTATCTATGGTTAGATCTGGTGGACTTTTAGTGGTTGGGAGTGCTAATTCCCAATGAATTTTATTGACTTTTAAAGTTGGTTCTTCTTTAAAAGCGTCTATATCTGAAGAGGCTATAGAGGATTGATCCTGTTCTAGTACTGCAATCCTGCTTGATTGAGCACTATCAGGTGCAATCTGGACTTTGGAAATAGGAGTAGAAGAGGATGCATCTTTAGAAAATTGAGTAGGAGAGGATGCTTCTATTCTATCAAGTTGTTCTTTAATAGCTTTAGCAAAATCTGATTTCGATTCTTGAACAACCTTCTGACTATGTTTCGAAACCTGAAAAGGTTTGAAAATAGATTCTTTGAGCTTTTTATCTGAATCCGATTTTGTTATGACTGGCTTTGATGAAACAGGAGAAACAGTTATGGCTGATTTTTGGATTTGGTCTTCTATACTAATCAACTGTTTTCCTATTGTATTTAGATTTGCATTACAGAAATTATTCTGTTGAATAATGCTATCTAAATCCGTTTCTGGGTCTTTATGAATTTTATAAGGTGAGGCTTTAATCCTAATAGGTGGTTCTCCATGGTCAATAGATAAACTCCTAAGAGGTGGATGCTCAGATTCAATAGTTCTATCGGTATCTGATAGATTCCATTCAGTGATTTTTTTACGAATTGTGATTGGATTTGATTCTTTAAAAGGATAAGAAATGTTGTTTTCGGATACATAAATTTCAAACCAATCAAAAAACATGATGTGTACTTTATGAGTATTTATAAATTCATAATAAATTTCTTGAATTTCTTTTCTTTGGTTTAAGAAGTGTTTAAAAAACCAAAGTCTTTTTTCTTTATTATTATCTGAATAAAAGTCTTTATGCAAAAGGGTTTTATCTAGTTCAAATTCTTTTTCAAGAACATTTATTACATTTTCTGTAACTGCAGAAAATGTAGGAGAAGTTGGAGGAGAAGGTTCTTTCTCTTCCTGTCTTTGTTCCTGTTGACGACTAGTGTAAATTGGGTGAGGTACACTAGTGGTATAGTCAACAGAATGTATAGAAGAACTAGGTATGTCCGAAGTGGAAAACCTAGGCTGACTCTTTATAGGTTGGAAAGGAAGATTTATAACTGAAGGAATTTTTGTAAATTTTCTTTCTAGTGAGGAAACACTAGCACTAGAATCTTTATCGGAGAATCTAGTAGATGTAGATCTCCTGAATGAAAGTTTGACTTTACCATCTGAATACTGAGTCACATTTTGTAACTCTGTATTTGGCTCAAGATGTTTTGGTATTGTCGGAGCAGTGGCTCCTTCAAGAATCCATTCATCTGGAAGGTTGACATCTTTCCATTGAATAGGTTTTGGAATAACAGTGTTTGCTTTGGAAAGGTCAGTCTGCAAGAGAAGGGTCTCATTTTTTTTATTGGAATTTATGTTGCGTATTAAACGCTGAGATCATGGCTTTGTATGATATTTTGAAAATTAATGCAACCGGAACAGATCCTTCCAACATGTGATAGTTATGAGTTTTGATCTGTAAAATCATGCTTTTCAAAATATTTTTATCTTTTAATGAAACCGTTATGTTTGGATAACAGTCAAAAGAAATTGGTCCTTTACAGAGACTAGATTCAATACTACTGAGTAAGGAATCATCAAAGGAGATGAACCTCCCATCCCCGAGGACAAAGAAGAATCAAGTATTTAATCCTTCTTTAGTTAAGGGTTTTATGCCTACTTGGATTAAACCTATGTGGACATAATTAAAATTCTTTTCTTTTAGCTTTTTTAATGACTTTTCAGTAAACAGATGAATTGTTTCAAATGGCTTTGAGAGTGTGATATCTCTTTCTTCTGTCTTTATTACACAATCAGTCTTTAAAAAATCAAGTTTTTTCATTTTATAGATTTTGTCTTTAGAAACTTTCGGTAAATCCCAATTATCAATTGTTTTATTAAAATCTTCAATAATAAATTCTTCTGAATTTACTATGTTCTTTGATACACTAGTCTTCTCGGAAGAAGAGCTAGAGAAAGATGATGTTCTATGAAGTAGAGAGTCCATGTTGTTAAAATTCTTTAATCGAATCCTATGTGGATGCCTACAGGTATGGTTTCTTGCCTAAACGGATCACTTTTGTGCTAAAATGCGGGACTTACTACCAATAAAAATTCAACACACACAAAAACAATTTTAAAAATCAGACAACACAGGTTCTTTACAACAATATTACACTATCTTCCCCCTGGCTCTGATACCAATAGGAAAAGGATCTAGGAAATCTGTTCTAAGTCAGATCCTTTTCCTATTGGTATCAGAGCCAGGGGGAAGATAGTGTAATATTGTTGTAAAGAAAAGATTGGTTGATTTTAAAATTGTTTTCAAAAGGTTTTACCAAATTGTTTATCAAATCTAAACAAGGAATTTTTCTTGTTCTTATCTCAAACAGACTTTAAAGATTCAACGCCACGTACCTCAATTTAATGATTCATTTTTTATAATTTTGGAAAAGACTAAGGAATTTTTCCTTCCAAGTTATATGATTTGCGTCATCCCTAAGGAAAAGTCTGGTAAAGAAAGTGGTTTTATAATTTTAGAATTCACTAAGTTTTCTACATCTCAAATTATGTTTTTCTTTAAATTTTTATCTCTGAGATGAGAAGGGTCACCTATAAAATGGAGTGATATAGTCAAAATCAAGGTATCAGATGGTGAAAAAGAAATTGATTTACAACTTGAAAACATTGAATCAGTACCCAATGATTTTCTTTTTGTTCTAAATCAAATTACCACAAGAAAATACTTAATAAAGATTACCTTAGTCTTTTCCAAAGAACTTGAAATTGATACCATTGCCTTATTTGACACTGGTGCCGATTTAAATTGTATTAAAGAGATTTTTGTTCCAGATAAATTTAAAGAAAAAACAAAAGAATACCTATAAAATGGAATTAAAGAAAGGTATATAAAACCACTTTCTTTAAACCGAGCGTTTCGAGATAAGGGCAAATCATATAAGTCGATTAACGCTCCGAGAATTTATCTCAAAAGGCGATTAAGTTAAATGAATGGACATTACGCCATTGCCTCAACTTGGTAAATTTATTTTCCAGTTTTGGTTGTTGATTATTTTGCTTATTTAAAGTCTGTATTGTTTAGATTTGATAAACAATTTGGTAAAACCTTTTTGAAATTGCCTGTTAAAATCAACCAATCTTTAATCTTCCTGAAACCACTATCGTCCTAGATCCTTTTCCTATTGGTATCAGAGCCAGGGGGAAGATAGTGTAATATTGTTGTAAAGAACCTGTGTTGTCTGATTTTTAAAATTGTTTTCTGTGTGTGTGTTGAATTTTTATTGGTAGTAAGTCCCGCTTTAGGTCAGGGATCCGTTTAGGGCAGTAAAACCATACCTGTAGGCATCCACATAGGATTCGATTAAAGAATTTTAACAACATGGACTCTCTACTTCATAGAACATCATCTTTCTCTAGCTCTTCTTCCGAGAAGACTAGTGTATCAAAGAACATAGTAAATTCAGAAGAATTTATTATTGAAGATTTTAATAAAACAATTGATAATTGGGATTTACCGAAAGTTTCTAAAGACAAAATCTATAAAATGAAAAAACTTGATTTTTTAAAGACTGATTGTGTAATAAAGACAGAAGAAAGAGATATCACACTCTCAAAGCCATTTGAAACAATTCATCTGTTTACTGAAAAGTCATTAAAAAAGCTAAAAGAAAAGAATTTTAATTATGTCCACATAGGTTTAATCCAAGTAGGCATAAAACCCTTAACTAAAGAAGGATTAAATACTTCAATTCTTGCTGTCCTCAGGGATGGGAGGTTCATCTCCTTTGATGATTCCTTACTCAGTAGTATTGAATCTAGTCTCTGTAAAGGACCAATTTCTTTTGACTGTTATCCAAACATAACGGTTTCATTAAAAGATAAAAATATTTTGAAAAGCATGATTTTACAGATCAAAACTCATAACTATCACATGTTGGAAGGATCTGTTCCGGTTGCATTAATTTTCAAAATATCATACAAAGCCATGATCTCAGCGTTTAATACGCAACATAAATTCCAATAAAAAAAATGAGACCCTTCTCTTGCAGACTGACCTTTCCAAAGCAAACACTGTTATTCCAAAACCTATTCAATGGAAAGATGTCAACCTTCCAGATGAATGGATTCTTGAAGGAACCACTTTCCGACAATACCAAAACATCTTGAGCCAAATACAGAGTTACAAAATGTGACTCAGTATTCAGATGGTAAAGTCAAACTTTCATTCAGGAGATCTACATCTACTAGATTCTCCGATAAAGATTCTAGTGCTAGTGTTTCCTCACTAGAAAGAAAATTTACAAAAATTCCTTCAGTTATAAATCTTCCTTTCCAACCTATAAAGAGTCAGCCTAGGTTTTCCACTTCGGACATACCTAGTTCTTCTATACATTCTGTTGACTATACCACTAGTGTACCTCACCCAATTTACACTAGTCGTCAACAGGAACAAAGACAGGAAGAGAAAGAACCTTCTCCTCCAACTTCTCCTACATTTTCTGCAGTTACAGAAAATGTAATAAATGTTCTTGAAAAAGAATTTGAACTAGATAAAACCCTTTTGCATAAAGACTTTTATTCAGATAATAATAAAGAAAAAAGACTTTGGTTTTTTAAACACTTCTTAAACCAAAGAAAAGAAATTCAAGAAATTTATTATGAATTTATAAATACTCATAAAGTACACATCATGTTTTTTGATTGGTTTGAAATTTATGTATCCGAAAACAACATTTCTTATCCTTTTAAAGAATCAAATCCAATCACAATTCGTAAAAAAATCACTGAATGGAATCTATCAGATGCTGATAGAACTATTGAGTCTGAGCATCCACCTCTTAGGAGTTTATCTATTGACCATGGAGAACCACCTATTAGGATTAAAGCCTCACCTTATAAAATTCATAAAGACCCAGAAACGGATTTAGATAGCATTATTCAACAGAATAATTTCTGTAATGCAAATCTAAATACAATAGGAAAACAGTTGATTAGGATAGAAGACCAAATCCAAAAATCAGCCATAACTGTTTCTCCTGTTTCATCAAAGCCAGTCATAACAAAATCGGATTCAGATAAAAAGTTCAAAGAATCTATTTTCAAACCTTTTCAGGTTTCGAAACATAGTCAGAAGGTTGTTCAAGAATCGAAATCAGATTTTGCTAAAGCTATTAAAGAACAACTTGATAGAATAGAAGCATCCTCTCCTACTCAATTTTCTAAAGATGCATCCTCTTCTACTCCTATTTCCAAAGTCCAGATTGCACCTGATAGTGCTCAATCAAGCAGGATTGCAGTACTAGAACAGGATCAATCCTCTATAGCCTCTTCAGATATATACGCTTTTAAAGAAGAACCAACTTCAAAAGTCAATAAAATTCATTGGGAATTAGCACTCCCAACCACTAAAAGTCCACCAGATTTAACCATAGATAATAGACCAAGTGCATTAAATCAATCCCGTTATAATGCATCTTCAGTCTATGAGTGGAATTTAGATGGAATGTCTAAATACAATATCTTAGGATTATTACAACAAATGACCATGGCAGCTAATGCCTATAAAACCCAATCAGGAACTTCTGACAAAGCCATTGCAGAAATCCTTATTGCCGGTTTTACTGGTCAACTAAAAGGTTGGTGGGATCATCTTCTCACTAATCAACAACAATTAGATATCCTAAATTCTATTCAAACAGATGAGGACGGAATCCCCATTCTGGATGAAACCAATAGTCCAATTCAAGATGCTGTTGCTACCTTGATCTTGAATTTGGTAAAACCTTTTTGAAATTGCTTGTTAAAATCAACCAATCTTTAATTTTCCTGAAACCACTATCGTCCTAGATCCTTCCCCCTGGCTCTGATACCTTGATTTTGATTATATCACTCCATTTTATAGGTGACCCTTCTCATCTCAGAGATAAAAATGCTGAGCTTCTACATAATTTGAGATGTAGAAAACTTAGTGAATTCCAAAATTATAAAACCACTTTCTTTACCAGACTTTTCCTTAGGGATGACGCAAATCATATAACTTGGAAGGAAAAATTCCTTGCAGGTTTACCAACCCTATTAGGAGAAAAGGTTAGAAATTCCATTAAAGCCTTATATGATAACCGTATTCCATATGATGAGCTCACCTATGGTGAACTTGTCAGTTTTGTTAATAAAGAAGGTTTAAAGATTTGTCAAGATTTGAAATTACAGAAAGTCTAAGCAAGAATTAGGAAGTTTCTGTAAACAATTCAACTATGACCCCTTTAAAACTTCTACTTCCAAAGATTATAATGGTAAGTGTTCTACGAAATCTTACAAAAAACATTACAAGTCTAAAAAATATAGAAAACCTTTCCAGAAAACTAGAGAATCCTTTTATAAGAAACCTTCGAAGCCTTATAAAAAACGTTTCTCTAAAAAGAAAGAATTCAAACCCAAACAAAAAGCCCATTTTAATTACAAAGAAGCCACATGTTTTAAATGTGGAATGAAAGGCCACACTGCAAAGTTTTGTAAAATGAACAAAAAGCTTCACGAGCTTGGCCTTGATCAAGAAACATTTTCAAAAATATCCTCTTTAATGATAGAGTTTTCAGACTCTGAGTCTTCAATGTCGGGAGATAATGAATCCTTACAGATTGACGAGTTAGTTGACTCTGATTCTGTAATTGATTCCAGTAATGATTCTGACTCAAGCCAATCAGAATCTTATTTAAAGAAAATTAATGTTTTAACTAAAGATCAAGAAACTTTTCTTGAATTAGTTAAACACATTTCTGATCCTACCTTGCAAAAAGAATATCTTGATAAACTTTTAAAAACTTTAGAGGTAGGAGATAAACCAGAAACTTCAAAAATTCCAATAATAAAGAAAAACACTTATGATTTGACTCAAATCTTGGATAAAAAGAAAACAAAAAAGAAAACAGTTCCTAACATTCAAGACCTTCAAAAAGAAATTAAAGATATTAAACTTGAGATTAAAGAATTAAAAGAAAAACAAAAGAGTGATTCAGAAACTATTCAACTTCTATTGCAAAAACAATTGGATGATAATTCTGATAAAGAATCAAGTTCAGGTGGTAAAAAAGATTGATAAAGCCCTAATAAAATTGTTGATTGAAAATAATGAAAGAAAGGTATATAGGCTGGAAACCAGAACGTGCGAGATAAGGGCAAATGTTTAAGTCGATTAACGCTCTGAGAATTTATCTCAAAGGCAGATTAAGTTCTGTATCGATCTGGATGGACAACGCCACGTACCTCAACTTGGTAAATTTATTTTCCAGTTTTGGTTGTTGATTATTTTGCTTATTTAAAGTCTGTTTGAGATAAGAATATCTTGATAAACTTTAATCTCAAGTTTAATCTGCCTTGATTACAGTATAGGGAGTTATAAGATTTATAAAAGGTGTTCCTAATATAACAACATGATGGATGTCATTTATTAGGAAAAATTCCCTATAAAATGATTTGCGTCATCCCTAAGGAAAAGTCTGGTAAAGAAAGTTCTTTTGATGAAAAACAAATACCCACTAAACAAATATTCCCTATAAAGTTTTTAAAAGTTTATCAAGATATTCTTTTTGCAAGGTAGGATCAGAAATGTGTTTAACTAAATAGGAAAATAAATATATATATATATTAAAAAATTATCTAGGACATTTTAATTTGGTTTTTCCTGCTTTAAAAGATATACCATTATAATTTAGTGGGTATTTGTTTATCAAGTTTAATCATTTTTCAATTGATTTTTTATTCTTTGTAGATTTAAATCTTTTTGTAAACAGGTTAGATTAGCCTGTTTTGATTTTAGTAGGACATTTATTTGGTTCTGGTGAACAGAATTGGCTTTTATAATGTTTAAGTTTCTTGTTTTAGGCTTTTCTATAAAAGGACATTTTAAAGGAAATTTTAATTTGGTTTTTCCTGCTTTAAAAGATATACCATTATAATTTACAGTATAGGGAGTTATAAGATTTATAAAAGGTGTTCCTAATATAACAACATGATGGATGTCATTTGTTAGGAAAAATTCCCTATAAAATGATTTGCGTCATCCCTAAGGAAAAGTCTGGTAAAGAAAACAACATTTTGTAGATTTGCCATATGAAAATTCTTTTGATGAAAAACAAATACCCACTAAAGCCCTAATTAAAGTTTATATATATATATATTAAAAAATGAATCATTAAATTGGAGAGATTATATAAGTGTGGGTGCTAATAATAATAAGGCAAGTGTTACCTTACAAAAAATGTAAGAAACATTAAAGATTGGACAAGTGGGTTGTCAAAATATTGACACGTGTAGATGACACCAATTTCAAGTTGACCTGCTGTACCGGTTGTAGCCGGTTGATAATTTTTTTTATTTTTTAAGTAATGCAAACCAACTTCATTGTTGTTAACTTTAAACCACCACACAATGAGAAGGGACATCAAAACATTATTGTTTCATTATATTTAGCCAGCACCTAAACTCAGATAGTCATATTTACAAGGAGATGAAAAGGATCACAAATAAAGAAAAAAATTACATAAATCAATCTTGCATTTTTTTTTAAGTATTCAAATTTAACAAACATGGAAGCTTCAGCACTAAAATTCTTGCGAAGCAGATCCAATATCCTCCCTTCCTTTGCCCATTATCCTTGGCAACAGGTTCGATGAATGTTTGGCAGAACTCCTCCATTTGCAATAGTAACTGTGCCCAAAAGCTTGCTTAACTCTTCGTCATTCCTCACAGCTAGTTGAATGTGCCTTGGAACGATACGGTTCTTTTTGTTATCCCTTGCAGCATTGCCAGCAAGCTCCAAAACCTCCGCAGCAAAGTATTCAAGAACGCCCGATAGGTAGACGGGGGTACCGGCACCTACGCGATCGGTGTACTTTTCGGCTTTGAGGAAGCCAGCAATACGGCCGACGGGGAACTGAAGGCCAGCCTTTTGAGATCTGGACATTGATTTGGTCGACTTGGGCTTGCCTTTGCCGCCCTTCGTTGATCCCGCAGAGCTCATCGATTGACAAAATAATGCAATGATCTCTTGCTTGCGCTCTCTGGTGAAGCTCCCACTTGTGTTGCGTTTGCAGTTCTTGAGCTTTGAGGTTCAGGGTAGGTAGTTCCTTCGTTAAACGACGCCGTCGACGGTTCTTTCCAGTTCTTTCCTTCACTGCTGAGGGAGTTGTTGTGGTGTCAAGCCGGGTTAAAGTGTGGGGAGGGAAAGTGCCACAAATGACAGTTACCCGGTAGCCTTCGATGCTATCCATCAGTTTGTCCCGGTTCCCCACAACTCCCCTTACTATCACCTAACATTTCCGCCACCGTTCGATGCGAAGTTGAAAATCGAACGGTTGTTATTTTACTTATGTTACTTACATTATCATGTAAGCTAACTAGGTCCTAATAATAAAGAAATTAAATCATTTGTATTTAAAACCCTCAATCAAGAATGATTTAAAAGGTCATTAGATAATTTTTATCATTTAGCTTAACAGCAACTTAATTCTTTCTCCACTCACGTGAGTGGTGAATAAGATTCGAATTTAAACCTCTTATTTTCAAGGCAAAAAATTAAATTTTACCACTTCAACTAAATGGCAATTAGCAACCACAAAAATATTAAAAGCTTTTTATGCCATAATATCTTTTTTTTTTTTAAATACGGGGCATATAGCAAAATAAATGAAGATCAGATGTCCATGTAGAATGATCAGGAAGTAACTCTTTTAATGCCATTGCTAATTTTCATCATACGTAAAAAATGATGGAATCTAATTTGAACTTATCCTCAGAAGGAAAAAAAGAAATTAAATGGCAATCTAATGAATCGATCCAATCCGGATGTCAACAAAGGAACCAAAAAAAAACAAAAAAAAAAAACCAGTCGAAGCATTAATCAGCTTATGCATGAACTTGGCATTCATGACCGATGAGGTTCCCTTATTAAGTTATTGCTGAATAATCCATTTATATATATTTGGACATAACGTAAATTTCCTGCTATAAACATACTAATAAATCAAAAGAAAATCTCAATCATTTTAATTTGCGTGCCATCATATTCAATTTCATTTATGGGACGAATATAATTGAATTTATCAGAGGAAACCATTATAGATATGCAAAGCTTCTTGACAAATGACAACTCAAACAGATTAACTGTTTCGCAGTCATCACAAATTTTGATTCAAATTAAGTTAGTAGAGGAAATTATCAAAAGCACCCTAGTGTTTAAATAAATCTATCATTTCCCCCTTATGGTCTCAAAACTCATCAAAACTTGCTGTTGTTAAAAAGATAGCTAACTTTTAACATTTCATGTTGTGTCTTCAACTATTTTAACCCTAGAAATTTTTTTTATTGATCAACAATGGTTTTACCACGTCAGGGCAAGATATTAAAATACACAATAAAAGAATTATAAGTTAATAAATGGTCAGGAGTTTTTGAGAAGTTTGCGCATGAGGGAGAGAAATTACTTTTGTTTATTGAAACAAGTGATTTTGATCATTTTCTTTTAAAATTAATTGCTTGAGCAGATATGAAAGGGAAAAGAGAAAAAAAAGGTTAACACATATACTGAACTTCTAAGTTTTAATTATCAATATTTATCTTGGTCAATTAATTATATAATTATCATTTGAGATGGTTAATACTTTTTATAATCGACATGCGCATATCAGAAATTTTACTCAAATGAATTGGATAAGAAGATCATTGAAAGAGTAGTAGTGGTGGCGACCAATTTTAACTCATTAAGATTTTACAAAATTACAACTATTCTTTTCTTCCTAGTATATAAAATTCCCATCTAATTAGTTGTCTATTTCTTTTCTAATTTGTTGTAGATTAAGAACCATATACTTTTTATTCTAAACGGATCATAAGAAACATATTTGTTTAAGATAGAAAGATCTTTAATATTTGTTTGAAAATGCAAATTTATTAATTTTTTTGTTTATATTTTTCAAAGAATGGATAAAACAATATCCCCTACACAAGTAGAACTGGTTAACACAATTTTAATCCGAAGAGAACATCAGTGAAGTCATCAAACAATTTTTGTATCTGGTATAAATATATACAGTATCCAACAAGTGCTTTATTTATTATATCAACAAAATATTATGATCATAGCCATGGAGTTTTGGAGAATTTGTAGCTTATTATTTTTACTTGCTTTTTCTTTTATAGAAGGATTTGATCATGTGAATGCAGTTGATGCTGATAATTATGTATCAGCCGTTGGTGATCCAGGGATGAGAAGAGATGGTCTTAGAGTTGCAATTGAGTCATGGAACCAATGCAATGAGGTTGGTGAAGAAGCCATCAATATGGGAAGCCCCAGAATGGCTGATTGCTTTGACATTGATCATTCAACAGCCCCATGTGAGACTTTATATTTATCGTACTTTTCAATATATTAAGGCATACTAATAAATGTTGAAAGTGTTTTCAGAAAAATCTTTTTTTGCTACATATGATGAGTCAAAACAAGTGAATCTGTATCCACTACTCACTGCAGAAATTTGATGTTAAGTGGAAAAATCTTCGTTTTCTTACACATAAATAAAAAAAAAAAAAAAGAAAACTCTTTTTTGGGAACATTACCATTATAAAACTTTAATATGAACAACTGTTCAAACCACAACCCTTTATACCATCCTCATTTCTGAGTTTTTAAAATTAATACCTATTCCACATAATATTTCAAGTGTGAGAAATCGAATTTGTTTTGTTCTTAATCTGAAAATATGAAAATTTGTTTTTGTTATCAATATGGAAATTAGTTATATAATTTTATTGTGAGATAACTCTCAATTTATTAGCTGATTGCTTTGACAGCTGCAGGTGAGACTTTCTTTTATGTTATTTTTTTTCAATATATTAAGTTTAAATTAGAAATATAGAAAGTGTTTTCAGAAAATTGGTAATCATTTTTGGCCACATATGACGAGTAAAAGCAAGTGCATTTATATGCAACTCACTGTTTAACGTTCAGTGGAAAAATCTTCATTTTTTATTTATAAATAAATTAAAAAAATTCTTTTTTATTTTTTTGTGAACATCATAAATACAAAACTTCATATGAACAACGATTCAAGTCACAATCTTTTATAATCACAAGTTTTAAAATTAAAATACCTATTCCACACGAAATTTCAAGTGAGTGAATTTGTTTTGTTCTTAATCTCAAAAATAACTATGAACCTTAAAATTTATGGTGTCTGTGTGTTTAAAAGATTTCGTACTTATCTTTTTTAGAACCCCAATTAAGCAATTTTCTTAACATTTCCTAGATTTCCTTATTTAAAAACGAGAATATCTTATCCGAATTTCTCTGTGCCTTTTTTTTTCTTTATATTAAAAAAAAGAAGAAAAATAGCAGGTTAATTCTTTCATTTATTGCCTTCTATGAAAAACCACTATATAATTGAAATATGATGAGTTTTCATGAACTTATAAAGATCTTATGTCACATGTCCATTGATGATAATGTATGACTAATAGAAATTCAAATAAGGAAGAAATCTTGATCCTATATAATTAGTATTATGCATTTCAAATATATGATTTTTCCTTTTAAGTATTTATTCTATGCATAACGTTGCTGCTAAGTGCTAAAGTTATTTTGTTATTAATCATGAAGTCACATTGAATCACTTGGTGGATGAGAAAGACAACAGGCTTGGCATATTAAACGGTACCTATGGAGGAATCAAGACTCATAGTGTCGATAAGTATGCTGCCAAAAAAGAAATCTACTTGGGCAAAAAATGCCAAGTGAAAGACAAGCCAGGTCCATGGCAATTCTGGATGGTAATGCTCAAGAGTGGCAACACAGACACATATGCATCAAGATGCCCCTCCAATGGCCACAAAGCAGGCCCATTTCCGCCTGAATCTCGGTTTCCGTGCTTCGGCGATGGCTGCATGAACATGCCCTTGATGCACCATGAGTACACCAGTGTCCACGGGAAGCATGGAAAAATCCTGAAGGGAAGTTTTTATGGGACGTGGGATTTGGATGCTAATATTACTAATGGAGTAGTGCCTTGTAATGGCACTTCTTATTATAGTGTCACTTGGAAAAAGATAATTGGAAAAGGAAGCTGGGTTTTTCACCATGTGTTGAAGACATCAAAAAAATATCCTTGGTTGATGTTGTATTTACGATCTGATGCCACAACTGGATTCTCCGGAGGGTACCATTACCAAACAAGAGGCATGATGAAAATAGTAAGATAACTTATATATAATTAGTTTTTAATATTGCATTGGAGTATGTATTTTTTTTTCCTTTAGTTCGGCCCAAGATGCGGACATCCTGATAAGAGTATTGCTATAACTTATGATCGTTGTTCGTTGTTTGTTCAAAATTTGTAGATTCCCAAGTCACCTGATTTCAAGGTGAGGTTTACATTAGACATAAAGCAAGGAGGGGGACCAAGTAGCCAATTCTATCTCATGGACATTGGAAGCTGCTGGAAAAACAATGGCAATCCCTGTGATGGAGATGTGACTACAGATGTTACGCGGTACAGCGAAATGATCATAAATCCTGAAATAGAAGCCTGGTGCAAACCCGACAATCTCCGACTGTGTCCGCCATACCACACGTTTCCCAATGGCACCCGCGTTCATCGAAACGACACTGAAAATTTCCCATATGATGCTTACCATGTTTATTGTACTCCAGGAAATGCTGAACATCCTGAAGAGCCATTCAATTATTGTGACGAATACAGCAATCCTCAGCCTCAGGAAATCCTGCAGATTTTGCCACATCCTGTTTGGGGCGATTACGGATATCCGACGAGCAAGGGTGAGGGCTGGATTGGTGATCCGAGGACTTGGGAGCTTGATGTCGGAAGATTGTCACAGTCGCTTTACTTTTATCAGGATCCTGGCTCTAAACCTGTGGAGAGACACTGGTCATCAATTGATTTGGGAACTGAAATTTATGTTAGTGAAAATCAGGTGGCAGAATGGACAGTCAGTGATTTTGATGTTATTGTTCCAAAAAATGATCACTAGGCGTTTCCAGGTGAATTAGAATATTAGGATTCAATTGTTTAAGTTCTTAATTTGCAAACCTTAAGAAGGTTCGTAGTATTAATTATTTTCATCTCAAGGCAATTAAAATTTGTCTTTTTGCGGCCATTTTCAAAATGACGTATGCTAATGCATTCAAATTTACATGCACCTTTATAAGTTCGAAACTCACAATACTAATTTTTTTTTAATTATATTATATAATTGAATAAAAACAATCTTTTTCGTTACAAAATATCCGTCCAATATCAAATTAATCTCAATAATAATTTGATTATAAATACCAATAGTAATCTTATGTAATATGAATTATAATTTAATTGTAATATTAGTGTTAAAAAAAATTTACATCTTCAAACTAAAATACATACATATACATACTCTTTTCGGGGTTTACAAGTGAACATACTTCAGGTGTTACCAAAAATTTACTAATCAATTTCAGTGGCCAGAAGAAAATTGTAAATATTTGACAATCTTTAAATAAGTATACGACCATATGAGACAGCCACCTGCAGGGATATAGGTGAATGGTCAATCAGATGAATTGAGGAGACCAGAAAACAGGAATTCTAAGGCAATAACAAACGAATTATTTCCATTACTCAATTCAATGATGTGTTAATTAATTACACGAGGCCATAAATAATTTCTCTTCCAGAGAAGAGACTCCAATGACCCCAAACCTCTACCCTCTCAGCCTGATCATTATTCTACCATTCACATAACAACATTCTCCGTTAAAATTATTGCAGCTAAGATAATCCATATCGCACAGTTCCCACATTCCTATGTGCAGCCACAGCAACTGCTGCAGCACCAAACTGGGATTGTGCCTGTAGCAACTTTGCATCAATAGCAATTCGCTCATTCAATTGATCTACCTTGGCTTGGGGTTGGTAATAAGGATTCATGTTGACATCAACAGGCAAGCCATGAGCTGGTTTTGCAGCAGGGTTGTGTTGTGTGGGCTCTGGTTTGACATGAGAAGAACCCCTCCCAGACTCAAGTCCTGACTTCTCTTGGTTTATGGTGTTGGTCCTAAAGAAACAATGTGGCGATACATTCTGCGGGGGAAGGACTGCATTTCTGTAAAACATTCTTGCATCATAGGTATCTTTAATGTTTCTCCCATTCTCATATGGCACGACCGAACCGACAACTCTCCCTGGTTTTGCTGAGAAGAAAGAGGAAAAAGAATTAAACTGTCGGCTACCATATTACACCGATTACAACTTCTAACTACCAAACCTATTTGACAAGGTTCTAGCAGAGGCCTGACAGATCAGATTCAAAAAGAATTGAAGAGATTGAGATAAATAAGAGCTCCATGTATACCTGCTGGCACTCTTGGTGGAGGTCGTGGAAACTTGGAATGATTTCCAGAAATTTCATCAGTTACTCTAAAATTTCTAGAAGTGTCTTCTGTCATTTGCTGGCTCTCAGATGAAGCAGCATTATGCTGTACAATAGGAGGGATTGTGCCTGAGTGAACTGTAGACCTGCAAACAGAGAGGTTCAGAAACAAATCCGTCAAGATCATTAGAGGCCAACATTAAGCTCTCTAACAGCCAAGTATTAAACGATTCTGGATCAGCTTAAGGAAATTCATACACTAATATTTTAATTTAAGCAACAAGAACAGAGACACACATTCATCTGGATTCCCCAGCAGCCTTAGCCAAAATGACAAGGTACCATGTAGAATTTCGCAAATAATAGGACAAACAAATTGGCAAAATGATAAGGCCATGGTCTGTAACTAATGATAGTTCACTCTCGCAGGTAGTCTTACCGCGGGAGGGAGACATGCTTCCTTTCTGGAGGAATCACCGGACCACTTCTTCCGCCATTTTCCTCGAGATATGCAAACTGCTTTCTGAATTGGCCTATAGCACTGCAATGGAACGAGACATTCAAAATTATTGGCAAAATGAGGTAAAACAAAAATATAAATCAATATAAAGAATACTAATAACATCTAAGGGTTCTAAGTGAAAAAATTTAGAACCTAGGATAGAGAAAATTTGTGCCTTCAGTTCCATTAATATAGTCTTTGAGCAGCTGAGGATGATACTCTAGTATCTCTCGATATATTAGTTCTCTAATATCATCCTTCGTCACCCTGCGTCTCTCAAATTCAAATTCCAACTTTGAAATTGGCTGACAAGAAGGCTCTCTTTCAATCTTGGCAAGGCCTTTGAAGTAAGGATCAGCCAGCGCCTGTCAAAACCAGAATATTGAAAAGGTCAAGTACAATAAAGAAAAAAGACTAAAAAAACCTATTGAAAACAAATATTTAAAAAGAAATGATAAAACTGTAATCCTCTATGGGTTAAATGCTTTATCTGCTAAGCTTCTTATAGGAGGGAAGAAAAGATGTTACAGAATACCAACCTCTTCAGCAGTCGGCCGATCCTTTGGGTCAAATGCTATTAATCTCTGTAATAGACGAAGAGCTAAAGGATCTACATTTGGAAACTTCTGAAATAATAGCACAGGAGGTTTCTTCCGCATTTCTGTCAAGTATTTTCTAGCTTTCTCATTTCGAACCTGCATTTGTTTTGAAAGAAAACATACTATCAAATATATGGAAAAGAAAAACAAAAAAATGTAGCAGCTTAAGAAACAATCAAGAAGAAATCACAAAAGAAAAAAGAAATCGGAGATGTGCATCATACCACAGCAATCGTTTCTGGTGAAGGTGTTCCAAGAAGATCAGTGATCAAATCTAATTGATGAACAACACTTTTACCAGGAAACAACGGCTTCCCTGTCAATACCTCAGCAAATATGCAGCCAATACTCCAAATATCAATTGCAGGTGTATACTGTAAGAAAGATACCAAAACAAGTCAGATTACCAAAGAAGAAATTAAAAAATTGACATTGCAAGTAAACCGTTCCAGAGAAACGGACATAACATGACACAATTACCTGATAAGACAGATATTTCAACTTCCAGGAGAGTTCATAGTCCTCCCTGAACAACAATTGTTTTAATCTAGGCATTACTGCTTACTATAAAGTACTCAAGCAGTTTATAGAGAAAAAATATGTATTACTTTAGTGCTATTCCATCTCATAACAGCTACACATGTCACTCTAGTTACAACAGTCATTCAAGAAAAGCAGGAAAAGAAATGTTGTGCAAATCTGGAGATGCTACATATATTCATCTTTCTTAAAGAAGTTCAAATAGCAGATAAGAGTAGCAACAGAATTTTATCAAATAACCCTTCAAATCTATTACCATTGATCTAGAAATGGGAGATAAGTAAAATGATGCCCCACATTGGGCAACCCATACCTTTGAAAAGAAAGATCCACACAGCTCTGGAGCCCTGTACCATCTGGTAGCCACATAATCCTGTGAATAACATCAGAAAAGTATGAAATTCGTTAGAATTCTTGCATGCTTCTACAAATCAAAATATCAAGTTACATGAGCTATTTATATGACTGCAAAACAAGGGCATTGGAAATACAAACCGTCCAAAAGACAGTCGTTGGAGTATCACTAAATGCAACTCTTGCTAATCCAAAATCACAGACTTTGAGTTTGCAATTAGCATTTGCCAATATATTTTTTGGTTTAAGATCCCGGTGGTACACATTTGCTGCAAGCAAACAACAGAGAAGAATCAGAAAACTGTCAAACATATTTCGAGCTTTTCTTTTTTTTTTTCCCCTCCCGTAGTATATTAAAGATTAAAAGCTCAGGATATCATGAACTTAATAAAAAGTGGATCCAGCAAAGAAATAACTGAAGTTAAACAAAACAAAATCAAAATGAAAGAAAGAATCACAAAATAAATGGTGGCACTTGAGAGAATCACAAAATAAATGGTGGCACTTGAGCTGTTAAAAGGACAGCAAATCATTGTCATATGTGTCATATATCATAAGCCGCCAAAAAAAGAGAGCAATATATACTTCAATTAGTATAAAAAGGAGTAAAGGAATAACCTGTATGCATATATTTCAATGCACGTAGCATTTGGTAAAGGAAAAACTGATGGTGTTCACGGGTCAAATCATCATTAGCTTTGATGACTTGGTGCAGGTCAGACTCCATTAGCTCAAATACAACATATATGTCTTTAAACTCTCTCTTTGAGGGTGGCAACATGATACGCTTAATTTCAACAATATCAGGATGTCGTAAAAGCCTAAGCAACTTGACTTCACGCAGGATCCGAATTGCATCAGAAATATGCTCGAAAACATCATGTATCTTCTTTATAGCAACTTTCTCCCCAGTATGCGTGTCAATAGCAGCACAAACAACTCCATAGCTTCCCTTCCCAATAACTTCCAGAATCTTGTATCTGTTAGCATCACCATACTCGGTGAAAAAGTCCTTGTCTTTCAGGTCCTGAATGACAAACAAGGAAAAGAAAAACATTAGACCTATATGCCAAGACTTGTATAACTAGAAACATCAACTAATAAGAACCAAAGAAATTTGACAAATTCCACATGCATGCTTAAAAATTAAAATAGGAAGTCAGACAAGCAGGTGAAGGAGAAAGAGAAACGCAGAGCCTAACTATCGACAACTCTAACGCCAACAATTTCAAATTCCTAGAGCATGAAGAATCCAATCATGCACCAGAGGGAGGAGACAGCAACCTTCTCTAGACTGAAAACAATTTAGACACAGAAAATAATAATACCAATTTATAGATAATCAAATCATTTAGGAAAAAGATTCAGGCTCCAGAAAGTGATACCAGCCTAATGACAGCGCTAGTGAAGAATCAGACATATGATACGCAAGCTAAATTCATTCCCTCAAATTGCAGTCCGGCATAACCAAAAGGGCATCAAAACACACATCTAAGTAAATCATATTAGAAAAACTGTTTTTCATCAAGACCATCCAAGGAATTTAGATATGCTGAGTGCTATCCCAAAAATTGGGACTGAAAAAAAAATGACCAAAAATATACAACAAAATAAAATCATGATAAGTTATGTACATTGGCTAAACTTTCCCAAAAGGGAAAACCTATATTAGAAACAAATATTCAGTTACTTTTAAGAGGGTACCCAATATTTCATTTTCTTTTCACAAATTTCCTTTCCACTAGATCTAATCTTTCTCAAGCTTTCCCAGCAATCAAACGGACAAAAACTCAAACCCTAAACTATCAACTGAAAAAAATTCACCAAAGAGAAAAAAAGAGAGGGAGAAAGTAACCTTCTTTGTCTGATCTTGCTGCATCTTTCACACAAAGATCTCTCCTTTCTCTGTTTTTACTTCAATTCAACTGTAAAGATTTGAACTTTCCGGGAGAAGCAATAAACTTTCTCGGGAAACAAAGAAAGTAGACAAATAAAAATCAAAATCCCAAGAACCCGGTAACAAAATCAAATCAAAATTCACTTCCCCCAGCGAGGCACCACAAAACCACACCAACCCACATGCAATAGCCAAGAAGCTTCTCTCTTATTAAATCAAATCACCCAAAAAAGAAAAAAAAAAACCTACAGTTTCTTGAAGAAACTCCAATTTTATTATTATCTGAAAATTAGAAGCTTGAAGATAAAAGTAAAATGGGCAGTCTGGATTTAGCAAGATCTGGCTGTCAATTTTATCAGTATTATTTAACAGAATATATAGAGAGACTGGAAAGTTTTGTTGGGGGCGTGAGCAATACATACAACAGAAGTACTTCCAATTTTTCTTTTTTCATTTTGTTTTTAAATTTGTTTTTATTATTTTTTGTGTTTTTGTTTTAAATTTCTTTTATTATTTTCTGTGGTGGGACTTTCGTGGGGTACGGAGCCTAGAGAACGGATGCGGCAGTGGCAGTGTGGTAATTTACTTAAACCTATTTGCAAAATTAATAGTTTTTTATAGGTAAGCGCAAAATAGATAATTTTCTCATTTCTTTTAATTATAAATAAAAACGTTGGATTAATTAGTTTTCAAATTAACTTAATCGTTTGGAGAAACGATACTGTAAAAATATTTTGCCTACATCAATTACATTAATCACGGATCAAATTGGTCATATTACAGAATTATTATTTAGTGCTAATCCCAGTTTTTGCTAAGTCCTTAATAAATTACCAAGATTTATTTTTTTTATTTTTTATCTAACAAATTTAATACTCAACAAAAACTCAGCTCAATCTTAAATGTTTATCCTAAATTACACTTCAAAGTCATATAATATTCACCAAACTAAACCATGCCTCTAAGATTAGAAAATAAGTGAATTTAAAAAATAGATATTAATTTCAAAGCTTTTTGTTATAGTAAAAATTCAAAATCAGTTTTATGATAGGACAATCTGAAAATTTAAGTGGTATTGCAGTTCGAAAATTTAAGCTTAGATGGGTCCATTTATTTCTAATTATTTGAAAGAAAATTAACTTCTAAATAGACACAAGAAGGATCAAACTCTTTATCCTAATAATAAAATGAAGGAAAGGGATCATCAATCAATGATTTACAAGTTTTATATTATTTAACCATTTCATCATCATCAACAACAAATTAGATTTGCATTTTCCATATTATCAATTTATGTTCTGTTTGTATGTTATGTTATTTTTTTATTTATTTGCAATCAAATATTAAAAAGTTAATTATTGGAATTTTTGAACGATATTGTATGAATTTTTACGACATTAATAATGAGGTTATTGCATATCTTCGGACTTAAGGCCTTGTTTGGAATTGTGGTTGCATTTTGCATATTTAGCTTATTTTATAAGTTCCTCTATTTTGTCATCATTTTTTAAAAGTATATAAAAGATTTTTTTTTTTTTACAAATTGCTTATTAAATTAGTCATTACACCTTTTTAAAGTTCTATTATAACTTTACTATTTTAATTAAAGGACAATTATATCTTACTTTCTTTTTCATAAACCTTAATCTACAAATAAAATTTGGTTATTATATAATAAAACAACACTTTCATAATAAAATTCAATAAACACATATACTCTATTTTTCAAACTTAGGACAACCGGAACAACACAATTTATCAAATACGAAATTATTTTTTAATTAACAAATTATTTTATCAGCGCAATAAAAGTAGCTTATTTCATTAGCTACTACAATTTTAAATTGGCCATAAATTTTTAATCTTTACCATTAGTCTAATTTAATAGATAAATAATTAGTTAATTGATCTAACTCCTTTCAATTTCCTCTAATTTTCTTTTTCGCCCTCTCTTCTTAACTTCTAAAAATGAAAATCTTCTCTCTTTTATTTATCTATTAGTTAATTTATTTTAATTCACACCAGCTGCTTTAGCATTAATTTAAAACTTTTTCCATAAGGATTCTTCATGCATTCCATTTTATTAGTTAATTGACACTTGAATTAACATAACAGATAGTGATAAATTTGACTTTTTATTTGTTTTATCATCTTTATCATCAAGATGGGTGTATTTTACATAAAAATTTAGATTCAGTGCTAACCTTTCTTATACTTAACTCTTCATAATCTTCTAGTACACATGTATGTATAGTAAGTAATATATAGTTGAGATTTAATTAATTTTATATTCTTATCTAATAATTACCAATTTAATCTTTTTAAAAGATTAGTAAAAAAAGTCGACTCAACACATAATCTAAATGCTTTACAGAAACCAAAGAAGAAAAAAAAAAAAGGGTTAAGAAGCAGGACATCAACGACCTCCATAAACAAAGAGTGATATTAAAAAAAAATCAATAAAGAATAGGTACAAAAGTTTTTTTAGTTCCCGCAAAGAATAAAATATTAGGCAATCATTAAAATTTATAAGCTTCAAAATTTGTTCCAATATTTTTATAGAATTTATATTTTTTTTTGCATTATTAATATTATAAAAAAGAAAATAATTGCACCATAGATCAACCGAATCCATTTCTGATTCAAATTAGTTTGGATCCACTTAAATAGATAGGGTCTACTTAAATTTAAGTTAATTCAACAGTTACGAGTAACTATAGTATACAGTCCAGAACAACCTTAGTTATTGATATTAGCCGGCTTATCATTGAACAATGTTAAAAGAACCTTGAAAATTGAAATCACTGTGTCCACCTCTAGTTAACTCAAAACATACATACATGCATCATGCATGCATACATACATACATACATACATACATACATACATATATATATTAGTTTTCTGATTAAGGATTTTATAATATATATATATATATATATATATTAAAAATATAAAATCAGCAAATTAAATTAAACTCTAACCTTTAATTTCGAATTTATGAGTTTAATATTATAATACTCAAAAAGAGTTGGAACAAATTAAACTCTAAGGCACTTATATGCAAAATGCACATTTTTTTGCATTAAATTAAAACAACCTCATAATCTTTGACTAATTTTAAAATTCATCACAAATCATTTTTAATTTTTGAATTGATTAAAAGTACTTCTTAAAATTCATGAAAACAGTCAACACTAGTTTTATTATTTTTATGGGATTAAACACATTTTTAATTTCATTATATTACGACCAACAAATTATTTCTAGGGGTACCAAAGGTTTGGATGGCATGTCAAGATCCCAAACAGCGGGAATGTAACCCTCAATATGTCAAGGTCAAGGGCTCTACCAACAAAATTATATTAATCAAATAAAATTTAATTGATAATTTTTATGAAATGATTGTTAGGTGTAAAGTCTTTGCTTTCTATAAAGACAATGCACATAAGCACGTTGCATCTATGCGGAGATGACCTAATTAATTAATCTTTTTTATTTTTTTTTTAGGTTCTAATTTCCTTTAAAAAGTTTTTCTTGAACATTAAGGTAGCATCAAGTCATGAAAATGAAATAATAAAATAGAAGAACTACAACCTTAAATTAAAAAAATTAAAAATGATATATTGCAAATATTTTAATAAATGTTTTTTTTTTTAATTACAACTTTGCATCATCTAGACGTTTCCACATTTATGGCAGCGGGTTCTATATGCCCTAGAATTCATTCCAAATTCCCGCAACGATAAGCAAAGCAATCTTTGTTCAGATTCATTGAAATCATCATTGAAAGTTGTTTCTGAATTTTACAAATTGTAAATATATTAAAAAAATAGAATTGATTTGATATACTATTAAATATGAACAAAATCCTTTAAATACATTTTGAATCTACAATCAATCAAGTTCAAATAATAATAACGAGTAATAATTAATACTTAGTGGTTGTCTTTCTCATCCTCATCTAAATATTTTTCTGAAAAGTAGGAAATAATCAAAATTCACTTGTATCCAGCATGTACTTTGGTATTTTCTTTCAGTTTATTATTATTATTATTAGCTCTTTAAATCTCTCTCTTTTGAAATTGGCTAAACTGAGAATCAGAATAGGATCAGAGAAAGATTTGCCAACGTTCAATATGGTGACCAAGCAATAATTTGAGTAAGTGGGGCATGCACTGAGTCTAGTCATTTTCGACAAATTATGCCCACAATTTTAAAGTACTAATGTAGTAATGCCCCCACAATTTTCAATCTTTATATTAATTAGCAAATTCCCCGTCTAAAAGGCAAGTTGATTGCCATCTTCAAATTTTCTTTCTGAATTTCTATTATATATATATATATATATTTTTTTTTTTTTTTTTGGGTGATTGGCATTTTTTGAGAAGCATACCTCTCCTATCTTAGAAAAAATTTTTAAAGTGAAATTCAAGTAAATTACGTATCGAGATTTCATACAAGCGTTCAGTTCTAATTATCCACTTCCAAAAATCATCTGCTTCATTTCCTTGTCATCCATCAAATACCTTTTAAATGGCGCTTTCCAAAAATATAATAAATCTTATCAACCTTGTGAAACCATCCAATTAATTTGATTGGGGAAAAAGAAAAAAAAATCTATATATCCATGTTGGATTTCAATTTGGATATAGTGTACATGTTGTCGAGAATCATTGAAACAAGTTGCAAGGGAATGAGACGTTGAAATAACAATTAATTAAAATTCAATAATTGTGGTTGAGCTACACAACCATGAGCAATCCCAATAATTGCTAAAAAGGGCCACTTGAGATATGTTAGTTATGCTAAGGAACTCTATTAACTTATGTCCTAACTTAGATGATAAACTAGATGTTTGGTGACAATGTGAAATGTTGTGAGATTGTCATATTCATTTTTTTAAAAGATTCTCACACCAAAAGTTTTTCTTAATTTGCACCAAAGTTTGATTCCCCACTTATTATTATTGTTGTTGTTGTTATTACTAATATTGTATTTTATTTTACAAGAATCTCTTCTTAAAGAAATCCTTTAATATCTTAATTAATTCGTTGGATATAGGCAGCATTTGGGATCAAGGTTGAAATATTTTAAACGTTTTATTTCATAAGTTTTGATAAATTAGTATTTGATAATTTCTTAAAATAAGTTTCTTCATTTTAACAATATTTTTTAAAAGTAAGTAAAGGTTGTTTTTAAAATCAACTTATTACATTAGTCATCATACATTTTCAAAGTTCCTATCATAATTTAACAAAAAGGCAATTGTCATATTATTCTATAAACCCTAATATATAAATAAGGTAATTTAAACTTACGTTTATTTTGATTATTATATAATAAAATAGTAGTTTCGTAATAAAATTTATTAAATGTATGTACTTTAATTTTTAAATTCACAGCAATCACTACAATATGATTTATCAAATATCAAGCTACTATTTTTAACTAACAAATTTTCGCATAGCAAAAATAACTTATCATATAGTCATCCCAATCCAAAACTAGCCTATAAAAAATTATGGTAGGTCATTTGGTTGTAAATTTTAATATTAAAAGTGCTTTTCTAGAAAGAAATTAATTAAAGAAAATTAAAAAAGGCACTCAAACGGATACTTTCCATGGACAATTTTCAATGGGGAACCTAGTGTGTGCCTAAAATTCATCAAAGACCAAACACTTTTCAAAAGTTCTCTGCTCCACTTAACAAATGCTTAAAGAATAATCACGTATTACCCATAAACACTAATTGAGGAACATACAAAAAATTGATACACAAAAATGGAAAGAGAGAGAGAGAGAAAGAGAAAAAAGAAAAAAGGAACTCCATTGCTATCATCGCAAGTCCTTAATGCAGCAAGAAACCTGAAATTTGCAGCATCACCACTCAAAAGTCAAAATCAATTATCCGCCAGTATGAATACTAACTTATTAAGGCTCCATTTGTCTGAACTTTATTTTTGGTAATTTAGCCGCCAAAATTAACCTGTCAATTTTGGTAAACAACGGTAGCTTAGTTCTAACTACACAACATTTCACAGTTATTTATTGAGAAGAAATTCTAGAAATACTAACAAATAATTTTTTTTTTATAAAATACCTATAAATTTTTTCTTTAAAATTTTCATTCCAGAGCCACTGCGGTTTAGAGGCCACAATACCATAATATCCAACAGAGCGTAAATGACAACAATACAGCTAAACAGTTCAAGCTAAAACCACTGGCAATAATGTATACATCTAGAATTCTGAAAACTCCGGGTACTCAGCATATTAAAATCAGAAAAATAGGAAACAGAAATATGAAATAGAAATTTAGCATAGCACCATGCAGTTATTAGAGAAAACCTGAATCCAATCGGAAACCCATAAAGCTGAACATGTAGAGTTTGACTTAGAAAGGGGAAAAAAAAAATTTCAAAAAGACTTGCAATTGATCTATATGTTAAAAAAAATTTCATCATAGGGAAGATGCTGCCCGAACTCATTGGCAATGGCAATTGGATCGGGTTGATAAACAAGGCAATTCTGGTGAGCAATATTTGTATCCGCACCCATAGTCAAAAAATTCCCAAAATAACCCTGCTTGGCATCACAATATTCCTCCAACTCCAAGCCAGTCATCACTTCCTTTTCAACATAACCTGTTCCGAATTTGATAAATTCCTTTTTATTATTATCTTCATGAATATAATTGTTTCCGAATTTAAACTGTTCATCACAAGCATAGCTAACATTGGGAGCGGAAGCCGAAGCAGAAGCAGAAGCAGAAGCACCACAAGAACCTGAATTCGAAACCTGGGGAGAAGTAAGCAAATCAGTCAGCCGAAGAATAGCCTTCTCTTTCGCCTTCGCCAATTTATCAACTATAACCCCCAACTCTGCAATTGATTCATCAGAATTTCCCAACTTTTCATAATCCTCCCAAAATCCTTCCCTCTCAAGATTACCATTGCTCTTCATGGCCTTACTTATCTTCTTGTCATAAAGCTCCAAGTCCTTAACCTCATTAAACATCGAAATCCCCAAACGTACAAGCTCCTTATCTGCAGCTTCAGGTGCTCGATTGTTTAGAAAGGCATCCAAAACTGCGTCAACCGAAGAGTGTCCGAATGTGAAGAAGGTTGTGTCCGAAACCGGGGAAGAAACCAGCAAGGCAAGCTGAGAACGAGTACGCAAGCAATAATCTGCTGCTTTGTTCAGCAGCCCATGTCGCCTTTTACTGAAGCTGACGGCTCTTTGCTCTTTGGTGTCACGTCTCTTCAATGGAATCCTTCTCTTTCCAACGGCCGCCATTGTTGAGAAGATGAATAAATTCGAAACCTAAGCAGTTAATGAAGGTGTCCGTATTTATTTATAAGCTTTGTTTGCTTGTTGCGGACAGAGGTACTTGTGCTTGCAGGATTTAGGCATAGTAATTAAGTCTAGAAATTATGTGTACTAATTAAGTTTGAAGTTTAATGGCGAGAATCTTTTTGAAGATCTTCATTAAATAATGTATGTTTTTGAGAGTCTTCATTAATTAATGGTTTCTCCTACTCAATGTAGGATATAATTAATATAACTGAAAGAGGAAGAGTGCTGCTGGAATGGTAAATAAAATTAATCAAATTACTTTTATGTATATATATATATATATCAAATACTATCATTGAAAGATTTTTTTTTTAGTTTTTGATGAAAAAGATAACTTGTTAATTCAATAATAAAAAATTAATTTATTATAAAATTTCTTTATGGTTTGGCAATTTCTTACTCATTCTTTGCATTCAACACAAGATTTTTACGTTTTATTAATTAAAAATGGGCAGAACTTTAATTTTATTTTATTAATATAAAATATAATATTGTAAATTCTGCGTTTTTTTATTTCTTCTCAGTTGATATAAAAATTTCGGCACATCGAATTTCCATCTGAGCGACTAAATAAACAATTAGATGTTATATGAAAATTCTTGTCTCCATATATGGCCATGAACAATTTAGTTTTTTCAAATAATAAAATGCTTTTAATTGCTTTAATATACTGTATACTCTTCATCTCATGTCGATAAATTGAGTTTTCCTATCTGATTGTGGCAGCAGATTTTCAACTAATTTAAAAATGGGTCTCTCCATCGTTTTCCATAACAAATTTTTAAGCTGAGGTTTAGATGGACTATGGGCCAGTTTGAGATTGCGGAAGCTGATGAAATAAGTTGTTTATACTATGCAGATGAAATAAGCTGCTGATTAAAAAAGTAACTTGGTGTTTGGTAAAGCTGTCTTTATTCGATTCTTTGTAAGTTTGAAAAGTAGAGTATATGCGTTTGGTAAATCTTATTACGAAAGTGCGGTTATATTATATAATGACCAAAATGAACATATGTTTTAATTATTTTTTATTTTATGTTTAATAAATTGTTTAGATATATTTTTTCTTAAATATGTAAAATTAATTAAAAAAACTCAATTAAAAAAATCTAAAGAACTTCATAATCTATTACATAAAATATGATAAAAAGTAATATGTATTACATTCACAATAAATTTTTTGCAATAAAATTGTGGCAGTAATATAATATCTAATGATTAATATATTAGGATTTATGGATAAGTACGAAATAATTATCTTTTTATCAAAACACTAAGGTTATAATAGGAATTTAAAAAGACGTAGTAGCTTATTAAATAAGTTATGAAAAATAATTCTCTACCTACTTTTAAAAGCTGCTAACAAAATAGAGAAAATTATGAAATAAGCTGTTTTTACAAAATTTACCAAACATTATTTTTATCAAAAATTATAAAATAAGCAACTTATTGAGTTTCAATCTCAATTCCAAATGGAGCTATATCAATTATAGGTTTCTGAGTGCAACATCAGTAGAAGAGTATTATATTATTATAAAATATAAAAGATAAAATATAAAAAATATTTTAAGACTAACATAATTTTAAAACGTAATACTATATATTGTACTTATATAAATAAATAGTTATAAAATACCTTTAAAATACAATTTTTAAAGAGATCGCTAAGGTTTTATTCATTATATATCATTTTTATACTAAATTATTTTTTAATTTAATTTAAATTCAACAAAAAATACATATGCTATATATTCCAAAATTATGATTTGGGAAATTCAAAATTCATTTTTCATAAAGAAAGGTTAAAGGACAATTGAAACTAGATTTGCTGCAACACACAATTTTTTTTTTTTACTTTTCTATAAACAGAATTACATGATACTTATTGTTAGTATAGATGTGCCCGTAAAAGTTAACTTACCTACTAGCGAAACTAAAATTATATATATATATATATATATATATATATATATATATATATATATATATATATATATATATATATATATATATATATAATTTTTTTGCTCTTTTCTATTAACAGAGAAAATGGTTTTAATTTGAAAGACACTATTAAACATACTCGAACTTTAAAGCACAATTAATTTTTTAAGAATAATTTTTCTATCGTTTTATGACTTTATCTTTTCACTCCTTGAGCTCTGTTGACAATAATATTATATACACTTCATCATGTGGTGTTGGAGATATATATCATATATGTGGGGAATTGGGGAAATAATGGTGGAATTTTATTCACGTAAATAGTACTATTCACATATACGGCACTGTTCACGTATATGGTACTATTCACAAGGTGGAAACGATTCAAGAAATTTGTGGTGCAAAGCAGGAAATAATGGTGTGAGTGGAGTAACATTGTGGTTTTATACATGTATAGGAAAGTTCTGTTACAAATGCGATAAGAGGCTAAGGAGTTTGGGTTTTAAATGAGACCGTTGTGACCCCTCCAGTCTTCCTGGGAACTTTCCTGGTGTTCATTCTCACATATACTCACAACTATCCAAGGTGGTACACTAGCTTGTGTGTGGTATTTATCAACAAAATGACAGCAAATTATAAAATTGAGAAGTTCAACAAGAATAATTTTTCGTTGTGGAAAATGAAGATCAAGGTTATATTGAGGAAAAATAATTTTTTGGTAGCAATTAAAGAAAAGCCCACAGAGATAACAGATAATAACAAGTAGAATGAAATGGACGGCAATGCAATTGCTGATCTACACTTGGCACTTGCAGATGGGGTACTATCCAGTGTAGCAGAGAAAAAGATAGTAAAAGAAATATGGGATACTCTTACAAAACTATGTGAGGTCAAGTCACTACACAACAAGATCTTCTTGAAGAGGAAACTTTATACTCTTCGAATGACGGAATCTACATCAGTCATCGACCATATCAACACTTTAAAGACTATTTTCACAACTCATAACGTTGGATCACAAAATAAAGGAAAATGAACATGCGGAGCTTCTACTTCAAATTCTACTAGATTCGTATGATCAACTCATTATTAATATGATAAATAATAACCAAGTAGGCAGTCTAGTTTTCGATGATGTTGCTACCTCCGTTTAAATGAGGAGAGTAGACGGAAAAATAAGGAACACAAACAAGTAAGTTCGCAATAAGCAGAAGTGCTATCGGTGACAAGAGGGAGATCAACAAAACGTGGCCCCAGTGGGAATCACAATCATGGTAGATCAAAATCCAAAAGTAAAAAGAATGTCAAATGCTATAGTTATGGTAAGAAAGAGTGTTAACTATATGTTTCCATAATATTGATATTGATGATAATAAACAAGATTAAAAATGATTAATCTTTTAAGCTCAAATTGTAAGGAGAGTCTTTTAAATCTTTTTGAAATTATTTTTTAACCTTGCATTGATTAAGTGGGGGCTCTTTTTTACAATTAAATCAATTTTTTATAATGTGTTTTGTCATCATAAAAAAGGGGTAGTTTGTTAGCCTATATGGTTATAAATATTGATTTTGACGATAATAAACCACGTGTTGGTTAAAGAAAATTGAAAGTAGTTAAAATGAAGATTTATATATTATGCTTTTAAAATAAGAAAATGATTTTATGGAGCTAAGTTATTTTTTAAAGTTGTGAGCCAAAATGAAAGAATTTTACAATATTTGATTTTAATCAATATTGTTTTAAATTTGGGATTTAGACCTATTTGGAAATATTTAAATATTTTAGGTCATTCTATAACTTTACATAGGTTGGGCGATATTATAATTTTAGAAAGTTTTGGGGTTCACAAAGTATTATTTAGAAATTCTGAAATTGGACTTATTTGTAAAGTTATGAAAAATTTTGGGGTCAAAATATAATTTTAAAAAATAGTTTCACTGTAGCTGTCACTGTAGCAAACGGCTAACCATTTACTAAAAAACGGTTGATCGATTATTTCTAAAAAGCATGTTCTTTAAAGGATTGTTAAAATGATGATTCTGGAAACTAACGGTGAACCGTTTACATAAAACGGTGAACCGATTATTTCCAGATTGCTAACCTTGAACCATTTAGTAAGAACGGTTAAAGCTAAATTTGTTTTGCACGATTCTGAAAATTAACGGTGAACCGATAGTGACAAACGGCAAACCGTTTATTTGAAATTTGGCCCAACGGTAACTTTGACCAGAATAAACGGTGAACTCATTAATGATAATGGCAAATCAAACTGTTTTTGGGCGACGATGTCAGAACGACTAGTTTTCAACTCCAACTATAAATAAACTCAATCTAATTCAAACAACAAGATTTCTAACAATTATTATTGAGCAAAATATTGAGAATACAACTTTCATTGAGGTTTAAATTCTTGTATTCATCTCATTCGTTTACACATTGAGCTTTTATTTGTGATCAAACACATTGTGTGAGAGGATTTCATTTGTAATCCTTTTTTTAAAATCAAGTTAAGAGATTGTAAGTGTTGGGATACACATGGGTTAAGAGATTGGGGATAATCTCTTGTTATGAAGGTCCATTGACACCTTGGAAGTCAATTGTAAGTATTTGAAGTCTTGGAAGCTTGCTTAGTGAAATCCTCAAGCCTGATAAGCTTGGAGGTGTGGACGTAGACGGGGATTACCGAACCACATAAAAATCATTGTGTTTGTTTTCTCTTCCCTTACTTTTTTTGTTGTGCTTGGTTGAATTTATTGTTTTCAATTCCATTAAGGCATTAGATTAAATTGTTGTACGAATTGTTTAGCTTAATTTTTAAAACCACAATTTACCCCCCTCTTAGGTTGCATAACTAGAATTTCAAATGGCACGTCAAGAAAGAGTGTTAGAACTACCAGACAAGAAGAGAAGGTAAAGATCCTGAGTTATCAAATGCTCAGAGGTATGTAGCAAGTACTTCGGATGATGACGAAATTCTCTACAGCGAAGCCTCAACTATTTCAGAAGGTAGAAAACAACTATTTGATGTTTAGCTTGTAGACTTAGGAGCTACCTGGCACATGACCTCTCGGAAAGAATAATTCCATACATATGAACCCATCGTAGGCGGATCTGTATACATGGGAGATGATTATGCCTTAGAGATCGCTGGTATCGGTACTATCAAAATCAAAATGTTTGATGGTACAGTTCACACAATTGAGGAGGTACAACATGTCAATGGCTTGAAGAAAAATCTATTGTCTTTAGGACAAATAGATAGTCATGGGTGCGCAAAACTCATGTTGAAAATGGGATCATGAAGATTGCTAGAGGCGCACTTATATTGATAAAAGCAGAAAAGATTAGTGCTAATCTATTCACGCTTAAAAGGGAAACATTATAGGAAGAATCAACGATGATGTGGTATCTCAGACTCGGCCACATGTCAAAACAAGGTTTGAAGATTCTTTCTGAGCGAAATTGCTTCCGGGGCTTAAATCAATGAACTTACCATTTTGTGAGCATTTTGTTACAAGTAAGTAGCATATATTGAAATTCAGCAGATCTAGTGCCAGAAGTAAATGCATTCTGAACTTGGTTCATTCTGATGTTTGAGAATCGCCGGATATGTCCATGGGAGGTGTAAAGTACTTAATGACTTTTATTGATGATTATTTCATGAGATACTGGGCGTATCCAATCAAGAAAAAGTCAGATATATTTTCAGTATTCAAGCAGTATAAAGAGTGGGTTGAACTTGAATCCAAAGAAAGGATCAAGTGCTTGAGGACAGATAATGGTGGAGAGTATACAGAAAGCAGTTTTTTACTTTCTGTAAGCAAGAAGGTATTTAGAGGCAGTTCACTGTGGCATACCCTTCTCAACAAAATGGAGTGGCGGAGCAGATGAACAAGACTTTTATAGAAAGATTGAAAGCTATGTTGAGGACTGCGGGCGTACTTAATTCATTATGGGCAGAAACAACAAAAACTACCTGTTATGTAGTAAATCGATCGCCATTTATGGTAATTGGGTTGAAGACTCCGATGAAAATATGGACTGGAAAGCCAGTTGATTACGCTCATCTACATGTATTTGCATGTCTTGTGTACATAATGTACAATGCCCAAGAAAGAACAAAGCTGGATTCAAAATCTAGAAGATGTATCTTCTTGGGATATGCTGATGGAGTGAAGGGGTATTGTCTGTGGAACCGCACTGCCCACAAGATCATCATCAGCAGAGATGCTATCTTTGTAGAAGATCAACTACAAATGAGAGATAAGGATGATAACACTGTACAAGAGAAGTCAGAGACTGTGTCGGTATATGTGGAAAATAATCTAAAAGATTCAGATTTTTCTGAAGTAACACCAAAGCACAAGGAACAAGAACCAGTTGAGTCCAAGACTCTAGAAGTTCGTCGGTCAACTTGTAAGAGACGACCGCCAACATGGCACTCGGAGTATGTTACATAGATTAATGTTGCATACCGTCTTCTAATAGAGGATGGAGAACCATCAACTTTCCATGAAACTCTAAACAGACTAGATGTTGCTTTGTGGATGACAGCAATATAGGAAGAAATTGAAGCTCTACACAAGAATAAAACATGAGAACTTATACCACTACCACATAGAAAAAAAGCCATTGGAAACAAATAAGTTTACAACATCAAGCGTGATGGCAGTGACCAATTGGAGCGGTATCATGCAAGATTAGTGGTGAAAGGATATGCTCAAAAAGAAGGTATTGATTTCAATAAAATATTTTCTTCGGTGGTTCGACTTATGACAGTCAGAGTAGTCTTGGTGATATGTGCTACATTTGACTTACATTTAGAGTAGTTAAATGTGATAACTATATTTCTTTATGGAGGACTTGAAAAAGAAATTTATTTGCTCCAACTAGAAGATTTTGCTGAAAAAGGCAAAGACAACTTGGTTTGCAGGTTGAACAAATCTCTATACGGTCTCAAACAAACGCTGAGATGTTGGTATAAGAGATTTAATTCCTTCATCATGAGCCTTGGATACACCAAACTCAGTTCAAACTATTGTGCATATTATAAGAAGTTTGAAGATAATGATTTCATAATTTTGCTGTTGTACATAGATGACATTGTTGGTAACAGGCCCCAACAAAGATCGAGTCCAAGAATTGAAGGCACAATTAGCTAGGGAGTTTGAAATAAAGGACTTGAGACCAGCAAACAAGATTCTAGGGATGCAAATTCACTAAGACAGAAAATAAAATGAAGATTTGGATTTCTCAAAAGAATTACTTGAAGAAAATATTGCAGTGCTTCAATATACAAGATTGTAAGCCAATTTCTACGTCACTTCCTGTTAATTTCAAACTATCCTCAAATATGTATCCTAGCAATGAAGCAGAGAGTAAGAAGATGTCTCCAATACTGTATGCATCAGAAGTGGGAAGTTTAATATTTGTTATGATATGTACTAGACCGGACATTGCACAAGCAATGAGAGCAGTCAGTTGATACATGGCGAATCCTGGTGGAGAGCATTGGAAAGTTGTGAAGAGAATTCTGAGATACATTAGAGGAACCTCAGATGTTGCATTATGTTATGGAGGATCAGAGTTTACTGTTAGGGGTTAAGTGGATTCAGATTTTGCCGAAGACCTTGATAAAAGGAAATCCACTACTGGCTATGTGTTTACACTTGCAGGCGAAGCCGTAAGTTGGATTTCAAAACTGTAGATCATTGTAGCTCTATCTACAACAGAAGCAGAATACATGACAGTTACACAAGTTTGCAAGAAAGCTATTTGGATATAAAGGTTATTATAGGAGCTCAGGCACAAATAAGAGAAAATACTCATATTTTGTGACAGTCAAAGTGCCTTGTATATTGTGAGGAATCCAACCTTTCATTTTAAGACAAAGCATATAGGGGTACAATATCACTTCGTTTGAGAAGTAGTGGAGGATGAAAGTGTGGATTTACAGAAAATCCATTGCAAAGAGAACCTAGCAAATGTTTTGACCAAGCCAATCAATACTGAATTGTGGCCTAATAGAGATGTAAGCAACAGGACAATGCTGAAGTAAAAAGAATGGTGTGGAGATTGATTGGTTCTTAATCAAATCTCCAAATGGGAGAATTTTTGAAAAAAGGAAATAAGGGGCAACGCTTTTGTAGAAGTTATGTCCCACCTTTGAAAATTAAAAAAAGAAGGAAGAAAAAGAATGGTGCTGCACCACATAGGGAAAAAAAATTTAATAAAAGAATATTATTGTTATTTTAATTGAAAACGAAAGGAAATGAAGCCTATAAATAGAAGGCTTCATTTTCGTTCTCAGCATCCAATTCTCCTCTTCTTCTTTAGTTCTATTTTGAGAGGAGAGAAAGCCTAGTGAGAGTTGAGTGATTAGTTAGTGAGAGATTGGGTGTATTGGGGTTTTAGATAGTGAGCCAAAATATTACAATACTTATAATTTTCATTTCACTAGTAAAATATTTTCCTTCTGTCTTCGCCCGTGGATGTAGGTTAAAAGTCAAACCACATAAATTTTGGTGTCTCTGTGTGATTCTGTTATCTTATTATTTTTCAATTTCACTTTAGTTGGCGTGCTTGCTCACCAATCAATTTCCCAACATTTGATGCATAAAATATATAGAAAAAATATGTTAGAAATTCATTTTAGGAAAAAGGGCTAAAAAAGGAGTGTTGTAGGAATTTTCTTTTTTAAATGTCTAAATGGGCTAATCATGGGCTGTGTTTTATAGGTATACTTATACCTCTCCATTTAGATTGTCATCTTTTATGTTATCATTCAGATCATTGTATCAAAATTTGATTTTGATCAAAAGTCCAAGTTGAACAATCACAATTTCAAATCAAATGTCACCCTGAATAAATGCATTGGTAAGTGGAAAAATACTTTTTTTTAAGTCACAATTAATTGAACATTATCATTTATTTTGAAAATATTCCAATATCAAAAAAATTTTCGGCTCAATTGACCACCTTTTTCATTATCACCATTACAACATAGCAGTATATAACACGTTTGTTTAAAGCAGCTTCTAGCTGTTTGGCAAAACGCAACAACAACAAGAACAATTTACAGTTTTCGGAATTTTGCAATACCTCAGCAGCCGTTAATAGCAAAGCCAACCTGGTAGATTGATTGGGATGCCATGAGGAACCCTTGAGGCTTTCGCTTCAAAAAGCTAGAGGGTTATGCTTTTAATAATGTCTACCTTTTACGCTTTGACAGCTTGGAAAAGACTAATGGTTCAGGAATCATTTTACCCTTTGACAGCTTGGAAAAGACTATTGGTTCAGAAATCATTTTAATAAAGCCTAAGTCTTGAGAAACATATAGAGTCGTAAGCTAAAAAATCCAAGTCCTTAAATTATTTTCTTTATTGAAGTTTGTGGAACTAATGTAGTCACTCTATTATTATTTATTGGGTTAGGCTCTTTAAACTTAAATTTTTGACACAAATCAATTTTGAGATATTCATCTTATGCAATTAAATAATATTTAATCAGACTGAAAATAACATTTAATAATGTTAAATCATCCATGATTACATGATGGATCCTGCTATTTTACAACTAGTGTTTGGTACCTCTATTTTGTCATTTGGTGATTTAATCATTAAATTTAATCGAAGAGTTGCATAACGGCCCGGATGTGTTTGGATGGTTATTAACATTAACATCCCTGATATTATGCTGAAAAATAAGAAAAGGCAAAGGTTTCTAAATGTTGACATATATATCCGAATTGTTTCAATTTTTTTTTTTTACACTTAAATTCATTGACTTAGTTTGACTATTAAAATGAGTACCAATGTATTAATAATAATGTATTCTCATGTAAAAATTTCAAAATGCATGAAAAAAATTAACATATATTAATAAATATTTTTATAACATAATATCTACTAATATACAATAAATTATTTGAATTCATCAATCAAAATAGAATACATAATAAAAATATATTAATTTGTGAATAATAATAATATATGACCAAAATAAACATGTATATACCTAAATTAAATGTTTTCAATAATATTATTAATGAATACATTGCGTAATTCCTAAGGTATATTTAATTATTTTTTATTTTAATATTAATATCTTCATGCGTATGATAACCGAATTTTATTTTTATTCTTTCTTTATTCCTATTTAGTAATTTAGCACCCATGAACTTTATCTTTTATTTTTTTCTTCTTTTCATAAACTCTAACCTAATAAAATACTTTTAATTAAAACCATCATATTTTAAAAATAGATTTTTTTCATCGACAATAATCCTACTATTGATTCTTTGGTCTATGTAGTAGTGTGATTCAAAATTCTTGAATAAAGATTCATGGCTTTTTAAATTTTATTATTTATAAAATTACCATTCGTGTCCTCTAAAATTCTTGAACTAAACCTTTTCTTGGAACTTTTTCTTTGAATTTATATATTTATATGTTAAATAAAGGACAACATAGGTAGAGAATAAATGGTTGTAAATTATAGATGTTTATCCTTTGTTCTTAATAGCAATTTAATGAACGCATATTTTTATAATATAAATAATTTAATTATAGCATGAGGTTATTTGAACCCACTAAATTACTTTCTACACCCAATTACTCAAGAAACCTATAGTATAAATTTAAAAATTAAAATTTGACTATGTACACCACATAATACCAAAAATAACCCCAATTCAATTTATTTTTTGAATAATAAATTTATTTTCTTATGCTTTTTTATCAAAATTAATCTTTTATGGATTGGATAATCTTGCAAAGTGTGGACAATAAAGATGAACAAAGTGTGGAGAAAATCAGGCTGATTATCTAGGAGAGTTGAAGAAAAATGAGAAAAAAATTACTGTTATAACTAAATTGTAAATAAGAAAGAATACAAGGGATTCAATTAAAAAAAAGACAAAAGAGGGGTACGGTATCACAGGGGTACCGAAGCTTTGCCCTTACATGATATCAATGAACTTAAAATTTATGTCAAATATCTGTTCAAGAATTCAACTTGAAATAGTTCCATCATATTCATTGATAGGTGGATATATATTTGTTAAATATTAAAGACAGAATAAAAATATAATATGTTCAAAATATTTTTATGTTATACTTTTAAAATTAATCAGAAGTATATAATGTTAAAAAACTATCAATAATATTACGGATCTCAATATCTAAGTTCTAACTTCAGTCTCAATATTATCTCTCACTTATATATTAAATGATAAATTTCATAACTTATAAAATTATTTAAATACCATTTAATAAATAATTATCACTTTAATTAGAACTTGATGTTGAGATGAACTTGCTCAAAATACATACCCATGAATGAATCTTTCATAGGATAATCTGTTAAGCGAAGAAAACATATGTTTACCTTATTGCTTAATTTCTAGAGAGATTGAAAGAAAAGTAATACATTTCGATTAACACGCACCTAGTCAATGGTCATATATTAGAAAAGTAAACTGCTTCTACTTTTTTTTTTTTTTTCTTGAGAAGCAAAATGTTTCTAGCTACTTTAACTTTACAAAAGTAAGTTGAAATTTAAAGACAGTTCTATTTTAAGAAGTGACATGATACGCACGTACGTGAACTAGCAAAATTCCAAAAAACTGCGGCTGTTAAGATCAATGATTAAGAATCATACAATTATTTCTGTGGAAAAAAAAAGAATATATTTATTCATTTATTTATTTTTTCTGCCAATTTTATATGAACTCTTTTGAAACTACATATATTATAAAATTGATATACAGCAAATCTCTAATATTGGCAGAAACTAAATAAAGAGAGAGAGTCCTTATGGGTTTCGGTGCGACGTGGGTAGCCATTGTCGTTGTGGAGTGGAATTACCTATAGGATTGGGTCCTGAATGCACTTCATGCAAGTCTTTTCTCCGAATTTGATGATCATCAACACCACCTAATTCAACAAATGGCTGAAATTTGCGGATCAGTGTGTATATACAAGCATTATAAATTACTTGAGCATGCAACATCAACAGATTAAATGATTGAAATAGAGAGAAAATTAAAGAACAAACAAACAAGCACACAATTGATCATGTTTACCAGCTTGTCCACATCAGTATTCATTGATGAATTATCCCTCCCTTTTTGATCAATTGTACCAACTGATTGGAAAGCATAATTTTGAGATTCCATTAGCTAGTATCATAGAATATGAAATTAGGAAACCATAAAAATAAAAAGAAGAGGGTATTAGACAGATTAAAAACCTTGAAGTTTTCTCATGGCAAAACTTGAATGGGAGGCAATTAGAATGAGGAGGAAAAATAAAGGAAATTTCATTGTTTTGTTTCATGAGGAATTAAGAGATCAGAAGTGAAAGTCTAATTGAAAGATATTAAAGGACATGCTAGTTAATGATAAGCACATGAAAAAAAGTGAAAATTTCTTAAAAGGAGGATATCTTCTAGTGGGGAAGAGTTAAAAGATTGAAGATTCTAATGCAATTATAGAAGGCAACTCTGTAGCTCTAGCGTCAAATCATATATAATAAATCCATGGGAGTTGAATTAATGCTCAAAGTGTGCGACACACGAGCAAAATAATACTATTTCGCATTGAGTTAAAAAAATAGTATATTGTTAAGGACTACTAGTGTTGCTAGTGCTTCAAAGTGATAGAATGATAGAATTAAATATATATACGCTTGAGTAGGGCTAATTTCAACCGACAAAAATATTAATTACCAAACCCATTTTTAATAAAATATTTTTATTATTTATTGAAATACACCTAAAGCAAATTATAATTATGGACAACAAAATACAATTGAACAATAACTCTTTTAATCTTTGAACCAATCTCTGTGATGCAATCTTGGAGAATATGATTGGAAATCAACTATAAATGTGAATGAATATTTGTTGTTGCAGATCAAGGGAATCTCAATGAAAGGTTCAATGGGAGGAGAGATGAGCTAAATATGGTTGAGTTTTTCTTGAAGAATGGCAGAGCCTTGGAGGATGAAGAAGCACTTCTGAATAAAAGTGCTAAAGTTTCCAAGAGCTTGAGAAACTTTTGTTGTTAGGTTTCTGAAATGATGATTGTCAAATAGTTATTACTTTGATTATTAAACTTCTATTATATTAACCATTTATCTGATTTCGGGACTTAAAATCCCGTCAAATGGGTGGGAAGGAAATTGGTATTAGAGATTGAGTTGGTATTTCAAAATACTAATATCTCACATTACTTGGATAAGAAAGTATAAGTTGGTTTATACATATAAACCAAATATGGTGTGGTAATAAGCCCATAAAAAGTAGGCCCACGTGCACGAAACCAATAACTCATGCACGGGGGGAACCCTCCCCCCACTAGTGTCGTGGCTGTGTGGGCTTGGCCCTTTTTTTTTTTTACTTTTTTACCCTTTTTAATTTTATTTATTTTTAATTCGAACCATATTATGAATTCAATTCCTAATTGAATAAGGATTTATTTTAAATCCTTGTATATCTAAATTCGAATTTACAGAGGAAAAGGGCCTGAGCATATCTATTTAAAGAGCCAATTATATCACACTGTGATTATCTGGGAAACGCTCTTTGTTCTATATTGCTTTCTTTGCCTTCATCATTGTATGTTTTGCTGTTTTGAACTATCATGTTGAACTGCAACATCACGATAGTAGTCATTATATCCTATAGATCAAACCACATTTGTTAGTCCTTGTACCATATTATATCTTGAGGTGTGGAATTCAGTCTTGAGGACAATAGTGTAACATGCCTCAATTGTTTTTCCGTTTCAGTTTAGTTTTCTATCCTAACTTTCGTTGTTTTCCGTCCAAATTTTCCAACAATCTTAAGATCAAATTATAAGTGATCTTTCATCTTCACTAACTACTGGACTTCCTGCTCTTATGACCTTTGCATTTGTCAATTTCTTGTTGCTGATCTTTCTGCTTCTGCTGTCGTCACTAGAAAAACTTGCCAGATACCTCCAAGATTGAATTGTTCAACGACAAAAATTTTAAAGGCTAGCAGGAGAAGGTCTTCAATGTATTAGATTTCATAACCTTATTGACTATCTGCAGTACTCTTCACCATCAGAACATGGCATTAGAGATTATGACAAGAAACTCCAAATTTGGAATGCTAGTAATAAGGTCTGTAGGTATACAATACTTAATACTCTTGCTAGTTCCTTTATAATGTTTATTATCATATAAGAATGCATATGAGATATGGACACTACTGAAGAAAAAGATGTGATAGAAGATGCTCGGACTTAACAATATTATATTGATGATTTTCTGCATTATCGAATAGTGGATGATAAGTTTTGTCAAACCAAATCCATGAATACAACATATTAGTTAATAATCTTAAAAAGAAGGAAATATTTCTTTCTAAAAGATTTGTAACTAGTTGTTTGATTGAGAAACTACTAGAATCATGAAAAGATTATATGAAAACCTCAAAACATAAGAAGAAGAAAGTGAGATTTAAAGATGCTATTATACATATTAGGATTGAGGAGAAGAATAGAATTAGAGATGCATTTGATAAAGCAAAGAAATTTTGTTCCAATGCAAATCTAATTGAGAACACTCCTCAACCTAATAAAAAGCAAAAAAATCCTAATAACAGACACCATAATAACCCCAAAAGGCCCACGGTTAAGAAGGAAGTCATTGTTTTGTTTTTGGCAAAATTAGGCATTACACTAATAAATACAGGCATAAAGCTCAGCGTAGAAGAGAAAACCTCCTAAAGCCAATATGGCTGAAAGGGAATGAAATGACATTATTGCTGCTATGGTTGTCTTTAAGCTGAAAATGTTGGATGGAAACAAAGATTGGATGATTGATTCTGGCGCTACTAGACTTATATACAATAATAAAAACTCTTTTTTTGACTATACTCTAGTGAGGGGAGAAAAAGTCATTTATTTTGGCGATTCTCGATCTACACCTGTCCTAGATAAAAGGAAAATTCTTCTCAAGCTTACATCTTAAAAAACCTTCTCACTGAGTAATATACTCAATGTTCCTAAGATTAAATATAATATAGTGTCTGTTTATATACTGAGGAAAGTAGGGATCAAAGTGTCCTTTTAAGGTGATAGAATTGTAATGACAAAAAATTAAAAGTTTATTGGGAAAAAGTATTATTCTGGAGAACTTTTCAAACTCTATGTACTCAATGTCATAATGAATGAAAAGGCTGCTTCTTCTGCTTATATTATTGACTCTATTAATTTTTAACATAAGAGACTTGATCTTGTGAACTTTTCTTATATTAAGAAAATAAGAGTAGTTTACTGTTTAATTTGAGCTTGTCTAACGACAAATGTGAGGTGTGTGTGGGATTTAAATCCATTAAAAAGACATGTAAATAAGTTCAATTTAGAGACTTTGGTGATTCGAAATAGACTATGACTAGAAGAAGCAAAAGGTATTATATTACCTTTATTGACGATTTCTCAAGGTATACAAAAATATTTCCATTAATAAATAAAGATGAAGCAGGTAAACATTTTTAATCTATAAAAGTGAAGGTGAAAATTAATTTAATAACAAAATTAGAAGAATAAGAACTAATAGAGGAGGTGAGCATGATTCAAGCATGTTATATGCTTATTGTAAGAATTATGGTATCATCCATGAAGTGACACATCATTATTCACCTGAATATAATGGTGTAACTGAAAGGAAAAACAAAACTTTGAAGAACATGGTAAATGACATGTTAATAAGTTTTGAGCCATCCTGAACTTATGGGGAGAAGCGATGTTATCTACTTGTCATGTTTAAAACAAAATGCCTTATAAAAGAAAATAAGTAAGACACCCTATGAATTGTGAAAAAGGCTATAAGCATAATTTATCATACTTCAAAGTGTGGGGGTGTCTCGCCAAGGTTCTTAAACTAGATCCTAAAAGAACAAAGTTAGGACAAAAAACTATCAATTGTATTTGTATAAAGTATGCTCACAACAATACTGTATAAAGGTTCTTAGTATTACATGATGAAGGTATCTCATGTAAGGCTAATACCATCATTGAGTGTAAGAATGCTGAGTTCTTTGAATTATTTTTCTTAAAAATATTAGCATTGAAAAGTAGTTGTCTTATACTGAGTCAACAATTGATGTTTCTGAAAGTTTAGATGCTGAACCAAAAAGAAGTACAAGGATGAGAAAAAGCTTTAGGAAAAGCTTGTTTTGAGGCTGAGTGGTTGCAAAATCTCTTAGTAGATATTCTTATTTCTACTCATTCTCTTACTGTTATATTAATTCATTGTAATTGTCAAGCCGCTATTATAAGAACTATGAGCGAAATATATAATGGGAAGAATAGACATATACATATGAGATATAATATTGTTAAGCAATTGGTGGAATCAGGTGTTGTGAGCCTAGACTTTGTAAGGTCAGAATTAAATTTGGCTAATCCTCTGACAAGACCACTAAACAAGAGTTTAATATAGATCATGTCAACGGGGATGGGACTACTGTCTATATTAGAAGACAAGAGTGACAATAATTATACCTCTGTTATTGGAGATCCCATAAATTAGGTTCATAAGGGTATAAACAAGTTATTTGTTGTCTTGTAGCATTATTGATATTTTGTAATCTAAATTTTATTTAATAAATATTTTCTTTATTTATGAGTCCTCCTATGGCAAGATAATGCTTATTGCAGTGATTTAGGTTGAGCAATTAAGTTCTTAATGAACTCCATAGCTCACCTTTTGTGTATAATAGTTTGTCAAAATTGTATGACACACTTGATAGAGATTCACTTATATGAATGTAGAATTGAATCAGTTCCTATGAGAGTTAGACAGACTTCTCTAGAGCACTCATGAATCTAACGACACAGGGCCATTAAAATGCCAAATCACAGAAAAACAAAGCATTGTGAGGTTTAATGTGAGCTTTTAGTCCCTTGCCTTACATTGGTTATAGAAACTATAAGCTTCACCAAGTTTCTGTGAGATATAGTTAGTTGTTCAGTGGCTGGTTCACAGCTGAAAAAGCATTAATTTATATGCATTAAACTCTATTGATGAGGATGAAGATGAATGAAATTGGCTATGCTGAAATATGTAGGGGATTGTTAAAGATTGAGTTGATATTTCAAAATACTACTATCATCCCACATTGCTAAGATAAGAGAGTATAAGTTGGTTTACATATAGAAACTACATATGGTGTGGTAACAAGCCTATAAAAAGGAGGCCCCCATACACGAAACTAAGCCCAAGAAAAGAGCATGTTTTGGGAATCTATTAACTATGTGCTCATGCCCAATAACTCATGATCAGGGACCCCCCACTAGGGTGTCATGTATGTGCGTGGACTTGGTCACGTTTTACCTTTTTCCCTTAGTTTTAGTTTTATTTATTTTTAATTCGATTTAAATTGAAAATTTGATTCCTAATCGAATTGGGATTTATTTTAATTTTTTGTATAATTATATTTTGGATTTACATAGAAAAAGGGCCTTAAGGTGTATCTATTTGAGGAGTCGATTATATCACATTGTGATTATTTAGAAAACGCTCTCTGTTCTACATTGCTTTCTCTGCCTTCATCATTGAATGTTTTGCTATTCTAAACTATCGTATTGAAGTGCAACATTGCAATAATAGTTATTGTATCGCGGAGATAACTGCCTTCATTGGTCCTTCTTGCATCAAGATATTGTATTTTGAGGCACATAATTTAGTCTTTAGGACAGTACTGTCGCAAGGCTTGCTTGTTTTTTCATTTCAGTCCAATTTTTCGTCCAGATTTTTGTTGTTTTCCATCTTAATTTTCCAACAATTAAATTGTTGTTAGGTTAAATAATAATAATAATAAATAAATAAATAACTAAATAAATAAATAATGCTTTTCTTCATTCTTTTGGGGCTTCAATCATTGTTAATTAGTTTAGTCTATTTTTTAACAGTTAAACTCCTAACACCATTTAAAACTCTTATTAAACTCCACTTGTTGTATTTATAGCACTAATCATTGTCAAATTTACAAAAAAGGATGAACATCAAGTTTTAAACATACTTTTTAATAATAAAATTACTTTATTACTTCATTGTCTCAAATTATTTTGAGTTTATTAAAACACTTAATTATATTTTAAATTAGGATTTAAAAATAGGAGGGTTAGTAATTTGTAGGTGAAAAATACATTTTAAAGTAGTTAAATTCATAATTTTTCTTTTATGTAATTTTCTAACAATAGAGCTGGGATTACAAAAAATAAGTCCTACAATGATTTTAATGGGTTATGAAGGGCTTTACTCTTATTTTAGTTTTTTGTTTACTTCCCTTTAAGAGTGGAGCTTTTAACAATTCTTTTAATCCGTGTAACACCCTTTTTGAATTTTATTTCATAAAATACTCCTAGCTTTAATTTATAAAATATTTACAAATCAATATAAAAAAATTAACCAACTTCCCAATATATACAAGTCCTCAAAATTTTAATTATTTTCTTCTTTTTACATTATTTATATATCTGTATCTCAAAATTTTAATTTTTTTTAATAAAACATATACAAGTCCTCAAAATTTTAATTATTTTCTTCTTATTATATTATTTATATATCTGTAGGCTTGTATGGGGATAGGAAGGGACGGACATCTCCGTACCCATCCTCAATATTCTGCATATGTCTTGATCTCTTCACTGTTCTCATTGAATTGCCTGAGAGGAGGGGATGGAGATCCCTGAAGAATAATAGAGGATCCCCGAGGGTTTCTGATACTCGAATAATTGATACATTTTTAATTTCTGAACTTAATTAAATCATATTAAAATAAAAAAATTTAAATAAAAGTAAAGTTTAACAATATATTTTACATTAATGTCAATAATTACAAAACTATAAAGTATAAATCATTAGAATAAATATCTTCCTCAACCTTCATAATCCTATGACAAAAAAAATAATAATTATATCGATAATGAAATAAGTAAAATGGATATAGATACTTAAATTAATATTTTGAATAAAAGCATTTACCTCTTAGTCTTCCTGCTCCTTATATTCTCCCTAAATGAAGGTGGCAAATTGAGAAATAGCCTCAGGTATCAAATCTAAAACTTGTAAGTGAAGATATTAATAGAATGAGAATAGACCACATCTACTAATCATGGTAAAGCACTTACATCTTTGATTCCATTAACCTAAAAAAAAATGAGAATAATCATGAATAGGTCTTATTTCATTCTATTCCATCAAACTTTTGATATATATAATATTCAAATAACGTCATTTTTATACAATATTGACGTGAGTGTTGTCCATAAGCAATTATACCTCTTGGGCACCGGCTATGGCCCGACGAGCATCGCGAATTGGGTCTCTGGCTGGCGACGCGACGTGTTATTGGGCTATGAATGGAACCATGCGAGAGTGCTAGCTATGGTGCCAATAATTTGGAAAAGATGAATGAAACCATAAAAGAGTGGCTTAAGTTTTGATTTGTGGATCGTAGGCTTGTGGGCTATAGTTAAAATCGTTTTCGTGTATAAAATCGTTTTGTGGGCTATAGACCATAAAAAAATGGGTATAAAATCGTTTTCGTGTCCTCTTCAAATGGAGAAAATCTCTAGAACCTCTGTCCCTATAGGTATTTCCACCATCCCTACTCAAAACTCTCATAATTTTCTTTTAAAATTTTTCAATTAAAATTTAAAATATAAATATAAATTATGAAATGGGATGGGGTAAAATTTTTATTAAAAAACTTATTTATTTAAGTGTGTAATTGAATTTCGGTCTTTAGATATTTAGGTAATTGCAATAAGAACGGGATTTTATGAGGAATTTTGAGGGGGTGTAGAAAGGCATACTCTTTCTTTAATTCTAAACGATCAATAAATAAGCTTCATTTGGGCCCCTACTTTGCCCAGAAGAATCAGTGTAGTTGGTGTATAAGTGTAGCGCCTTTACAAGTACAAATCTAATTCTGCCCAAGATTTATTGTCCCAAACTTGAGAATTTAGTTTCAAATCCTCGGACCAAGTTACAAGCGAAATACAATAAAATTCACCACACGGATGACAAGCCATAAAATATTACTTTTTATTGTGACTTGACGTGGCGTCCTATTATTGGATTCATATTCGTTATATTTGGTGTAGCAGATTCCTACTCAACTGATCAAACGACAACCGAAACGCAACACCACCACCCACCCGTTAGTTAACAGCCGTCATTAAATATATATATATATATATTAAAAAAAATTAAAACAGTTTGCTTTTGCGTTTTTGCAGACCATTTTTTTTAAACAGTTTAAGTGTTTGTTTGTTATTTTAGTTGAAGTGTGAGACGCAGAACGGCAGAAGAGAGTTGGTTTTTTTGTGTTTGTGTTCGTGGGTATAAGGTTTCTTGTACTTTCGAGGGGGAAAAATAAAAAGAAGGGAGATAATGGGTGAGAATGTGATAAAGGGTGAAGATTACTATTTGCTGAAGGATTTGCGATTTAAAATTGAAGGAGATGAAGAGGGTTTCAGCTTCTGTTTCTGGGTTTATCTCATGAAGTCCACTACAGTTTCTGCTACTCTTATTAGCCAGGTTCTGAAAAAGCTTCCCTTTCTTTCTCTTGCATTTCTGTTGGTAGTTTTTTTTTTTAATTTTTATGTAACTTAAATCTTAATTTGTGGTTTACTTGTTATTTGAAAAAATGGAGCCCCCCCCAACTATCATCAATAGGGACAAATCTTTTATGTGAAATTGTCTTTTTGATGGTTTTGTTAGGATTCTTCTGGCTCAAAATGTAATGCAAATTTGTGGCTTGTTCATCATGCGTTTGGTTTGTGGTTGGGATGTGGAAAATTTTCTGTTTTTAAGGTATTCTAATGAAGTTTTCAGAGGGCTAAGGATTTAACTTTTTGTTCATGAGTAAGAAAATATGTCTTTGATTTTTATTTTTTGATCTCGTGCGGTGTTTGTGGTGAATTCATCTTTTTCATTGAAGCTTATTTGACATATAAGAAAAATTTGTTGTTTTATCCTATTGAGTGCATTGTAAGTCCTCTACGGTACTTTGATTCTTTGTTAGGATTTGATGGGGTATGAATCTTTTGCTGTTTTATCTTATGTTTATATTGTTTTTCTTTTGATGAGCCGTTGAAAAATAGAACTCAACTTCGAGGTTGGAAATTTTTGTTGTACTTGTGCCTGATATTAGTACTCATCTTCAAACGCAATGAACAATGGACTGATTTTTATTACCTTTGCAGGTTGATATTGGCGGCAATGCTCCTTTTCTTGCGCTAAATGAGAAGAAAATACTGATGCTTTTTCCTTTTATTTCATTACACAAAGAAGCTCCTGATCCCGGAAAGTCTGCTCCATTGACAGAACTTCAACATGCATCCATGGACACTGAGTTTCCTTTAGAAAGCTGGATTCATGTTGGATGCAGGGTGTGTTTTAAATATATAACAAGTTGATTAGATTGAGGTTTTAATTAAATCTTCCAAATAATTTGATACCTTTCTTTGCTGATTTTTAACTCTTAGGACTCTCTTTGTGTACGCTTTAGTATCTCATCACTTAAGCATATTTTGTCCCTGGCAGGCCCATTATTAGAAATATGGTTTTTATCTGTTCTCAACTAACTTCTGTGTGCATAGAATTGTTATCATTATGCACTGCAAACGTGAAAATCATTTTCATCTTGACTGCTTTGATATATATGTATGTAGATGGAGTGGAAACTTTATGGTTATGGTATATACTGAGTTGTAGTAATTACACTATGGATATGTTAATATTAACTTCCTCATTGGCTACTTGGCTATTGGCCGATGTATGTGGAGTGAGAAAGAGTGAGCTATTGACACGTTCACATGGAAGGCTTTTCTTCAATATTTCTTGTGTTAGAAGTTTGTTCAATCTAATCCTTGCTGAAAGAAACTGTGACTGACCTACCAGAAGAAACTGGGAAAATAGAGAAAGAAGAGAATATAGTGATCCTAAGACCTTTTTGTTTCTACCTGACATTAAGTTCTTGTGAGCTAAATTGGTTGATTCTTTAGGGGAGTTCTAGAATAGAGTGATACGATATCATATGTTGTATATTTTGATTTCTAGAGAGTAAAAAGATAGAAAACACAGAAATCTCCTGGTTGTATCTTGTATAAATCTCTGCTCCTACTTGCTAATCTATTTATGTATCAGGCTAAACATGATAGACATAGATTCTCCTACTTAAGAGGGAGTGTTGAGATGTTAAAAATTGGGTTTATAGTAAGATAAATGTGGCATGGGATAATTTTTTAAGCCTATTGTTTATTGATAAATCTAAATATAAGGAGTTTAACGTGGAAGTTGGAGGCATGCACTCCTTTTTTTTTTGGGCCCCCCTTTCTACGTCTCTCCCTTCTATCCTTCCATTTAAGCTAAATCTTATAATGCTTAATTATGAAGAATGAGTTGCAGACTTTTGACTCTCATGTGAAAGATTCATCTAGAATTCTCAACTACTTTTGTGTAAATGACTGCTTTGCAATGATGAAGAAACTGCTGAAAGCATTCTAATGCCAACTTTTCAACTGTGGGAATCTTATGCAGAAACATGCTAGCTAACACTCTGTCCAGTCTTTATTATTAATATTATTATTCAATAATGAAGAATTTGGGTTAAATCTTCTGCATTTTGAGCTAACACTATGTCCAGTCTTCCATCTTATGTCGTTCTTAATTTTACCTTTTTTGCCTGGTCAAATGCATTTTGCTCTTGGTATTTTGATATCTTATTTTTGGCCTTATGTCATTCCTGTTGAAATGTGGCGGTTCCTATTCTTCTTCAGAGATAGGGAAATAATAACGGTTGGCCTATTTTTGTCAGGTTTCTACTGATTCTGTGCAGCTTCATATTGATGGGGAAATTTTAGCAGAGAAGCCTGTGTCTTTATCTTTTTGTAAAGGTTCCATGTCAAATTCTCGGAAGAAGATAACATTGGTTGGTAGCAATTTGCAGGGTTATGTCCACGATGCAAAAATCTTGCCTCTAAACTCGTCCATCAAGGATCACTACCATAAGGTGTTCTGTTATATTTCTTGAATTACTTTGTTTATTATGTCAAAGCCGTGTTTTTTATTTACTTATTTCACAAATATACTTGTTTTATTCTAGGACCCACCACTTCTATTGTCTATCGATACTTCGTCTGCCTCTGAGATTGAAGAAGACAGCGATGGTGTTTGGAGCATTGTTGGTGGAAAGGTTAGATTATTAGGGAAGTTCTGAAAGCTATCCATTTGATGTTTCATCTGTACAGTTCTCTGACCCATAGTAGTGGGGATGTGGGTTTATGGCTGCATCACATCAAATTTCTCATATGTTTATTCAATATGCTAACGTCATCTCAATTTTCCTCAGATTTTGAGTATTCTATTATAGATGCTGTGTTATCGAAGTTGTTTTTACTGAATTTGTAATCCAATGATTGTAATTTTTAATTTCAACTTATAGATTTATTATTTCTCAGGCATCTTGCCGCAGGATCTTTTCCTTGGATGTTGTTCTATTAAATGCTTTTGGCCAGCCTGTAAACAAAGAAGTGGAGGTTTTTATCTTTCGTTTTTGCTTATCATAGAATATTCGCCTCTGATTCTTGGTATTGATTGTATTATGTTGAGACTTGAAACATTGCTTGTCATAACAGATCACTGCTGCACTTCTGTATGCTGACAATGGCAGCCTTGTGGAGAAGACAAGTGATGGAGAAGCTCCCCTTTTGACGAGCTATGATGGGATCGAATTTCCTACTTATAACCGGCCTAGTAAACTATTGAATGGGCGTGCATCTTTTAAGCTGAAAATATCTCAGGTAAAATATTAGATACCAACCTTAGTTTTGGTCCTTTTTGTGTGGTGATTTGTGGGATACCATCTAAGAATTTTGCAGGGAAGATCTTCATTCGTTCAACAGAAAACCAAGTTGTTACTCGGTACTTCCTAGAAAGCTGTCCTTTTATGTTAACAGTAAAGATTTATGTGTTAGTGTGCACCCATTACCTACACAGACGATTTGTCATCTTTATGTAGAAACACGTCATATGGTATGGTTTTCTCTTTGATATAAGTTTAGCATAGAACCGCATGATGGGAAACTGCAATAAAAGTTCAGGTGCAGCCCGCAGCCTGAGGAAGTTTGGAAATGTTTCTTGTGCGCTTTAATCACTGTGTACTTATTTGTAGCTGTGCAATATTTCACTTATCTTATTACATTCGAGATAAACCCCTTTTCCTTTGATAGGAAAGCATACTTATTAGTACCTTTATCACTGTAACTATTTAGTGAATTTTAACTTCATAGTATTATACTTTTAGTGCTGTACAAAATTGATCGTCTTTTATTTTCCATATATTTTAAAGACTTGCAGTAACTTTTAGTCTTTGGTGATTGCGGAATTGAACGCCATCATCACAAACGCTTTGCTTTTATATCAACTTTTTCATTTCAACCTATGGACTTTGCACGTGCTCAGAGTGTCCCAATGCGGTGCCTGACAAATCCAAATTTGGTTTCTGAACAGCTCAACTCTTCTAGTTGATAATATTTAAGTACACATTAAGCGAAATCCTGCTCTGCTTGTGTGTGAAAAGGCCATTATGAATTAAAGTCAAAGTGGTGGTCGTTGTAGACTTGTAATTGTAATTCTGCACATGCGTCTGAGTTCAGAAATTTGTGATTCATGTGGTTAATTTGAAATATCCTGTCAGAAAATTTATTCTTTATTTTCAAACTAAGTTATTTGACATGGTTGTTTGATTTTGTTGATGATGCTCCCTGAATGTTTCATCCTAGGATGTGTCACAATGGGGTAAAGTGAGAGACAGCATCAAGAATAATTTGGCTTCTTGTAAATTAGACCAAGCTGCTTTGGATAATTAGATTTGACAATGATGTTCTTTTACCATTAAGAATTGTCCGGTTGCTTACACCCTTTTTTTTTTTTTCGCCTTCTGTTAATTTCAGCTTTCATCCAAGTCCGACAATAGGTTATTCTGTATAAGGTTTGAAGTACCGAAACTTGTGGGATTTCCTTTCCTAGAGGTTCTCTCCTATCCAATTCGTTGTATCTCAAGGACTCGTACTATTCGGACATTCTCTGTTCCCTTCAAAAGAACACCAGCTGCAATCCATCCAACCAATGGATCTCAATCATGTGGATTTGATGATGGATCTTTAGAAATTCATCACAACACTGTACTTGAAGCAAAACCTAGTCCATCATCAAAGCGGGTGAGGCTGGAACAAGAAAAGATATCTGTAATGGAGCAACCAGATGGGGAATGCAGCCCTCATCCTTTGACTGCTAATAAGGTATTTAAGCAGTTTTGTTCATCATTATTTTTCAAACTTGTTGAAAAACCCAAAATCACTGTTTGAACTGCATTAAAATAGTTTAGAAATTAGAAGGATAGGTGGAACTTTTTATTTTTTTAATTTTCTGTTTATTTTTATTTTTATATCTACTGGAATCATTACCACACAGGTACATTTTTATTTTAAAACTCCAAAGTTTTATAAAATGCATTTTAAACGTTTGATATATATGTTTTTAGTTGGCTTTAGAAGTGTATAAATATTCACTAAAGAGAAAATTTGTACAAATATGTATTCATGACCCTTCTAACCCTTCTAAACCCATTTTATAAAATATGAGAACCCTTCTAACCCCTTCTTTGAGATAATTAGCAGTTAATTGAAACGTAAATGAAATAGACAAATAACTGTTTGCGCCCTCTGGTTGATCTTTCCAACTGAAAACTTTGCTCTTGACTGAAGGCTCAACAACAGGAGAAGAAGTGGAACTTAACATAGAACCAATTTGGTGATATCTTTAACACTCCCCTCACAAAAAGCCCTTGGAGACAGTTGGCTGTGCTCCTGGAGCTTGAAACATAGCCTGAAAATAAAACCAAATTTGAAAAACAGCAGAAAACTGGCTGTTATGAATGAAACTTGAGGACATTGCTTCTATAACATGTCAAAGTTTCAGTCTGAAAGCTGTGAACTGTTAGGGAACCATCATAATATATTGATATAGGCATTTAGTAGTCTTAGAGCCTCCTTATTATATGACCATGACCAATGCTTAATGATTTGTTACTTGTCAGCCTTCTTGTTGGGAAGGCAAGTTGATTACTTCTTTATTTCAGAATTAAAGAAAATGTAACAAGAGAATAATATTAGACTAGTGCTAAAGTTAAATATTGTTTTCCTTATAAACTTTTAGTTTCCAGATGAAGATATAACACGGTATGAGAGCTAGTTTTACCTAGTGGTCTGTTTTCGGATCATCATATAGTATTATTTGACTTCAGGTTTTAACATTTTTTTTTCTTCTTTTTTCTTTCTGGTTGTGTTTGTGTTTTTGTTTGATTGGTGGCCTTCTGCACTTGAGGGGCATGTTAGAGCTTAGCCAAGGATTTTAATTTTTTTGAAGTGGTAGCTTAACATTTAATTTTTGTTTATTTGCTTTGAAGTTGAAAAATTCTTGAAAAGTTGGTGGTATATGTATATTTATAATTAAGGTTTTCTATCATTCTTTAAACTCTTTCTTGACATGATGTGCCCTTAGAAACTATTTATATCTTCAAAAATATTTGGTAGATGGTGACATGTATCTTGCTATAATATGCATTTATTTGGACACATTAATCTTCTTTTTTTCCTTTTTTTAATATATATTAATTATAGCCTAATGGCAACCCAATTCACTCCCCACCCATGTGAATGGAGTTCGACCTCCAGACCTCTTGTTTCAACTGGAGATTTTATCAATTGAAATAGCTGATGCCTAGAATATAGAAAGATTAGCCTCATCGCTCACCTTTTGTATTAGGCTGAGGGTGCATTTGCAAAAGGGTTGGATGGGAGACATGAAAACACTGAAGATGCAGACAACTCTCTGGCTGATTATGAGAGCAAGGGAGTTAGAAATATGGCTTTGAAGAATGGTGGAAAGTCAGTTTCAGATTTGACCAGTTTTAAGTACTGCCTTGGAGGTTTGGCTGATAGATCTCATCTGCTGAAGGAAATTGTGACCTCTTTCTCTGATGAAGAAATATTGGAGTTTGCACATCAGGTTTCCATTTACACAGGATGTTCCCACCACAGGTGATCTAATTCTGTTTCCATTTTCTGAGCATCATGATATTAGTATTCTCGTTGGATCACACATAGGCATGTTTTTAGGATTTTGTATCCCCATTTAGGGAATTAGTGGGTCCATAACTGAACCAATTACATGGTACTGTAGATTTTTTTGCCAGTGACTGTGTAAATACATCTTTCTCAAGACGGAATCTTCATTTCTGCTTGTTGGTACCTCATAAATCTGAATCCTTTTAAACAAGGAAATCTGCTCCCTTTTTTCAGGTTTCAGATAATGATTGCAAAGAGATTGATAGAAGAAGGAAGAAATGCTTGGAATTTGATCTCACAAAACAACCCCCATGTTAATTGGGATTGTGCAGTTTTTGAGATTGAGGAACAATTCAAGAAGATTTCCTGCTGTAGCACTCGACCTCTGTCACGTCAGGTTCTCTCTCTTACAAGCATGTGCACACACAATCTTACTTCACACAAGTCGCCAAAACACTTTTTTTTTTTTTTTTTTCTGTTTTGTTCTTTTTTCTGGCTCCTGATTCATAACTAAATATGTTGTATTCTTGAGGTCCTACATACAGCATGCTATTGTGGCTTATGTCTTTTTGAATCATACGATTTACTAATGGGATTTTTGGAAGATGTGATAACATCAGTTTATTCAATGTAAATATTGATGAAAATTCACTTATGGGATTCACTGATATACCGGTTCAATTCTTCCATCAGTTTTACCGTCGAAAGTTGATGAAATAACATTTTTTTGTAATTTTGTATCGCGGTAAAGTTTGTTGGCTTCTTTTCTTAAACTAGTGAACGAATAATGATATTGAAAATAATTTTCTCCCCTTTTTGGCATGAAAAATCCATCATGTGCATCCCATGTCCCAACTGAATAAACGTCCAATGAATGTGATGAGTCAAATAATTATATTCAGGATTTTGAGCTTCTGAGGAGAATTGCTGGATGCCGAGATTTTCTAGCCCAAGAGAACTTTGAGAAGCTATGGTGTTGGTTATACCCAGTTGCTTTCACATTATCAAGAGATTGGATGAATAAAACATGGAGATCCACATCTCCCAAGTGGATAGAAGGATTTATTACAAAGGAAGAAGCTGAATATTCACTTCAGGGTCCAAGAGGCCTTCAAGAGCCTGGGACATTTGTACTACGGTTTCCTACTTCAAGGAGCTGGCCGCACCCAGATGCAGGTAGTTTAATTGTGACTTACGTGGGCAGTGACTACACTCTTCATCACAGGCAGGTTTCTGTCGATTATATTTACAGGTATTTCTTTCTTCTTTCATTTCTTCTCACATCATAATAAATGGGAGTAAAATTATTTTCATTTTCATTTTCATTTTCTTAAAGAGCTAAATATTGTATCAAGTGGTAAAGGCGGATAGAATTGATATCCTTCAAAAACGCAAAATTGACTATTTGTCTGAGATTTTTTCCCCCCAATTCTGATGGAAGGGACGTGGATGTGAAACCTTTGCAAGATTTGCTATTCACAGAGCCTGAGCTCTCTCGATTGGGCAGGCAAGATATCTCGACTTCATTTATTTATTTAAATCATTAATACTCTACTCTATTCTAGTAGTTTATCCCAAATAATGTGATGACCGTAGCACACCGCTCGATCCTTCTGTTACATGGCTTGGGATCAAAGCACAATATACTATTTGCCAAGAGTATTATCGCTGATACTTTCTTACCGATTGCAGTGATGTGCTCGCTTTATTCATATTAACAACTTCAATGCTTGAAAATGCAGGATCATGAGGGTTCATTGAGCTTGCTTCAGATGTAGCATTATTACCTACTGCTTTCAGTTATGGTGGTCATATTTTTCACTTCAACAGATTTTGGTTGGTGTGGATAATAGGGAGGCTGTTTACTTTTGTTGTATTCTTTTAGCCTAGATCTTGACTGTTGTGTATATATAATATGTACATCTATAATCTATATGATCTTCTCAGCATAAGTTATTAACCGAGATCTACACATGGAGAAAGTCAAGGTTTAACAACAGATTATCTCGATGCATTATTAACCTGTAGTTTAGGGTCTAGCTAAGTTACATCAATCCAAAATTAATTTTTTATATGACTTAATTATTGCTTGTTAAGTAATTAGAGGTCATGGAAAATTGCTTTTAGGTATAAGTTACAGATAATGTGACTTGGTAGCGGCTCTCTGTAAAACCTTTTTATATATACATATGCACATACACATAACGTATGATGAAGCTACAAGCGTAAAAATGACTTTTTTTGCACTTAATTTTAGCCAAATTGTAATATACCATAAAATTTGAAGAACAGAATGTTCAGTTTACCCAAACTTAATCTATAAAATTTTTAACCCAATGTAAATCATTTTTTCTTTTTAACCGATGGAACAAATGAAACAAAATGAAAGAAATCATTTAATTTATGTATGTTTCATTGAATAGCCGAAATTTGTATTTTACAACTTCACTAACAAGTCAACTAAAGATGATAATGAAAATGTAGCAAAATGTTAAGCTTTGTAAGGATATAATAGTAAAGTGTTGCACCTCAAAGTTTATTATTTTGTAATACCAGAAGTAGTCAAATGATAATAACTCTTCTTCTTTATTTTTGGTGCTATAATTTTCACACATTTTGTATTTTGGAAAAAAAAAAGAATTTGAAATATTGAACAGAAATTCATATATTTTAGGATTTTTTGTATGATTTAAAAAAAAGAAAGAAGTGAGCAAAATTTAAATTAATTTTTTAATCTCTACTCCACGAGATTTTCAGTAGATTGATTTTCTGACAATTAATTATCATACTTGTACTTTTCTGCCTTTCTATCTCCCTCAAAGCAACAACAAGAGATCCAAAATGCTTTAAAATTACTATGACCTTTTTTATAACATAAAAATGTTAGATCATGAATCATGAAACTATTTCTTTTTCTTTTTTTTCTTTTTTGTGGGTGGAATTACTTTTAGTTTCCTTATTTATTCCCTTAAACAGAATAATATGTTGAACTATTTGGACTTAGCCCAAGTGGCCAGAATTTTTCCCTCACAAATGTGAGGAAAGGGGTTCGAGCCCCCGCAAACGCATTGCAGGGGTTTAATTTAAATTTCCTTTTCTGGGAGGCGCCGAGAACTGATCAAGACATGTCTTTCTCCTGGAGGAGTTGACGTCCCTCGAATATTTGAGAGGATTAAAAATCTGAGCGGTGCCATATCAGAATTGATGTAAACGGGTCTCACTATATGTATGATTGTAAATATCATGAGCAATAATTTCTTAAAAAAAAACAAAATAATATGTCGTGTCTAATTTGTTGTAATAATTTCGTTTAGGTGACGCTGATCTCAAATGCTTCAGTTCACATGAACACAATGCTGATCATTTTATTTCTTAAAATGGTAAAATCTCTTTGAAATCAAAATTCGAACCGACCGAGATGAACACCCCACCCCCACCAAAATAAATTTAAACCAATAAGTTTTTTATTTTTCAAAAATTGCCGAGCAATGAATTGCTTTACACCGGCAATCACTTCTTCTACCAAGAAAATGAGGACAGCTACCAAACAAAAACATTTGCATATTTTTTCTCCATGTACGGGGACAAGTGTGGTGCATGCATTGGGTGCGTGTGTTACAGCATCTGCTTTCTGGAGGATTGCCTTGTGACTTGAGTTGGCTTTATAAATTCCCGACTCTTTATAGCAAAAACAGGTGGCAAAAAAGTATGTGATGACAGCAAATATTTCACATGATGTGCTCACCCTTTTTGCTCTCGATTTTTCTTTTGGATAGAAAGACCCTTTTTGAAATCGACATCATCAGGCTGTCGAGTCATGCAAAACATTTAATGCTAGTGAATATTTTATAAAAACTGGCCTTTTATGTGATTAAAGGCTCGTACGAGTGGAAAAGACAATTATCATCTCAATTTCGCAACTAACATAAAAATAAAAGTAAATTTTTTATTTCTCCCCATTCATAAAATTGAGCAATTGGGTAAAGCGACTCACTCTTAAGTAATATGAGACAAATCAACTATTCAGCAATCCCTCGCTGATAGAGCAATAGTATAGGACGTGGTAAAAAAACTCAACTGCTTAACAATCTCTTACTAGCAGGGAAGTGGTATCAACCCTGATCCATTCTGCTCGGTATTGAGTCCACCACATTTCTGATATCACTTGTTTAGAGACAAGCTTTGCACATTGAAGTATTCATCGAAGAATAAGAGCATTTTAGATGGAATAACCTATTTTATATATACTTTTTTTTAAAAAAAAAATCCCTACCCTATATATAGCCCATATGTCACTACTTTTCTAGCCTATGTAGAACCATTTACTAAACACATAACATGTATATTCCTCAAGCTTAACGACGATAACTAAAGATTTGCTGAATCAAACTGCCTTAATATCGACGAAAGATGTGATACTAGCAACAGCCATAGCTGCCAGAGCCTGCAAATGTAGTCTTGCTAGTTGCTACGTACGGTTGGGTGCTCTGCTACTTGGCCGAAAGCTTAAGCCAGCCGTGGTGCTGCCCGTATTTCTTTTTTTCAGGTTCCTAACAGTAACAGACCCCCACGCTTCATCTTTTGCGGCCTATGTCCTTGGAATGGGCCCCACTTGGGTCCCATAGTTGTTCACGAGTCAGCTCCAAAGAGGCCCTACGTGGGTTCCCGTAACCCTACTGTGATAAATACTCATTGGAATAAGCCGCCGAGACTTGAATTAAACTAAAAATATTAAATTCAACTCCAAGATTACAGGGTATGAACTCTCTGAAGAGTCAAAAAGTGTTCTGCAGTTCTCAGTCTATGTGACGTGAGAAAAGAAATCACAGAGTCACAAGCCGCCATTAGGTGTCACAAATTAACTCGTTGCGTCGACAAAAGTTGGCAGATGAAGAAATTTGCTCCTTCATATCTATATGTTATTCAGTTCATCTACCTTTGCGTTGCATGCGTCAAACTATCAAATGATTAAAACTTGGAAGCACTTTCATCAGCGTAACGTGCTTTCTGTTACAAAGAGGCTGCTGCTAGTTCGAGTCGTCTCTGATTTCACACCTCTGTAGTTCTCCGAGTAGATCATCTAAACTAATAACCGTCAGGGTTTGAATTCTTCTCTTCCACATACTGCATCCTTTTTCTTCCATAAGTTGCTAAAAATCACTTATTTTGTTCATTGAATATCACTCTGTAGAATTAAATGGGCAATGCTAGGATCATTGCATTCTACGTCACAATATGCTGTGTCGCTTTTGTTATATCAAAGATTATTATTTCAGTTCTCCTTTATAAAAGATGGAAAAGAAAGAACATGGTTTATGCAGACAGTGTCTCAGGTATTGTAACTATTATGAGAAAATTTTCTTGAATTCTAGCTTCCTGGAAAGTAAATAAAGATTTAAAAAAACGCTGCTAATCTGTGTTTCGGGTAAAATACAGGTGGGAAAATGGTGATGTTTAGGTCTCCATTGATGCATTCTCTGCAATCCGATGCAATATTCAGGAAGACACTAAAGTTGAGCAGCAAAGATGTTATCGGTTCTGGAGGCTTCGGAACAGTTTACAGATTGACTGTAAATGACTCCACAGCCTTTGCCGTGAAGAGACTACACAGGGGAACCACAGAGGTAGACAGAGGTTTTGAGAGAGAGCTGGAGGCAATGGGCGATATAAAGCATCGGAATATTGTCACTCTTCATGGATACTACACTTCTTCTCAGTACAATCTTCTCATATATGAGCTCATGCCTAATGGAAGCTTGGATACATTTCTACATGGTATGATTACCTATCGCTGAAAAATAATAAATGAATATTATAATAAAAGCTCCTCCTTTTATAGCAAATTCATGTAAGGGACTTTCAAAAAGAGGCATATTTTCGAAATTTTGCAACACAGATGACTCAAAATTTGAAATAAAGCAAAAACCATAATCTACTTGGCGATTAGAACAATGTATTTGAAACAATAAAATTGCATTTTGCATTGCTTGCATCCGTGATTATAACATTAACGATGATGCAGGAAAGTCAGTTAACAAGAAGAATTTAGATTGGCCATCCAGATACAAAATAGCAGTAGGTGCTGCAAGAGGAATAGCATACCTTCATCATGATTGCATTCCACACATAATCCATAGAGATATCAAGTCAAGCAACATTTTGTTGGATCAAAATATGGAGGCTCGGGTGTCTGATTTCGGACTCTCCACATTGATGGAAGCCGAAAAGACTCATGTTTCGACAATGGTAGCTGGCACTTTTGGATACTTAGCTCCAGGTAGAAGGCATTAAATAAATAAGAAGTCTAAACTTTTCCCCTCTGGTGAGTTGTTATCTGATATACTGAGTTAACCATTATATGTTCTACAGAATATTTTGATACAGGAAGGGCTACAGCAAAAGGCGATGTTTACAGCTTTGGAGTTGTTCTGCTTGAGCTTTTAACAGGAAAGAGACCTATGGATGAAGCTTTTCTAGAGGAAGGAACCAAGCTTGTGACATGGGTAAGTTTTGAAAAGTATGCACATTTGCTTTAATATATATATATATATATATATCTTTTCCAATCATAGCAGTGTGTGTGTGTGTTTGTGTATAGTTCTTATAAAATGGTTATTCACCCTAGATACTTTAGTTTTAAACTTTGGGATAACTTGAATGCAAAAGCCCTTTGAGCTGTAGTAGAAAAATAATCAAGCTAGAATTCAGGCTACTCTATTTAAATGCTACAAATACAATCCCTGTTCCTGGTCATTAAACAGAAAGACAGCAAAAGAATTTCCATTAAAACAATTTTCTTTTTCTTTTTAGTTTTTACTACAAGGATCACAGTTCTAAGAGTTTGAAGTTATAACTTCTAGTATTATAGAATGGTGCCGTAAAGTTTAAGAGAGTTATTGACATACAACAAAAGATAAGCTTATGATAATCTAATTAATTTATGGCTAGAGGACACACATAGCTTGAAGAATTTTTAACTGATTGCTATGTTTCTAATTCTTTTATATATTTTGACATAGTTATATCAAGTTTGGCCTCATTGAGCAGGTGGTCATTCTAAGAATGTGTTCCTTCACAGTTTCATTGCTCTGTATCCTTCTACAAAAGCATTAGACAAGTTTGGCATTGCGTCTTGTATGGATTGATAGATTAGTCATCACCTTACAAATTGTCTCTTAATGTTGAAACAGGTCAAAGCAGTCGTGCAGGACAAGAGGGAGGAGTATGTGATTGATACCAGCTTAGAGGGTTGTCCAATCAATGAGATAAACAATGTATTCAGTATTGCATCAATGTGCCTCGAACCAGAACCTTCCAACAGACCAACTATGACTGAGATTGTCAAGATGCTTGAGCTAATTAAATCAGAAAACGTTGTATAAGACTAATAGGCTTCCCCTTGATGCCTATCCCAATAGTGATAACCGATGACAGCTTCTTAATTAGACGTGGCAATTTTTGTCCCTTCTTTCCCTTGTTTTCATTTTCTTTGTTTTAATGAGAATTGTGAAATTTTTAGCTAACAAACACAGGTAAGGGAGGACAGAGCCAGAAACCACATACACGCATGTTTTCTTAGGATCATTATCAAATTTGTAATCATCAAGTAGAAGGTAATATAAGGACAATATGAGGACCAATGCATTAAAAGGGTAGCGTGTTTAGGTAATTAAATGACAGAAGATATGAACATGCACTGAACAAAATGACATAAGTAGATTAATGCAGGATGTAACTATTTCTCAAGAATAAGGAATAAATGAAATTAGTAAGAACTTGTCTTCCAAGCAAGAGAAGCACATATCTAAACCCATAACTAGGTGGGCCCTGGACCCAAAATAATAGGCAAGGGAATCCAAAATTGAGAAAGAATAAATAAATGCAGTTTGCCTCTATTGAAATGCTGAGACTAAAACATGCAGGATAATTTCCTAGAAGAAACATCTAATAATAAACATTAGAGCAATTCTCTAAAAAGGGGGGAGAGGGTGGAACAATAATGAAGATGATCATGAAATGTAATATCTTTAACAAGAAAGAAGAAAGCTGCAGCCAATTTTACAGATGATGAACAAAATTACCAGCAAAAATGCTTATTCAAATGATGAGATTTTGCATCCATGGGCATGACGCATATGCAGAAAGACTCTTACTGATAAACATGTTAATTGTGATGGATAACATCAAGCTCAATTTACAAGGCATTATCCAGACCAGGTTTAAAGCAGAAAACTATACAAAACTACATAAGTTATAGAGACATTATCAAGAATTTACATGCAACAAGGGAATAAAGAGATAACAAAAAGTTTAAGATATTAACTTCACTTGAGAATTGTAGCTAGTCCAGTGGCAACTGAGGCTTTCAAAGAAGGGGAAACTGGACCTACTCCAAAAAATACATCATAAAGAGCAAAAGTGACATTTTCTGACTCAATTGTAGCATCCACCCCGGATGGCAACCCATCTGCTGAAATGCTAACCTGAATCACAGTAAAACCATCAGATGAGTACATCAAGGGGAAAACCGAAAAAAGATCTGAAAAATAGTAAACAAAAAGTACTTTGTACCATAATGTACATTTCATGTCTAATAGAATAAACTTACAAGCATCTTCGAAGGATCCAGCCAAGTTAAGAATATGAAAGTTCCTTTCATAAGATTTCGCCCTTGGAAGATGCTTCGGAATGTGGACAGGGCCGATTCATCAACAGGCGTTGGTGTCCTGATTCTTGGGGAGATCGCATCATCCAAAGCATCCCAGAAAGTTTTTCCATCAACATCTCTAACCAGAACAATCTTTAACGATTTCTCCGAAGGAGCTACGGTATGAAGTTAATTTAACAACATCAACTTGGCTTCAGAAGTTTAAGAAGTTATATGAGAAATTAAAGTATTGATGCAATGATGTGTATTACCCTGATAGATTGTGTCAAACAAAGATGAATCCTCTTGAATGTTAGCTGCCCCTTTTCCTTTCCACGCATTCAATTTACTTAAGATGGATTGGTTAATATATAGTCCTGCAGCATAGACCTTAATGCCAATGATAGCAAAAACTTTCTCCCTATATCCTGAAATTTTTGCAAACAATCAAAGTTATTGTCCTGCAAATATTCAGCTGAAAGGCTAGTAAGATCTTGGGCCGACTTCAGACTACATCAGAGGCATGTTAAGTGAAATATTTATTAGCATATCCAAAATAGAGCCACTACCTAATTAGTTTAATTTTCACACAAAATCACAAGAGTCTGTATGTATGCATGGTTGTATACTTGTTCGATACTTTACATGAAATGATTCACAATATGAAAGACAAATAATAGGGAGAAACAAGTACTCTGTATGTATAATTTAGCAATACTTTCAAATGCTACTTTCATATCAATCCAAGAGGTGTTATACAATGTTTCAAAAAAACAAGTGTCTGTATCTTTAAAATGCTACTTTATATCAATCCATGAGGTGTTATACAATGTTTCAGCAAAAGATCCTTAACCCGGAAGAAAATAGAAAAATATTTCAACAACTTTGAAAAGAAATCAATTACCTACTCAGGTTACTTGTTACCAGCAAATTGGTTAACAGTATAAGAAATAAGATGCATATCAACTACTTATTCCTGCTAAAGTTTTAATTTCTTGTTTCTCACGTTTTGCAAAGATAGGAATTGGCTGAACTACCATATTCCCCAGCATCCTATACATAAGCAAGTTATAGTTTCTGCAATTACATCAGAGACAAATGAAACTCAGTGGTCCATGTTGTTGACAACGCATGTGAGACATGTGCGTACTACTTCCTAATTTAAAAAATGAGGATAATGTGATTTCTCTTAAGAGTTATCATAAACAATTCTGCATGGAGATACACATCTGGAAGTTCTGAATTTGTAAATGTAATCCAATTAGTTATAACTATTTTGGTAAATTCATTAAATTGTCAGCATGTGTATCCTATTTCATATGCTTAATGCAATGGCTATGCTCGATCTTCATTGATAAAATGCGGTATCACACTAAAGCATCTGACCTGCTCCAAGCAAAGACAATGGACTCGAGTAACCTGGCAAACTCAAAGACTTCTGAAATTTCACTTTAGTTGCAGGTTCCTCTGTGTACTCTGCACTTCCAACTGCATGTGGGAAAAGAGAAATTATGATTCATGGCAGCTCGCAAGGGGATCATTTTGATCAACAGAGATATCAACTGGTAATTGTGAGTACCGTGCTTACTCTATTAAAGCTCTATACAATACATATGTAATCTGGAGTTGGGATGTCACTACATAAACTTATTACATAGTATGCACATAAATTTGGTGTTAGTTTGTTCTAGCTACAAATGATATGAAGGAAGAAACAATTTCTTAGCCCTTTGACAAGGACAATTTCTCAAGTCACACCCTGTACCAATTGAACAATAAGAAACTTTGGGATCATACTGGATTTCTTTACCTGAATCTAACATAACCAAAGAAACTGCTAAGCTGAAAGCCAACAACTGTAAAGGAGTCCAATTTCATGGCAAAATTGTCAATCAATACTCTCATTAAAACAAAGTTCCACGACTAATTGTAAACCAATGTAAAATAATCCGAAGTTAAAATACCTTCTAAATTTACTTTTCACATTTTTATGAGAACTTGTGTTCATGTAGGTTTAAAATCCGAAAAATGTACAAGGCCTATCATTTTTCCCAAAATTCCAACTTGTGATTCCAAATTTTCCCAATTTCAAAACTTTCTGCATACTCAACAAGTCTTTAACTTTATTTCTCTAATACTCCTAGTAGCCAAATCTTTTTAACCCATCAACATATAAATGAATCCACTGATAAATTTTTATAATCCCACGTTTCCATTTAACCAAAATGCATAATTTACACATTTTCTCAGTTCAATATGTTTGTTACAGAAACCCATTTGCATGCAGAAGTTCAAAAAAAAAAAAGACATTTTTTTACCTGCCGAAAAGTAAGGCAATGTGAGCAATTTGGAAGAGTCTAATGGAAATTTACCTGAAGAAGAAGAAGAAGCTTTAACGGTGAAATGGGGTTGGATTCTTGTAGCAGAAAATGCAGAAAGCAAAGAGCAAGGCTTGTTTCTGAACGAATTCGCATGTGGTTCTGCAAACTTCCCCGGAAAAAAGTGACTGGAATTTGACTTCCAAGTCTTGCAAGGAATAACGAGTGATGAGAAACAACTTGGTGTGGAAATTGCTGCCATTTTAGAAAATTCTGCCACGGCTTTGAGATGGCGGATTGCTCAGTGCAGTTTGATTATCAGCTTCAGTTAGGCACTGTTGCCCGCTTTTTCACTCAATTAACCCATTGTTTTGCTCAGATAATGTGAAGATTATTAAACAAAACGGTGTGATTATGAATTATTAATTCAAGTGTAAAAGAAAATATACTTTTTAGATAAATAATTGTATAAAGAAAACCAAAGGTTATATTGTGTTTTCTGCATGAGTGGACTATTTTGTTAAAAAAAAAAAAATAATATTAATTATTTATGTTTTTTTAATACAAATAGATGTATGAGCCCACAAAAGCCTAACGTATAAGCCCAGCCCAACAAAACTAAACTCAATGTAAAAAATAAGAAGAAAATTAACTCAGGAGAGTCGAACCCGCGTTTTAAAATAAGGGAAGAAATTGTCGATCAATTCAATTATATAAAGTGTAGATTGTAAACCTAGAAATGTAATAATATAAATGCAATTATGTTAGTGAGGGTAAATGGAAAGAAAAATGATAAAGAATTTTAATGGTGACAAAGATAATTATAAAATTGTGCCGTATTAAAGTATTAATTAAACAATTAAAGAGTTAATTAAACAATAGTGCCAATTTTTCACTTAACTCTAAAATATAATTTAATTTTATAATTATTTTATCTTTATTGTGTGAGATCAGTTCTCAAATGAAAACCGTGAGTGTTGTGAGAAAACAGCAAGGGACGAGAAAATTCTTCAAATCCCAATTGTATTTTTTCTTTTTAATTTTCATTTAACTAAAAAAAAAAAAATTCTAATGAACCTAGGGCAAGTGAAATAGGCTGCTGCTTCGCTTGGGTTCATTTAATTTCACTTTTTAGTCCATTTTTTTTTTAAAAAAATTAATTAAATTAAGCATATGAAAAAAGTAAAATAACAATCAAATTTTAAAAAAAAAAAGTTAGGACAATCAACACAATCAAGACGGATTAGTATTTATCAGTCAATAGTCGGTATGTAATTTTGTCATGATTAAGTAATTGATACAAAATTTATTATAATAGCAAGTCTCAATTATATAATTGAGACGGGATTGGAATCAACAAATCCCAAACCGAATCGTCTTAATTACTATCTCTAACAACTACAAGTGATGAACAATAAAAAAGCAAATGAAATTTGCTAAGTTGAGATATTAAGATCTAGCGAGCCACCAAAATTCCTTGTGTCGCGGTTTAATTATTGTTGTCGATTTAATCTACCATTTACCGTTCTATTTACAGCGTTATCATCATGCTAGTACTTTCGACATTCGAGCAATCGAGCCATCAAAACAAAATTCTCGGAGGGTGTTTCAGTAAATCTAGCGTTTTGTTCTCAAGGTGTTTGATAAAATTCCCCAGTCAGTCAACACAAGCAAGCTGTCAGACTGTTAGCCTTCAACAACGCTAGAGCCTAGACTACTGGCATTGGCTTCCCCACCAAAATTTATTAAGCCTTCGAATTCAATAAAGACAAAAGGACAATGATGAGTGAAGGCGAAGGACGTAAAGTCATAAAAGGTAAGCTCACAACCACGTGCACGTCTTTTTCACTTTCTTTTAATTTACTTTTTTTTCTTCTTAATTTGTCCCTTCTATTTATATATAATTATATATATGTATTACTAAGCCAACGTTTCTTTTGCCCACAACGTCTCTTAACTCTCCACCGAAAAAATGTAACCGTTATATTAACCTTTTTCACTTTCATTTTGCTTTAAATTCTCACAATCTTTCTTTCCTTAAACATCACAAAAAATCATTGCTTTCGTCAGTAACTCGACTCAGAGAGTATCAGTAACATCATCAATGGCCCCTAAAGCGGCTCTCTCTCTTTTTCTCTTGCTCTTGTCCTTCACTTCAGGTACCACTTCATCTCTTTTCTAGCATTGCTCTTAATCATCATTCAATAATAGTAGGAATTTCAGTATTTCGATTCCAACTTGAACATTAAAACTTATGAAATTCTTTAGCTACTATCAAATAAATGATTAACACATCAGTTAGTACTCAAATGTTAAGATACCTAACATTGTTCTTAATTATCACTCTTTATTCTAATTTCTTTTTAATTTCTGCAGGAGGAAACTTGCTAACGGTAAATGGACAGGTAATAATATCAAATTTGGCACATACCACCATCTCACGAAATACCATAATCGATTTAAATTTAGTGTTGATTGACGTTTAATTTATGTATGTCGATATTTTTACAAGGTTGTGATGTTTTACGTTGCTAAAAATGAGCACGTGTAAAGTTCAAATTGGCTTTTAGAGGCACATCCCAAATGGGCTGTCAACATAAATTTAATTATTACTTGCTGATTAATTCGAAGTCGCAATTAATCAATATATTCAGAAAACTTGGTGTGTGGCAAAGCCTTCATCAGACCAGGCGGCTCTACTAGCAAACATCAACTATGCATGCTCTCAGATTGACTGCATGATTCTACAAAAAGGGCACCCTTGCTTTTATCCTGATAACCTCATGAATCATGCCTCGATTTCCATGAATCTTTATTACCAAGCCATGGGAAGAAACCGCTGGAATTGTGATTTTAGGAACTCTGCTCTCATTGTTACCACAGATCCTAGTAAGTAATTAATTTGAAACCCTCAAATTAAGATATGATTAGCCATATAATTTGTATTACGCTATATTTACTTTGTGTGTTTGTTCTGTGTTTTGCAGGTTACTCTAAGTGCGTCTACAGCTACTTGTAGTTTAAATGTGCTCATTGAAAGCAAATCTTGTAGTGTGATGTGATTGACTTAGTGTAGTTTATCTCATGAATGACAAAAGCAGCTAATAATTAAACTATTTTGGGTTTTAATTCACACCGATTAGAATCGATTAATTGTTGAACAAGCGCAAGTACTCCTGCCTCTCTAGATACTTTAATTTGCAACCAAAATTGAGTTAAAAAATTGTCACAAAAATTACTTTTCTCTTCCTTCTCCACTCATCATTATTTTAGTTTTATATATATCATCGATCGGGCTATTATCCGTTGGAAAAATAAATTTAAAAGTGGCTCCTACATTAACAACATGAATACCAAAAGCAAAATATCTTTGCCTAGATTTTGCAACCGAATGGTTTATTTTTTTAATCACATTTTAACTATTATGGCAAAGGAATGATAGAATAAAAAGATGGTGTTCCATTTTCTACACTAACAAATGAGTGGGAGATGGTGACCCCGTTTTCTCTTTATTCTAAGCACTTGGGGGGGTTGAGAATATTTTATTTGTTAGGAAATTGAGCTTCCTCCCAAGATCACTCCAAGCAATTTGTCAAGCAACAAATTAACAAGAAAAATTAAATAGAGAATACACCAATCACACAACACAAGATTTACGTGGAAAACTCTCCAAATCCTGAAAAAAAAAAAATTAAATAGAGAAAAATATTCACTATTAAAATCAACCACTCTCATAAATAATTTTCTCTCACCCACAAGAACTTTATAATTTTAATCTCCTAAAATTACTCAAGCTCTTTTTCTCTTACAAATTGGATGATAAAACCAAAATGGGAAGCCTTCTTTATATAGCCAAAATTGGCTATTATTTTAATATTTTCTTTATTCTTCTCGTGGCTTTTTCAAAGCCATGTTCCAACCTTTTTTTCCTTTCTTCCATTTTGGCGTGCCAACCACCATTTGTCAAGATCAACTTCTGCATCATCTTCTTCATTCTTCTTCAACAAATGTTAGCATTCAAAATGGGCTACTTCTAGAATCGTTGGCTTCTAGATTTACAAGAGCCAATTTTTTACATTCTCCCACTTGGGGATTAGATTGAGAATCTTCTCAATCAATCTCCACACCATCCTTATCGTCTTCACTTATAATCATAATTCTCAACATAGAGAATTATCATACTCCACCATAAAGAGTATAACACTTAAAATTAATTACCAATTCTAAGAATTTTACATCGGCACATGTCGAAATATCCTGCTGATATTTATGGTGCAACTTCCATGTTGGCCCTCCTAGAAGTTCGTCAGCCATCGACATAAATTCCACCACACACCCTGCATCAATGCCAACCATGCCTTGTGTGCAAATCTTGTGGACCCACTAGTAGTAACACATCCCCTTTCATGGCACTAGCGGTATACCATGAGGATGTCATCATCATCCATTTTACAAAGGATCATCGTCTCCCACGATGATGAGAGACTTACCGCTAGCAATGCTATCAGCGTCTGATTTGGAGCCACTTGCCGATCCTGCTCCATTTCTCCTTTGACAATCTCTTTTTAGGTGTCCCGATTGTCCACACCCCCAGCAGACTCCATTTTTCTTAGAATTATTTTTCTTCCAATTCCCCACAACTGCCAAAGCCGAGACATCTGTAGTTCTAGTACTTTCACCACTCAGTCTTCTTTCTTCTGAGAGTAAAGTACTAGTAACTTCTTCAAGATCTACCGTCTCCTTCCCATACATCAAAGTAGGTAACAAGTGTTTGTAGGAAGTTGGAAGTGACCACAGCAACCTAAGCGCCTTGTCCTCATCTTCAATTTTAACTCCAATGGCTTCTAGTTCTGACACAATACCATTGAGAACACTGAGGTGATCAGAAATTTTTGTACCTTCAGCCATTCGTAGCGTGTGAAATCGCTCCTTCAGGTACAATCGATTTGAGATGCTCTTTGTCTGATACAACTTTTCTAGCTTCTCCCAAAGTTCTTTCGCCAGGAATATTTCCTACATTGCAAGAACATTCTTTGCCTGATCGTATGGCACTTGCAGCTCTGTCATCCAAATCTTCCCAATCTTCATCGCTTATACTAGCTTTCCCAGAGCCACTACTGGAAGTAGGGGATGGTTTCCCCTTCAATGCCTTGTGTAACCCAGATTGAATCAATACATCCTTGACTTGAATTTGCCACAAGCCAAAGTTAATTCTCCCATCGAATTTTTCTATTTCAAATTTCACCGACTTGAAAATTTCAATCCTGACATATTTGCTTTGCAGATCAGCCTTTACTCTTCACCACGGACTATTTAGATTGGCTCCCACTGCTTCACGTGAACAGTACCGTATACGTGAACAGTAGCGTATACGTGAACAATGCAAGATAATGCGTGAACAGTGCCCTGACACCAAAACTTCAATCAATGGCTCTGATACCACTGTTAGGAAATTGAGCTTCCTCCCAAGATCACTCCAAGCAATTTGTCAAGCAACAAATTAACAAGAAAAATTAAATAGAGAATACACCAATCACACAACACAAGATTTACGTGGAAAACTCCAAATCCGGAGAAAAACCACGGCCGTTGTCAATAGACAACCAGAGAAAAATATTCACTATGTAGAAAATTATTACAACCACACTCTCATAAATAATTTTCTCTCACCCACAAGAACTTTATAATTTTAATCTCCTAAAATTACTCAAGCTCTTTTTCTCTTACAAATTGGATGATAAAACCAAAATGGGAAGCCTTCTTTATATAGCCAAAATTGGCTATTATTTTAATATTTTCTTTATTCTTCTCGTGGCTTTTTCAAAGCCATGTTCCAACCTTTTTTTCCTTTCTTCCATTTTGGCGTGCCAACCACCATTTGTCAAGATCAACTTCTGCATCATCTTCTTCATTCTTCTTCAACAAATGTTAGCATTCAAAATGGGCTACTTCTAGAATCGTTGGCTTCTAGATTTACAAGAGCCAATTTTTTACATTATTAACTGAAAAAAAAAAGTTCTGTACTCATTTTTTTTTTTTTTGGGGCAGTAGATTCCAGTCGCAACCATATCCATTGATTAGGCAAGAGTAAAAAATGTGCATAATAATAATTGATAAATGGATAATAGGATATACACGAGGAGCTCACCCAATTAAATAAACAAAAATAAAAAATCCACTAGGTAAACCAATAGCGTGTTGGGGGGATTTCTGCTAAATGTAGTAATATATCTTTCATTTAATATACTAAAACCACATGGAGGCCTCTGTAATTGGCACCACGAACCACAAGCAATACTAGAAAGTATTTTGATATTTATTAGGAGAATTTAAAGGAGGTAGAATTTCGCTACTCATTAATATAAAAGGCCTTGGAGCACCAGGAGCTGTTCTTTATTTGTTTATTACTTACCGCATGATATGTATATTACTATAATTAATTAAAACACGCAAATAGGAAGAAATGAATTTTTTAAAAAAAAAGTAGTGTTATTGCAAGTACTTTAATGGTGTGTTTAGGGTTGGTAAAATATGGACTTGAACTTGGGCTTAGAAGCTCATATTATATTGATAACAAGCCCAGACTCTTTAAAAGTTTGTGCCCGACCTGAATTTTTTCTTTAAATATAAAATAATTTTTTAATAAAGTAAAAAAAATTAAATTAGAGAGAATTAACCAATACATAATAAAATAACAGTTCAATATATAAAACTATTGGTAATAAAATATGATAAATCACAAATACTAATTTAAAAATATATTAATTTAATATTTTGATTTTTATCTTTTTTATTTAAATTTAATTAATTTTTATATATAAATTAATCTTTTTTCTTAAACCATTACATAAGCCCAATATAGGGGCTTTGTATTTTTTTGGTCCATGCCCCACCCAACCCATGCAATTATGAATGATGTGGCGGGCCTTACCTTAAATTGAGAATTATTATTAGAATTTTCATTCTCATGAGAGGAGGTGGGAATGAAAATCTTATTCCTTAAAGTGATTATATTATCTCTACTTAAATTTTGAAATTCTCATTTTACCCTGCCTTATATATTATTATTATTATTGTAGTTATTGTTATAATAATAATAATAATAATAATAATAATAATAATAATAATAATAATAATAATAAATAATGACAACAATCGACAAAGGTTAGTTTAGTTATTTGTAACAATCTATTCAAATTCTAAGATGAAGTAAACATATGAATAACAATATAGTTCATTTTGATTATGATTCCCACAGTTAAGGTAAACAATTTAATTTACCCCCCAAAACTCGTTATCTCTCTGTTAATTTAAATGGCAGAAAGGATAAGATGGTATTGATACAAATTTGTAACGATCGTTAAGCACAGGGACACATGACGCATATGTAGAAAACATCAAATCAGCCATTATTTTAACCTAACCCCATTTTATTGTGTAGTGTAAATGTTAAAAAATAAAAAATAAAAAGAGAACAAGAAGGAAAAAAAAATAGATGGTGTGATATAAAAAATGAAATCTTTGCTTTCGTGCCAAAGTAAACTGAAGCGTTTGTGCATAAAATCGAAACTTGCAAGACTTCACTTAGACAAAAAAAATAGAGCAGCACTGAACAAACTGTAAGGATGAAATTGGAAGGAGCAAGATGAACTCAGGTAGTAGAAATGGAGAATCTCAGTCTGAATAGCCTTGTTTGACAACTGAGGTAAGAAAAAAAAAAGAACTTTTTTAACATTTTACTATTATCTTTTGTTTTGGACTGTATGTTGGTACTTATGTCATTTTTGGGCATGATAATGATAGGTTAATGACATTGCATCAAGAAGTTAATCATTGATTTTGAAATATTATTGGAAACCCTGGGTTTTTATAAATTTTGGGATTTTTGTTTGGAGAAAAATACATAGGAAAGTTTTGCTTGTTTTTGCACTCAACAAAAATCGAAGGAAACTAAAATTTTTGATATTTTTGTTGGTTTTTATGAGAATTGTAAATTATCGGTAATGACCGTGAGGCTTAGTATAAGTGATAATTTTGGAATTTTAGCGGATTGTTTTTTTTTCTGTTTCATTGTGCTTACTGTTGGCTAAGCTTAACAGTTATAATGAATGATTCACGTAATGGGTTTGTATATGCTAGTTTTGTGGGCACATTTTTACATGTACATGTATAACTTGTTGAGGAAATTTATTATGTGCTTTTATTATGTGTTTTATGATAATTGGTTTGTTGCAAATTATATGACTGGCAGTAGTATATGTGTGGATTATGTATTTTGAAGCTTGTATGTGTGTTGTGACAAATAGGAAACAAAATTCAATGTGTTAGATTTTGTTAACTTTATGTATGTAAGATGGGATCTTGACCCAATAGATTCAGAATTTTTAAGTTGAGTGATAGTGATCAATGATGTAATGAGACAAGCTTTTAGGAGAACTAGCTGGCCCTGTGAGTGGTTTTTCCTTGCCCTGGAATGAAAAAACAAGGGCAATAGAGAATGACAGTGAAATATATTAGGTATGTCAAATGTTGAATGAGAATAAATACATAGAGATTGACTTTTATATGGAGGTGCTACTATTCAATGTGATGTATGTGGGTCGAAAGAGATTATTTGATGATGACATTCAGACTATTGCCGCAGAAGCAACACAACCTTCTGAACCACCGCTGGTAGTGTCGTTAAGGTGCACCAAATTTAAAACCTTACTACTAGTATAAATAATTAGTACAAAGCGAGTAAGGATCGATCTCACAGAGACTATGCTAGCTGTATTTATTATCAACTCTAAAGCAGGACTTAAAATAATAATAGGAATAATAATGTAAATTATTCTAACTAAAGAAATTGCCAATTAAAAATAGAAAAATGAGGGTTTTATGAATTTTTAACTAAATAGCAAGAAATTAAGAAATTAAAACTACGAAAATAATAATTTAATAAAAACTCTAATTAAAGGAGAAAGAAATAATAATGATGAAAACTTTAGTTAAAAAATTATTCGCCACCACCAAATATGCACATAATATATCAATTCTATCATCAATTTATATTGAAACTATCAACCGTAGATAATAATAAGCTCTGTTAGTCTCAATCTTTTCTTAATGTGTCGTTAGGCAAAACAAACTGTTCACCTAATCTCTAACCATTAAATAATTTAAAACAAGCTCTTTAAATTTAAGATAATAGAAGCATGAAACAGGGAAAGATATTAGGTTGATCTAGGCAATAAACACACAAGCTCAGATTATTTAACCTATGTTATGTTCTCCAATTGAAATCACTGATTCCAACCTGCTACTCATGATTAAAATATCAAGACAATCATGGATCAAGAATTTTAATCCAGCAATAAAAATTATTCAAGTCCTATCTAATTGGCCAATCATAAACATTAATTATGGAACAGCATAAACAGTCTCAATTAAATAAATTGAATGATAGAATTTGAATATTAATCATATGACATGTTTGGGGTTTTGAATTCACCCTCAACCAAATAGAAAATCTAGCCTAATATAATTAAATTGGGAATAAAAGAGTTAATAAAACGAGACGTAGAGATTAATTCAAACGGCTGCCTCTCTATTTTTTCTTCTCCTTTGCGGCTGCAAATTCTTTTTCTGTATGTGTGGCTATCGAATAATCCCTCTCGCGTTGCTTCCGCTGGGCCCTTATATAATGCTTCAATTGTGGCTTTTAAATCCTTGCATGGAAAGAATTAAATCCAAGCCAAAACCGCCACTTCCATAACGTGCTTGCCACTTATAGCAATGCAAAATATTTGCTTCCTTTTTCGTCTTCATCCACAAACTCTTTTGATTGGCCATGCTTAAAGCCAAAAGGCTTTATTTCTCTTCCTCTCACGAGATGGCAATCTCTTTTTTCCAATTTTGCTTTCATGTGATGGCTTAGCTTGTTAATTGGCTTGGCTTCCTTTTTGACTTCCATTTTCCAATTTTAGCTCCATGTGCAAAATTATTTTTGCTTGGCCCGTACAAGCTTTAATTGGAAACTATTTTTTATTTCTCTAATTCTTGACCTCTTGTGCACTTTTATCTCCCAATCTTCAATTCTTTTCCTATTCTGATTCTCTCAATTAGAATTCTTTCCTGAATGCTCCGATTTAATTTCTCTTTAATCCCAGAAAATACTTAAAATAACAAAATAAAAAAATTAAGATAAAAATTAACACAATAAAAATATAATTTACTAAATTAAAAATTTACTAAAATAACTAGAATATTTAAGACTAAAACAAGAAAAGATGAAGAAATTAATAGCAAAACATATGGAAAATATGCACTTATCAACCACTTGGTAAGACCAGTAGTAGAAATATTAAGAGTGTTCCAAAGAAGAAAAAAAGAAGCAAGAGACCTATCCCTGGCCCGGATCTGATCGTCTTAGTCCATCAACCCCTACTCCTAAACCTGTCATTCCATCACCATCTGCACCTGAGTCAATATATCAATCTGAAACTACACCTAAACATAAAGTTGAACAAGTTGTAGCTGCTCTTAAAGTATTAACCACACATGATCCTAAGCCATCTAGAATAACAATAGTCAATGTATTAACCACTGAACAAATTCTTGAGAAGATTAGGATACCAACAGAAGCGAATCTGCAACAAGATCAGCCAACAACATTGTTTAGTAGTGATTTTAATGGCACGCACCCAGATTATGACCAAACTCCATTGCTTACTCTAACAGTTAACCTAAAAATTAACCAAACACCAGTATATGCAATTATTCATACATCAGAACCAGAGAAAGATAATAATATAACCGATGATTTCTATAATGTTTTGTTAGAGGATGAAAATGATGATGATGACCTTAGGCTAGATGCGAATTAGATAAATCCATCATTTTCCCAAACTTTTTAAGACAATAGTTTATGGACAATCCATATCAGACCTTACCACAATAATAGTACCTATTGCTACATTAACATTTTTCCAGCCAATGGTTAAACCTGTGCACTTAACACGAACTGAACAAACACTAATTTTTTATCACGAAACTATATTGCACCTTGAATTTCTATCTCATGTTGACCAAGCTGAACCATCTAAGACAACTATAAAGGCGTCAAATATGGTAAAGATGAGAAATAGTAAAGTGCAATCATCTCTTTTGCATGCTAATAAAAGGAAACTTGCTTTTGTCCAAATAAGGGTTTCTCAAAAGATTGCACAATAGAGGTAGAAGAAACAACATGCTCTTGTAAGCCTTCAAAGAGAAGTGGAAAGAAAAGAAAATTAAATTCTGTAGATAGTGAGTTTGTTCAAACCAGGCCTAAGCCAAGAACGACAAGGGGAACCAGAAATTCATCAAGTGCTGGTCTTTTAACACAGGCAGTAATGGATGATCTGCCTCTTTTTCATACTGAAGACGAGTTTCATTTATGGCTTGATTTAGAGAATGATGGTGATAATGAAGAAGCAAGATACAAAAACAATGGTAAATTTGATGATGATGATGATGATGGCAATGATAGCGATGATGGCTTGTTAGAGGGTTAAGAAAGTGATAATACTGATTTCGGTCTAATGCAATCATCAGATGATGAGCATCCATTCTATTCAATGTCTCGCGTATTGGGGGGGGTCAAATGTTTGAGGATGGTATAGATCTAGTGGAGTTTAGAGTTGGAATGGATTTTAGAAATATGAAGTCTTTTGCATGGGCCCTTCAAGATTTTTATATTCAAGAAGGTTTTCGAGGTAATAGAGTGAAATTTGAGAGAAAAAAGATACTATGTCATTGTTATGCATCCAAGTGTCCTTTCAAGGTATATGCTTCATTGCAGAGACATGGTAAATACTTCCAAATCAAAAGTTTTCATAATATTCATACATGTCAAGGGATTGTGAAAATTCTAGAGGCAACAATTGCTTGGATTGCTCGAAAGTACTAGAAGAAAATCACTGCTGATCCTTAATTTTCTGTGGAAAATATGGTCATTGATATAAAAAAGACGTATGAAGTTGATGTCAGTCCACAGAAGGCTTATAGGGCCAAAAAAAAAATTTTATAGTTAGGAGGTGGTGGAGACCATGTTCATAGCTTTAAGGACCTTTGGAACTATACTCACACCATAAAACAACATATGTTAGGTGCACTAGCAATGCTGAAAGTTACAAAATCAGGCACCCCTTCAGGCAAATGCAGATTCCAAAGGTTCATTATTAGTTTCCCAAGGCTTAGAAATGGTTTGAAGGTGGGCTATAGACTATTTATTAGTCTTGATGGATGTCATTTAAAAGGACCATTCGAGGGTGTACTGTTATTAGCAGTTACACTTGATACAAACCAAGGGATCTTTCCATTAGTAGTATATGTATATGAATCTGAGAACACTGATACCTAGATATGGTTTCTAGGACATTTGAAGTAATATTTGGCTGATTCAAGGGAGTTAACATTTATGACTGATAGACAAAAGGGTGTATTGAATGCGTTGAACTTGGGGTTTTACAGATCATAAAATAGATGCATAAAACCTTAGAATCAATATAATTTTAACTTTTATTGTTGTATTATATACACTTGCAACTTTTTTCTACACATTTACAGCTTTGTATGATTTAATAAACCGTGGTTGAAGTGTTCATGGGGGTAACTTGATTGTGTCAAAACTCAGGAGGCAATATGAAGTTTTATGATTTCTCTAAGGTACCCCAAGATTAATATTGTCAGTTCTTTTTTCCTTAATAGGTGCTATGCAAGGCATGTGTTTTCCAACCTAATATAGAGGTTTCCCAATGTACAGCTGAGAGATAAATACTGGAAGGCTGTCAGGGCTGTAAATAATGATGATTTTATAGAAGCAATGATAATATAATAAAGGCTAATGCAAATGCTTTTGATTGGCTAAAGAAAATCAACCTAAAATACTAATAAGTTCATGCTTTTGATAAATTAGTCAAATGTGATCATACAACAAACAATATGACTGGGAGTTGAAATGCATGGCTTGTAAACATGAGAAAGGCACCAATAATCACCATGATGGAGCATATAAGGAAGAAGATGATGTAGGCAATCATAGAAAGAAAACTAAAATGTCAAGGATAGTGAACTAAAGTTCCTTTTTACATCAATAAGAAAATGAACAAATTACTTAAGGCTGGAAGGTTCTGTCATGTTAAACCAGCAAGCGAGGTACTATCTAAAGTTGAGGATACCAGCAAGTCGTATATGGCTAATAATAATAAGTTGTATGTGGTTAATTTAAAGGATTATATATGTGACTGTGGGCTGTGGCAAGTTAGTAGTCTACCACACAGTTGTGCAATGTCTTGTATTGCTTATTTAAGGGCTACTTATGAGCCATATATTGCTCCTTGCTTCACAAAAAATAGCTTATGTAAAATGTCATTCAAGCATCATTTATCTTCTGCTAGACAAGTCTGAGTGGCCATATATAGAGGTTGATGAAATCTTGCCTCTAAATATATCTAGACCACCCGGTAGGCCCAAGACTTGTAGAAGAAAGGAGGCTGGTAAAATGCCATCCCATAGGAGAAAATTCACAGTTTTATGCACATACTGCAGAGGCATTGGGCATAATACAAAATGCTGTGCTCATAATCTAGCCAATGCAAGCAAAAAGACTAAAACAATGATGGTAAAGCTTATACTCCTATGTACTGATAAATTTATGTTTTTTTTTACCAAATTACAACCAGCTATTCATTATCCTTTAATAACCTTTTATTACATTCATGATATTTAGAAGCACCAGAAGACTTTGGCGGCAGCTTCAAGCTTTAGTGCATCATATCTAGGAATGAATGCTTTTGCCTCAAGGCCATGGACAAACTCACCTACATAATCAAGCAGTTTTACTACCCCAGCAAGTACAACACCCATACCCCCACCAACAACAACACCAATACAACCATCTAATGCTGCTGAAAGTGCTCATGCTACATTAGGTTTGTTTAAAATTTATATTCAAGGGCATGACATATGTTCTATATCGAGAAGATGGTGTTACTAATTTTGTTTATTTATCAATGTAAGGTAGTTCTTGATGTATTTTAGCATAAATGTAATGTCAATGTAATACAAGACTCTTTGTTTAAAATTAGTGCAGCAACTGTTATAACTTCAGTTTTAAGTTATTCACTGCTCTTATTTAATTTTAGTTGAAGTTTGTTAGTCTTCCTTTAATTTAAGAGTCAGTTATGGTGCTTGCCTGATGAATAAGTTTAGGAGCATATTTGTTTTTTTAATCATGTTAGTTGACATACTTTAAAGGTTTTTCTGGTTCAAATTGAAGCTCTATTGTTAGTTGAAATATATAACAATAGCACTTCAATTTTTTTATTCTGTATTTTCTTTAATCTTCATTGACTAATAAAATAAAAACAATTTCTTCCTTTATTTTATTTTCTATGTAGATAAATTTTTTGCGCTTACAATTTATTATATAACATGTGTTATAAGTTTCTACAATACATGTTCATAAATGTGTTGTGTTTGCTGGTCAAAATATGAGTACCAGCAAAGGGTTCAGCAAATAGATGACCACTTGGAAAAATATTAGAAGCTGCATTTGGAACACCACCTGCAAGAGGAATTCAAATTATGAAAGAAATAGCTAGTCTAAGAGGCACTTCACAATTAGCCCCTCCTACAACAAAGAAAAGGAAGACCCAAAGGGCAAATCAGTCTTTCATATTTGCTATAAGTTGTTCAAATGCCTTGGAATGATGTATTTAAATTTCCTATATTGTGTTAAATTGTTTGTAAAATATTGTTGCTAGGTATGATGGAGGTAAAAGTATAGGGCAACATCATTTATTTTTCATATTTACCACTAACAAATGATGTTGGTCATTTTGTGTAACTTTATATCAATAATAGTGTATTATGGCAGTGAAGTAGGAAATTTAGCCTAAATTTTTGGGTGTGTTGCAATTCATATTTTAGATAAAGGTGGGAGGAGCAGCAGCAGAAGTGTGCAGACATTCACCTAAATTTTTGTGAAATATTCATTGCAACATACATATATTTAAGAACAACAACTCATGTTCTATCAATGTAATGAACTATAACTTTTGAAAATGAAATACATCATTTTGATTACTTATGTTCACTTTACTCATTTATAAATTTGAAAATTGTCACTTCACTAAGGCTGTAACTCAAAATTAACCCTTATTATAAATAATGACAACAATAGACTCAGGTCAGTTTAGTTACTTGTAACAATTTAGTTTAGATTCTGATTTACATTCCTTATTCCGATTCCAACCCATTCGGATTACTGATTAGTAAACATACTATAAAATTCCAAATTATATTAATAGAGTTATTTTGAATGCATTATAGAGCCATGTTTAATAGCATTCAAATCTAACTATATTAAATCGCACAACTTAAAAGTGTATTCGTATGAAAAAAAATAAGGGTAATTTTTTAATTAACGATTCCTAACTCTTGATCATATCAAAGTCAAGAATTGCCGGTTTAAAAAATTATAGATTTCAATGCAATGTATTTTGTTCTATTGTATATTGAAATATCAAGTGTGTGTATATATATATATAAATTCAAAAACAATTTTTTGACCTAGTACCTCCCTATCGTATTGTCCAAGCATTTATTTTATTAGTATTTATTTTGTAAATTATAAAATTATGCGCATACACATTAAATAGTTGCAAAATCTTTGAGACTTACATTGTACCTGCCACCGATAAAAAGAAGTTAAATTTAGGTTTTTGACCACCAAAACCAATGGGAAAATATAGGTCAATCATAATGAGATGCAAGAACTGGTAAGTGTTGAGAGGCATAAATATCATAAATAAAAGAGGAGCTATATGCTGGCACTGAAAGTTTGAGGAGCCAGCAGCTAGCAATGATGACCTTTTTCGTTATATTATTAGTGAAATGAAATCACGGAGAAATTCAAGAGAAGGAAACTGGAATGAATATTGGAGAGATGATTAATGGAGGATTTATTTGTTATCTGTTATGCAGGTGAGCAAGATTCCATACGAGGTACTTAGGCTCAACCCTGATAGATTTTCTCAGGTAGCTTCAAAGGCATTAAAAAAAAAAGAGATCAAAATCCTGCTATCGTGGCCCGATGCAACCATTATTTTAAACAAAATCTAATGAAATATATATAAATGTGGAAAATTTATTAAAAGGTTATACTTGGATCATCCCAAGGATCTTCAAATATTACTTATTTTACGAATAAAATTCGACGGACTATCCCACCAAATAAATAAGGAACAAGACAATCCTAGGTAGGTTTGCTAAATGATCAGCAGCTTAGTTCTCCCCCCAAAAAATTATTTGTGCATTTGAAGTCCATATTTAGCTACTGGGAAATTTAGCCAACGGTGGTGTAAATGCCAAGGAGGAGCATAGGCAGAGCCGAAGGTATACAGCCATTATCGAACAATGCAAAAAGAGGGGTAGGTAAAAGCTTAAATAAATTTTTTAGTCCCTAGTGTCTCTCCAATTTGAACTCATATGGCCTGCTAAAGTATGTAATTGAAAACTACTCGGTCTGACGAAGGAAGACCAATTAAGTCCTTAAAAATTTTATGATTAAAAAAAAAATATTTTGATTGGTGACGAAATTTAGAAAAAATTACCAATCTGTCTAAGAACTCATTTAATAGTAAAAAATAAAAAAAATAAAAGGCAGTACAAAATATATTTTTTTTAATAACACTCACCAACTCAATTTACTAGATATGTCAACTTATTTTTTTGTCCGGTTGATTATTTTATTAGCTTAACAAAAATTGATTATTTTATACCCACACAATAATCCCAAACTTTGAATTGGGTCCCATTTTAGTTAGTAAAGAAAAATTATCCAGTTTAAAATAAAAATTAATCTCTCTGCCCAATAGATTAATCTTTTGAGTTCGATGATTTAATGTCGTAGGCCAGCCTTTTATGCCAACAGGTATAGCCGGCCGGCTTTTCCCATTGGCGCGTCCCTTTTCATGCTTAATATTGTTAATATCATTAATCCAAATATGGCCTTCTTTTTCTTGTTTGTTGCCAATAATCCAACAAAATGATATAGATAAAATTATTTAAATAGACAATATGTCGAGTTTAGACGTGACTTAGAGATTACAATCTTGTCAATTTTTTGTCTTAATTGTCACATAATTAATTGCCAGTGGTTGTCACATAATCACTTGCCAGTATTATATATAGAATTCTCCCTCTTTTTCCTCTATCTTTGTCTGCTCAATGAAAATAGAGATCAATATTATAACAGATAACAGTCATGTCCTTGGCGTTCACCTCTGCTTTAGCCACAATCATTCTAGCATATTGTGCATGGAAGATACTAAATTGGGCATGGCTAAAGCCAAAGAAGCTTGAGAATTTTCTTAGGCAGCAAGGTTTCTCCGGAAACTCCTACAAAATATTTCATGGAGACATGAAAGATATGTCCGTCATGTTAAAAGAAGCAAAAGCCAGACCCATCAGCCTCTCCGATGACATTGTGCCGCGAGTCCTGCCTTACGATCATCATATGATCAGCAAATATGGTAAGCTTCTCTGGATAGATATTAACGAATGACAATACATAACTGGTTCTTAGCACAATATTAAAATATATTGTTCATTGGATTATAATTATTGTATTGTACTTACATGTGCAGGTAAAAAATCATTCAAGTGGATGGGTCCAAGACCAAGCATAAACGTCCAAGATCCCAAGTTGATAAGAGAAATTTTGTTGAAGCATGATATTTTTCAAAAACCCAAGGGAAACCCACTTCGCAAGTTGGTAGTGAATGGGATGGTGACGTATGAGGGTGAGCAGTGGTCTAAAGTTAGAAAGATTGCTAATCCAGCTTTCCACCAAGATAAGTTGAAGGTCTCTCATTCAGTAATCAATCCTAACTTTTTTTTTTAAAAAAAAAGAACAAGTAAAATATGTATCTTCACTATACAAGTTATACTATATCATGAGTTTTACATTGATAGAAAATATTCTTTTTGTTTGTAGGATATGCTGCCGAAAATGTACTTAAGTTGTAACCACATGATAAGGAAATTATTTGAAATTGCTGCCTCAGATGAAGAATCATTTGAGTTAGATATCTGGCCTCATATACAAGCTTTAGCAGCTGATGTGATTTCTCGGACTGCATTCGGCAGCAACTATGACGATGGAAGGAAAATTTTTGAACTCATAAGAGAACAGAGTCATCTTTTTATTGAAGTTTCACAGTTTGATTACATCCCAGGATGGAGGTAATTAATAAGTTTATTTGATCACTTAGATTTCATAGAAGTACTTACAAATTGCTGACAAGATCAATAAGAGGGATTAAGGTGTTATCAAATATTTAAAGCATCTATTATATTCAATTTATACTTTGCAAGCTAACTAGAACTATTTATTAATTTCTAGGTTTTTGCCCACCAAACTAAATAGAAAACTGAAAGCCAACCAACATGAAATGCGAGGACTGATAAAAGGTATAATAAAAAAGAGAAAGGAAAAATTAGGAGTCCGTAAAGCAAGCAATGATGACTTATTGGGTCTATTAATGGAATCAAATTACAAAGAAATTCAAGAGAAGGAAGCTGGAATGGGTATTGAAGAGGTGATTGAAGAGTGTAAGCTGTTCTATCTTGCTGGCCAGGAAACTACTGCATCTTTGCTTGTATGGGTACTGCTTATGTTATGTATGCATCCAATTTGGCAAGAACGTGCACGTCAAGAGGTTTTCCAAGTCTTCGGGAACAAAGAACCAAAATTTGATGAGCTAAACCGGTTGAAAATGGTAAGCAAACATCTTCTTTCTTAAAGTATACCTATATAGTATACACCGTTTCTATTTCTACCCTTAAACGCCCCAAGACAGCTTAATTAATTTGGCTTTCAACGGTTCAGTGTTAATGGGTTTGAGGCCTCGAACAGGCCCAAAATATAATTAAAAGGGGTTGACATTTTCCCTTCCACTTAATAATTAGTTTGTCTGCCAGCAACTTCCATGATTGATGTGAAAAACCTTCATAATCCCCCCCCCACCAACAAAACACACCTGGTCTTTGGTCAAAGAGCAGACATGCATGATGACAAGTTGGTTCCTGGTTCGGTTTCGAGCCAAACATAATCAGAGTAGAAGAATATGAACCAAAATTTATTTTGGTTTAGTTCAGTTTATTCAACTTTTCATTGTGTTTTTCTTAGTTTTGGACCACTTGTTTTTTTTTTTCCTCCAAAATTCGAACCAAATCAAACCAAATACTGAATCGTTTGGCCTGAACGAATGTATACCAAAGCTAAACCAATTTAAAAAACCAAACTGAACCAAATTCAAGAATCTGGTTGGTATGAACAAAACCGAATCGAAGGCTCAATCCTATAGCAGAGGCAACATGTATCTACCACCGGATTGTCCCGCCCAGAATATTAATTAGTATAGTGAAATTTTTTTAAGGAGTGATAAATATTTTTATAGGTATAAAGAGAGAATGAAAAATTTATCAATTGAACAAAGTTTGATTGAGGAGTATTTTGGTATACAACAGAGTGTGTAGGGTAAAAAAATAATTTTTAAAGTTTAATAAATAGGAGTACGAAGTAAAATTTAGAAAGTAAATATTCTCATCCTATAACTTCAGTGGTGAGAGTTCCTCTAATTACATTCATAAAATGACTAGCAGTCCCTTCCACAATTGGTGTAGGATAACCGCAAGACAAAGAACATGTTTTTTTTTGAAGTTTGCCTAATTTATTTATTTCTTAATCTATGTTTCAGGTTGGCAAAATTATATATGAGGTATTTAGAATATATTCACCAGCGTCTTTGATTTTCCGAACTAATGTTGAGAAGACGAAGCTAGGGGACTTTATTCTACCGCCTGGAGTTCTGCTTTCATTGCCATTAATTCTAGTTCATCATGATCATGAATATTGGGGTGATGATGTAAAGGTATTTAACCCGGATAGGTTTTCTGAAGGAGTTTCAAAGGCATCAAAGAATAATGAAGTGTCATTCTTTCCATTTGGTGGGGGTCCTCGAATCTGCATCGGGCAAAACTTTGCATTGATGGAAGTAAAATTGGCTTTGGCGATGATTCTGCAGAACTTTTCTTTTCAGCTTTCTCCAACTTACGTACATGCTCCTTCTAGTGGTATAACTGTATATCCACAACATGGTGCTCACATGATTTTAAATAAACTTTAGAATGAAAATTATTCATCTCTTTTTCTTTTTCTGGATATATATGTTGAAAAGTCCATTCAAATTCAAAAAGGCATGTAAAGTTTCAAAGGGCTACCAAACAATTGAAGAAAAAAATGAAAATTTGGCAAATTTGTCAAATTTGCCAAATGAACACGATTGACATATTTGCATGGGTTAGGTGGAATAGTACTAATTTTAAGCCTATAAATAGAGAGTATTTCTTCATTCCATTTTATTCCAAAAAGTTTGTTAAGCTTATAAGTTTCTAAACTTTTGAGAGTTCTGAGAGTGTGAGTAATTGGAGAGTGTGTGTGAGAGTACTGGGTGTATTTGAGTTCTGGAAAAGTGAGATTTCTTTACTCAAATTTGTACTCAAATAATTGTTAATAATACAATTATTTTTCTCTTGCTCCCATGAATGTAGGTTTAACTACCGAACCGCATAAATCTTGTGTCCTTTATTTTTCTGTAATTATTTGGTGCGCTTGATTCCTCATTCTGCGCACAACAAGTGGTATCAGAGCCGACGGTTTGTACTTGGGGAGATACGACACTGTTTACGTATACGGTACTATTTCCGTATACACACTACAACAAAAATGCCTTTTACCGAGGGACAACATCCCTAGGCAATACACAATTCTCCCTCGGTAATTACTATTTCCTAGGGAAATTTTCCGTCGGAGTCCGTCGTGAAAACGCTTGTTGTTAAAGACGCAAAGCCCACAAGCCCTCGAGAAAATTATTTGTTACCAAGGAAAATGTCCGTCGGTAACATGAAAAATATCCGTCGGTATAAGTTTTAAGACGATGAGATAAAAATTTTTCCTAGGAAAGATGTTATTGGTAATAGTTTATTGCCGACAAAGTATTTTGTGGGTAATCCTATTAGTCTGTCGTAAAATAGTATACCTACAAGTTCTAGGTTGTCGGTAATGGGAACAAAAGCCGTAGTTTATATATGCACTAATGAGGGAATTGTTCCCTCGGTAATAATACTAAATGTGTAGATGCATTTATTAGCTAGGAATTTTTTCCCTCGGTAATAAAATATTTACAAGGGATTTTTGACGTCGATGAAAATACATTCTCGTCGAACCTAAATACCAACGAATTTTGTTGGTTGATCACCCTCGACATTAAGTGATTGAAGATATACATTAATCCCTCAAAAATTATTGTTTTCCCTAGAAAATGTAATTCCATAATATTGATTAAATATTAAATGATTTTTAAAAGTAGATTATTTATTTCCTTTGTCACTCATTAAGCCATTTATACTTAAATTGGATAAGAATGTACCAAAATTTGATGGAAATCATAATAGTATTAACACAATCATCTACAGTTATTTAGTCATTGTTCAACCATATACAAAATGATTCATCTTCATCAATTGTTGCCAGGATTAATGAACAAAAAGTTACATTGCATATTCTTACTTCTTCAATATTCCATCAAGGATTTGAATAATCACTTGTAGTTTGTTCTTCATCTTCATCTTCTCCAATATTATCCTGCATAATTTTAAAGCCACATTTTGTTACTCTACAATAATTAAAGAAAGAAAAAGACATTAACATGATTCAATTATAGTCTTTTCAAATTTGGGATTTAAAAGTAATCTAAGTCATCTATTTAATTTGGGATTTGAAACCTCATTGCATTGTTTAACTTCATAAACAAGGTCACGCATGTATTGAAACCAGGATCAAATGGACAAACTGAAAACAAAGACCAAATTGCAGCAAGATCACTCAATTGATTGAAAGGCTGTTAACTCTAATCGGTGCAAGTTTCTTATAAGCATTCTTGAGCTCTATTGCAATGCATTCCTTATTCAATCCCAACACTGTATAAAATTCACCACTTTTTTCTTCTTCATTAGCTATTCTTGATATTTCTATCAAAAACTAGACCAAAACGATCCAAAAACACAATCTTTTTCCTTTTGTTGTCAATAAATAATCAAAATAAACACAGCTGAGAAGCCAAAAGCACAAAAAAGAAATCACGTATGCTTTTATGTTGTTAAATAACACAAACATCAAGCTTATAGCTTTGGCTTAACTTTGAGATTTAAACTACATTTTTGTGAAATACATGGAACCTTAACATTAGCTGTCATGTGTTAAAGAAGAGAAGAAGGATGAAATTAGAACAAACAAAAAATTAATTTATGTCTTTCTTTCCTGTAGCTTTTTGTTCTCCCCCACCCCTGCTGTAAACTAAGGCTGGAGAACTCTCCAAAAACCAACCATTTATATATAATATTTTTTTTATCAGCTATTGTGCACTTAGTGTATTTGCAAACTTCCATTTACCATACACACATGTTAAAAATAAATCAAGCCACATATATTCCCTCAAATATGTGTTTTCCACCTTTTTCAACCATTAATCTTTAATAACATTATTAAAATATCATTATCAACTACAATAGCGTAGCCCGGCAATTATTATCAAGGGTCCTTGAAAGTAAAGCAACAATACTAGAATAAATTCATGAGAACAATACCTATTGAGATGTTTATCTATCAACAATAAATTTTTATAATAACAAGTTTTATTCTTGAGCAAGAGAGAAGGGTAAAGAGAATAATCATACCTTGTTAAACTCTTGCTAGAATCTCAATTGAGACATAATAAAATTCATTTTTTCTTCCATTTTTTTCATTTGCTCTTTCACATTTCTATGCTCACTTAATTCTTCTTCCATTTTCTCTACTTTTAGCTCCAATTCTCTCCTTGGTATCACATGAATGTCCTTATGACTTCCGTCATCTAAAGAGCGGTAAACATCATTTGGTTTCATACCAATACCCAGTTGAAAACAGAATTTGGTGTCAAAACAAAATGTACAAATGGAGTTCAAACAAATTAAGTACCAACCTAATATTACTAACTTGAAGTTATTTTATTTTTTGTAATAGAAGACTCAATTACAATTATAATAATACCTCCCCAGCCCACAACTCGACATTTCTTTGGTGGTCCCATTACTTGACTATAAATAGCCAAGCTGGACTTTTCAGCACCTTCACTTTGATACAAAAATTCCATGTTCTCCTGTAAAATTTCAGATAATAATGTATTTTTTATACATAAAATTAAAAAAGACAAAAACAAATTACAAGCGAACAAAGTATGTACATGCAATTCCTTTGTGTGGTCACTTGCCCAGTCACCATTGCTTTTGACATGAAACTTTCTGAATTATTCAATTGGATCAGGTTCAACTCCTGATTCATCTAACTGAAATTAAATAAAAAATTAAGGTATAAAATAGACATCAGCTCATACACACATATGTATGCATTTTTATAGTCTTTAAATGTTGAAAACTTATCAAAAAATTTACCAAATCTTTTCTACACTTAGCCATAGGAATTGAACCTGTTGTATGAGCAGTGCGCTTCAATGATCGATTACCTTTGTTTAACATACTTTTTTCTGCATGTTATTCAAGAACAAAACCATTAAGATTTATCTTGTATGTTAGTTAAAACTAAAAAGAACAAAACTTCCACATATTACCTTCCAATTCTCATTCATCCACTTATCAACCATTTGTCTCCACACAGTAGGTGGTACACAATCTGGATTATGAGCGTAGCGCTCTCCAGGTGATTTATACTTCTCAAAAATAACATTTCTCAACTCTGACATCCAATCTGAATAGCGAGATTTTACACATTTTCGGACAGCTTCTTTAAGTTCTTCCTCAGTACATGTATAAGTAAATCCCACATTCTTAAAATTTCCAAACAAGTTATCAAATGCTTCTTGTGGATATTCAGAAAATGTTATCCATGGTCTTGAGATACACTTATGGAAAATAACAGAAATTTCTCGAATGGCTTCGGTAGTTATGATCCTAACATATTAAACCATTATACTTATTCGTTAACTATGCATAACAATATATTAAAGTTTGCTTATAAATCTAATAACAACATATGAACAAGTAAATGTATATTTCAAGTAGAATAACCTGCCAGCATATATTTCCACTTCTATATTTTTGCCTTTAGATACACCTTTAGCTTTCCCACGACCTTTTCTTTTATTTCTAACTGAAAATAATACAAATAAAAATTCTGGTTGTTTAGAAATAGTCAATTAGCTTATTTTTCATTATATGACAATCTTTTTCAATTCATTTAAATAATTACCTACAGCCATTTTTGAAGATTCCATGGTAGAAACACAAGCTTCACCATTTTGCTGTTGCACCTCACTATTTTGCTGTTGCGCGTCCGATGCCATGTTGTCAGCTCGAGAAGTTCTTACATCATCATTATTGTTATTGTTGATCATATACTGATCTAAAGTGCTGCCAGCAGTCACTAATCCATTACTTTTCTTGCCCATAATTGTCAAGTATTTGTATTTTCAAAATATAAGCCATTACCAACAAGAATAATAATAGACATTAACATTCCAGTGAAAAAAGAAAAAAAAAGTGACTAATAACTAGCTCCAAGCAAAAGAAATAAAACAATCAACAATAATAATTATAATGAACAGCAGTTGATATCTGAAATTTATTTTAACTTACTTTTCTATAATGGACAAAAAATAAAAAAAATTAATTCATTCCACAGCCATTTGAATCTCTTCTTCCTGATATGATTCTCCTTCATTATTGGGTATCTCATACAGGTTACGAGGCTTTGTCTTAATTACAGTACTCCATGTAGGATCTTTTATCCCTCTCACATAGTAAGCTTGTTATGCTTGGGATGCTAACACAAATGGCTCTTCAGTGCTCAGCTTTCTTGACATGTTAAGAATAATTATACCATGACGATCTCTCTTAAATCCAATTCCTTGTCGAACTGTATTAAACCAGTCACAGTTAAATAATACAACTTTATTCCCTTCATTGTAATAAAGTTCAACAATTTCTTTCAACACTCCATAATAAGGCATTGCAACACTTTGATCATCACTTCTCACTACAACTCTATAGTTTTGGGTTTTTCTTGTTTCATCACGTTGTATTGTGTGAAACTGAAATCCACTTATATTGTAGCTCGAACAAAATGTTGCTCTTTTTCGAGGACCTTGAGCTAAAGAAAGCATGTGCTTATTAACTTGCCTTTCATTATAAAGTTTTAAGATCTACAAATAGAATGACATAATAAGTTGTCGCAATTACAAGTTATGCTGAAAGTCACAAGTTTTCAATTATCATGTAAAAAAAATAGTGTTTACCTTCTCTTTAAACCAACTAATAAATTCTTGTCTATGTACCTCTTCTACATTTCTAACACCTGAATGCAACAACATACTTTTGTGTTCCTTGTAAGCACATAAACTTTTTTAAGTAAAGTAGAAACGTTTTATAATGACTTTAATATTAATATTAGCCTAAGACTTCATCTTACTTAATAAACGGGAGACATCCATCATAATTTTGAATCACATAAAGTGTTGCAGCATTGTGAAGAGCATGACTCAATTCCCTCACATATAAGTTCCCATATGATCGCCCTGGTGTAGAATAAATGGATAATGTATCTGTAGAGAGCTGACCTCCATCATAATTTCTCTCTTGTCTATTAAATTTAGTTTCCACATCGTGAAAGTAGCGAGAGCAAAAGGTTAAGCACTCATCAGCCAAGTAACCTTCTGCAATGGAACCTTCAGGACGAGCTTTGTTGCGAACATATCCCTTAAGCTTATGTAAAAACCTAGAAATATTTAAATTATATTGTAAGCTTATTTTATTAATGTAAAATCAATAAAAAACAAACTGGACATTACTTTTCTATTGGGTATATCCACTTATATTGTACTGGACCGGCAATCTTTGTTTCCCAAGTCAAGTGAATCGGTAAATGTATCATTATATCAAAAAAGGCTGGGGGGAAAATCCTTTCTAACTTCCAAAGAGTTACAGCCATTTGACTTTCAAGTTGATCTAACTCATCTTCTTTCAATACTTTAGCACACAACTCTCTAAAAAAATTACTTAGCTCAATTAATGCATCACATACATGTTTAGGTAAAATATCACAAACTAGTAATGGTAATAGCCTTTCTAAAAATACATAACAGTCATGTGTCTTCATGTTGGCAATTTTGCCATCCTTCACATTAACACATCGTGACAAATTAGCAGAATAGCCATCCGGGACTTTTATATCAGACAACCATTGCAAGACACTTTTCTTCTCATCAGTTGTAAAAGTATAACAAGCAGGGGTAGCAAAATTTTTCCATCCACCTCAATTGGGTGAAGTTCCTGCCTTATCCTCATTTCTTTTAAATCCAACCGAGCATTTAAAGAGTCTTTGTTTTTTCCTTTAATGTTCATAATAGTGCCAAGCACATTGTCACACACGTTTTTCTCAATGTGCATAACATATAAACAATGACGCAACAATAATGTTTTCCAATATGGCAATTGGAAAAAGATGCAATGTTTCTTCCAATTATGTTTCTTCCCAAAACCAGCAATTACTTGCTTTTTTTCAGCCTTTCCAAATGTTATAAGTCTCAAACCTTCAAACTCATTTAAAACTTCATCACCTTCTAGACGCTTTGGTGCAGCTCTTTTATCTAATTTTCGATCAAATTGTGTCTTTTAATCCCGCCACAAGTGATCTTCAGGCAAAAATTATCTATGACCCATATAGCACAGTTTGGAACCATTTTTCAACCTACGAGATGAGGTCTCTTTAGTGCAACATGGACATGCTAACTTTCCTTTTGTACTCCAACCGGACAGGTTAGCATATGCTGGAAAATCATTAACAGTCCACATAACTGCTGCTTTCATTTGGAAATTTTAGCTTTTTGAGACATCATATGTATCTACACCACTTTCCCATAATATTTCCAACTCCTCGATTAAAGGCCTCAAATAAACATCAATATCATTTCCCGGGCCTTTGGGTCCTGGGATAAGTAATGACATAAATATATATGGTTCTTTCATACACATCCAAGGAGGAAGATTGTATAGAAATAAAGAATCGGCCAAGTGTTGTGCCCAATGTTCATGTTTCCAAAAGGATTAAACCCATCAGTAGCCAACCCCAATCTTACATTTCGCGGATCAGATGCAAAGGACTCGTGTGTTTTATCAAAAGCCTTCCAAGCCTCACAATCTGCTGGATGCCTTAACAGCCCATCTTTCACACGATTTTCAAAGTGCCATCTCATGTCTGCAGCAGTTTTGGATGACATGAATAACCTTTGAAGTCTTGGTGTTATCGGAAAGTAGCACAAGATTTTCCATGGAACCTTTTTGGTAGATCCTTTAGCACCCTTTCCTTTAGGCTTCCATCTAGAAACTCCAAAAACCGAACATTGAGATAGTTGTGCATTTTCCTTATAATAAATGACACAATCATTTTTACATGCATCAATTTTCTCATAATGGAGACCAAGACCGTTCACAATTTTCTTTGCCTTATAGTTGGAAGTAGGCATCTTTTCACACATTGGAAACACATCTTTCAATAGCTCCAACAACATGTTGAAAGATTTATTGCTCCAACCATTGATGCACTTAATGTGCATCAATTTGACTATAAAAAATAAGTTGGAGTACTTCTCACAATTTGGATATAAAGGTTGTTCAACTTCTTTCACTAAATTAAAGATCTTTTGTGCCTCCTCATTAGGATCTTGAGAAAAACCTTCTTGGATCATGTTAAACATCTCATTTTGCTGAATACTCTCATAATTTTCATTCCCATCATCAGCATTCCCATCAGTGTCACTATCACTATCACTATCACCAATCTCCCCATGGCAATACCAAGTAGTATAATCACGCCTTATCCCTGCCTCTAAAAGATGCTTATGTACTTCACTTCGAACCCTTCTATACCTATTACTACATTGGACACACGGACATAATATTTTCATATCCTCTTCTTGAATATGACGATACGCATAATCAAGAAAAGATGGTACTCCATTGTAATAATCCATTGTTGACCTTGGCAATTGCATCCAAGATTTATTTGGCGACATCTTACTAACAACCTTGACAAAGAAATTAAGATAAACATTTCAACCTTGAAAAAGAAATCAAGCATAGCAAATGTGCTTACTATACTAAAGTTATAAAACTGCAGAAACAATTGCCGGTTCTTGCAGTTTTGTGCTCTAAACTGCATAAACAACAGTAGGAATATGCTTGCTGTTTTTCCTACTACAAAACTATAGAAAAAATTTAATTGTTCTGCCCAAAAGTCCAAAAACAACAGCTGGTTCTGTTGTGCAAAAATACAGAAAGCTTGATTCTTTGTTTCTGCTTTGGCAAAAGTGCGAAAAGATCTGCTATTTTTTTGTGGAAAAGTGCGTAAACAGCAGCTATTTTTTTGGGAAAAGTGTAGAAACAAAGCAATGTTTTTTTGGGGAAAAAGTGCAAACAAAGCAATGTTTTTGCTGGGCAAAAGTGCAGAAACAGCAGCTGTTTTTGCTTGGCAAAAGTGCAGAAACAGCAGCTATTTTTACCGGACAAAAGTGCAGAAACAGCAGCTGTTTTGCTGTGCATAAGTGCAGAAACAACCACTGTTTTGAGTATTAAACTGCAGAAACAATTACACATATCCATACTGTATGAGAGAGGGCAGCTCTTCGCATGTTTAGGAAATGAATAGCACAGAACAAAAGTTGAAAATCTAACACTTCACCTAAGAGTCATAGGAAGTTCAACATAAGTTATGAGCAAATCTAAGATATATACCTGAGCTATCAGAGGCTTTCCCAGCACATTACAAGAATGATGAGTAAGATTTATAGAGCAAACAAAAAAAAAAGAAAAAGAAAAAAACCAATGTAAGATTTATAGAGCAAACAAAATTCACAATAGCTTTAAACTATTATAGTAAAGTATTTTATCAGCAATGAGATTGTCTACGGCTAAAAAAATCCAAAACTTGTCCAGCTTGTACACCATGAAAATCACGAAAATAATTTTTGACATCCCATAGGTCGTCAACTTATTCTAAGAACTGAAAATTCAATTAATTAACCTAAAGAAATTAAAAGATTAATTAGCTAGAGATTCATGCAGCAATAAAAGAAATAAGAGTATGACGTTTCAAAATTAGTTGAAGGTGCTGACCTAATTGCCGACTCTGACCAACGTTCGTTTTTCTTCTTCAGTTGATTTTGGGGGAAACAAAAGAAAAGGAGAATTTCATCTCCTGGCTCATTGGTGAAAAAGAAGATTTTGACTTTTTGTAAATTGATGGAAATGAAGAATTTTGGCTTTTAGCAGATTGGCTTAAAAGAAGGATTTTAGCAAATTGGGCAAACTTTGAAACAGACGAAGGAAGAAGTACCTGGGTACTTTGCCCGCTTTTTTCTTTTTTTTGGCGGTATACTAAAATTTCATTAATACACTTTTCTTTTTTCTTAAACATTTATATATTACTATCAAATTAATGTTCTTTTTGTGGCATTGAAAATGTGTAGTGTTAATTAATTTTTTAATTAGCATTTAAAATATGATACTAATTGAAGATTAATTATAATAAAAAATAATAAAATGTTATCACTTGTCAAATAAAAAAAAATGTTACCACTTGTAACAACTTTTTTGTAAGCATTTGTTTATACACATTTGATCCTATCGTAGCATTTTATAAGTGCTATGTTAGATAATCTAATACCGCATTTAAAATTTTTTAGTAATTGAAGAATAGTACGACAAAAAAAAATGTTAGTCCTTGGAAAACTAATTGTAGAAATTTTTTTTCGGGAAATGTAACCATATGGGAAAAAATGATACTATATCATGTTATCAAAAATGATATTTGTTGTAGTGTGCTCGAGAATCATTAAAGAAACCTAACATATTTAGTATATAAATTAAGTTCTTTTTGGTTTAGAGAACAAATAGCAAAGACTAAGAAATGTACGAACATCACATATTCTACGCGTAACAATACAATCTTATTCTATCTTTCTTGGGAAACGAAAGGTATGCAAATAACCTTCCAACTGTGATAAAAGAAATCCAATGTATAAAATTGATGAAGAAAATCTGCTATAATTATATTTGGTTGTTTCAAACAGGAAGTGTTTTCATAAATTTAATATGCAACATGCAAGGAATTTTGCTGAACCGTGAATGGTTTTCTTTTTAACAAGCTCTAATATTTCTTGCTAATACGGAAAAAGAATGATAGCAACTAAAAGTTGTAAACTAAAATTCCAAATATCCGTTTAATTAAAGAGACAACGAATTAGTGAAGCGTTTTTTGAATTTTCATAAAATTAGATCAACAATTTTAAAAAAAAATCCCTAATTTCCGAGGGATAATTGAATCTGTTGGTAAAAATTGTGGCAGGTCAATGCGCGGGAATGAATTCTTTTACCATGAGACTTTTGCACCTTTTCCGAGGGATAGGAACTCTAGATAATATGGTTATTATAATTACCAACGGATTACAAATTCCCTTGGCAATAATTAACTTTAACAAAGGAATCTTCTATTTATTTCCGAGAAACATTGCAATCGTCGGTGGAAAATTTTGGCGCACAAAATATTACCGAGGGAATTTTTCTATTTTTCCGAGGAATAATGAGTGTAGCAAATACTACCGATTTTTTCTTTTATTACCCACGGCTTTAAAAGTCCCTCGGAAATATGTTAATATTGCCGAGGGCCTTGTCTAATTATTCCGACCAATATTGATGTCGTCGGTAGAATATTTTGGCACAATAAATTCGTGCAAAAAATTATTACAATACCGAGGAATTATTTTTTATTTTGCCGACGATTTAAAAAAGTGTAGGTAATATTGTTGTGTTTTCCAGCATTCGCCGACAGATTCCAAATTCCCTTGTAAATATTCAACTTTAACGAGGGAATGTTTTGCTTATTTCCGAGGATATTGATATCCTAGGTAACAATATATGTGTTTTTGTCTGATTACCTACGAATAATAAATCTCTCTAGGAAAATGTATCTTTAGCGAGGGAATTTTGGTTCCTTCAGAAAAAGGTGGTCGGAACTACTTTTTTTGTTGTAGTGACGGTACTGTTCACGAATACGGTGGAGATGATCATTTGCACTTGGGAGACAGTCTATTGTAAGTAGTGTGTATTTTTGCCTGTCTAGGAAAGTTCTGTCAATAAGGCGATAAGAGTCTAAGGATTCTGGTTTTTAATTGGGACCGAGTTCCCGTCCAGTCTCCTGGAAACTTTCCTGGTGCATTTATTCACACGAAATTAATATCATAGAGACTGTTTTTCAAGTGGAAATAGTTCGTTGAGAAAATGGTAGAAGGTGAAACTTCCAGAATTGGGGGGAGATCTATTGAAACTATTTCAGGAGACACTTCAGGTGGGAGGCGAGATTTGTTAAATCTCTATTCAGCACCTATTATAGGAGGCCAGAAGATCGATGTTGAAAAGTTTGATGAGAAAATCAACTTCGGCATGTGGAGGCGCGAAGTTATGGATGCCCTTATTCAAATCGATCTCGATGTTGTTTTGAAAAATAAAAGATACTTGTATGATGAAGAAATTTAGGATCGTATGAACGAGAAAGCTTGTGGTCAGATTAGATCTTGTTTGACCAATGAGGTGAAATACTTGGTGAAAGATGAGGAGTGTGCGATGACTTTGTGGCGTACATTGGAGGAGAAGCACTTGCTGAAAAGTCCTGAAAATCGCCTTCATGCAATGAGCCAAGTATATGGCTTGCGAATGAAGCCTAGGGTGTCAATGCACGATCATGTCTCAAGATTTGAAAAGTTACTTTCTGATTTGAAAAGTTACTTTCTGATTTGAAGAATCTTGATGAAGATATTAAGGATGAAGTCAAGGCTATGATTCTGTTACACTCATTACCAGAGGAATATAACTATTTTTTGACTGCCTTGATATATGGGAAAAGCGTGATCATCTTCAAAGATGTTTGCACAGCATTGACTAACTTGGAGATTCGGACTAATGATAAAAAGTCTGAACGAGCATCGTCTGAAGTTTTGGTGAGCAGAGATTGGGCGATGGAGAAAAAGAAAAAGCGTGGTGGAAAGAATTCTTGATCCAAATCGAGAAGTAGAAATATAACTCGAGATGAGTGTGCCTTTTATCATGAAAATGGTCATTGGAAGAAAGATTGTTCGAAGGCTCAAAAGAGAGATGGGAAGAAACCAGTAGCAGCAAACATGGCAAGTAAAGATGAAGACTCTGATTATTTACTAAGTATTACTCCTACAGCATATGTGGCTAATTCAAGCGAGTGGATACTTGATACTAGAGCAACTTACCATTTGTGTCTTATTAAGGAATGGTTTACGGATTTTCGTAATCTGGAATCCGGTGCAGTTGTGATGGGAAATGATCAACCTTGTCGCATAATGGGGATAGGAACAATTCGGCTCAAAATGTTTGATGGAATGGTTAGAGAACTGAAAGAGGTTAGATATGTTCCTGCTTTAAAGAAAAATCTAATTTCTGTGGGTGCTTTAGAAGCTAAAGGCTACAAGGTTACCATTGAAGATGGCACAATGAAGTTTCCACATGGGGCTATGGTGATTTTGCAAGGGATTCAGCGTTACAATTTATACTATTTGAAGGGAGGTACAACTAATGAAGCAAATGTTGTTGAGACGCACAATGACACCACCAAGCTATGGCATGTACGATTGGGACATGCTGCAGAAAAGTCTTTGCAAACTCTGATGAAGCACGGACTCTTAAAAGGTACCAAAACCTATAAATTAAAGTTTTGTGAGCATTGTGTAGTAGGCAAGAAAACAAGGGTCAAGTTTGGTATGGCTAATCACGATACTCGTGAGATCCTCGAATATGTTCACAGTGATGTATGAGGACCAACCAAGACTGCATCAATTGGTGGAAGCCATTATTTTGTTACATTTATTGATGATTTCTCTAGACGTGTGTGGGTGTACACCATGCGAGCAAAAGATGAGGTTCTAGAGATTTTTGTGAAATGGAAGAAACTGGTGGAGACTCAAACTGCCAGAAAGATCAAAGTAATGCGTTCTGACAATGGGGGTGAATATACTTTTGATCCATTCTTGCAAGTATGCCAGAGTGAGGGTATAAAAAGACATTTCACGGTGAGACCTACTCCGCAACAGAACGGCGTGGCTGAGCGTATGAATCGTACTTTACTAGAGAAGGTACGGTGTATGTTATCTAATGCTGGTTTAGATAAAAAGTTTTGGGCTGAAGCTGTGAGCTACGTAAGTCACTTAATAAACCGGTTGCCTTCTACTGTAATTGGAGGTAAAACTCCTATAGAAATGTGGTCTGGAAAGCATTGATGAGCATAATTTATATACATATTTTACCCTTTATTGTATATTTGCTAGTTATTTATATTTGTTATTTTTAATTAATTGAATTGTTTTATTGAATAGGGAATCAATTGGAGATTATGGATAAAAAGGCATAAAAGAGCTCAATTTTAGAAGCATTAAAAATTAATTGATTTTTGGAAGGCATTAGACGTGGAAATCAAGCCAAGGAACCGAATTCAGCAAGTTAATTCATCATGCACATGCGGACAAAAGAGAGAATTTGATTTTAGCTTTAAAAAGGAATCCTAGTGCAAGCTTAATTGGTGAGCACGTGAGTGAGAGCAAAGAAAATTAAGAGGTCAAGCCTTTTGGCTTTGGAATTAAAAGGACGGTGGCCCACTTTGAAGAATATATAAGCAAGCTTTGGCTTTTGAAGAGGAGCAGCCGCCAAAGAGGAGAGTGTAGACGCAATTCGGGCAGAGAAGAAGAATAGCGAGAGCAGCAACAATTCGACGTCCCATGACTGAATTTATTTATTTTGTTGCTCCCAATTCAAGTATGTCTAGCTAATTATCTTATACTGAGGTTAAGGATGAAATCCTATTTAATAAAATAATTGTCTTTTTATTTAATTAATTCCCTACATATGTACTTTAAAGTTTATGGTTTTTGTTTCACATGATTAATTGGATGTTATTAAATTCTTTTCATCAATTCTGTCATGCATTATTGATTGTTAGGATTAATATTCGATTAAATCTATGCTTGGATTTATAAATTTTATACATGATTATCTTTGATTTTGTGTCTTTCATTAAATTATTTACACAGAGTGCTTAGAAAAACTTTGACTCTTTGTTATTCAATATGTTTATATGGGATGCTCATATATCATAATATTAAGCAGAAAAAGAACCTACAAAAGATTAATTTTAATTGGGCTTAATTGTTATATTCATGAGATGACATGATTGATTTCGAGTTGTCACTCTAAAATTGGGAATTAATTAATAATTAAATGATTACTAGTTAAATAGTGGTGGATTCTGAAACCTTGGTAATTTTTATCTAATTGAAATTTCATTTTCTTTAATTGTTTTCTTAGTTGAATTAGTTTAATTTCTCTTAAAGACTCAATTTGCTCAACTAGGTTAGGATTAATATTAATTTTAGATTTAAATTAGACTTTTCAATTTATAACAATCCCTGTGGGATCGACCCTGTTATCACTATTTTATCACTAGATTCGTGCGCTTGCGAGTATATTAAAATTTTCATAACAAGCATGCACAAGATTATGATTCTCTTCGTATATTCAGGTGTCCAATGTATTATAATGTCAAAGATGGTAAACTAGATCCTCGTGCTAGAAAAGCTATCTTTGTGAGATTCAAAGGTGGAGTAAAGGGCTTCAAGCTTTAAGATCTCGAAGATAAAAAGATTGTGTGTAGCAAAAATGTCACGTTTGATGAAGCTTCAATGATGGAAGCTTCAATGATGAAAGCTTCAAGTTCTCAGCAGGTGGAGAACAAGACCACAGAGGTATTGCAGCAGGTGGAGTTTGATGCAACTCCATATGTATCAGTTAGTTCTATATCAGAGAAAGACTCAACTATGGAGGTGACACCTAGAGTTGAAGAAGAGGTTGTTTCTTTGATGTCCCAAAAAAATGAAGAAATAATTGATGATGTAGATAATGATGATTTTATAGCAACAAGGAGGTCAAGAAGAGAGACAAAAAAACCATAATGGTTTATTAAAGACATGGTGGTAGCCTATGCACTTCCAGTTATTGATGATGACATCCCCAACACTTTCGGTGAAGCATTACGCAGCAGTGAAAATGATCAATGGAAGTTAGCCATGGAAGAAGAGATGAAATCTCTCCATCAAAACCAGACTTGGGAACTTGTAAAGTTACCAAAGGGAAAAAGGGCTATTGGCAATAAATGGGTCTACACCAAGAAGCAAGGATCTCCGAATCAATCAACTCCTCAATACAAGGCAAGGCTCGTGGCAAAATATTTTGCTCAAAAGGAAGGTATTGACTACAATGAAGTTTTCTCTCCAGTCGTAAAACATACTTTCATTCGTATCCTACTTGCCTTAGTGGCAGAATATGAGTTAGAGTTGCCTCAATTGGATGTTAAGACGGCGTTCTTACATGGAGACTTAGAGGAGGAAATCTATATGACTCAGCCATGTGGTTTCAAAGTTACTAGAAAGGAGAATCATGTATGTAGGTTGATTAAATCTTTGTACAGACTAAAGCAATCACTAAGGCAGTAGTACAAAAGATTTGATCAATTTATACAAGGGCAGAAATTCACCAGAAGTGAACACGATCATTGTGTTTACTTTAAAAGACTACTAGATGGAGCTTTCATCTATTTGTTACTCATTGTTGACGATATGCTTATAGCTTCAAAAAATAGAGATGAGATCGAGAGACTAAAGAAGCAGCTGGCTTCTGTGTTCGAGATGAAAGACTTGGGTGATGCATAGAGAATACTTGGGATGGAGATTCGTAGAGACAAGAAGAATGGGAGCGTATGGTTGACTCAAAAGTCTTATTTGAAGAAAGTGCTAGAAAGATGCGATATGAATGACTAAACTAAACCAGTATGTACACCTCTAGCTCCTCAATTTAAATTAAGCTCTTCTTTATGTCTTTCATCACAAAAGGAGCAGGAGTACAAGGCTCATGTTCCATATGCTAGTGCTGTGGGTAGTCTGATGTATGCTATGGTGTGTACGAGGCCCGATATATCTCAAGCAGTGAGCATGGTTAGTCGATATATGCACAATCCGGGTAAAGACCATTGGCTTGCGGTGAAGTGGATTCTCCGATATCTGTATGGGACAGTTGATGTTGGATTATTGTTCAAGAAGGATTGTGGTCAACAATGTGTTGGTACTATGATTCTGATTTCGCCGGAGATCTAGACAAGCGAAGATCAACAACGGGCTATGTATTCACATTGGGTGGAGGTCCGATTAGCTGGAGGTCGATTCTACAATCGACAATTGCTCTGTCTACTACTACTGAGCAGTATATGGCAAAGAATCAAGTCGTAAAGGAAGCTATCTAGTTGAAATGCTTGTTGGGTGATTTGGGAGTAATCCAAGAGAACATTGAGATCTTTTGTGATAACCAAAGTGCAATATTCCTCACAAAAAATCCAACATATCACACTCGGACAAAGCACATAAATGTGAAATATCATTATGTAAGAGAGATTATCGAGAGCGGTGTTGTGTTGATGAAGAAGATCGATAGCAAAGATAATCCATCAGATATGTTGACGAAGGTAGTTTCTGGAGTTAAGTTTCAACACTGCTTGAAACTAATTCAAATCCTTCGATTGTGTTAAGTTATTTCCTTTGGGAATTTTGAATTACGGTTGGGTTGATCCCAAATTTTGGGTATGTAGGCAGTCACAGAGATGCAGCCACTTTGGGGATGATGGCTTATTGGTAGTCGGCTCAGATTTGGACAAATATTCGCCGAGGTGGAAAATTATTGAAAAGTCATGCACGTGGCATTCTAATTCAAAAAGGCATGCAAAGTTTCAAAGGGCTACCAAACAATTGAAGAAAAAAATGAAAATTTGGCAAATTTGTCAAATTTGCCAAATGGACACCATTGACATATTTGCATGGGTTAGATGGAATAGTGCTTGGGTTAGGTGGAATAGTACTAGCTTTAAGCCTATAAATAGAGAGCATTTCTTCATTCTATTTTATTCCAAAAAATTTGTTAAGCTTATAAGTTTCTAAACTTTTGAGAGTTCTGAGAATGTGAGCAATTGGAGAGTGTGTGTGAGAGTATTGAGTGTATTTGGGTTCTGGGAAAGTGAGATTTCTTTAGTTAAATTTGTACTCAAATAATTGTTAATAATATAATTATTTTTCTCTTGCTTCCGTGGATGTAGGTTTAACTACCGAACCAAGTAAATCTTGTGTCCTTGATTTTTCTGTAATTATTTGATGCACTTGATTCCGCATTCTACGCACAACAATATATATATTTGTGATTGCTCTTTAATAAATTAAATTTTTTTCTCTTGAACTGTTATATTATAATTTTCTAATATGACAATTTAGGTCAATCTAAAGTTTAAATTGATACGTATAGAGTAAAATCTGTCTACAGTGATATTCTAAGTAGCAATATCTACTATTCAAAAAAAAAAGTAACAATATCTACAGTGATACATATAAAGTAAAATTGATACATTTTGTGCAACACAAACAAATAAGTGGGGGATGGTGTCATGGTGACCCTGTTTTCTCTTTATTCTAAACACTGAGGGCAGTTAAGAATATTTTATTGACTTAAAAAAAAGTTTCTGTACTCCTTTTTTTTTTTCATGGGCGGTAGAATCCTGTCGCAAGCAGAGCCATTGATTAGGCAAGAGTAAAAAGTATGCATAATAATAATTGATAAATGAATAATAGGATATACACGAGGAGCTCACCCAATTAAATAAATAAAAGTAAAAAATCCACTAGTTAAACTGTTAGCGTGCTGGGGAGATTTGTGCTAAATGTGTGAATAGATCTTTCATTTAATATACTGAAACCCCATGGAGGCCTCTGTAATTGGCACCACGAACCACAAGCAATACTAGAAAGTGTTTTTGTATTTATTAGGAGAATATAAAGGAAGTACAATTTCTCTGCTTGTTTATAAAAAAGGTTTTGGTGTACCAGGGTACTGTTCTTTATTTGTTCATTACTTGCCAGATGGTATGTATATTATTATAATTAATCGAAATATACAAAATAGTAAGAAGTGAATTAAAAAAAAGTAGTGTTATTGCAAAAACTTTAAGGATATGTTTGGTTTGAAAAAAGAGGAGGAGAGGAAGAGAGTGGAATGGAGGGGATGGAAGAAGAAAGGTGTAAGGAGAATAGTGATATTAAATTTCATTATTTGGTTTGATATAAATTTTAATAAAGAAATGAATTATAAATTTTTTCTTTGGACAAATTCATCTTTTTTCTTAAATATCAAATTATCTATATTAGTAATGAAATATAATTTAATATCAATACCTTTTTTTTAATGTCAAAAAGTCCTAAAACAGTTCATGATTTGTTAGAACACACACACACACACACACACACACATCCTTTCTTTATAAAATAAAATGGTAGTCCAGGAACAGCCCGGTGGAGTTCTGGCGACTTTCCAGCAGTGGTCAACGGCCGTCCAACGAAATTTCAGGGGAGTTCCGGCCGCGTTCCGCATGATTGTCCAGCAAAGTTCTGGCAACTTTCCGGCGGCAGTGGTCCAACAATAGTTAATTTATATTTCTATATTTTTATATTAAATAAACAAGTTTATTTATTTTGTTAAGTTTCTTAAATCATTCATAAAATTTAATTAATGTAAAATTATTTATAATATTAAATTGATAAAATAAAATTATAAATAATAATTATTAATGGTAAAAAGGTTAAAAATATGAGAGGAATTTTAAAAAGTTAAAAATAATAATAATTTATAAACAAGTTAAAAAATTGAAGGATATTTTTGGAAGATTTGGTTTCCAGTGTAAGAGAAATTTAAATTCTTTACATCTTGGTGTGGCATTCAAATTATATATTATGATAGATATTAAATTCTAATGAAAATTAAATTCTTATGTATTTTGTCTAACCAAACAATGGAAATAAAAATAGAATTTAAATTACTTTCCTCTCCTCCTAACCAAACCAATAAAATCTGGCAAAAATCTCAACAATCATTAAAATTCGTTAATAGTTCTTGTGAACAGTCGCGTACACTATACCCAAAAAAGTACAGATAAATAGTCCTAATTAAAATATGATCTAAGTCCTATATAAACTTATTTGTAAGTTGGCTGTGAATGGGATAGCAACATATAAGGGCGATATATATGTATATTTATATTAATAAGATGTAGGTGTAATATAGGTGCTCTCATTTTTTTTTAATGTGGATATGCCGTTAAGTCATACAGTTTAATAGTATCAAAATCTGACTCTACTAAACTACACAGCTTAAAAGTGTGTCTACATGAAAAAAATTAGGGCACTTACACTATAGAAAGACTATAATATGTATATGTATATTATCATTCTCAGGTAGGTGCCCTCATTTTTTTTTAATGTGGACATGCTGTTAAGTCATACAGTTTAATAGTATCAAAATCTGACTCTACTAAACTACACAGCTTAAAAGTGTGTCCACATGAAAAAAATAAGGGCACTCAAACTATAGAAAGACTATAATATGTATATGTATGTATGTATATGTGTGTGTGTGTGAGAGATTCATTCTCATATGCGGGCACCCTCATTCTTTTTAATGCGGACATGCTATAAAACCTTAAAGTTTGGCAGCATGTTTGCATGAAATAAAATGAGGCCGCTCTCATGTTAATATATATATATATATATATATATAGTTTTAAGGTCCGAAATGTTAAAGTGTGGGAAAAGTTCAGGAAAGCTTTAAAACTGCAGGGTTTTAAAGGCTTAGAATTTTAAAGCGTTTAAATCGCACGGTTTATGCATATTCCTCGATGATCCCGCACTTTAAAATTCCGGATTAGAACATTTCTCTCTCTCTCTCTCTCTCTCTCTCTCTCTCTCTCTCTCTCTCTCTATATATATATATATATATATATATATATATATATATAAGTGATTCCTATTCCTAACTCTTGATCATTTCATCATTTCAAAGTTGAGGATTTAAAAGAAAAAAAAACAAATACAAACTTCAATGCAATGTATTTTGTTCTATTGTATATTAAAATTTGTGTTTTTTTTATTTTTTTAATTTATCTTTCACTTTAATTTAGTAAGAGATCTTTGAATGGAAGCTAGAGGGATGAATAAATTCTAAAAAAAATTTTTAACATGGCACCTCCCGATAATATTGTTCAACATTTATTTATTATTATTTATTTTATAATTTGTAAATTAAACAATTACACACATACACATTAAATAGTTGCAAAATCCTTGACGCTTACATTGTACCTTCACAAAAAAAAAGAAGTTAAATTGTAGGTTTTTGACCACCAAAACCAATGGAAAAATAAAGGTCAATCATAATGACATCCAAAAAGTGGTAAGTGTTGAGAGGTATATACATTATAAGTAAAAGAGAAGAGCTATATAGAGGCACTGAAAGTTAGACAAGCCAGCAGCTAGCAATGATGACCTTTTTGGTTATATTATTAGTAAAATGAAATCACGGAGAAATTCAAGAGAAGGAAACTGGAATGAGTATTGAAGAGATGATTAAAGGAGGATTTATTTGTTATCTGTGATGAAGGTAAGCGAGATTCTATCCGACTTACTGACGTTCAATCCTCATACATTTTCTCAAGGCATTTGAAAAAAAAAAAGAGTTTAAATCCTGCTATCGTGGCCGATGCTGCTTTTTTTTTTTTTTATAAACAAAATCTAATGAAATATATATAAATATGAAAAATTTATTAAAAAAGTATACTTGAATTGGATTATCCCAAGTATCTTAAAATATTACTTATTTTACAAATAAAATTTGGCGGACAATCCCACTAAATAAATTGTGGGGTTTATTTCATTTTAATGGATTAAAATGTCTAAAGTTTAAATAGGTTTGTTTGGTTTGTAATTATTACTAAATTTTGGACTTAATGAAATATTTTACGAAATTTAGCATTGGAATCACGTGACTTTAATAAGAGCATAAAGCAAGCGGCTGACCTAAAATCAAATCGCAAAAGACGAGTGAAGAAATAAGAGAGAGAGAGAGAACAGTGGCGTGATATTAAATTTGACGGTTAGGATTTTAATTTTTGATTCGATGAGTAGAAGGTGATTTTAATTTTTTTTTTAAATTTAGATTTTAAGTTCCTGTCATCACCCTTTATAATCTTACTTGTTTTAATTTTTTTTTATTATCTCGTTGGCATTTGAGATACCTATCTATTAGAGAGATAGATATTAAACTGTTACTGTAAGTCATAAATCTCATGTATTAGACTGTTACTGTAAATCAATAATATTGAGATTATTGATGTTATTAGTATCTAATATTATCTAAAGAAAAATTTGTATTGTAATTGCATTAATATAATATAAGAACATATCGGACTACGGTCCTGTAGTTTTTTTTATTTTAGGTTTTACACGTAAAAATTCGTGTCTCTTGTAATTGGTTTATTACATTGTATTGTGTTGGTTTATTCACAGAGAGAAAAAGAATTTTATTTCTGTTTAATTTGCAACTACTTGTGAGAGTGCCTTTCCCAACATAAATAAGAAACAAGAAGACAATCCTAGCTAGGTTAGGTAAATGATCGGCAGCTTAGTTCTCCTCCCCCAAAAAAATATGTGTGCATTTGAAGTCCATATTTAGCTACTGCGAAATTTAGCCAACAGTGGTGTAAATGCCAAGGAGGAGCATAGGTATAGCCGAAGGTATACAGCCACTATCGAACAATGCAAAAAGAGGGGTAGGTAAAAGCTCAAATAAATTTTTTAGTCCGTAGTTTCTCTCCAATTTGAACTCATATAATCTGCTAAAGTATGTCACTGAAAACTACTTGGTCTAACGCACTACTACAATAAGTGAGATAGATGACATTCAATAGACAACTCGTGTCTAAATAATTGTTATCTTTTTTTTTAAACGACTTTTTTTATAATTAGAGAGTCATCTATGATAATTTTAATTTGATAATAAATTAAAAGATGACTCATTATCCAAAGACACGTCATATTTTATAAGGTAAAAATATGACTCCTAATTTAAAAAACGTCATTTTTATGTAGATGTATAAATAAAAAAAATCACCCTAACCGTAAAATCCCTAATTTCTTCGAGTTGTGCCTCTCTCTCTCTCTCTCTCTCTCTTTCGTCTTTCTCTTCTCAAAATTTCTCACTAAAAATGCCACCCTTTTGCAACTATCCCCAAATAATCAACCCTAATTTCATCTCTTCTGCACTTACTATTCTAAATTTACAGCCGCTGCTCTTGAAGAGTGAAAAAACGGAAAGTGGGAGTGAAGAGAGAGAAAATGGTGAAGTAAATCTCAATCACGAACCGCGAAGAACAAGTCAAAAATTGAAGATTTGAAAGTTCGGGTTCACATCTTCCAGAAAAGGAATAAAGCATTTGACACTTTTGTTTTTAAAAAGCTTGGATCCTAACAATGAGGTGTTTTCTATTTCTTTAATTTGTTTAATTCATTGAAAAATAATGATGATTCGTTTATTTGGGGATAGTTTCATCCTTTAATATATTTCCTCTGCCACCTGACTTTCACGTTCTTCTTTTTTGTACAATGTAGAATCTTGTATGGCCGTTACATTTACGCGAGGAATTACAGTATTAAATTTTGGATATTTTGGTTCTTGATTTTTCTTAAGAAGACGACTTCGTTTCCTTTGAATTACAACTCTACAACTGAAATATCACCGAAGTGGCGCAAAACTCAAAATTGTAGTATCTAATTGCAGATGTAATTTTGATCTTACAATCTTTTTTATTTTTCAATTCTTTTTAATGTTATGTCATTCTGTTCAGGCGTCATGGCTTTGCCATCATATGGTTGAGCTGGAGCGGTGCATGTTAATTCTTGATTTCTGATTAATGGGATACTCTTAGTTATAAACGTTTAAATAATAATACTGTTGGAATGACAGTCATATGAATGTTGCTGCTGTCAACCGTCTTTAAAAATATTCGACATGCTTTTCACTTGTTCCTCACCATTTGCTGCAGTTCACCAATAATTTCAAAGGAAGGAGATGGCCAATCTAAAAGATATAGGGGTTTTAGCGGCGATTAATCTCCTCTCCGCTTTTGCATTTCTTGTGGCATTTGCAATTTTGCGAATTCAACCGGTAAATGATAGAGTCTACTTCCCAAAATGGTATCGTAAGGGGGTAAGAAGCAGCCCAACACACTCTGGAACCTTTGCTAACAAATTTGTTAACTTAGACTTGAGAACATACTTAAGGTTCTTGAACTGGATGCCCGATGCTCTCAAAATGCCAGAATCCGAGCTTGTTGATCATGCGGGATTGGATTCTGTTGCATACCTCCGGATTTACCTCCTTGGGTTTGTTTTCTGTTCTTCCTTTTCCCATTTACTCTACTGTACATGAACTCTTTGCCTTTTTGACTAGTAGATTATGCCTCTGCCTTGTTCTTTTAAATTGACTTATTGATGTATCTATAATATCGTTTTCCTGAATCAAATAGAATGTGTTCAAAGCTAATATGGCCATGTGGACAGGTGTCCATGTATAAACATCTCTGCACTCTGTTTATTTTCTCTTTTATGTTGTTTTATGTAGATTGAATATCTGACATGAAACTTCTAATTTTCAGCTTAAAAGTCTTTGCCCCGCTAGCTATTATTGCTTTTGTGGTTTGGCATTGATTAATTGTTTATAAATTAGTTTATTTGGGCATATTTAGGCATTTATTGTACTGTAGTACAAATTGATTAATTGTTTATAAATTATAACAATCAGTATGTTGATTCTTTAGTGCAAGTAGTCATAGTTTCATAAAAATGAAATCTACTTTGATTTAGTACATGACTTATGACTCTCGAGATGATGAAATCCTTGCTAAGAATAGTTTTATCATGCCATTGTTATCACTTAAGTTGATAAGAGAAACAAAAATTGTGAGACTAGTTGAATAACTAACTTCTCAATACTAGAAAAAAATAAATTCAGGTTACTAATGATTATCGGATTTGGTAAGTCTAGTCTCTAAAAGGTAAAAGCAAGAAATCCCATTATAACAATATCAAGTTTATTATTTTATTAATTATACTTGGCAGAATAGTTTTGGCTAAATTCAACAGATAGTTCAATGAGTTTGGCAAGATATGTATATAAATTATGAGTAATTTTTATTTATTTGTATCTTTCATATTGGTTATGTGCATACATAATTGTAGCGTTATTTTTAACTATTTTAATTTAGTATTGCAGTATTGTTGCTGGATTAAGAATGTTGTTAGTTGCCTCGGAGATGGAGTTTTGATGCTTGTGAAGAATGTAATTTTCTTTGTAAAGAATTGTTTTTTTTCTTTTATGTACAATGTAATGGATACCCAATTTGGGATGTGTAAAAATGATAGACTTTTTATTGTGATACAGAAAATACTAGTAATTTGAATCTTAAATACTACTTGTTGTACAATAAATTTATGTACTTCTCCATAGGCTTGATAATGCAGTTTTTGCTAATCCATGTTAGCTTAATACGAAAATTATGCAGTAGATTCAGATATTTCAAAATATTTTTTAATTTAAAATGACATTAATTAATTCAGAAATATTACCTTTATTATTCAAAGATGACTCCCAACACAAAAAGCTAGTCTTTTGTTCAAATAAAGTTGACAGCTAATAAAAAAAAGAGAATCGTCTCTTTAGGAATTACGGAGTGTAAATATGTTATTTGATGACTGCTATTTTATAATATGAGTCATCTATAAAGCAATATAGATAACTCGTAAGAGACGTCATCTATTATTACCGACTTTAGATGACTGTTACAAAGATGATTTTTTTTATCACGTCATTTAATACTTATTTTAAGAGTCATCTTTATCATTTATTGTAGTAGTGACGAAGCAGGACCAACGAAGTCCTTAAAAATTTTAAATATTTAATGATCAAAAAAGAGATTTTGATCGGTGACAAAATTTTGAAAAAATTGCCACCGTCTAAGGACTCATTTAGTAGTAAATAATAATAATAATAATAATAATAATAATAATAATAATAATAATAATAATAATAATAATAATAATGAATAAATAAAAGGCGGTAGACAATATTTTTTTGTCTGGTTGATTATTTTATTAGCTTAACAGAAATAGATTATTTTATTAGCCACCCAATAATCCCAAACTCCGTCATCATCATGATCCCTGAACCTGAATCTAATTTGGAGCCACTCCCTGAGCCCGTGCCATATTCTAAAAAGTTTTAATTGGGGATAATTTGAGGATGCCCTCGATAATTCACAAATTAGCGGAGATTAAAATGGGGATCCGATCTCCATTTATTTTTTTTAAATTAACAATTTTGAATATTTGAAAAATATAATAATTATATACAAATTTTGAAGCATAAGTTTATCATTTTCTTAAATCTTTGGGTTGTATTGCAATTCCATTAAAAAAAAGGAAAAATGCATGAATCTTGCGGATCCATGAAGAGATGAAAGAAATTAAGTAGAAACTAATGAAATAATAATAAATTCTATAACTGAAAAATAAGATTAGATCAAATCAGAGACAGACCAAAGTTGAAAGCATAACCGGAGGGGGGCACGAGCTACTTGTTGGCCATATTAATTCCAGTAGAGCTTTATGACGTTCATGGCTTAGGCTTCGACATCCAACACCGCCAAATGGAAAAGTGAGAAATGAGAACTGCAGCGAAGCTTGGTCTTTTGGTGTTGGACGCGATGGCTAGGAAGGGGGAAGCTTCGTTGGAGACACGGAGGGGGCGATGTGCTTAACTCACCGTGAGTTTAAATTTAAGGTTTTATTTTTGTTATATTTTTCTATTATTTAATTAAAGATATGTGTGTTGAGTTTTTTTTATAAATTATTATTATGTGATTAAATTAAAATATATTTTAATTTTTTTTAAGAAAAGCATATTTCAAGTTCGGATTCGGGGGCTCATAAAATCCCTGAACCCAAACTTGAAATATATTTGGAGCTTAAATTTATCCCTTAAATGGATCCATTGTTAAATCTAAAACTTTTTGATAGCTCATACCCAAACTGAATTGACTAGGGCCCCATGGATATCACCCTTGTGGGGAATGTTGCCGTCCCAATGCCGTAAAGAAAAGTTATTTAACTTTAAATAAAAATTGGTTCCTCCACCCAATAGATTAATCTTTTAAGTTTGATGACTCGACGTCCTAGGCCGGCCTCCCACGCCAACAAGCGTAGCCGGCCGGCTTTTCCCATTGGCGCGTCCCTTGTCATGCTTAATGTTAATGTCATTAATCCAAATATGGCCTTCTTTTTCTTGTTTGTTGCCAACACTCCAACAAAATGATATAGATAAAATTATTTAAATAGACAATATGTCGAGTTTAGACGTGACTTAGAGATTACAATCTTGTCAATTTTTTGTCTTAATTGTCATATAATTAATTGCCAGTAGTTGTCACATAATTACTTGCCAATATTATATATAGAATTCTCCCTCTTTTTCCTCTATCTTTGTCTGTTCAATGAAAATAGAGATCAATGTTATAACAGATAACAGTCATGTCCTTGGCGTTCTCCTCTGCTTTAGCCACAATTATTCTAGCATATTGTGCATGGAAGATACTAAATTGGGCATGGCTAAAGCCAAAGAAGCTTGAGAATTTTCTTAGGCAGCAAGGTTTCTCCGGAAGCTCCTACAAAATATTTCATGGAGACATGAAAGATATGTCCATGATGTTAAAAGAAGCAAAAGCCAGACCCATCAGCCTCTCCGATGACATTGTGCCGCGAATCCTACCTTATCATCATCATATCATAAGCAAATATGGTAAGCTTCGCTGGATAGATATTAACGAGTGATAATACATAACTGGTTCTTAGCAGTTAGCACAATATTAAAATAAATTTTTTTATGGATTATAATTATTGCATGGTACTTACATATGCAGGTAAAAAATCATTCAAGTGGATGGGTCCAAGACCAAGCATAAACGTCCAAGATCCCAAGTTGATAAGAGAAATTTTGTTGAAGAATGATATTTTTCAAAAACCCAAGGGAAACTCACTTAGCAAGTTGGTAGTGAATGGGATGGTGATTTATGAGGGTGAGCAGTGGTCTAAAGTTAGAAAGATTGCTAATCCAGCTTTCCATCAAGATAAGTTGAAGGTCTCTCATTCTGTAATCAATTTTTTTTTTTTTTAAGAATAAGTAAAATATGTATCTTCGCTATACAAGTTATACTAAATCATGAGTATTACATTGATAGAAAAAAAAAATATTTTTTATTTGTAGGATATGCTGCCGAAAATGTACTTAAGTTGTAACCACATGATAAGGAAATTATTTGAAATTGCTGCCTCAGATGAAGAATCATTTGAGTTAGATATGTGGCCTCATATACAAGCTTTGGCAGCAGATGTGATTTCTCGGACTGCCTTCGGCAGCAACTATGACGATGGAAGGAAAATTTTTAAACTCATAAGAGAACAAAGTCATCTTTTGATTGAAGTTTCACAGTTTGATTACATCCCAGGATGGAGGTAATTAACAAGTTTAACTGATCACTTAGATTTCATGGAAGTACTTACAAATTGCTGACAGGACCGATAAGCGGGATTACGGTGTCATCAAATATTTAATGCATCTTTTATATTCAATGTGTTGACTAGAACTATTTATTAATTTGTAGGTTTTTGCCTACTAAACCGAATAGAAAACTGAAAGCAAACCATCATGAAATGCGAAGACTGATAAAAGGTATAATCAAAAAAAGAGAGGAAGCATTAAGAATCGGTAAAGTAAGCAATGATGACTTATTGGGTCTATTAGTCGAATCAAATTACAAAGAAATTCAAGAGAAGGAAGCTGGAATGAGTATTGAAGAGGTGATTGAAGAGTGCAAGCTGTTCTATCTTGCTGGCCAGGAAACTACTGCATCTTTGCTTGTATGGGTACTGATTATGTTATGTATGCATCCAATTTGGCAAGAACGTGCACGTCAAGAGGTTTTCCAAGTCTTCGGGAACAAAGAACCAAAATTTGATGAGCTCTACCGGTTGAAAATGGTAAGTAAACATTTCTTTCTAAAAATATACCTATATAGTATACACCGTTTCTATTTTTATCCTCAAACGCCCCAAGACAGTTCAATTAATTTGGCCTTCAACAGTTTGGTGCTCATGGGGTTGAGGTCTCGAAAAACCCAAATGTTCCCCTCCACTTAAAAATTGACCACCAGCAACTTCCATAATTGATGTGAAAAACCTTCATAATCTCCCCAACATGATAAACAGTTCGGTTCTTGGTTCGGTTTCAAGCCAAACGTAATCCATTGAACCAAAATTTATATTTGTTTAGTTCAGTTTATTCAACTTTTAATTGTATTTTTCCTAGATTTGGACCACTTGGTTTAGGTTTGGTATACAATTGTTGAAACCAAACTGTTCAGTATTTGGTTTGATTTGGTTCGAATTTTGAGGGGAAAAAAAGGGGGGGAATCGACCTCTCAATCCTATAGCAGAGGCAACATGTTTCTCCTATTCGATTGTCCGGCCGAGAATAATAAGTAATGTAGTGAAATGTTTTAGGAGAGAATATTTTTAATTTTTATAGGTGTAAAGAGAGAATGAAAAATTTATCAATTGAACTAAGTTTGATTGAGGACTATTTTGGCATTTGTCAAAGTGAGTAAAGTGAAAAAATAATTTTTGAAGTTTAATGCATGGGTGTACGAAGTGAAATTTAGAAAGTAAATAATCTCATCCTATAACTTCAGGGGGTGAGAGTTCCTCTATATTCATAAAATGACTAACGGTCCCTTCCACAATTGTAGGATAACCGCAAGACAAAGAACAAATTTTTTGAAGTTTGCCTAATTTAATTATTTCTTTATCTATGTTTCAGGTTGGCAAAATTATATATGAGGTATTTAGAATATATTCACCAGTATCTTTGATTGTCCGAACTAATATTGAGGAGACGAAGCTAGGGGACTTTACTCTACCGCCTGGAGTTCTGCTTTCATTGCCAACAATTCTAGTTCATCATGACCATGAATATTGGGGTGATGATGCAAAGGTATTTAACCCGGATAGGTTTTCTGAAGGAGTTTCAAAGGCATCAAAGAATAATGAAGTATCATTCTTTCCATTTGGTGGGGGTCCTCGAATATGCATCGGACAAAACTTTGCATTGATGGAAGTAAAATTGGCTTTGGCGATGATTCTGCAGAACTTTTCTTTTCAGCTTTCTCCAACTTACGTACATGCTCCATCTCGTGGCATAACTGTATATCCACAACATGGTGCTCACATGATTTTAAATAAACATTAGAATGAAAATATTCATCTCCTTTTCTTTTTCTGGATATATATTTTGTGATTGCTCTTTAATATATTTTGTGATTGGTCTTTAATAAATTAATAAATTAATTTTTTTTTCTCTTGAACTATTACATTACAATTTTCTAATATGACATTTTGGGTCTATCTAAAGTCTAAATCCATACATATAGAGTAAAATCTCTCTAGAGTAATATTCTAAATAGGAACATTCTCCATATACTCATAAAAAATTTTGGTTCTAATTTCAGTCAGTTATAAATCAATGAACTCAACATGATAATAAGTTATAATTTTTCTAATCTCATCTTAAAAAACTTATTTCTACATCATAATAATTATCTTTATTCAAAATAATTATTGTTAATAATAATAATAATAATAATAGTTTGAAAAAATTTACCAATCGATGCAAGGACTCAATCTATTGGAAAAAAATAAAAATTCTATTTCACTGTTACTTATTAATGTTAACAGGTAATACCAATAGAAGTTCTCGCATAGTTCCAAACAGAGACAAATTTTCATAGTCACGTTGAGAGATTCCAGCCCTCGTAAAGATCATGGCAAGAACTACTGATTGTAATTTCTATGTTATGAATTTTGATTTTTTTTTATGAGGCAACTGTTCGAATAATTAATAAAATGTCATGACGACATGGCCTGACCAACTCAAATTTTTTTTTTTTCCCATTGTAACTCCATTCTTTGGTGTGATCGATATTGGGGCCCTACACTTAACGGTCACTTAAGCTTATGGAAATTTTAGCTATGTAAGCATAATTGGCTTTAAAGTCAATCAATCTTGATGCGCATAGCCGGCCGGCGTCTTTGTTTATTTACCAATAATCCAATAAAAGATCCCCGATATAATTATTTACATAGCCTGTATGTCAAATAAAATATGACTTATAGATTATAATCGCATTACAAGAAAACTGACAATAGATGACAGCCACTTTATAACATAAATGATTTTATCATATAAAAATGATGGATTTGTGATAGAATTAAGGTCTACCAAATGATTAATAATGTACTTGTGATAGAATCGTTGTATATCAATAATTTATGATATGTGTATGGTGGAAATTTACTCAGTCACACACATTATGATAGAAATCTTATGTTGACCATATTTGACTAAAATTAAAAGTATTATTTTAATTTTTTGACAAGGTTAAACGCAACGTTTACTGTGAAATGATTTGTGCAAAAAAAAAATAAAAAACAAAACGGTGCATTTAACCAAAATAATACTACAAACTGAAGTCATAAACACTACACACTGAAGTCATCACCACTCTCACTCTCACGCGCAAAGGCCATTGAAACCCATGGCGTAGTCATCGTCACTCTCACTCCACAATCTGCTTTGAAACCCTAGCCACAGTCACCATTACACCCTCAATCAATCAGTTTACATTAACCATAGTCATCTTCACTCTCACTCAGACAAAGAGCAGTTAAACCCTTGACACATTATCGTCACTGTTACTCTCACAATCAACGCTTAAAGCCTAGCCAAACTCATCATGTCACTGTCAATCGATAACCTCGCTAGCACCACTCAAACCCTAGTCGGCCAATTGTTTGCTACATTTAAGTTTTCTATCCACAATCGGCCACTACTAGCGCTGAGCTAACAGAAACACCCAAATAACAAACTCATTAATTGAATTCGAACCGGCCACCATGACCACAATAGCGATGGTGCGACGTGATGTGAATCGTCAACACCCTGACATCATCACGCACTAGAGGATTGCAGTCGTAAACCTTCAATTTTAGGTTTTGTTATTCTTCTTCACCTAATTGTGTTTAAGGCCTCAAGTGATTGAGTGTAATTTTGTATTTTGGAGATTTTGTAAGTGAGTGACTGAGTGAATGACAAAATGAGATGATGGGTTTGGTTAAGAAGTTGCATTAGATGATAGAAATAGAGAGAGTGAAGGTTTTTTCATTTGCAATGTAAAGTTAATGCAGCTAGAGATGGGCAAAGAAAGTTGAGATTGTATAAGGCTGCTGATAAGGTTGCTCTGTGTCCGTGTTTGTGAATTTGCTAGCGAGGAGGCAGGGGTAAGGTGGTTGCCACCCATGCTTCCTCACTTTGCATCAATGTGGAAACTTGCAAACCCAGAAAAGGAAATACAAAATAATAGCAGTAATCTGGACTTGTTTTTTTTTTTTTCCTTTTAATTTGACGAGCAAATTTTTTATTTGGACAAGCTTGTTACTGTCATAGCTATGAGAGAGAGAGAGAAAAAAAGATTGAAATGGGCTATCTGGTTTTGCTTTTGATGGTTATAATTACATTCCATTACCTCGCAAATCAACTTTTTCTTTTTAATTCCTTTTCTTGTTCGTAACGTTATCTATTCTTTTCTTATTTCATATTGTTTCAATGACGTAAAGTTACATATTGATAAAAGTTATCTTGATTAGTATCTTATCAACGTGTTCTTTGGGGACAGGTAAATTTTTGCCAAAAAAAAAAAATTTGATGTGGAGCAACTATGTTTTCCATTATGTTATAATAAAGTAATAATAGCATATACATATGGGGCATTTAAATTTGTCACACATGGTCCTAAATACATTTATATAAATCATTTAAGTCAATGCAATGTGTCATTATCAATTGTTAATATGCTTTTTTGGATTTTTTTTAGTCTGGGATATATTTGCTGTTGTTTCTTTCAAATTCACGCTTTATAACTAAGTTAGAGTGCCTTTTAAGCTTTTTGCAGTGCACGCGATCAAGACCAAGGTATTTTAATTCTTTAATATGCATTTATAGGCAATAAACTGAGTAAATTAAATACATTTTGACATGCTTAATAAATTAACTGAACTTTCTTTATTGATTATTTTTGTCTTTTTTTTTGGATATTTGAGTTTGGCTTGTATGGATGTTCCAAAATTTTTTTTATTGTACTATTGATTGCTTTTTTAATATGCAAATATTCGTTAATATGCGAGGCCAACATGTTTTGATCTTTTCTTATTTTTCATTCTACATGTGTGTAAGTCAATGTTATTTTGTTATTTTTTTATGAAACAAGTAATTTGAAAAGCCAATATTCTTGTTTCGTGTTTGCCCTCTTTTATATGCCAGGATCAAAACTCATTGAAACTAAAATGGATAAGGCTTGGATTGATTGAATGTCACCTGAGTATAAAAAATGGGTCGTCAAATTTGTGACTTTTTCTATTAAAAATATCGAAGATGCTAACGTCATTAGATGTTCGTGTTATAAATGTAGGAATTTGGCATTTTGCGCACCCACGATTGTAACCGAACATCTGTATTGGCATGGTTTTGTAAAGTCTTATAAAATTTGGAAGTGGCATAGGGAAGATGGTCGTGCGACGCCATCTTCTAATATAGATATTTCATTTTACTCTATGGACTTCAATTATGATAATACGGCGGATATGGTCAATGATGCTTATAATGATTGTGAGGGAGATCCTAAGACATCTAGAAAACTATTAAAAGAGGGTGAGAAACATGTGTACCCAGGCTGTACAAAATTCACCAAGTTAGGCACTTTGTTGAAGTTGTTCAATATAAAGGGTAAATTTGGGTGGTTTGACAGCAGTTTTACAGCACTGTTGAGTTTTTTAAAAGAATTATTGCCTAAAAAATGAAATTCCAACATCTATGTATGAAGCCAAAAAAACAATGTCTGCTTTAGGCTTAGAATATGTGAAAATACATGCTTGACCAAATAATTGCATACTCTACAGAAAAGGGCATGAAGAGCTTTCTGAATGCCCTACTTGTGGGTTGTCTAGATGAAAAAAAATGGTAGTGTTGACAAGTATAAGATAGGTATTCCAGCAAAAGTTTTATGGTACTTTCCCCCCATTCTTAGATTTAGGTGTATGTTTCATTCATTGTAAACTGCCAAAGATTTAACTTGGCACGCAACTGAGAGGGTAGTTGATGGTAAGCTCTGACATCCTGATGACTCACCATCATGGAATTTAGTATATAAGAAATGGCCTACCTTTGCATCCGATCCTAGAAATCTCTGTCTTGCACTATCGGCTGATAGAATCAACCCACATAGCTCTCTTAGTAGCACATATAGTTATTGGCCGGTTATTCTTATAACATACAATCTTCCGCCATGGCTGTGTATGAAATTAAAGTTTATGATGTTTTCCTTATTGATTTTTGGTCCTCAACAACCGGGCAATGACATTGATGTGTACTTGGCTCCGTTGATTGAAGACTTAGAAATTTTATGTGATACTGGGGTGGAGGCTTATAATGCTACTAGAAAGGAATTCTTTCATCTAAGGGCTGTTTTGCTATGGCCTATAAATGATTTTCCAACATACGGAAATTTAGCGAGTTGCACTGTTAAAGGATATAATGCATGTCCATATTATGGCTTAGATACACCTAAATGTAGACTGAAACATAACGGAAAAAATGCATATTTAGGCCATTGCCATTGGTTTCCTAGTAACCATGAATTCTGAAACCAAAAGAAAGCCTTTAATAATGAAATAGAGAGAGATCCACCTCCAAAACCATTGAATGGTGAGGAATTTTTCAACTGGTTGAGTCTATTGAAAATCAATGAGGGAAGAGTAAAAGTAAAAAATGCAAAAGTTTTGACAACAGTGATAGTGTATGGTGGAAGAAAAAACCCATATTCTATAATTTAGATTATTGGAAGTACTTGTTGGTGCATAATCAATTAGATGTAATGCACATTGAAAAAAATATTTGTGAGAGCATATATGGAACATTGTTGAACATTCTGCGAAAGACCAACGATGGCCTTAAGTCAAGGATGGATCTTGTGACATTGGAAATTAAGGCTAAATTAGCACCAGACGTTAAAAATGACAAGCGAACATTTCTACGTCCAGCTTGGTATACTTTAACTAGAGGGAAAAAAGCCAGATTCTGCAAAGCTCTGAAAAGTATCAAGGTTCCAGATGGGATTTCTTCAAAAATAAAAAATCTTGTGTCAATGAAGGACTTTAAACTTTAAGACCTTAAGTCCTATGATTATCATGTTCTCATGCAACAGTTTCTACCCATCGCCCTTAGGTGTATCTTACCAAAGCATGTTAAAGATACTATCATCAGGTTGTGTTTCTTCTTTAATTCCTTATGAACAATTGTAGTTGATGTAACAATATTGGATAAATTACATATGGATCTTATTGCGACTTTGTGCTTACTAGAAAAATGTTTCTCCCTTCTTTTTGTGATATTATGGTTCATCTTACTGTACATTTTGTGAACAAAGTTAGATTATGTGGCCCAATCTATCTTCGATGGATGTAACATTTTAAGAGATACATGAAAATTCTTAAAAGTTATGTTTGGAATCATAATCGTTCTGAGGGCTGCATAGCGGAGAGTTATGTTGCAGAAGAAGCATTAGAATTTTGTGCAGAATATATGTCAAATATGTGTACTGGTAGGCTGTCACATGGACATATGAAAAACTTTTCAATCGAGAAGCCCTTATCTGGTGGAAAACGGGTGCAAGTTAATCCAAATTTGCTAGATCAAGCACATTTGTATGTCTTACACAACATACAAGAATTTGAACTATACATTAGGTAAAATATTCAATTAAATTAGATTTTTTTAATATAATAATCTAGAATTTTTATGCTTTAGTGAGCACATGCAATGGCTTAGAACTAGTTATCCACGTCAAAATGACAAATAGTTGCAAGATGAACATAATTGTACATTTGCTGATTGGCTGTTAGATAAGGTGCATGCTCACTTATCATTACATTTCACTAGTCATAACCTATCCATTTCTTCTTGTTAAACAAACAGCAAGTTTTGCATATGTTTCTTGCTTGGTAGGAGTATAAAGAGATAGAAAATAGTATTGGTATATCAGATACCCTACGTTGGATATCATAAGGGCCACTTCTTTTTGTGGTTAAACACTCAGTATACGACGTTAATGGTTTCTACTTTGTAACACGAGATCGAGACTCTACTCGTGTAACTCAAAACAGTGGAGTGACTCTACTTGCAAAAGCTATGCATATTGCTAGTGCAAAAGATAAAAATCCTATAACATGTGACATCATATTTTACAGAGTTATAGATGAAATATGGGTTGTTGATTACCATTTGTTAAAAAGATTCCTCTACTGAAGTGTGATTGGGTTCGAAATAGTAGTGTGAAGAAGGATGAACATGGATTCATCTTAGTGGACCTAAATCAGTTAGGGTATCAATCAGATCCATTTATATTGGCTTCTCAAGCCAAACAAGTTTTTTATACACCTGACCGGGTTGAAAAAATGTGGTCATTAGTGTGTCTTATGCCTACTAGAGGCGATCCCAACCTTACAAATGAACATGATGTGCAAAATACAACTGAACAACCTCCGTTCACCACTGAATTACTAACTAATAAGTTATTAGAATATGGCGATGGCGAATATGTAATCTATACATGAAATTCTAATGAGGGAATTTAGATTAACTGCTGATATACCCTTTTACAGAGTTAACTGTAAGTATCTATGCACGAAATTCTAATTATTGATTATTATTTGATTGTAACTAAGCTTTGAAAATTATGATTGTCCAAATTATAGCATTTGGATGTGTTATTTTGCTAACATGTTCCAGGGTGTTGTGGCTTGTTTCTTTTATGTTATTTATTGGCTTTTTAAGTTGTTATTTTTTATTAGGGCTAATTGTTATTTATGTATATCAGGTGAACTTAAATGGATAAAGGAAAAGGTATTGCTAAAGATAATGTGCTTGATGATAACATTAATGGTATGGATGGTGATTACGATAATCTGTTTGATGATGGCGCCAATCCTGATGTTCCTCTAAATTCTATGGGCTCTGATTTTGAAGAAGATGAAGAGGACATGGTAGGTGTTGCCAATGCAATGGTTGGTATGGAAAGTGCTGTAGACGCTATTGAAGGTGGTGATATGGATGCTCTAGAGAGTAATAATGCGACCATGGGTGTGAATATGGGTGTTAGGCAAAACAAAAAGTTGAAAACGAGGAAAGGGAGGATTATTGTACAATATAATGTACTGGGCGTTCTTGCTGGTGATGAAGCCACTAAGCTAGCTTCCTATCTTGGAGTCTTAGCTTGTACTTCAGTTTCGATTTTATTTTCTGATTGGTGTAAAGTTCCAGCGGAGACAAAAGAGCGTTTATGGGAATTCATTCAAGTAAATTTCCCAATTCTTTAATTTATTGATCTTCAATCAATTGTTCTGGTCGTAGTTATTATTGTAACATCATATATGGAATTAGGACTGCTTCATCATTCATCCCAAGAGTAAGAAGCAGTTGCTGCAATCAATTGGGCATGCATTTCGTAACTTCAAGTATATGTTGGCAAGAAAGTACATTGTGCCATTCACACAAGATCGGAAGAGACTATACAAACCTCCAATTGATTATCTTCAAATCAAGAAACCTATTTGGATAAAGTTTGTCGATCAACGTTTATCAGATGCCTTTTAAGTTAGTATCTTTGACTTAGGCTATATGTTTGACTTAGGTTTTCTTACTTGTTAATATTTGTTGAACATATACAAATAAACACATTGGTATGTTGAAATTGTTCATGAAGTCAGTTGTGCTAATAAGAAGACAAAAGCCTCCAACAAGTTGAATCATCGACTCAATAGAAGATGATATGTTGGATTGATGCAAGATATGTTAAGAATATTGCTGTCAGTTTATATTAAATTAATTTGTTTAAATTATTAATTATTGAGTGGAATTAAATAATACGATTTGTTTATCTACTAGTGCTTAGAAACTGGTCTTTTAAAAGACTTATTAGACAGGAGTGAACTTTGGAAGAGAGCCCGGAGAATGAAAAATGGGGGTTACGACCCTGAAACTGAGAAGATTGTAATGAAAATGGTAAGGAGCTTCAATAAAATTTAATATTCTTTAATTAGTTTAGCCTTAGTAGATTACAATTGTATGCTATTTGTAATTTATTTCTAATGATGATAGGAAAAGCTCAAAAAGGAGGCTGAGAAAGAGTCTTTGAAGTCAGATGGGAAAAGATGACATATTTGCACAGTCATTGGGAAAGCTTTCTCTAACTGGCCATATGCAAGGTCTTGGTAAATTTGTAACACCTACCAAGTACTTTTACACAGTTCATGGGCATAATAAACATGCTGCAGAGACTGGCTTACATGCTTGGAAGAAAGCAATTGAAAGTCAGCTGGAGGAAATCATCAAACAATTAAAGAAGACACCCCGCCACTCAGATGTAAAAAGTTGTACCTTACCACCTGTTCCTAGCCATGGTGTTGCTGATTGCTTGAAAGAAAAGGATAATAACAAGGTGGATGTAGTTGAACATAAGGTTAGTTACTTTTTTTTTTAGGCTTAGAGTATTAGGATTGCTAGTAGGTTTATTGAGTATAGATTTTTGCCTTTGTAATTTTCAAGAGCATCCTAACTTAGAAAACTCAACTGACATTGAGAGGAAATCCTCACCTTAAAAAAAGGGAGAAAAACAAGAGAAAGTTTATGAAAATGATGAGAGTAATCTAAGAAGAAAAGAGGGACATCAAGAACCATTACTATCATGCCAAGAAAAAGTCTAAGACTTAACACTAACTTGCCAATGGGTGATGCAAATAAGGGAGAAAAACCAAAGCTTGGTAGTTCTAGAAAGTCATTATTTTAGGAGAAGGTGCAATTAGCTGATGGTCTATAGCAAGTTCCACTTGATAGCCTAAGAGCAAGGGCTACAAATCTGAACAGAAACAAAAGGAAGAAAGGTGCAGTGTAGCATGTGCCGAAAAACACTTGGCATGCGGCAACAATGCACAAAAACAGTCATTCAATGCTGTAACTTTTTGGCAGATTATATGACATGTACTTGCCTCAATTTGGTTGGATTCCATATTGGATTGATGGTGATGTATTTCAATTAGAAGGTATTATAGCCTATGTTGAGAAAATGGAGTGTGATGCGATGCTGACGATGCAAGTGATAGGAGTTAATGTTATTGAAGTATATATTGCGCAAGAGATTTTTGTTTTTCTTTCCACTTTAATTAATTTATATGATGTTGCAATACTTGTCTAACGACAAGTTTTGGCTTTTTACATCCATTATTTTAGGTTGCTAGATGACTTGATTATCCCAAAAAAAAAAAAAGGAGCAAGAGCATCTGGATTCATATGTCTAGGTTTGCTTCACCCTATCCTGGACAAATACCAGACATTTCCCGTCCAAGCAGAATAGAAGGTGTGTGCAAGCGTTTGAAAAAAGCCCTTAAAGGACAATTCTTGTTCATACCATACAATCCCAATTCAGGAAATTTCAAACTGTAATCAAGTGTTCTAATAATTATTTATTCATTTTATCTTGTTTTTCATAATTGTTGTTTTTTTTCTTTGCTTTTTTCTATTTTAGCTTCCATTGGGTTTTGGTTGTGATTGATGTGGCAAAAAAAAGAAGTGTTTTATTTGGATCCTAAGGGGTATGATGCTCCTAATCTTGATTTGGAACAGCTAATTAAATTGTATGTATTCGTTTCCATCTCATAATCCTAATATTCTTGTTTTCTTTAATATATTTTCGATACTTTAACCAATGTACTTTATTCATACAGCGCTATAACACTGTTCTCAGCTGAGGATTGTAAAGAAAGATGGAATTATGGCTCTAAGATGAGATTTTTGAAGGTAACTGATTGTCTTAACTAAAATTTCATGTATTTACTACTTTAAGCCTAAAATAGAATATATTTATAATTATTTTTTTGGTTTATAACCGTGAATAGACCCCTTAGCAACCGATGAAGCATGGAATGTGGCTATTATGTCTTGAGGTTTATGATGGACATTATAGCAAACCTTAGTTTGCTAATGAATGATATGAGTCAGTGATGAATAAAATCATAGGATTAGTTTATACCATACACACTGCATTGTTATGGAAATTTGATACCAACTAATTTTATGATTTTCAGTTTCATGGGAAGGCTATATACACTCAGATTGAGATAGATGAAGTTCGTTTGGAGTGGGCTAACCACTGTTCTGAAATCATTAACGCAACAAGAAATGATTAGTATGAATCTAAAACTATGCACAAACATTTTTATTACTTATATATTATAATTGGTTAAAAACTATAGACAAAGTGACAATAACAACAACCTAGCTAGCTACCTAGGTTTCTTGAACTAGGCTTAATCTTCTATTTGAACAACAAACAACTGCAGGCAAAGTTTTTATCATGATAATAACAACATTATTTAGAGATGAGATTGGTAATAATAGAAAAACTTGGTAGGTCTATATCAATCTACCATGGTCTTGTTGATGAATTTGAATAATGAGGTTAATTTTAAATAACAATAAAGTTAATAACAAAAAACAGCAAAATACAAAAGCCATGGTATTGAACAGAACAACACATGCCACTTAGTTAATTTAATCGGTTCTTGTAAGAGAAGAAATAGAATTGAATTATTCCTTTGGTTGATTGATATATCATGTGAACATGTGGTCTGTACTGTGCATTTGGCAGTAAATTTGTATGCTTTCTATTCAAACCATAGTTTGCTCTTTATTTTCATACTTAGAGGAAAGTAATTTTATTTTTATGAGTACCATTTTGGTTCCATGTTTTATTTCAGTAAGGAATTAAGTTGCATCTGAAACCTGCAGTTTTAGTTTAATAGATAAATCTTCATAATGATATGTTGGCTATTATCTAGGGGTGGGCGGAAAATTAAATAACCGAACCGAACCAAACCGGTTCTATTCGGTTCTTTCTGATTCGGTTAGATAATTCATTCAGTTCTCTAATAACCTTAATTAAATGGTTTGATTTCGGTTGGGATCGATAAAAACCAAAATCGAACCGAGATTAAGCTAACAACCAAACCATCACCATCGAGTAAAACATAACTTACAAATCTCCTCTTTCTTATCCGAATTTCAAAACCCTCGTCGCAGTCACATCTCCCATAGCCAGCCGTCACGTCTCACAGAGCCAGCCATCGCCGTTCGTCAGCTGCAGTCGAGCTTGCCATCTAAGGTCAGTTTCTCTCTCTATCTTTGCTGCACTTTTTGGTTTTGTTTTTTTTTTATTTCTAGTTAGTTTCTCTCTATTTATTCTTATGGGCTCAACCCAAAATAAGCTCTGGTTATGCTTTGTTTAGTGCTTGATAATGGGGTTTCTGTTGACCAATTCTCAGTATCGTTAGTTTTGAAAGCATGTTCTCGGTTGGGTTTGATTGAGGAAGGATTGCAAATTCATGAGCGTTGAGGAAAGCGACATTTGGGTCAGATTTATTTTTGATAAAATAGGAAAATAGACTCGATTTCCTATAATATCATGATTGATGGGTATGTTAAGAGTGGTAACATTGACTCTTTTGTTTGCAGCTATGTTTTGTGTGATTAACTTTTAAGCTTGTTCTAATGGACTTTATTAATGGTTTTCTGTAGTTGGGAAGGCATTTACAGTAGCAACTGTGATACTATTTGGTGGGGCTAGGAAGAACAATGACATTGAAGCCTACTGAGGGTGAAGTTTGTGTAAGTTTTCAACTTTGATTTATTGCCAAGTGAAACTGTACTCAAACTTCTAAAGTAATCGTTTGCCTGCTTAAATCAATCACAATGCACAAAATAGATTGGGTCTTAATTAGATTTCCAATAGACTTTTTATGAAAAAAAAACGAAAAATCATGATATTTTTATGTAATAGATATATGTTGATATTCATATCAAGTTATCCAACCGAATTCTGCAGTTCTTGTGCTTGATATCTATGAAGCAAATTGTTTTGAATGGAGTGTTCTGTTCTGTCTATCTCAGTTTGAACTCTTAGATAAAAGTTAAGGTCATTTAGACTCCCAGATATTCTACATGTTATGAGAAAATACTGCCTTAGGGGAGTGTAAATAACAAAAACTATAGTGTTGCATTAACTGAATGCTAGTGAGTTGTTACATAACTGCATTTGGTCTCTTTTTCTTTATGTGCGTTCAGGAGCATTAATTGTAATGTTCATTTTATTATTGCCTTTTGGATCTTCAAAGTGATTTTTAATAATATATTAATTGATTTCGAGTCCTTTGTCTTTTTCTAGTTAATCATTATTTTGAGAACTTTTAGAAACTAATAGGTTTATCTGAAAATAATTTCCATTTACAGCGTGAAAGCTTCAAATTAAGCTCATGAGATTTTGTTGACAAATAAGAATGCAGGTGTTAATGTTTTAAAAGCAAAGTTCTAAATCTATTTTTCATGTACCACTTCTTTTCTGGACATTTTGTATTTCTATTGGTCTCCTTATTATTTCCTTGAAATTGGAAGTATGTCAATTTATAGAATTATATCGGGGGCATTTTCATTCTCAAATTTGACTGTTATAAAATCTATAACAAATGCACTACTCTTAATATCTAACTAAAAGCGTAATCGTTGCTTATTAAACCTTTAATTTAATTCTTGAATTAAATTCAAAGTGTAAACACTGCCTATTAACCATAGATTAAATTCTGGATTTAATTTCATTCTAAAATCCAAACTTAATTACCATTGCCATCTGAAAATAAGTTTTGAATTTAATTAGCAGATAATAAATTCTGGAATTGATTGCATAATTAATTCTGAAATTAACTAGCCATTTTGTATTTTTTGGACATTTTGTATTTCTCTTGTATTTAAGATGATCTAAATCCATTTTAAATAAAGCTTTGATACCAAACTTAATTATTAATCTTAATTTTAAATAAAGCTTTTAATTCTGAATTTAACTACCTATTAACCATAGATTAAATTCTGGATTTAATTTCATTTTAAAATCCAAACTTAATTATCATTGCCATCTCAAAATAAGTTTTGAATTTAATTAGCAGTTATAGATAATAAATTATGGAATTGATTGCATAATTAATTCTGAATTTAACTAGCCATTTTGTATTTTCTGGACATTTTGTATTTCTCTTGTATTTAAGATGATATCATGTCCAGAAAAATGGATTATAGCCCATTTTTCACTTTAAATAATGGCATTAATAAAATGGATATTATTTTATGAATCAAATTAGTACTCGTCTGATTTGGTAGAATTTTTTTTTACCCATCTAATTAATACTTGTTGATTGTTTCTTACAACAAGCTTAGGTAAAATGGATCCAGAATATGATATCATGGTAGAGCAAAGTACAAAGCAAAGTTCAATTCAATTGAGAGAAAAAAGGTCAAGAAAGAAAGTATCGGATGCATGGGCTCATTTTACTAGATGCGACGGAGGACCGAGGGCTGCGTGTAATTATTATGGTAAAACCTATGCTTGTCATCCTGTGAAAAATGGGACTACTAATATGAATAATCATCTTAAGGCTTGTGAAAATTACTTGGCAACTAAAGTAGATGAATCAGAGCAAAGTAGTAAACCTCCTCACACTAGTGCTTCTAGTACTGCAGTTGTTTCTTTTGATAAGGAAGAATGTAGGAAAGCTTGTGCTAAAATGGTCGTCCTTAATGAGTTACCATTTAGTTTTGTTAAGGATAAAAGATTTCGTTATTTTTGTCATGTTGCTTGTCCACAGTTTAAGCCCCCTTCTCGAAGGACACTTGTTCGAGATGTCTATCAGTTGTATTTAGATGAGAAGATAGCACTGAAAAATATCTTCATTGCTAGTAAGATAAGGGTATGTCTTACCACTGCCACGTGGAGTTCTATTCAAAATATTAATTACATGGTTGTAACAGTTCATTTTGTTGATTCTAATTGGCAATTGCAGAGGAAAATCTTAAGTTCGAGATGTCTATCAGTTGTATTTAGATGAGAAGATACCACTTGTTCGAGATGTCTATCAGTTGTATTTAGATGAGAAGATAGCACTGAAAAATATCTTCATTGCTAGTAAGATGAGGGTATGTCTTACCACTGCCACGTGGAGTTCTATTCAAAATATTAATTACATGGTTGTAACATTTCATTTTGTTGATTCTAATTGGCAATTGCAGAGGAAAATCTTAAGTTTCAGTCAAATAACAAGCCATAAAGGGGACTTAATAGGGAAAGAGATAGAAACTGTTTTGCATGATTGGGGTATAGATAGAGTACTTACAATTACTGTAGATAATGCTTCTGCTAATGATTTGGCTGTCAAGTATGTAAAGAGAAAGTTAAAAAGTTGGCAAGTAGATGGAACATTGTTAAGCGGTAAATTTCTACATTTGCGATGTTGTGCACGTATTATAAACTTGATTGTTAGTGAAGGATTGACAGAATTAAAAGGTTCAATTACTAGCATCCGTAACGCAGTGAGGTATGTAAGATCATCTCCAGTAAGGGAGAATAGATTTAAAAAGTGTGTCAAACATGAGAAGATTAAAAGTAAAGGGTCTGTGGTGTTAGATGTTGTTACCTGATGGAATTCTACCTACTTGATGTTGAGTAGTGCATTTAAGTTTCGGAAGGCATTTGAACGGTTGGAAGAAGAGGATGAACATTATCGTAACTATTTCAAAGAGGATGTGGATGGAAGTGGGAACACAAGGCCGTCTAAACCTGAAGATTGGGACAATGCAGCTGTTTTTGTTCAATTTTTAGAGATTTTTAAAGATGCGATAGTGAAGTTTAGTGCTTCTTTAACTGTAACTTCCAATTTATATTTTCATCGGGTAAATATAACTTGTTTGTTATTTATTATTATTATATTATTTTTAAAATTTTGAACTCTTTTGTTAAACTGTTTGATTTCTTGATTAGCATGATATTATTATTATTAATGCAATTTTTATTTCTTTTGTTTCTATTTTTCTAGGTGAGTACTATTCAATCTCTATTGATTGCAAAGTGTCAAGATTCAGATTCTAAGTTGAGTGCAATGGCAAAGAAAATGAAGACAAAATTTGATAAATATTGGGGTTCCGTGGAAAACATGAACAAATTATTGCTTATTGCAGTTGTCCTTGATCCTCGATATAAGTTGGAGTATGTCTCATTTTGTTTTGAATCCTTGTATGATACTAACAAAGTTGAAGCAATGGCAGCAAGCATCAAAGATCAATTGGCAGCGATTTATAACCGTTATCATGCCTTGTACTCCACGACTCCTAGTATCTTGTCATGTGATGTAGATGTGAATTTGGGAGGAAGTGAGTCACGGGAAAATACTTATGATACAAAAGAAGCTTTTAAAAGAAAAAAGAGAAAGAAAGAGACTGTGGGGAAAAGTGAGGTGGAAACATATTTGGTTGACCCAAGTGAGGATGCATGCAATGACAAGTTCGATATTTTAAGTTGGTGGAAGAACAATTGCACCAAATATCCAATTTTGTCACTTATTGCCAAGGATGTGCTTGCGATTCCTGTTTCGACAGTAGCTTTCGAGTTCGATTTTAGCACCGGTGGACGTATTCTTGATCCATTTTGAAGTTTGTTGACTCCTCAAATGGTGGAAGCCTTAATTTGTTCACAAAATTGGTTACGTTCTTCAATCGGTAGCAATGAAGAGGTTCATGTTAACATTGATGATTCATGCATTCAAGGCTTAGAGCTTTATCAAATAGTTCAATCTGGTAAGTCTTTCAACTTCAAGATTATAATTTATGCATGTTTAGTTTTTATTTGTTAAATTAATTTATTAAATTATTTTTATGTAGAGCTTGAGAAATCTGCACTTACATCATTGGATTAATCAACTATGGCGACTGGAAGCTTTTAAGAAAGGAAGCAAGGAAGTCATGGATTAAATTATTGAAAGTTTTGGTTTTAAATTAATTGTTAATACTTGTGGATGTTATTTTATTAGTGGATTGGTGGACGATTATGTAGTATTAATTAGATGGGTGAATTATTGAAAGTTTTGGTTTTAAATTAATTGTTAATACTTGCCGATGTTATTTTATTAGTGGACGATTGTGTAGTATTTTGATTGATGACTTGTATTTTAGCTTTTTAAATTTTTAAAGTAAGCATTGAAAAAAAAATTGAATTAATTGAGTGAGCATGAGAGTATAAAAGAGAGGCTGATTCAAACCCGGTACTGATTCAAATCTGACCCGAACCGAACCGAATCAGATTTATCGGTTTGGTCCATAAAAGGTTGGTTGGTAAAAAGTTTATAATATAATGAGAACCGAACCGGTTCGGTTCCGTTATATAAAAAATCGAACCGAACTGAATTTTGCCCACCTCTACTATTATCATTGGTGCTGTACATGCAAATTGAGTTTAAATTTGTAATGATTCTGTTGTATCTAAAATCTAATGGTTTTATTGTAGTAGTTAATTAATTCTGTATAACAATAATACTGGCTAAATTCATTTGATGTTGCACATGCAGGTTGAAAGCTGTTGGACTTGAGAGTTTGGCTGGGTATTTGTTGAAATGACAATTCCTGTACTGGAAGTTTACTGAAATTATGGGTTAAGTTCAGCTCTACAGCCATTTGATGCCTTCTTAGCTTGTAAAAGTTGATACATTTGTTCTTAGTTGTTGGATTTTGTCTGGTGAATTGATATTGTTTGATATAACTATTGGAAAAAAAATTGTTTTTGGATGGCATTATTAATATAAGCCGTTTTTGGACTTAATATATTGTATAATTTAATTTTTGGTTCATATGAATTTATACCTGAATTTCATCTATAGGAATGTATAAATTTAAATGAAATAATTCATAATTTCATTCAGTATAAATTTAGAATCTGTGATAGAAAAAATTAATCATAAAAAAATTAATGACATAAAATATCAATCACAAATTCCATCACAAATCTAGTATTTTGCCCCCCCAAAATTGTCCAGACGATAATTCACGCACGAAAATCAATTTTCCCACCAAAATTTCAAAATAAAAAAATTCACATTTCCAGCTGAGAAATTAAATAATTTATTCATTTTTTTTCATGACTGACATATGACATTTAAACGCTATCATAAGTTGATGACATACTTTTTTTCTATCATAAAAGAGTGACGGGTACATAGATAATAGATAATTTCACTGTTATCCACCCCCTCTTTATGATATTTTTTTCCGTCATCTATTGCCAATTTTCTTATAGTGTCGGACTCCACTTCATGCCTCAATTCACTTAATATTTTCGCCAGTTTGTTCAAATTACAAACATTTTTAGCTCATTTAATGTTATAACCCTTAGTGTTAAAACATTAATATAAAGATAATAAAAATTATTGAATGCTAAATGTAATTTTTTTCACTTAAAACAATATTCTTGGTGATGTTAATGAAAAAAAATGATATTTATCAAATTAGCGTTAAAAATAACATAAACATTTACCTAAAGTTTTATAATATTATTTTACTATCAAGATTAATTTAGTAAATTAATTTTTGATAAAATAATTATTAGTAAGATTGTTGTAAGGATATTAAACATTATTTTAAGTTTACTAATATAATCTTTATTAGCAAGATTGTTAAATGGGTTAAAAAAAATATTAGTTCCTTTGCACATATATTTATTAGTTCATTTTCTAATAAATAATTATTGGTTAAGCTGTTAAAATTAACATTTTAAAAATAAATTAATTGATGTCAAGAATCTTGTTCTAAGGCTATTATTGTAAAAGTTAAGAAAAAATAAGTATAAGAATATAACATATTTAACTGTAAACATATTTTTAAAAATATATGGATTAAATGAACATTTATTTATATTATTTTTATGAACATAGAAAAGGTGTGCATTGCCAATCTTTTTTATTTAAAACTCTCGCTAGCTATCTTCTTCCTTTATGACTACTTAGTGAAAATAGAGATCATTGCCATGTCGTTCTTTTTTCTATTGACAGCATGTGCTTCGAAGATACTGAATTGGGCCTGGTTAAATGATGTAGCATGAGACATGAGGGCCAAAGTACAGGAATAAAGTAGGTGTGTTTTCTAGTGGAATTTAGTTGGTGTGTCTGTTGAGTGGAGTGTGTTAGGTATAGTTGAATTTGAATACTATAAATATGTAATAAATCCTCTGTAATAATCAACGTACTTTCAATCAAAGTTTGAGTTTACTTCAATACAAATTCTAGTTGTGTATTTGCAATATCTTCGTCTCTTTTTGAGAACATAAGTTAGAGTGAAATCTGGCAAAACACTATGTCAGTAAAGCCAAAGAAGCTAGAGAAGTTTCTGAGACGGCAAGTTTTGTTTGGCAACTCCTACACTCTAATTCATGAAGACATGAAGGAAATGGCCATGATGATAACACTGGCAATATCCAAACCCTGATATCAGCCTACTCTCCGATGATAATGTGCCTCCAATCTTGCCTGTTGACCATCATATTATCAACAGATATGGTATTTTATATATACTCATCTGCAATATATGCACTTTACAAAGTGTTTGATAATCACCCACTTTTTATTTATTTTATTAGCATACATAACAACTAGTGTTTCAATCTCTTAAGAGACTGTTAATTAAAAACCACAATAGCTGAGTCTCTAATTAATAAATCATGTTTTAAGATTGAATTTCAAATTAGTTAAATACTTCAAAACTATCTATTAAAAAAAATTAAGTTCTTAAAAACTGACATCCCCCAAGAGTAACTTTCGTTCCATCTTTTAAGTTTAGGTGAATGCTCATGTAGGTCTTAATGTCTTATGGTTTGAGTCCATTGCCCAATTAGTTTTCATGTATTTTCAAAACTACTAGAAACGATCCTGTTGTACACTTGTTTCCATTTAACTCTACTTAATTAATTTTCACCTATTGCACAATAGATTTGGTTAAATTTTTTAGATTATACTATTTTACTTTGAAAAATTAAATTCAACAACTATAAAAGTAATGATAAAAACATTTTGAGTAATTTTTTTGGGTTTAATAATTTAGAACTTAATGAGATGGATCTTTTTGGAATTTTTTTTCTAATATTAGAACTATATACACTACTAGAAAAATGGTCTTTACTAACGTTAGAATTATGTTAGTAATTATTTTCACTGACACTTGCTAATTGTGTCAGTAATCTGGCAGTCAGAAAATAGTAACACTTATTTGTGGTGTCAGTAATTACTATTATTATAGTATTACAAACTTTATGACATAATGGTATTAGTAGTTATTTTCACTATAATATTACGAATATTATGACACTATAGTGATAATGTTTACTAACAATTATTGCATGGCAATAGTTTGTTTTACACCGGGGAGATAACATGATAGAATGAATGGATACTAATACTTTAGTGTCAGTAATTTGTGTTACTATAGCATCACTAATATTATGACACAATAGAGCTCTTACTTCCTAGTACAATTTTTTAGTGTCAATGGCTTCTAATTAAATTTATATTTTGACATTTTTGTTGTTACTCTACTATTTTCATTGTTCCTTTAGTTTTGCCAATCAAATGATAGTATTCAAAGAAATTATTAAAATTAAACTAAAGCATTAAACTGAATAATTAAATATAAGTATATAACATTCCCACTAAAATTTAAATAGGTATCAAATAAAATACGAATAAAAATATCTGAAATATTGTTTGAAAACATCTCAAGTATAGTTTGGAAACAACATAATGACAGTTTGCGGAAAACAAGCAATTATCTTTAGTACATCTACTTCTAGATCTTCGCCTTTCCCACTTATAAGTGTAATATATAGAATCAATTAGCTATATAGTACAAAAATCAATTTTTTGATATTTACAAGCAAAAATATAATTTACCTGATTATTGTGTGCTACAATTAACTTTGTAACATACGTGGCTCACTGATCGTGAAGTTGTTTAAGATCATCTGTAGCGTACTCATCAAAGTCCTTGAACTTAAAAAATAAAGCAACAAAATGTATTCATATATTTTAAAATTTGTCCTAAAATAAAACAACAAAATAAATATATGTACTTTTAATTTTGTTATGATTAACATAAAAAATGAAGAACGTGCAAATAAATTGTACCACCATAGAAAACAATGGTTACCAAAGCGGTCTAAGAAGCTGATAATATATAATATATCATTTTGCTTTACTCAATATTACTTTAACATGGATTCATATGCCTTCTATTTCAATATGTAACAGCTCCAGTCATTTTGGTTTGCACTAAAAGGCCTTAAGTACACATTAGAATACACTAAAAATTGGCATCAATTTTTCCAAACGTCTTGAATGCATTCAGCAAAATATTGATTGGTTGTATTCAACTAATGAATCTGCTCACTCTACTTAAAAATACAATAGGATAAAATGTAGATATATAAAGTGTTATAGGTTTTACCTATAATAAATATGCCAAATAAAGTGTGTGTGATTATCCTAAACACACACAACACTTCCTCTCATCCCTTGCACAAGATATGATTATATTGCTAGTTTCAAGCATAAAGCAGCAAACTGGTCACCCATTAAACATCTTCACAATTCACATAATTGACAAGTAATATTTCATAAATAGTGGCAATTGATCGATTAACATTATTCTCAAGAAAATCCATTCCACAATGCATTCTTCGACAAAATATTAAAAATGTTATGGAGGAACTTACATTGTTTTCAAGAATGCACAAATCTCGAATAATATCTTGGATGTACTTCATCACATAAAACCACATTCAAAGGTTCCAGGTTGTTTTGGACACTAAAAAAGTAAAAAAATTAGTTTCAAATGTACTGATGAAAGTAACAATGTAAGTCATAACTTTGTTTCATTAATACCTTCACAGAGACCCGTTGCACAACCTCTTTTTAATAGTCTTCACTTGATGCATTGTTATCCCACTATAAGTAAATAAATAACGAATGCAGCAAATTAATTCACAACATAAAAAATTAGAAAATAATTAAGTAAACCAATTAAACTTACTCATTCACCATCTGCTTCATCTGGTCATTAAGAGTATCACCTAATGGATCAAGATCATATATTTTTCACCTCACTATATCAATTGCTACTAGCACCCAGTGGCCACTAAACAAACAATAAAATAAAAAAACATACAGATTACAAGATAAATTTAAATCATTCATGTTAAAAAAAATGGACAAAAAATAAATAAACTATACCCTGGGTTATATAGGAACATAATTATCTGGGTAGCTTGCTTGAGTTGAATGTAGCATAGCTATACATCCAAATTGAGTTAGAATAACATCACCACCATTATCCATCTCCTCATACAAGTGTCTATTGAAAAAAGAAGCTTGTATGACATATGAATATAACAAATAAATAAATGACAATTTGCAAAATCAGAAAACATAATAAAAAACATTATTCAAGATACTTGATCCATAACTCCAAAACAAAATTTGAGAGCTCTATAAACTCAATGACTTCATTGTAAATTTGCTTGTCCAATCTGCTTTCCCAGTAGACACCAAAAGTTTTCAGATCATGTGCAATCATAATCGACTTTGGCAAGGAGCTCTTAATCATCAAAGAAAAGATGTTCATCTGCGAACTTTTGTTCTCATTTCTTACTTTCACAGGTCCATGGGTATTCTTTCTCACAATAAGTTTCCTTGCTATCATTGGTTTTGCAAAAACGGGTTCCTTTGTTGTTCCTTTCTATTTATACAAATATACCACGCCATTTGTAGAAGACTTTCGGCCATTGACTTTTCTTTTTGAAGGAGTTAACCTTGAAGATCTTCTTGGGGTGATTTTTGAAGTGGCTTCACAATTTACTTGGGATGGATTCTGTGCAGGGGATGGCAGGGGAGGTGCGTTGATGTTTTTGTCAGATTTTGGACAAATAGTAAAGTCATTGGTCACTAACTTTGGAGTAACTTTGGTCACTGATTTTGGAGTAGTTTTGAAGTCGTTAGTTACTAACTTTGGAGTAGCTTTGGGATTGTTAGTAACTGACTTTAGAGTAACTTTGCTTTATAATTGACGATCTATCTCCATCTTAAGGCTGCAACCACCTTTAGAGTTAAGAAAGTTGGAACTGCCAACTTCAGTGGTGTTACAGGAATTTATCCTTGTATTCATTTGATCTAACTGAGCTTGCATATACTGAAAATTCTCCAGATACATTCTCCGTTCTCGCACCAACTTAGTAGGGTCAAGAATATTGAAATATATGGATCAGGTGATGAATTGACCCAATCCTTACACCCAACTTCCATTTGCCTTCTTTTGAAAGGCTTCACCTAGTATACCATTTGGTCATTGGGTTTGGAACATTCCCTGCTTAACCTGGCTTCTTAGCTCACCCTACAAAATAAATATAAAAAGATTTGATCAAAATTAGGAATAAAAAAAGAAATAAGTTAAATAATGACAGTTGAAACATACATTGTATTATCAACATTTTTTGAAATCAACAAAGCAACCTAATTTGTTAATTTACATGATCTTAAATTATAAAATAATTCAGGCAGCTTTTAGTTTCAAACTATTTGCATTGGTATTTTTCAGTGGTGGCAAAAATTTACAATTCTCTTAGCCACTTGTTTCACTTCAAGTGTATAACTTCTTTTTTTTTCTGTAAGCCAATAACCAAGCTTTACTGCGGTCAATCTTGCACTCAGAAACTCGAGGTCCAACATTTGTAATAATTCAATAAAAAGTGAATTCAAAACTGCTATAAATCATCCTATTATTTGTATTGAAAATGTTATAAGTTTGTATAGAGTGGTTATTGTACTTACTCTTTTATGCAATAGCCCAGCATATCATATGCTGCCCAAGTGATGATTATACATATTTTTTTGTCTTTTTTCCTTTACTGCCTTACTTTTTTCCTACACAAAGTGGATATTGATTAAAATTGTTACAAAAACTCAATAATATTATCTAACTAATAGAATTTTAAACACACCTGAACGTCTTTAAAAAAAATTTTATCAACAAACCTTTTCCAATCTTCTTTTCTAATGCCTTTATAATCAAGAGGAGGCTTTTTCAGTAAATTGAAGTTGTCTGTATTAGGCAGAATATATTCATTGGCCAACTTATATCTAAAGCCCCTTAATGTAACTTCCTTCCACTTGAACACTTAGGTTTTCGCCTTAAGAGTCAACTTGAACTTTTCCTGAAAATGAGTCCACAACGTCTCCTCGATGTCTAAGGGCACTTTCCTCTAATCATCATATATAATTGGAACTCTTTCTCTCGCAATCACCTTGATGTAGTCCTCGGATTGTTTCTCTTTATTCAACTGGAACTCCATACGAATTCTATATAGCCTCAGTCTCGTCAAAAACTCCTCTTTATAAGTCTTTCTTCTTTGTAAGGTTTCGTCTTGGTCTTTCAGATCTGGATCATATGTTGGCTCCTCATTTTCTGTCATGTCTCCAACAAACCTGCAAATACATAAAAATGAATGAGTGCACCAGATACCAATATATTAATAAAATACATAAAAATGAATGAGTGCACCAGATACCAATATATTAATAAAATAATAAAAATAAATTAGTTGCTGACTTACGGGAAGTAGTGCTAATAAGGCACAATAGTTGGATTATTCATTTTCCACATCAATATTTATATGAAAAACATCAACGACTAATCTTACACAAATTTCTCATCACCCAAATCTAACTTACATCTTGGAAAATTGTTAGATAATAGTGCATACTCATTTATGCCATCACATATAGCCCCATTTGAATAATTATATTTTTCGCTCACTGAGCAAACAACTAATTTACTATTATCTAACTGATCTTTTCACATAAAACACTTGCTTTGCATGACCAGCTAGAATGAAACAAGCAGATTTGTAACCTATCCGATATAAATTGACTACAGTAAACCCTAACTCATCAACATTAACCCTTTATCATCTACCCAATCGCACTTAAAAAGTACCTTCTTAACCTCCAGATAATCAAGCTGCCAAATTTTATTAACAACCTCATAAAAAGGCATATCCCCAGAATGGGGACTTTTTTCTTTCAAACTTGAAATCTTTAAAGTGTTAGCAACCATATAAACGCCTCTATTTTGTGTTATGCGGTTGCTGTCCTGATCTCTCATTACAAAATTAAAACCATTAATACAGTAGCCTTTATATGTAACCACGCTTGAATTGGGTTTGTTTGCCAGCCACCATACTATTTCATCAACCGCTATATTATTTGCTTTATCAGTTGTTACCTATTATTCAATTAACGAAACCACAATAATTAGTTGAAAGAGAAAAGTTTGTTTACCTTTACTTGGATACTTTTATTAGACATAATAAAGCTAATCTAACCTTTTATTTCAGCCAATCGGCAAACGTACGGGAGTGCTCGGTTGGCAACCATAGAGGCTTTTTAAATTGACAAGGGTTTTTTTTATTGCAATAAGGCCAAATTCTCCCTAAAATTATACCAAAAAAATTAATAAAATTGAAAAAAAAATAAATTAAAAAAAATTAGTCACATACTCTATGTATGGTTTAATCTTATGGGTGTTCAACAAAAGACATTGGTGTGCTTACGTCAATATAGGGGCATCAATCACCTTAATATTTGCACCTTCGAGCGGCCTTTCGACTGTAAAATCTATTAGAAAAAAGTAGGTAGTCCAATTGATTTACAATTCGAAAAGTATTCAATATAAAATTCAAGTGCTTCTTCAGCAATATAGCACTCAGCAATGCAACCTTCAGGATAGTTTCGGTTGCAAACATAACCTTTTATAGGTTTCATTTCTCTCTCAAATGGATATATCCATCGAAGGTAAACCAGGGCACATAATCTAACTTTTTCCACTAGATGAATTGTTAAATGAACCATTATATTAAAGAAGGCAAGTATGAAGTATTGTTCTAACTTGTATAAGGTGATTTTAAGTTCCTTTTGCAATTAGTTTAGAGAACCAGACTCTACTACCTTAGACCACAAAGAATTAAAGAAGAGGCACAACCTGATTATGACAGATCTGACATTTTGAGGCAATTAATTCTAAATTGCCAATGGTAGTAGTTATTGCATCAAGGTATGAAAATCATGAGACTTAAGCCCGTGAAGACGACAATCATCCATTGAAACAAGATTTCTAAAATTAGAATAATAGCCAAGAACTTTGACACCTTGCAAAGTTTCACAGAACATTTTTTTCCTTACTTAAAGTGTATGAGGCAGAGGGCAGGACTTTGTTTTGTTCATCAGGAGCTAATATAATAAATGCTTTGTAATTTTCACCCTAAGCTCTAGATGTGTAAGATCTTTTCTAGCATTAATTCCATCTTTTCCCCGGTTGATAGAGTAATATGCCATAGATGCTCTTACATATATTTTTCTCAATATGCATCACATCTAGTTGATGGCGAACTAACAAGTGTTCTTCATATTCTAAATTAAAGAAGATTGATCACTTTTTGTACAACAACTGAGCTACATCCTTATTGCCTCACCTTCACCTTGAACCTTACTATCACCCTCACCCACAACGTTAACCTTACCCTCAACCTCACATTTACTTTCACCCTTACCCTTACCCTTACCCTCACCCTTACCCCATTTTCGCTTTTTTTGGACCTTTTTCTCAAACTTGGTGTCAATGTCAGCTACTAAGTTTAAGATCTTTACACCGGACAAAGACCAAAGTGGATTTTCAATAAACAGCCTATGGCCTATATATGATATTTTCTTACTATGCGGTAACCAACATGCACATATGTTTATCCCACAAACTGGACAACCATATTACCTCTTGAGAGTACACTCAGACAGGTTTCCATAAGCTGAAAAGTCAGTAATCGTCCACATCAAAACAGCTCGTAAATTAAAAGTTTGTTTACTCTATGCATCAAACACATCGACGTTATATCCCATAGGGATTTCAAGTCCTCAATCAATGGTGTTAGGAATACATCTATGTCATTTCCAGGCTGTTTAAGGCCAGATATCAGTAGAGACAACATCATAAACTTCTTCTTCATACACAGCTATAAAAGGAAGGTTATATGTTATCAATGTAATAGGCCAACAACTATAAGTAGTGCTAAGTGTGATGTGTAGGTTAATCCCATCAGATGATAAAGCCAACCGAAGATTTCTCGATTCTTGGGCAAAATCAAGACATTTCTTGTCAATTAGTTGCCAAGTCGGTGAATTTGGTGGGTGGCGAAGCTTGCAATCTCTAATTATTTTATTTCCATGCCATGTTAAGTTTTCAGCAGTTTGTGGTAATTGAAACATTCGTTTGAACCTAAGAATTGTAGAAAAATATCATAACACCTTTTTAGGGACCCCTTTCTAAATATTTTTTATCCATCTTTTCTTATTTGCCACCTAGATGCTCCACACCTTGGGCATTCATTAAGATTCTTAAACTCATTTTTATAAAGAATGCAATCATTTGGACATGAATGTATTTTCTCATAATCTAAGCCTAATAGCTTCATTGTTTTTTGGCCTTATACATGGACTTAGGCAAACTATTATCATTTGGCAATATCTCATTCAACACTTCCAACAAAGCTGAAAACCTATTATCAGAATAGCCATAAAGTTCTTTTATATTGTAAACTTTTATTAAACCTGATAGCTTTAAATACTTTGAACCCGGGTATAAGAGCTTTTCAGCATTTTCAAGCATATCCTTAAAAGAACTAGGATCTTTATCACAATGCTCAAAAGCATCATGAACCATGTCATTTACATTACTATAATCCGGACATCTAAAACGTTGATTTTATAGCTGGTCTTGGCATTTTACAAAAGTAGGTTTTGGGTCCAACTCATCGTGCTAATTCCAAATTAAATATTTTTCTAGAAAACCTATTTTAAACAGATGTAGCCTCACTTGTTTAGAAATCAAAAACTCCACATTACAACAAGAGGTACAAGGACATCTAATTGACATTCTGTTTTCAGAATTAAAAATGACAAACTCCAAGAAATCATCAACCCCATCACTATGCTCATCAGATAATCTATCACAGAATATCCAAGTTTTTCCATAACATGTATTATTACTTGTTCATTTGTTAGATATTGTTAGCTTAATAAGTTTAGTTAAATTGCACAAATAACTTCAAACTTTTAGGTTTAAATTAAAAATACAAATTGCAAACTAAATCTAAGTTCTATTTGTTTAGAGTCACTTAAATGCATGTACGAATTTAGCAACCCAACAGAGCATATATGTAAACAGAGTATATATGTACACATTTAGCAAGCCAACAGAGCATACATGTACACATTCAGTGAGCCAACAGAGCATACATGTATACATTCAGTGAGCCAACAGAGCATACATATACACATTCACCAAGCTAGCAAAACATACATGTACACATTTAGCAAGCTAACAAAACATGCCATATCCATATTTTTCAAAATTTCCTTTTCATATTAGAACAAACAAAAGTATATATTAGAACAAACAATTTAATTCTAAAAGAGTCTATGCAACAAGAATGAAACTAAAACCATGCATGTCAATATTTAAAACATGTTAGTACAAGTAAAACTCAGAACACAGCGATAATAGAAATTGAAAGAAAATAAGTGATTTAAAAGAATTACCAAATAAAGATAATTGTTACACAGTAAACTTTTGTGATTCTTTAGAAGTGAGAGATTAAACTGAACATATTAATTCAACTAATTAGAGCTACTCAATTGAAATAAACATGCAAGATATAAGAAAAAGTAATAACAAACTAAACATTCTAGTTGAAAGTTAATAATTCCATATTAAAATGTAAACAAAAGTTTCATATACAGCAAACAAAAGGTCCCTTTCAAAAGTTTATTAATTTAAAGCTCATGTAAAAAAATAAAAAATAAAAAAGAAACAAGTTGCATGTGGTTGTGACACTAAAATGGCCAAGGCTATTGTACCCATCAATATATGGATGAAGATTTAATTATACTGTTAATTACTATGTCATAAGTAGAGTTGCACAAGGGAAATCACATAAAAAAAATAAGGACAATGCTTGTTGTTGTTGAAGGGTTTGCATGTGAGATGTTGCATTTATACTAAGTCTAGCAAGTGCATTATAGGGAAATGATTGATGAATTAACCCAAATTGAATATGTATCTTTATCAATGACTAATTAAATGGAAAAAGTTAGGCCTAAAATTGAAAGCCTCATGCACAATTTTAAATCTAATTTCGATAAATAGGGAAAAGGAGAAAAAACCAAATCTGCATTGACATTGTAATTCATCAATTCCAGTTAAAGTGTACATGAAATTCAAAGTCCAGTGACATGGCAACTAAAGAGAGAGAGGAAAGAAAACTGATTCGAATCAGGCACTTATAAAACCACGCTTAATTAAAAACTCTGGTACAATAGCTCAGCTTCAATTGCCTTTACCTCTCTGCTATGTCTTTCCAGGTCCCAAATTATAAACAATCAAGATCATAGAAAAAAAAACTAAGAATTTTAAAGCCCATTCTATAGTTAAACCACAACAAAACAACATGCATGAGGAAAATAGGCTAAATTGGAAACATAATAATTAAAAATAAGTAAATGGTACCTTCAGAAACGAATTTATCGTAGTGGAGAGAGAGAACCAAATTGTGATAGAAAGGAATTGCTTTAGTTCGGGCTTGGTTGGGATTAACGTGAAGTTTGATTAGAATGTGCAGTATCAATAGTGGAGGCTAGGATTTTAGGGTTTTGTTTACTTAGCTTTGGCAGAGAAAGAGAACCGAGAAGAATAATGAGCGAATGACTTAAAAAAAAATTGGGTTCGATTTTGGTCTTAGGGTTAGGATAAAACAATGCATTTTACTTATCTTTATTTTTATCTAAGTGAAACGATTCCGTTTGAAATTGAAAATAATAAATTTACTTGTAAAATTTCAGGCAAAACCATTGTTTTACTGATTTATTAGTGTGAGTAACAAAAAGTCACAATGATTCTAATTTTAAACTTAAAAAAGCTTTCGCTTTCAAAGGTCTTTGGTTCGAATGTCAATTTGAAATGAGATACAAATTTTATTTTCTTTTAGGGTTATTATCATTTTACTACTTCAGGAATTGTCAAATATCAAATGATTACAAGAAGTATTGTCTCTTATCATTTAACTACTATATCTTTATAAAAATATCATTTTACTACTTTTCCGTTACAACCGTTAGTTGACCGTTAGTTGACCATTGGTTGACCAGTTAGTTGACTAACAAAATACTAATTTCACCCATCATGATTACAAAAAAATATTTGAAGCTTATTTACAAAATAAATTTGTAATATATTTATTAAAATGGATATAAAATGCCAACATAATTTTTTGCTAGAATTATGATATATGAATTACAAATTTATTTTATTATTTTTTTAATCATGACGGGTAAAATTGGTATTGTGTTAGTCAACTAACGGTCAACTAACAATTGTAACGGAAAAGTAGTAAAATGATATTTTTATAAAGATATAGTAGTAAAATGATAGGAGACAATACCTTTTGTAGTCATTTGATGTTTAACAATTCCTGAAGTAGTAAAATGATAATAACCCTTTCTTTTACTAGTACCTTAGTGTCACTAACAAAAAGTCTAATGGTCTTTTTCTTAAACTTAAATGCTTCGATATTGGAGATCCCTAGTTCGAGTTTCATCTGATATATGATTAGAATTATTTTATTTTTATTACTAATACTTTAGTGTTAGAGATTTTTTATGTCTAAATTTCACACAGCATAGTGTCATTAATTTGTGATACTTATGTGTTACACACGAAAAATGACCCATATGTATAAGTGTCAATAACAACCATTTTTCTAGTAGTGATAAATACAATATATTTTTAGCCCAAACTCTAGGAACTAAAGGGAATTCACCATACATGTTTTTATCTAAAGTTTTTGTATTTTCTAACCCTAGCTTAAAAGTTGTTGCTATAATTATAGAGAAGAATTCATTCGCATGGACGGGTCCAACACCAAGCATTAACATCACAGATCCGAAATTGATGTATGAGGGCGAGCGTCTAAAGTTAGAAAAATCGCTTACCCAGCTTTCCATTAAAAAAAAAGAAATGAAGATTCTGCCCTACTCCTTGAGGCTTTGGTACGATTCTATTCCTCCCATAAGCTGTTGATCTCGGAATCACTGTTAAAAAAAAATTAGAGAATGACATTTACGGACAACTGAGCATAGAATCAACAATTGGGATTTGACTAGGACCCATGTTAAACAAATTCTGATCGTTGATTCATTACTTAGCAACAGTTCAACTAAGTAGTGGATCCTGGTTCTACATTTAAACCCTAATTTTTTCATTTTTTCAAACCTAGGTCCTTAATTAAATTACTTACAGATTAAATCATGACGTTAAACACCAATAGTTAAATTAAACACACTTTTTACTTTTAAACACTCTTTTTACTTTATTTCGCTAATATACTCTTGCTGCTAATCTAATGCGATATTTTTTGGAAGGAAAGGTTTGTATGTTTAAAAGACAGCCCCGTTCAATGGCATCTTTAGTGAAATCAGGAGGTCAAGGGCTCAACTAGGTACTTCAAGCAACATCAGACCAACTCAACCATCCAATTATTAATTTTTATTACTATTATTATGATTGATACAAACTGACTCTATCTCTTTCGTTTTTTTCTTAATTATAGGATACGCTATCCAAAATGCGTTTAAGTTTTGATGACACCATTAACTAATTATGGAATGTTTGAGGTAGATATGTGGCCTCAAATTCAAAATTTGCCAGCAGATGTAATTTCCCGGACAGCATTCGGCCGCAACCATCGAGATGGAAGCAAAAAATTTGGAATATTAAAAGAACAAAGCCATCTTTTCACTGAGGTGTACCATCTCCATCACATCCCAGGATGGAGGTAATTCTTGATTCTTACCGACTTGAAATTTCCACCTTCTTACATTGATTTGATTATTAATACAAATTCGTCAGGAGGGGAAAAAAAAGCATATTCAGTTTTTCTTTAAAAATTAAAGCATAATTAATTGAAAAAAATGCTACATAACAGACTCTATTTATACGAATTGATGTGAAATGAAAACACTGGACGAGTAAAAAATATAAATAAATGAAATATGTAAAAAGAGATGATGCACGGTGGCCACTGGCCAGGACATGATACATGTATAACAAGAAGATTCGATTGTAATTATGGGATAAGGATTTTCTCATGTTTTGATATTTTATTTAGGCAAATACAATATGTGATTGGTAGTTGGTAAATGATAAAATAATAATAAATAGGGAAAAGGACAACTAAATCCCATAATTTAGGAAAATGGTAATAGAATCTCAAGTTTTCAATAGAGAATATTAAAATCCTTTTTTTCACCATAATACCGTTTGAAATATAGTAATTAAAATATATACTTTCAAATTTTTTGATAGATATAACTATGATATAAATAATATAATATTTCTCTTAAAATTTTCTAATAAGTACAAATATAATATAAATAATATATTCAATCTAGTAGACTAATAATTTTAATATAATTTCTAATATTTAAAATATAAATAACTCATGAAGAAGCAACCAGAATTTTTGACTGATTTTCGGCCAATTTCCCTCTGTAATGTTCTTTATAAAATTGTAGCTAAGATGATTGCTAACCGATTGAAGCTGGTTTTAGAATCGATAATCTCAAATTCTCAGAGTGCATTTGTTCCTGGTAGAGCTATTTCAGATAATGTGCTGATCTCGGCTGAGATAATGCATTTTCTTAAAAGAAAGCGACAAGGTAAAGACGGAATTGCTGCTTTAAAAATCGACATGTCCAAGGCATATGATCGGATTGAATGGGGATTTCTTAGATCAATCTTGTTGAAGTTGGGTTTTGCAGTTGATTGGGTTAATCTTATTATGGTTTGTGTCACTACAGTTACTTATAAGATTACTCGGGCGGATGTGGAGATGTGCCCTATTGTGCCCAGTCGAGGTCTGAGACAAGGAGATCCGTTGTCACCATATCTTTTTATCATTTGTGCAGAGGGGCTGAGTTTATTGATAAATCATTATGAGAAGGCAGGAATGCTCCATGGGGTTCGGGTTGCTAGAGGTGCCCCTTTTGTTACTCACCTATTTTTTGCTGACGACTGTTTTCTTTTCTTTAAAGCCAATGCTCAGGAGGCACATTCAGTACAAAACATTCTGACCATTTATGAAGCAGCTTCGGGGCAGCAGGTGAACTATAATAAATCGTCCATCTCTTTTAGTAGAAATGTGGCTGAGGATACCATCTCTTCTATTTCCGGGCAGCTTGGAGTTGTAGCTACCTTAAATCATGGAACGTATCTTGGCTTACCATCCTCCATTGGCCGCAGGAAGATTGATATCTTCAGGTATATCAGGGACAAAGTATGGCAGCGTATTCAAGGGTGGCACCAGAAACTCCTCTCTAGAGCCGAAAGGAAATTTTGATTAAAACGGTGGCACAAGCTATGCCGAATTATGCTATGAATGTGTATCTCCTTCCTCTAGATCTTTGCCGAGAGCTTGAAAGGATGATGAATTCCTTTTGGTGGGGCAACAAAAGATATGGAAGTGGTGGAATTAATTGGATGCAGTGGGGTCGGCTTTGTAAACCAAAAGCTTACGGTGGTCTTGGATTTAAACATCTTCATGAGTTTAATGTTGCTATGCTAGGCAGACAAGGCTGGAGGCTGCTCACAAATCCAAGTTCGCTTGTTGGCCGAATTTTTAAAGCTAGATATTATCCTACTGTATGTTTCACTAAAGCTAAGTTGGGGAGCAATCCGAGTTATGCATGGAGGTCGATTTTGGCTGCACAGCAGATATTAGTCCAAGGGAGTCGGATTCAAATTGGGAATGGGCAGAGCATTACAATTGGCTCGGCACCCTGGCTGCCTGATCGGGAGAGTGGCTTCATCACAACCAATCTTCCAGAGACTTTAGCATCAGCTCCCGTGAGCAGTCTTATGGTTCCTAATCACCGACAATGGGATTTGGATCTGGTGAATGATGTGTTCAACAGACGCGATCGAGATTGTATACTCAGAATTCCTCTCAGTTCTCAGCGCGACTGTGATACTTGGTATTGGCTTCCTGACTCAAATGGAGTATACACTGTTCGAAGTTGCTATAGATGGATGGAGTATATCTCTGAGCCGCCTAGTAGTAAAGTCTGGCGGAAGCTTTGGAAGCTGCCTTTGCCTGCTAAAGTCAAGAACTTTCTGTGGCGTGCTGTGGCAAATGTGGTTCCCACTGCTGACAATCTTCTCATTCGTCGAGTTGAGGTACACCCTTACTGCACCATATGCAATGCATCTCCTGAGACAATTTATCATGTCTTAGTTGATTGCCCTTTTGCCAAACATTGTTGGATGGTTTCTTTGGTTGGTTTTGCTGGAAGTTTTGTTAGTTTTGGGGCTTGGTTGGAAGCTCTTTTTTCTCGCTGCAGTGCTGGTGATTGTTGTCTTGCTGCAATGGTTTGTTGGGGTCTTTGGCAGAATCGGAACAATAAGGTTTGGAGGAATGTTGTTGGCAGAGTGCCTCAAGTACTAAACAAAGCTGGCCAGGAGTTATTTCTTTGGCAAAAGGCTCGCCAATCTAGTTATTTTCCTCAGGTATCTGCAGATTCAAATCTTGGCTCTATTTGCTGGATTCGTCCTCGGCTTGGATGGTTTAAATGTAATGTGGACGCTGCAACTTCCCGAGCTAATACTAAGATTAGCTATGGCGCGGTTATCCGGTCCTCTGAGGGTCATTTTCTTGCTGCCAAGTCTGATTCTTTGCCTGGAAATTTTGAACCTCGTGAGGCGGAGGCGTTGGGTGTGCGTGAGGTCTTGAGCTGGCTTAAGAACACACAATATTTCCCTATCATTATTGAAATTGATTGTCTACAAGTATTTAATGCTTTGCTTGATCCCAATGATTATCTAAATGGGTTTGGTCTTGTTATTTCCGATTGTAGAGCTTTAGCTCATTGTTTAAGAGAGGTGACATTCTCTTTTGTTAGGCGATCTGCGAACACCGCTGCCCATACAGTTGCTAGGGTGGGGTGTTCTTTGTCAGGTCCGGGTGAGTGGAGATTTGTTCCGCCACCCTGGTTAATTCCTCATTTGTCTGCTTAATGAATTTTTTTCTTTCCTTCAAAAAAAAAATAATTTTAGAAATATAAGTTATTACATTTATTTTAACAATATATTTGTATTTATTATAAAGATCTTAAATAAATCTTTAAGTTAAATAGATTATATAATTAATAAAATATACCACATGTATTAGTAATTCTAAAATTATTTTGTATAATATTCAGCATACTAAATTTTTATATTTATTTTAATATTGTATTTCTATTTATTATAAAATTAAAATATGTTTAGTAAATTATAAAATATTAAAATATTTTTTAGATATTGAAATTATTTAAAATGTCTATATTATTACATTTATTTTAATATAATATTTCAATTTATTATAAAATATTGGAGCTAATTTTTTTTTAATTTAATAGAGCCAAATGATAATATGGTTTAGAGATCTCAATTCTACGTGGGCATTCGATCCGAACAAGTATCAACAATAAAAGATTCAATTTTTATTGTTTTATTGGGTGCGGGTATGAGTACGGGTAAGAATTTATCTTCTGTTTAATTAACGGATATGAATTTGATAAATTATTTCATTAATTATCTCCTTAGTATCTAAACCCGGCTCTTTTGAGTATACAAACAAACTTATTATGTTTATATTTGTACTACATTCATTATAATTAAACCTAATAAATTATTTTTAATTGAATCAATTTAGTTACATACTTTCACAACATTGTAATGCAATATTGATCCTTAAAAAAAAAAAAAAAGAACACTAACAGTCTGCACAATTATTTTATGACAGGATTTTTTATGAAAATTTTCCTGCATTCTCTCATAACGTGATATGCGTAAGATTGAGCACAACATTACATAGGTCGTTTAAGATATGATATATTGATGTTAATTTTTAACTATTTCTATGCATGTGATGTAAACAATGTAAAATATTCAAATTTATTTGGTTGAGTTGGTGTTATATTTACATCATAAATTATGTATACATTTATATAATAAATTTTGAAGAAGCGAATGGCGAGAGTTACCTGCAAAATCCATTAAAAGCCGTACCCTAATGGGTATGGTACTACTAAAAATTTAATAGGTAATTAACAGGTACGGTATTCAGAAACTTCGCGCCCGGATACGGGTCTACAAATATCACTAGCCATTCGAACCCACCTCGTTTAAATTTCTAGGGAAAACTTACAAATCTCTGTAACCATTTTATTAAATCTTGTGGCTATAACTAACCATTTCCCTAATAAATAAGTAAATCTTGAGTCTTGGCCACATACATAGATAAAATACATTTATATGAGCTTATATATACCCAAATCATGAAAGATGATAATTAGCCGTTGTTAGTTAGGCTTATTTTGATGAACAATATTATTTAATTTGTAACCACATCCTTTAGTCATTTATTTTTGTTAATTTTTTTAATAAGTCAAGAGTATCTTCGAAAAACTCATCGAATTTTATTTTTTAAAATTTAATTAGTTATCTATGTAGTAAATAAAAGAGAAAAAAAAATTCTATTCCAAAAAACTCTTCAAATAGAAATAATTTTATATATTTTAATCAAATTCTTCCCTCACAAAATTTAATTACCCTCCATTTTTCAATAACATATTTATAATACTTTTCTGTCTTCAATAATGACAATATAAAAATGAATATAAATTATTTAAAAGGGGTCCAACTACTATGCAATTGTGACCTGATTCTCCATTTTTCATCTTTTTGTGATCCAACCATTAAATTCAACCTAAGAGTTACAAAAACTATTCCAACAGTAAAGATTTAATTACTTGGTTATTAACGTTGCAGCCTCTCATTTTTTCTGAAAATTATATATTTTAAAATTTTTACACAAAAGTTCATTAAAATATTCTATTATCTTTATATAGATAAAGGGTAATTTAGTAAATGACCATAATTAAGTATTAAAAATATGTATGGATTATTTTAACATGCTAAAATACTCTCCACATCCATTTACTTAAAATACCAATTAGATTACAATATTGTTATCTTGTGTTTAGTTTAATACAAGATTGGACAAAGTTTTATATAAGTTTTGACAAAATTAAAATGAAAAATAAATAAATATTAAATAAGTACTTGAACGGTTTTAAGTTTCATTATAGAGTTTATAAATGCTATTTTCAAAATAATAGATTTCTAAATGCAAACTTGAAATTATGTAAAATTACTCATACCTTATCACATATATAGAGCTAATATAATATTAAAAAACTAATCTCAATTATTTACTTAAAGTGAAAAAAATAAATTGTATAATATTTAGTCTATTACTTAAATTTAAAGTTGTAAAGACTGAAACTTAAATTTAAAATCGTAAAGAATGAATAATAACTTAAATTAATGGATTATGGGAGACTTATCTTTCAAAAAAAAAATTAAGTTAACTAACTTTTAAGATAAAAATTTTAGTGTAAAAAATTTATCTTAGACATCTCGTTAAGGTAAAAATATCATTATCACATGAAAATTTGGTAGGTCCAAGCTATGTTATTCTTAGTTTACTTATTTATGACAAACACTATATTAGGATTAAATTTAGTAAATTAAGTCATCCCACGATCTTTAACCACATTGAGCAGATTTTAATTGTTTATATCTTATCATAGAAAGTAAGATGCTGCTCCTTTCTTATTACATTAGTAAAGAAGAAAACATAAACACAATAGATATCTTCTAAGAGAATGCAAGCATTATTTTTACGAGGTTTTGTGTTTAAGAAATTAATCTAATTTGTGTGATTAAAAATCTCTCTATTCTTTATATTTCAGAAGAATTATACATTTGAGAATGAATAAATTAAGATTTAAAGAAGGATAGATTGATTGAGAATGAGATAGAGATAATAAAAAAAAATTTTAAGCATTTTAAAATTAGTATATTTTAATTGGGGCTTATTATATAAAATTATTGAAACTTATAATTTTTATTATTTACAAAAAATAGAAACGACTGCTGAAGAAAATGTCAAATAAATTTTTTAGAATTTTAAAATTATTATATTTTAATTATGGATTATCATATAAGATTTTTAAACTTATAGTTTTTATTATCTATATAAAACAATAGGGCTGCTAAAGAAAATGTCAAAATTGAGTGTTTTGTACAACAGGGGCAACTAATTTTGTCCTATTTGAAGAGGAAGAAGTCACTCTTCAATATTGAAACTAGAGAAAGACAATCTCATTTAAAAGCCTTTTAGAATTTTTAATTCTAATGTGGCTTTTTGAAATAAAAAGTGAATTCTCATTTAAAGAGTCTTCGGACATGCATTAAGTAGTGTTGTTATTGTATACAAATCAATAACCACATCACTTAGGATCTAAATACTGGGATACAACTTGGAAAGTCTTGCATATGGCAGTTTCGTTCTTAGTCAATAATAAGGTTAAAAATCTCAATATTTAAGTCTCAATTAATGTGATATTTTTCTACTGGATAGTAGAATTATAGTTTTAGAAGTAATGAAATTCATGACAATTTTACAATTTGAGGTGGTCAGGGGAGAGCAGCCGCTAACACCACGCATGCTCATTGTGAGCTATACTGGGAGGTGTCTTGCATTATACAAGGTTGCTAAGTAGTGACATGAGCAACCAGATATAGCACGGACATACCGCAACAACGCAACAAAGCAACTAAGTAGATGAACAAATTGGCAAACAACAAGCATAGATATGTAGAGTTCAATATGAGAAACTTAATCTAGTTAAGATCCTTTCGTCACAACACAAGTCTACCCACTTGCTATAAAAATGTCTTGTTTGGTGGTACGAGGGGCCATTTCTTATTATTAAGAGAGTCGGCAATGTATCATAAAAGCTAGAGTTGCCCTTTTATTTCAAACTTCATCTAGTTTTCCATATGAGTTGTTTGAAGCTGCACCATAGAGACAAAGAAGATTTGAAGTAGGGAGAGTGCAAGTAGGGAGTATTTTAGTTGATCGAATAATTCGAAAAAATAGTTTTCTGCCATGCCAAGAATACTTCGTCAAGTAGAAGGGATTATACCTGAAAGCGAAGAAAGTTAGGAGCCCACAAACAACTTGTGAGTTCCACGATAAGATCAAAGACTTCCACATTGAGTCGATAAGGACGTCTATAGATTAGGTGAGGAAAAATATAATGCCCCAAGCATTTCAGTAATCCTTGATGTGTGCCACCACCCATGAAAGTTCCCATAGAGGATCTTTACACTTATGTAGTGCTTGTGGTAGCTTATATATAGTTCTATGTAATTAATGAGACATTTTCTTATACTCTATAAATAGGAGGGGTCTCATTTGGCTCAACACACACATTACGTAAAACATTGTAACCTTTTCTTTGAATAATGGAGTTATTTCCACCTATCTTGAGCGATTTTGAGTGAGTAATCTTTCATACTTTCAAATACAGTAATGTTGTGAGTAAGTAAGGCTGACTTAGGGTTAAGAGAGTAAGATTCGATGTCTAAGGTCGCAAGATTCAACAATAGATCAAGCGGGTCGTGAGATTAGGCTTCATTTGTGGCCTTATGCCAAGCCGTGGTAGCAACATAGGTGTGCTTGTAGGCAAGCATCAAAGTAAGGTAAGACTGACACGTAGACTGGGGCAAGCCAAGAAGCATATTCTATGGGACAAGTGTAGGGAGTACAAGATGTTAGCCTATATGGTTATAAATATTGATTTTGATGATAACAAACCATATGTGTTGATTAAAGAAAATTGAGAGTAGTTAAAATAAAGATTTATATATTGTGCTTTTAAAATAAGAAAATAATTTTATGGAGTTAAGTTATGTTTCAAATTAGTGAGCCAAAATGAAAGAATTTTACAATCTTTGATTTTAATCAATATTGTTTTGAATTTCGGATTTGGACCTATTTAAAAATATTTAAATATTTTGAAAAATTCTATAATTTTACATAGTTTGGACGATATCATAATTTCAAAAAGTTTTGGGATTCACATAGAAATTCTGAAATTGGACTTTTTTACAAAGTTTATAACGTCTTGGGTCATAGTACATTTATGGAAAGTTTTGGGGTCAAACTATAATTTTTAAAAATAGTGCACTGTACTGGTTACTGTAGCAAGCGACTAACTGGATGTGCTAATCGGCTAGTAGGATATTGGGCAGAAACTGTCCAGATAAAAAGTGGCTATTCGGATTTCGTAAGCGATAATTCAATTGTTGGACAACAAGCTTCTGTAGCATAAACGGTTATCCGGATATCATAAGCGGCATGCCAGATGTTTCAAAATTCAAATTTTTATCTTAACGGTAACATGCAAGCGGCTAACCGGATACCATAAACGGTAAGCCGATTATGAATAAAAAGTGAATAACGGCTAGTTTTGGAGCTCCAACTATAAAAACTCAAATCCAATTCATTTTTAAGCTCTCTAATAAGCATAAACAAAAAGCATACAACATATCTTGAGCTCTCAATTCAAAAATCATTATTCTTTGAATCATCTTCGTTCTTCAATTTGTTCATCTACTCTTCAAGAGAGTTTTTGTTATAATTTTCAATTTCTCATCAAATTTGTGAGTGTTTGAGTGTGTGAGATACTTGAGTGAAGAGATTGGGAGATAATCTCTTTGTTGTAAAGGTTCATTGACACCTTGGAGTCAATTATAAGCATTTTAAGCCTTGGAAGGTTTGGATAGTGAAAACCTCAAGCTTGGATTACTTAGAGGCATGGACATAGATGGGGATTGCCGAACCACATAAAATTTCATGTGTTTGTTTCTCTTCTCTCTTACTCATTTATTATTGTACTTTGATTGAACTTATTGCTTTCGAATTTATTAAGGCTTTAGATTGGATTGTTGTGTAATTTTGTTAGGATAATTTTTAAAATACCAATTCACCCCCTTATGTTACACACTTGTATTTCATTTGGTATCAGAGCAAAGTGCTCTTGTTTAGACTTAACCGTCTAGAACTAAAAATCAATGGCAACTCATAATGATTTTACATTTAGGGAAGGACAATCCACCACTAGACCACCCTATTTTGATGGAAACGATTACCCGTATTGGAAAACTAGGATAAAAATTTACTTGCAAGCTTTAGATTATGAAATTTGGGAAATCGTTAATGATGGTCCTTTCATGCCTTTGACAAAAAACGAAGTCGAGGAAGATATTCCAAAACCTTCATGGAAATGGAATGAATTGGAAAAGAGAAAGTCTTCTTTAAATTCCAAAGCTATGAATGCCTTATTTTGTGCACTAGATAAGAAAGAGTTTCATAGAGTGTCTAATTGTGAAATTGCTAATGAAATTTAGCATAAACTTAAAGTTGTTTATGAAGGCACTAATCAAGTGAAAGAGTTAAAAATTAGTAGATACACTCGACAATAAGAATTGTTCCAAATGGAACAAAATGAGAGTGTATATTCTATGTATACTAGATTTACGGACATATTGAACACTCTAGAAGCCCTAGGAAAAACTTTTTCTAATAGCGAGAAAGTTAAAAAAATCATTAGGCCACTACCTAAGGAATGGAGACCAAAAATGACTGCCATTGTGGAAGCCAAAGATTTAAATGTCTTACCTATTGATGATTTAATTGGCTCCCTCATTTCATATCGAGAGGATTTGGCAGCAGAAAAAGGGCATGAGGAAAAAAAGAAAAGCATTGCTCTCAAAGCCTCAAAATGTGAGAGTGATGAGGAAAGCGAGATGAATGATGAAGAGTTAGCAATGTTGGCTAGAAGATTCATAAAATTTTACAAGAAGAATAATGAGCAAAGAAAATTTAGAGGTTACAAGAATAAAAAGGAGAAGAAAGAGCCAATCACTTGCTATGAATGCAAAAAGTCCGGACACATATGACCGGAATGTCCTCTCCTCAAAAAATTCAAGAAGAAAGCTATAGTGGCCACGTGGGATGATAACGATAAGGAAACAAGTGATGAGGAAGAATAACAAGAAATGACAAATTCAGCTCTCATGGCCCTTGGAGAAGAATCATGTGAAGAACTTGATGAGGTAAACGATCTTCCTATATATGATAAATTATATGATGCCTTTAAAGATTTGCATGATGAATTGATGAAAATAGATAAAAAGAATGTTTGCCTTAAAAAGAAAATGGTAGAGCTTAAAAATGAAAATGAATCATTTAGTACAAAGATTACATGCCTAGATTTAGAGAATAAAACATTGCATGATAGAGTTGCATTATTTAAGAATTCTAGCACTTCACATGAGCATTTAGAATCATATGTGAATGACTTGAAAAATGAAAATGAAATGCTTAGAAAGAAGAGCAATGAACAAAATGAAATTGTGCTAAAATTCACAAATGGACAAAAGATGTTGGATAACTTGCTAAACTCCTAAAAATGTGTGTTTAACAAAAGAGGTCTTAGTTATAAGCCTAATTTGAAGCAAAAGTATTATAAGAACTACTTTGTGAAGAATACATCTATTAACAATCAAGTTGTATGTCCTTATTGTAATCACTGATCATATGAAAAATAGATGTCCAGTAAAGAGAAATGCATATTATGGCGTGAACAGTGTTTGGGTTCCAAAAGGACCCATTGCTAACTCTCAAGGACCCAAAAAGATTTGGGTACCTAAAACTTGAGACTTTCTCTGCAAGGCTTGAAGAAAAAGAAGAAGAAGAATAAGTGGTACTTGGACAGTGGTTGTTCAAGACACATGACAGGGAATTATTCTTGGTTTTCAAGTTTTACCAAGATCGAAAATGGTCTAGATGTATCATTTGGAGATACTTCAAAAGGAAAAATCATTGGCATTGGTAATGTTAGTAATGCAGCCTCCACTCTCATTGAAAATGTATGTTTGGTTGAAAACTTGAAACACAATCTTCTTCGCATTAGTCAATTATGTGATAAAGGATATAGAGTTATCTTTGATGAATTAAAATGTGTTATTGAGAATGCATGTGATGGGAAGGTTTTGTTTGTAGGAAATAGATGTGTTAATTTCTATACCATCAATATAGATTGTGCATCTACAAACGTTAAATGTTTCTCCGCATTGAATGATGATGGTTGGTTATGGCCTAAAAGACTAGGTCATGCAAACATGGATTTGATCTCAAAAATTTCGAAAAATGATTTGGTTAAAGGTCTTCCAAAAATTAGTTTTCAAAAAGATAAAAACTTGTGAAGCTTGCCAATTTGGAAAATAAATCAAAACTTCTTTTAAAAGTAAGAAAAATATCTTTACTTCAAAACCTCTTCAATTACTTCACATAGATTTGTTTGGACCTTTTAGATATGCTAGTTTAAATAAAAGATATTATGCTTTTTTAATTGTGGATGATTATTCTATATTCACATGAGTATTATTCTTAGCTAATAAGGATGACACATTTAGAGTTTTCTGCAAAAAGGTTCAAAATGAAAAAGGATGTAGTATTTCTTGTATTAAAAGTGATCATGGTGGAGAATTTGAAAATTTTGCATTTGAGAACTTTTGTAATGAGTTTGACATTGAGCATCAATTTTAATCACCTAGAACTCTTCAACAAAATAGAGTTGTAGAGAGAAAGAATAGGTCTATTCAAGAAATAGCCAGGACCATGATAAATGAAAACTCTTTGCCAAAATATTTTTGGGCCGAAGCCATTAACACCACTTGTTATGTTTTGAATCTTGTGTTGATTAGACATAATCTTAATAAAACTGCATATGAGCTTTGGAAAGATAGAAAATCTAACATTGGCTATTTCAAAGTTTTTGGATGCAAATGTTTTGTTTTGAACACAAAAGATAATCTAGGTAAATTTGATCCAAAATCAGATGTTGGAATTTTTCTTGGATATTCAAACACAAGCAAAGTTATAGAGTATATAATAAAAGAACTTTGGTTGTGGAAGAGTCTATGCACGTTATATTTGATAAGTCTAACTTCTCCTCTGTGGAGAAAGGAGTTGATAATAATGCGAAAGAACAACAACAAGAAGAATCATCAAATGACAACCAAAAGAATGCACCTCATGGAATTTAAAAAGAGCATCTTGAAGAAACAAATGCAAAGCAAAATAAAGGTACTTCTCAAACACTCCCTAAAAAATGGAGGTATGTTTCTTCTCACCTTAAGGATGTAATTTTAGGAGATCTCTCACGAGGTGTTACAACTAGATCATCACTTAGGAACACACATGAGCATACTGCATTTATTTCTCAAATTGAACCAAAATCCTTTGCGGATGTGGAAAATGATGAATCTTGGGTTATGGCAATGAAAGAAGAGTTGAATCAATTTGAGAGAAACAATGTGTGGGAATTAGTTCCTAATCTAGAACATCAATCCATTATAGGCACTAAATGGATATTTAGAAACAAAATGGATGAATCCGGTATGATTGTAAGAAATAAAGCTAGATTAGTTACTCAAGGTTACAACCAAGAAGAATGAATTGATTTTGATGAAACATTTGCACCTGTAGCAAGGTTAGAATCTATTAGGATGTTGTTAGCATATGCATGTCATAAGGATTTTATTTTATTCCAAATGGATGTCAAGAGTGCTTTCTTAAATGGTTATATTATGGAGGAAGTTTATGTGAAACAACCTCCTGGTTTTGAAAATGAAAAATTTTCAGATCATATGTATAAGTTATCTAAGGCTTTGTATGTACTTAAACAAGCATCTAGAGCATAGTATGATAGGCTTCAAAATTTCTTATTAGATAACAATTTTTCAATGAGAAAAGCGGACACAACTTTATTTGTTAAGCATAAGAATCAAGATATACTTATTGTTCAAATTTATGTTGATGATATTATTTTTGGTTCTACTAATGAGTTGTTGTGTAAAGAATTTTCATCTTGTATGAGGAAAGAATTTGAGATGAGTATGATGGGAGAGTTGAAGTACTTCCTTGAACTCCAAATCAAATAAAACGAGGAAGGAATTTTCATAAATCAAGCCACGTACGTGAAAGATCTACTCAAAAAATTTGGCTATGATAATAGAATGGCAAAATACACTCCAATGAGTACTACAATCAAGCTGGACAAAGATGAGAAAGGTAAGGAAGTTGATATCAAGACGTATCGAGGTATCTTACTCTATTTGACTGCTAGTAGGCCCGATATTATGTTTAGTGTATGCTTGTGTGCTAGATTTCAATCTTGTCCTAAAGAGTCACACATGCTTGCTGTCAAACGAATTTTTCGTTATTTGATTGGCACCATTAATCTTGGCCTTTGGTATCCTAGGGGAACTCATATTGACTTAACTTGCTATTCGGATACCGATTTTGCCGGATATAAGGTTGATAGGAAAAGTAGTAGTGGAACATGTCACTTCTTAGGCCATTCACTTGTCTCTTGGTTTAGTAAGAAACAAAACTCGGTTGCGCTTTCAATTACCGAGGCCAAATATATGGCCGCTGGTAGTTGTTGTGCATAAATTCTTTGGATGAAACAAACCCTTAGAGACTATGGTATTAATCTTGATCAAATACCTATTTTGAGTAACAATACTAGTGCTATTAATCTATACAAGAATCCCATTCAACATTCTAGAACTAAGCACATAAAAATTAGACATACTTTCTTAGAGATCATGTTCAAAAAGGAGATGTTGTGATTAAATTTGTTTCAACTAAAAATCAACTTGCGGATATCTTTACAAAACCTCTTGGTGAAAAGCAATTCATAAAGATAAGACATGAGCTTGGAATGATGAATGTTCATCTTGAATTATGTTTAATTGATTAAGTTGATACGTTTGTTCTTGTATGTATTTATATTTCATTTATTTTTTAAATGGCTTATTAAAAAGTTTTAAATCACAAAATGATTTAAAATTGATTAATTTTTAAGCCAAAAATAAATTAGTGTATAAAACAAGTATAAGAGCTTGCCAAAATTCAATAAAAGGCAAAAAGATTTCCTAGTCTAAACTGGTATACTGATTTCTCTCAACCAGAAAACCGTTTTCTCATTGATTGCTCTCGGGTCAAATTTCGGATAATCGGATTTAGCAAACTGGTAAGCCATATTAGCTTTGGTTGCTCTCAGGACAATTTCGGATAACTGGATTCATTAAACAAGTAATCCAAAAAAGCTTTGAAATATTTTTAGAAGAAAACCGGTCAACCGGTTATAAAAACCAAAAAGCCAAATGCATTTTGGAGCTTACTGGACAAAACTCGGTCATCCACTTATGCAATCCAAAAAGCTGGATTTTCAAAACACATTCTCTACCTCTAAACCAGATAGCCGGTTCTTCAAACCGGTAAGCCAGTTACGGGTCTTTTGTCTCTATACACTAACCGGCTAATCGATTAATGAAATCTGGAAAATCCGGATGTGTGTAAATAGGTTTCTGGAACAAAACCGGATAACTGATTAAGGATATCCAGTTAACCGGATTCGAAAGGCAACTCACTGCCCACTAACCGGCTAACAGGTTAGTGAAATCTGATTATCCGGATTCGCGTGTTTAGGTTGTTGCTCATCTTCTTTTTCTTTTTCGGTAAACCGGTTAGCCATCTCTCTATCAACCCGTTTCTTCATTTCTCTTTCTCACTCCAAAATCCATCATTTTTCACTTGTTTTTTTTACCTAAATTGATCCATACAAATTGTTTCATATCCAATCTTCTGTCTAAAATCATCTTTAAAACTCATTTTAGACCTTAAAATCCCTAGATCCGAAATTTATCCTAGGTTTTTAAAGAAATTTTCTCTCTCTAGATTTCTTCCTATTAAGTTGTTTTTTAACTAAATTGCCTCTCAAAATCACTGTCAATTCTCATCATCTTCTTTCTAATTACTTCATTCAACTTCAAATCAACCAAAATCACCATGTCAAGTTCGTGGCCGATTCGTGGAAAAGGAAAAGAATCGGTTCAGCCCTTCAAAAGGCCATGGCAAGCTGGAGGTTCTTCCACACAATCCACCTTTGAGTCCACACATTTTCGGAATATCAAACATTTAACTAAATAGTTTCATCAAAGCTTCAGGACTCGTGAGGTACTCAACACATTTTATGTTTTACAACTCGATTGGCTTCATAGTCTTTATAGTAGTCATAGAAATTTATTTTAATTGTTAGGTGATGTTGGTTGGATTAATGCACTTATGATTGACGAAAATGTTTATTCCAACTTGGTGAAAATGTTTTACTCGAATATGGATGTTTCCAAGGAGAATAAGACTCGAGTAATCACCAATGTCGAAGGAGTTATGATTGATTTTAATGTCTCCCTATTAAACTCTATCCTAGGATCATCCGATTTTGGTCTAGAAATTTTTTCGACTAGTAAATCTCCCAAAATTTATAGTTATGTTCATGTTGATGTCGTTCGAAATATATGTCGATGTAATGACCTTTCTGTTCATGACTGTACCATTCATTTCCGTACTCAATGTCTTTGTCTTCAAATTCGTATTTTGCTTCGCTTTATTCAGTCTATTGTTCTTCCTAAATCAGGGCATTTGGATGAGGTTTCCCACGTAGACGTTGCTTTGATTGATTGTATTCTTAGACGTCGTTCGGTTAACTTGGGATATACCATCATCCGAACCATGTTGACCATACCTAGCTTGATTACCCGTTCCCTTCCGTATGGTCATTTCATTACCTAAATCCTTAAATACTTTGAGGTTCTGATTAATGAACCATCATGTAGACCGTCTAAGGGTATAGAGGATGACGCTGTTTTTGGCATAGGTTTTGAGTGGAGTGATGGCACTTAGGTCAAGTTTACTGAAAAAATGTACACTTTCCTTGCACCGAGTAATGATCGGCAACTCAACGATGTGGTTCCTGTTGATCAACTCCCTGATTTCTCGCTTCTGTTTCGAGGCCAACGTCGACGTCGAGATCCTCCCATGATTGCCTCTGCTCCTGATGCTTCTGCATCCGCTACATCACCTCCAGCGCCTCCTGAGTTTCAGCAGTAGCTTATTCACGGCCAGCGCCTCATGAGTTTCAGCAGTAGCTTATTCACGGCCAGCGCCTCCTCTTTGAGCATTTTGGGTATCCATTTCCACCTCCATCACCACTATCCTCACCACCTCAGTAGTCTTTTATGCTTGTATTTGAACACACCAACATGTCATGCTTTATTTTTCTTTTATGTTGCATTTGGTTTACATGGATGGTTGTTATAACTTTGGATTATGCATTTGTTTTGGATGATATGCATTTGCTTTGATTGCTTATTATGTTCTTTCCTTATGTTTTGGCTATTTTTGAACTAATGTGCCTGTATTGAGTTTTTGATGATTGGTAGGGGGGAGCTTTTATTCTTTTTTATGATGAAAGGGGAAATTTAAGAAATTTATTTGTTATGAAAAATATTGATATGCATTTATGCAGGGGGAGTCTTTTAAATCTTTTTGAAATTATTTTTTAACCTTGGATTGATTAAGAGGAGTTTTTCATAACTAAATCAATTTTCTATAATGTGTTTTGTCATCATCAAAAAGGGGGAGATTGTTAGCCTATATGGCTATAAATATTGATTTTCATGATAACAAAACACATGTGTTGATTAAACAAAATTGAGAGTTGTTAAAATAAAATCTTATATATTGTGCTTTTAAAATAAGAAAATAATTTTATGGAGTTAAGTTATTTTTCAAAATTGTGAGCCAAAATGAAAGAATTTTACAATCTTTGATTTTAATCAATATTGTTATGAATTTCAGATTTAGACCTATTTGGAAATATTTAAATATTTTGGGTCATTCTATAATTTTGCATAGTTTGGACGATATCATAATTTCAAAAAGTTTTGGGATTCACAAAGTATTATTTAGAAATTCTAAAATTGGAATTATTTGCAAAAGTTTATAACATTTTGGGCCATAATACAGTTATAGAAAGTTTTGGCGTCAAATTATAATTTTAAAAAATAATGCACTGTATTGGTTACTGTAGCAAGCGGCTAAGCGGATGTGCTAAGCGGCTAGCCGGATATTGGGCAAAAACTCTCCGGATGAAAAGCGGCTATCCGAATTTCTTAAGCGGTAATCTGGTTGTTGACAGCTAGTTTCTGGAGCATAAACGACTATCCGGATATTGTAAGCAGCATACCGGATGTTCTAAAATTCAAATTTTTACCTTAATAGTAACATGCAAGCGGCTAACCGGATACCATAAACGGTAAGCCGGTTATGAGTAAAAAATGAATAACTGCTAGTTTTTGAGCTCCAACTATAAAAACTCAAGTCCAATTCATTTTTAAGATCTCTAGCAAGCATAAACAAAAAGCATACAACATATCTTGAGCTCTCAATTCGTAAATCATTATTCTTTGAATTATCTTCGTTCTTCAATTTGTTCATCTACTCTTCAAGAGAGTTTTTATTGTAATTTTCAATTCCTCATCAAATTTGTGAGTGTTTGAGTGTGTGAGACACTTAAGTGAAGAGATTAAGAGATAATCTCTTTGTTGTAAAGGTTCATTGACACCTTGAAGTCAATTGTACGCATTTTAAGCCTTGGAAGGCTTGGATAGTGAAAACTTCAAGCTTGGATCGCTTGGAGGCGTGGACGTGGGTGGGGATTGCCAAATCACGTAATATTTCGTGTGTTTGTTTCTCTTCTCTCTTACTCATTTATTATTGTGCTTTGATTGAACTTATTGCTTTCAAATTTATTAAGGCTTTAGATTGGATTGTTGTGTGATTTTGTTAGGATAATTTTTAAAATACCAATTCACTCACCTCTTGGGTTGCACACTTGTATTTCACAAGACAGAGCGCTTAAAAACGTTTATAGACATGCAGGTGCACGAGTGCGGGATGCATGGGGCACGCTGGCACCGCACACATAGGGCACGCAATACACATGGGCCAACGCAAGACAAAATGTTAGATGGTGCGAGGAGTAGTGTAATTGTGTGCAGGGGTAGCGCACAAGCATGTAGCACAGTGGGGGATGCACGAGGGCTAAACTATGCGATGATGAGAGGCATTCACATATGGCCTATGTGCGGATTGTGGCAATTGATTGTAGAGCATATTGGCTACAAATTCTCAAAATATATGAGCCTAGAAACTGGGAAATGGGCAATGACGGTTACTCATCAAGAGATGAGTGTAGTGATGGTTTTACTCCATGATATCTTTGCTACTAGACTAAGTTGGCAGCAGTTGTTTTATTTAAAAGGAAATGGAAATATGCTTCTTTACAACATACTTAGTAGTATCTAAATTTTATGAGAAGCCCCCGCGCCACCTTGTTTTAGCAAATAGGGTTGTCATTTGAAACTTATATATATAGTGATAAGAATGTATGTTTTGAGGATCCTGGTTCTTGGCAGAAAGAGTAGTGTTCTTGAGCATACAAAGTCTTAAGCTATTTGCAATCTTTTTTTTATTTGTAAAAATAGAAAAGTTAGGAGTTGGGTTCTCCGTAAAAAGTAAACAATGTGTTTTCTTGCATGTTTCTATCCTTATTATTTTTGTTCTTTGCTGTTGGTGAGATTAATCTCTTGCGTAACCTCCATTAAGAGTCTTTGCATGCTTGTTGCTTTATTTACTTCCATTAGGCGTTGTTCAGTGGCTGACTAAGTGGAGACTTGGCCCCCTCATACGGGGTTGCCATATCTTTGAGATAAGCCCTAATGACAACTGGTATCAGAGTACCGTTGCTTCAATTTTAGAAGAAATTAGTATCAAAGCAAAGATTGTTTCAATTTTAGAATAAGTTAGTATCAAAATACACCGTTGGGTTTGTGGAACTCAGTTATAAAGTAAAGTTAGAATCGGTTGCGAGTGGCAATTGTTTGCAAGACTTGATTAAGATTAGCTTGTAGGCATCTAAGTCCGTGGTTTTAGGGAAGCTATGGTACAATAGTAAAGTTGTACAATTTTAAGGAAATTGACAATAGCAGAAACCAACATGAAGAGGGAGTCAACAAAGGACAAATTGGTGCGCTTAGAGGCAATTGTGGTTAGTTTACAACTTGACTTAAAAAGTTAGGCTAAGAACACAAAAATTAACTCAATCGAGATAACGAGTGTGAAACAACCTTGCAAGGTGTTTATGAATGAGTTTTTGAACATGCTGGATAAAGTGATAGAAGATTTTGTTGCATTAGCAGAGGTGCTAAGAGGCGACATTGGGGATCTTGAAAAAGAAGATTGGCTGCTGAAGTGACTAGCAAGCAACATTTCTCTTGCGAAGGATGGGCCTTCGAAAGTCAAGTTGCCCGAACTTAAGACTTATAATAAGACTCGAAATGCCAAAGTATTAGAGAATATTTTGTGGGATATGGAGCAATATTTTTTAGTTGCTTGAGTGCCTAAAGCGAGGCGAGTGATGCTAAGTTTAAATGGCGAAGTTCAAGAGGAGAACTGAAAGTTCAGTTCCTACTAGGAGATGCTAACTGGCTCGTGAGAGAGGGCTTGAAACAGCTAAAGCATACCGGATCAGTGAGGGATTACATCAAAAAATTTAGTTCATTGATGTTGGACATTAAGAACATGTTGGATAAGGACAAACTCTTCAATTTTATGTTGGGTTTATAGCCATGGGCTTAAACGTAATTATGAAGGCAAGTCGTGAAGGATTTACCAGTGGCAATAGCAGTTGTTGATGGCTTAGTGGATTCCAGATTCATGAACACTGCTCATTTCGAATCTAAGAATTCAAAGAATGGCAAAAAAGATAATTCTTTATGTGATGGTAGAAAGAAGAATCGCGGCAAAAAAAAAACCAAGCAAGAGAATCCGTAAAACAAGAAAAGTTTGGGGTGCTTCATCTGTGACGGACCACATTGGGCTAAGGACTGTTTGAAGTACAAGAAGTTAAATGCTTTGGCGGAAGAAACAGAAGAGGAGTCTTCAAAACCTTCAGAGGCTAGAGTAGTTGCAGCATGCATGAATATGTTATAATTGTTGAGCAACATGAAAGTCAAGGCAAAAGAGGAACTAATGGATAAAGAGATGCTAGAGAGTATCTTAAAGGGGCATAACTTGTCAAGGGGGACTGATGTGTATAAAGGTGAGGCAGAATAAAGTTGAACTAAAGGCAATGATTAATATAAGAACAACAGTGAACCTTATGGAGGCAAGTTTGGTACCCTGCTTTGGTTTGCAAATCACTAAGGCCAACATTACTGTAAGTCTTACTTCATATCATTGGGTGGTTTTGCATGGCATAACGGTAGCCAACCTGAGTATGGCCACTTGTGTGCGAGAAGCTAGATTCATAATAATAGCTATATCAAGATTTGATGTAATTTTGATAATGGAGATCCTGTACAATGTAGAGGTGCATGTACTACCTCACTTGTCATGTATTTGTATCGGAGACATAGTGGAGCCATGCACAGTCAAATGCAAGTATCAAAGTTCAAGTAGGCTAGAACAGTCACTCTAGACTACCACCAATGGTTTAGATCGAGGGAGTTCTGCATTAATGTCAATAGTAAAAGAGTACGATCAAGTTAAGGAAGGGCTTGACTAGTATACCAAGGCATCTAAAGAACTTGTGGCTAGCAAGTCATTTGGGCCTCAATTAGACAAGTTACCAAATCAAGAAAAGAACCAAGGTGATCGAAGATCGAGGGCTAAGTCCTTATCTAGCGATTCCAATAACCGAAGCGCTGATAACAGTGAGAATGCGGAAGTCATTTGAAAAAGTACTGACTGTGGCAAGCCTTTGCTATTCAAAGAAAAGTGAGGGTGTGTTGGTAAAGAAACAAAGGACTTCGAGCACTCTAAGATAGTGAGCAAGAATTCAGTGAGAGTTTGATGATAGACTATCTCATTTTTATTAGTGTTATTGGGTGTAACGGCGCCATTCCCAACTTATTTGTGCACACTTGGGTAGAGTGAGCATCGAGTGTTAGGCGACGAAGTGCAGTGTAGTGGCTTGAAGCGGAGAAAAGCATGTATGGTTGCCGAATCCATAGATACTTTAGATTTACTCGACAACATGGCAGCAAAGTCAGAACTTTGCTGCAGGGCCTGCAAAGAAGAAAAGTGAGGGCTTGTGCGGTTACTATGGCTTCTAAAAAGCCGAGAGGGAACAACTGGTAGCAACAAGTACATTCTTAGGGAGAATGGTCGGTGGGAAAATTAATGGCACAGAATCATTTCATGGGTGGCAAATGGTTTTATATGTATAGAACAATTGAAGGACCCATGGATGGCGTAAAAGATGCGTAATAAGCCCAACGTTGATATACAGGTGGGTGTCATGGAGAAGAGGATGCAAGTTTTATCATGGCATTGCGTACAGAAGTTTATGGCAAACTTGGTTACCCCACCAACGAAGACATTAGCCTTTTTTTGTGGGGAAGTTTGCCACCGTTGTGAGTTATAATGGCCGAATACCTAGGCTTGGCTTGTGGCCTTGTGCCAAGCCATAGCAGTAACATGGGAGTGCTTATGGGCAAGGACGAAAGCAAGGTAAAACTAACGCATGGGCTAGGGAGAGGGAGCAAGCTTACGATGTGGGGAGTGGCAGACAGCGCGCGCAAGAGCAAAAGTGCGTGGACGTGACCATAGGGCTCGCAAGAACTAGACACATAGGGCACGCGAGACGCATGGAACTTGCACAAGCCATGTTGGCAGAATGTGAGATGGCACGAGGCAGTAGCGCAAGTGCGTGCAAGGTGTTGTGTAAATTTTATTGAACTCGCAAGTGCACGAATCTATTGTAGAATAGATTAATGGTGATGAGTTCTGATCCCACAAGCAGGTGGATTTTAATTACGTATAGAGTTAATTTTTGAAGTGGGTAGTTGAATTTGAGGTGAAAATGATTTAGACTATCTTCAAATTTGAATTGGAATGGTAGAATTAAATTAAAGTGGAAACTATTATAATTAAAACACTTGGGTATCTGGATCTGCATCAACATGCTCCATAAGCTAAATATTCCTTACTAATGCCAATTAAATCATAAGGGAGGATTCTACACCTCATGAACCACACTCTAATTAATATGGTACTAAGGGTTTATCGTGCCAAATAGTAATAACCTTGTACTAGGGAGTCAGTTAAACCAAAGCGGTATCTAGACAAAATTATTACTATTTATCGACGAAAAGTCAAAATATCCACAAAAATCAGAGGGGAAGAGAAAATAAATTTACCAAATAAAACCCATGGAATATGTTGAGACTTCACCTTCAACCCAAGCTTGAAAGAAAATTAGCTACACATTATTGAATTAAGGGTAAAATAGAAATTTATTAAAATACGTAGAAAATACAAGATGGAGAAGGAATTACAGAAAATGGAGCTAAAAAATGAATTCAGGAGTGTCCAATTAGGGGAGAAAGCCCCTTTTTTATAGATACACTGAGTAAATCATTGCCATCGGATTGCGCCACATCATCAGTCAACAGTACGCGGTTTAACCACACGGTTTGAATAGTGAGGCGGCTTGAATAGTAACACAATTTGGTTGAAAATAATTCTGTGTATATGTATGTACTGTGCGCATGATTTTTAGTCTATTAACATGCTGCCACGTCACCCATCAACAGTACACAAGAATTTTAGTCCAATAGGATCGTGACAGCTCATCGGTCAATGCCACATCATCGTTCCATATATATGAACAGTGTCGTGAACAATAATATAAATAGTTCCGTACATGTGAATAGTACCGTATATGTGAACAATACCATTTTTCCTTTTATGCTCCTAAAGTTTTCGACCGTCCTGAGTTCAAAAGTGATGTCTGTTTTGCTCTCTGAACTCTCGTGCATTGCGAAATGACCATGATGCCCTTAAAATACATAAAATACTTAATTAAAACACAACACACATAATTAAATCACAAGAAACTTAAATACATAAAAGTAGGGATATTATTAAAACTTAAAATGTAAAACGATTATTTTCTCCTTTATAAATATACATTTTCTAACACTCAACACAAGGGTAGCACGAAAACATGCAACATAGTAGGGGATGCACAAGGGCCAAACTATGCGAAGATGAGAGGCATTCACACGCGAGCTATGTACGGATAGTGGCGGTTGAATGTAGAGCATGTTGGCTACAAAATCTCTAAAAATTGGCCTAAAATCAAGCATGAAGTGGGTAGTTGTTGAAGAACATGGCCTTAGATCACATGCCTATAAAATAGGAAGTGGACAGTGATGGTTACTTATCAAGAAAGGTGAGTAGTGGCGGTTACATTCCATAATATTCTTGCTACTAGGCTAAGCGGGTGGTAGTTGCTTTATTCAAGGGGGAGTGGATATGTACTTCCTCACAACATGCTTAGTGGTGCCTAAATTTTAGGAGAAAAAATTGAGGTGGTGCGAGGTTAGAGCGCCACTCTGCCTTAGCAAATAGGGGTGTCATTTGCAAACTTGTATGTATAGTGATGGGAATGTATATTTTGGAGATCCCAGCTTTTGCTAGAGAGACTGGTGTCCTTAAGCATACAAAGCCCTAAGCTATTTGTAACCATTTCTTATTTGTGAAAATAGAAAAGTTAAGGGTTGGGGCCTTCGTATAAAACAAACAATGTGTGTTCTACTATTTTGCATACTTCTAACCTTGCTTTTTTTGTACTTTGTTGTTGGTGAAATTAATGTCTTGCTTAACCTTCATTGCGAGTCTTTGTGTGCTTGTTACTTTATTTGCTTCCGCTAGGCGTTGTTGAGTGGCTAGCTAAGCATAGACTTAGGACCATCAAGCGGGGTTGCCTCATCTTTGATATAAGCGCTGGTGACACTAATTCTCATGTATAGAACATATTATAGACCTCAGACAATGTCGGACGTAAACATACAAATTATTGGTTTCGAGTTTATATAAAATAATACGATCAATATTCTAACAAAAATTAATAGGAGAATTAATAGAAATTTAGTAAACTTCACTTTCATTTTTAATTTTAAAAAAAATAACAACGAAATGTAACATGAGTGACTCTAAAAGGTCTTAGCAGCTAATAAAGTTAGCATTAATATTAAAATTCCTCATGTGTAGACTACTCTTTTTTTTGTATATCACCAACCATAGTATGTACTATGAACTATCATACCACAATGTACAATGCTCTTCGGGAGTAGGGACGTGACAACTCAACCCAAATAATTATGTTTTTAGATGTATTCTCATAAGTCATAATTGAGGTAACGAACTGATCATTTGAAAATAGTCAAAAAGACTTTTCTTATATTACAATAAAACTCTTTTCTAATGATATTTTATATAGGAATAATTTTATGTAATCACAAAAAATTATACTTCTAATTAATTTAGATTAATTATAGATGAGAATAAACCCTGTATTATAATAAGTTATAATTTTGTAAATCACCTCTTAAGAAACTTGTCTCTACATAATAATAATTATTTGTATATTATAAAATATATATGTTTTGTTATGTTAAAAGTTTAGGGTGGAGTCAAATATCTTTTAACGTTGTTTAAGACAATAATTTATATATTCTTTAGAGTTTATATCAAATCATCATATAATATTTTATAAAATTCACACTGAGAGAAAAATATAACGAAAATGCAAATATTTAAACATATAAAATGACTTACATATTCCAAATATTATATTATTAAATATACTAGCATTTCGAAACTATTTCTATCTTTTTATCAATATTAAATTTGACATTAATAATTAATATAGTGCGTATTTTATCCATATATAATACTTGCACTAATGATAATTTCAAAACAACAATTTTATAACTATACATCTATTGCGTTAAAACCTGTCATTATAATAAAATTAACTAGTCCCAACATCATGACCATGAATAAATTTTACTGCATTTAGATTTAATTTATGTTGTAAAAAGAAAATATAAGTACTTGGATTTAGTGAAACGTCAAGCACGTGAATGTTGAAGATTTTGTTTGGTCCTGGCCATAAATATTTAATCTTACATACAGCATAAAATATCGAGTCATAATTTTTAAATTACATATCATATTTTGCGTATGACTTCTTCCCAGATTTCTTAATTTTTAATTAGTTTGATTCAAAATTATATTTACTTGGTTAAATAGCGTTGGATTAATTTATTCTCCGTGGTGGTCTAAAAGGTCATATTTTGTTACCCTTGGAACATTATATCAATTGAATCAAACACGCAATTCATTCATCCCATTTTTTATTTATTATTTTTTTTTAAGGTGCAGAGGGATTCATCTCATTTTATATTAAAATAATGTTGGTTTAATATTGTGATTGAGCAGTTGTAATTTAAAAGTTACAGTACTAAATATTTGACAAATATTAGTTGTCAGAGATTGAAAGTTACATTGACTTTATCTCTATATTTATATCATGAAAAACTTATAAAATCTTTATTAATTTTATTAAAATTATTATTTAAAAATTATATTTATCATACACTATCATTTTTGTTTCATAATTAACTATTATTTTTATTTAAGCCACAACATTTCAATATTAATCAGGACCTAAGTAGAATGTACTATAATAAATGTTTACATTATTGGAGATGGTTCCTCTTTTTACTATTATGCACGTATCTCCCTTTTTTTTTTTTTAATGAATGAAAGATTATTTCTAATAGTAATTCTTTTCTACCTAAATCTAAATCTATAATATGATTTTCTTTGTGTTGTTGATGATGGTCTTTCTTATAGCAAATTGTTAAGGCATCAATTAAAAAAGTTTTATCAAATGATGAATTAATGATGGTTTTGGTTGAAAGAGCCAAAGAATGCATTATTATTTGAAATTGCCTAAATTAATCTAATGCAATCCTATTTTTTTATAGAACTTTGAAATTGCATTATGATGTATTATAAGACACTGTAATCCAGTTGTTGCCACATCATGTAATGCAGTACTGTTCACATTAGTTTTTTTTTTTTTAATTTCTTCAATCAAAATACATCATAATAATAAAATGCACATTTAGAGCACTCATTAACTAGTTCAACCGACTCAGCACAATTTAAGTGTTTCTTCAGTATATTGTATACTGTCATAGATAATCTATACATCCATCTTGATGCCTGCAACCGACTATTTATTATTGTTATTTTGAATTGTTGTTCATGAAGGAGTGGAATTAAGTTTAAAGTAACATAATTTGGCTGCCGAACTCTATCACTTGGCACCATCAAGTCATCAAATGATAAAAACAAAAATTAATTTCGTTTGCTCCCCCGTATGGTTTTGTATTTACAGGTTAAGATAAATCGGGTGGATTCTCTCAGCCCTTCTTCTAATTTTCTCAACTGCCTTAAACTAATAAAATCGAAACTTAATTATATTTTATCAAATATTATTATTGCATAATTCAAGAAACATTGATTGGAATCTCACTTCACGCACTTGCAAAAGGAGGGAAAAAAAAAAGGTATTCTTTTATTATTTCTTTATTATTATTATTATTATTATTATTATTATTATTATTATTATTATTATTATTATTATACATATTCTACTTTCTTCTATTGAATATTCTTATTGATAATCAGAGAATATGAACTTGGCTACAATTTACGACCACTAATTTGATTTCCCATGGATTTGCTGTGGACCCACAGATGAGGCCGTTTCATGTGCCTTTTCTTACATCTAACCAACGAACGAGGAACACTTCTTTCGTTTTAGAACATCACTAGCCTTAACTCTTTTCAAACTAATAACAACAAATAATGTAAGATCCTATGTGGGTTTCTATGTGCCACGCGATTTTCGACCACATTTGTGTTCATTCTGTGGAGAATAAACTGTCAGCGCCAAAGCAGAAGCACCCAGTTGAGCTCTTTAGCTTCTTTTCAAATTTTCTCCCATACCCAGTTGGTGATTTGTTCTGTATTTGTTTCAAAATTTTGTTTTATGGGGAGATTGAACTGAGTTCTTTATCTGGATTCTTGATTTGAGTCTCAAGTTTGTTGCTTTCTTTATTTTTGCTTTTTGGGTATTTATTGCTGAGAATGATGTCAATGACAAGCCACAATCTTGATTTTGGAAGAAGTGTACTTGATTTGGTGGCTTGTGGGTGTTCTAGTAGCGCCTCTATACATAGGAGTTCAGTGAGAAAAATTGCAAAGACAGGTTCTAGGAAGAGTAGCAGGGGCTGTGGTGCTAGGAGATTGGTGTGTTGTAGGCAAAACCTTGCTCGTTGTCGAGTTTATTCCACGAAAACACCTGAGACTCTACTTAATGGTAATGTATTTTGCATCTTTTGATGGCTAAGAGTTGCTTTTGTTTGTTTATGCTATTTGGTTTAATCCATGCTGCTGCATTTCTTATTGCTATATCAGTGTTTACTTTCAGTTTGGTACTCGGCATTCTTATTGCTAATGGTTGTGATTGATGTTTGATACCTAAGTATGGTATATATTCGTGCTTGATTTTATTGAATTTAGTATCTTGTTTTATTGGTAATGGCAGTGCTCTTTAGCGTGACATAGTACCTAGTTTTGCTGTTATCATGTTGGATTAACAATTTAAATTATAACTTTGATTTTACTTATGGAATCAATATAGAAGTTGGCCAAATTCCTCCAACGGTTTTGAATTTGAAGGAAAAGTCAAGAAGCCCAATTTCTCTGGCAAATATTTTTGAAGTGGTTGCTGAGGACCTGCAGACACTTAATCAGAATCTCAAGTCTGTAAGTATTTTCTGTGAGTTTTTTATACTGGCTATTGTTGAGAGAAGCTAGATAGTTTTTTAATTTTTGTTTTTGCAATGATATGTTTTGTTAATATGCTGGTTGCTGTTGTTCTGTTGTTGCTTTACCTGTACTTCTGTACTCAGTTTCATTAAGCTTATTCTTCCATGTGAAATGACTACAATTGTTTCTGGCCTTTCTATATTCTTCCTGGTGAAGTAAAGAATGTTTACGGTGCTTCCTTGCAGAACCAATATTTTGCTAGAGCTGAGCGAGTATGACTTGGTTCCTTTTGATTCGAAACAATTATGAGTTGATATACGAATGTAGTTCATATTCTTACAGAATACAAGAATTCATCTAGTTGCATAATGAGAAGATTTTTCTTTCTTTACAACATACATAGCCTTCTTCTTCTGACATCAATTATAGTTTTTCTTGATGCTTGCAGTTGTATCTTATAAAATATTGAGCTTGTTCTAATTTATTTTGTCTCTGACGGTCTGTGACTTCAGGTTTAGTGAATGGAGTAGACCCTTGTGATCTCCATTCTTTCTTTTATCCTCTGTTTAACACCTTGATTATGTTTGTCTAAAATGGTGCTAGTTTTGGGTCAGCTGGAGCTCAGCAAGCGCAGTTTTTGGTGTTATTATTATGATGTCTTATAGCCTAAATAACATGTTTGACAATTTATGGAACTGGGAATGCGAGTGAGAGTAGCTTTTGCTATCTGTATATTCTAACGTCAGTCTCTTGTATTATATTCTGTGGCACTCTGTAAATGCCTACTTTTGTATTTATAACGACCAATTAAAATTTAAAAATGAAGGAAAGATTTAACTCAGAATCTCTGTGTTTTGGTATTGTTTTCATATCAAATCGTAAATAATTTTTCTGATGATGATGCTCTGCTAGATTGTTGGTGCAGAAAACCCAGTTTTAATGTCTGCAGCCGAGCAGATCTTTGGTGCTGGTGGTAAGAGGCTGAGACCAGCTTTGGTGTTCCTAGTGTCAAGGGCTACAGCAGAATTAGTTGGGTTGAAGTAAGTAAAATTCAAAATCCTTTCTCAGAAACTGAAGTAATCATGTTAATCTAATGGAACATTCATTCTTTTTTTCAGAGAACTGACCACAAAGCATCGTCGTTTAGCCGAAATCATTGAGATGATTCATACTGCAAGTTTGATACATGATGATGTGTTAGATGAAAGTGACATGCGAAGAGGTATATTTATAATGCTACATCTGGCTATTCAGTAAAATTTTACTTTTTCTTCATGTGCATCTCCATCTGCCTATTCATTGAGGACCAAATCTATTTTAGAATTTTTGCATAGATGTCAAGCCATTGCCCAAAACAGGAACTTGCATGATGGAGTGTCCACAAGATATAGTATCAAATATTGATGCGTTGACTGCCTATAGAGTGATTCCGTTCTTGAATTTTGTAACAAAGTTAACAAATTTCCATTGTGCAACAAATTTTCATTCACAATGGTGTATTTGGAATACTCTTTTCTCATGCTCCAATTTGTTATTGATTTTGTCTAATAAAATCAATATGTTAGCTTCCACTACCTACTATTGGTTTTGCACTTGAATTTTGCTTCATTTGGGAGGATGACTGAGGAGTGAGGAGTGCTGTAGATTAAATCACCATCAGCATGTCAATTCTTAGGCATATTGCTCGGATAACTTCTTCTGGATAATTAAAAGCTAGCGTCATGTGTTCATTTTCTGAAACTGGTAAAGAAGACCAATTTATGTCATCCACGATCGGCACTAAGTGTATTTATTTTGGGATTTTCTATAACCAAATGGAATAATGATATTCATGTGGATGCATTTATGCACACTAGATAGATAGCTTTCACTCTTCTTGGTAATGCTGCACTTATTTTGATGATGATGTTTAAATACCAAACTTCTGTTTATTTACCAGATGGGATTTTGTTTTTGAAAGTGAACTTTTTATAATAGATTCCACTTGTAGGTGGAGTTGAGGATGTTGTGAGACGACAGTGGCAAGATGAGCAACTTTACAGAGATAGAAAATAGTAATCAATTGTCATGTTTGTTGGTAAAGTAGTGTTCAGGTAGATATATCTAAGTCCAGTGAAATTGGTGTGGCACCAAATAGGAATTATTGCTTAATCAGAAAAACTCTGTAAGAAGCCATCCTGATTTAGTTTGAATGTAAAAATTGGTAGGCAATGTTGTTAGGTTAGGAATATAAAATTTCCACAAGAAACCAAATTGCATAGGCTGCAAGGAGGATTCTCAAGGACTGGGTCCAATCCTGCCCTATTCTTGTGCGAATCAGTTTCATTTGATAGATAGTCATTAATTTAATTGGATTATGGTAACTACGTTTGGTCATAATTTAAGATGATTTATAATCTCACAAGTCAAGATGTCACCTCCATGTAAAATCCATGATTTGACACTGTAAACTCCCACTGTGGCCCAATATGGTTTATCCCGTTCTTTTAGCCTTCTAGGTTGCCTGTGATCTGAAGGATTTCTGCTCATTTGCAGGTCAGGAAACTGTTCACCAATTGTATGGCACCAGAGTTGCAGTACTGGCTGGGGACTTCATGTTTGCTCAATCTTCATGGTACCTTGCAAATCTTGAAAACCTTGAAGTTATTAAGCTTATCAGTCAGGTACGACAGAAACTCATCTCTTGTAATCCAAAAAGTTCACAATCTTCTTTTACCGTTGATATTCTTGTTAACCGTATATTATTTGTAATCTGCATTTGTAATGTGGCAGGTTATCAAAGATTTTGCGAGTGGTGAAATCAAACAAGCTTCTAGCTTGTTTGATTGCGACCTCGAACTTGAAGAATATTTAATCAAGAGCTACTATAAAACAGCCTCCTTAATTGCTGCTAGTACCAAAGGAGCTTCTATTTTTAGTGGGGTTGACAGCAGTTTGTCCAAGCAAATGTATGAATATGGTAGGAATCTTGGTCTGTCTTTCCAGATTGTCGATGACATATTGGATTTCACACAGTCAGCAGAGCAGCTGGGTAAGCCAGCGGCCAGTGACCTGGCAAAAGGAAACCTGACAGCACCGGTTATTTTTGCTCTAGAGAGAGAGCCAAAATTGAGAGAAATCATTGAATCTGAATTCTGCGAGACAGGTTCCCTCGATGAAGCCATTAAATTGGTTAAGACTTCAGGAGGCATTGAGAAGGCACAAGAATTAGCGAAAGAGAAGGCCAATCTTGCAATTCATAACCTCCAATGTCTTCCTCGGAGTCCCTTTCGAGTGGCTCTCGAGGATATGGTGATGTTCAATCTTGATCGATTTGTTTAGTTCAAAATTAGTTTACCGCGCATGTTACTTCTTGACAGAAAACACCCATTTACGAGGTTACACAAGGACAAGGAAATAAAAGTTGAAGCAAAAAGCCTCTGACAGTGTTGACTGTGCCTTTTCTCATGTTCACCACAGTGATTCATACCAAAGCCAAGCTGCTCGCGCCTGGTTATATATTCATATAAGGTATTGAGCTATGATTTTGGCTCATAATATTTGCTTATTCAAGCACATGCCTCGACTTGGATGCAAGAAAAAAATCAGTAACCATTGTTGTACAACAAAGCTAAATGGCCATTAATAATGCCAAGTCATACTATTCATTTTTTCGATTTTCTCTGTCAAGTTACATTACAAATTATGGTTTGTGCCTAATTGTACTCACTATAAATACACCAACGGAAGTATGCATGTGCATGGTTCCATTAGCCTCGTGGATAAATGTTCGAGGAGAAATTTTCAAAGAAGCTATTGTTGATGATCATGATAATGTTCAGAACCCAAGTTGTAAAATTTAGGAAGAGCATCATTGGAAGGAGCAGGAATCTCAAGAGGTAATCTGCTTTGATGGTGATGAAGATTAATATTTTCATTATTCACACTAAAAAATGGTGAAGGGTTATTTTTGGAATCGATCAAAATCTTGTTAGCTTGTTAGCTCCACATTCTTCTTTACCTCTTCCATTGCCGTCTTCAAATTTTCAAGTTGGTGTAAACCTAATTCGTTTATAGGAGCTTCCCACCAACATTGGGTTCGACTTGCTTTTCTTATCTCATTGAGCACTTCACCATGCTTCTTCTCAACTTGTAGTTGATGAAGGAATTGTGTTAGACACGTGTTGAGCTCTTGAATATTAGCATTTCGATGAGCTTCAATAAGCTTGTTTGTGCCGGACTCTGAAGGCGGGTTAGGGTCTTGAGCAAGATAACAATCAATAATTGAATCAACATTAGGGTGGCCAAAAGAGAAGGTTTTGTTGGCGGGAAATAAGACTGTTAGTACAATATCAATACCTCAAAGTGTGATGAGCTCACTGGCTATTTTGAACAGTCTGGTGCGACGTTTGGAGAAGGTTACTTGACGATGATTTTTCTTTGTTATTTTTTAAATGGCAATCTTTTAGCGACCCATAGAAAGCTTCGTCATCTCCATTGCTAGAGATTAAAATCAAAGAATAATCAGAAAGAGATTTATAAAATGTTGGTTTACCTTTTTTTTTTTTTTGGGGGGGGGGGGGGGGGATTTGTTGCAACACTGTTGAGGAAACATAAGAATATTTATAGGGTTAATCTATTAGAAGTTTGCCTAACTTAATTTTGTGATTAATTCAAAATTTGAAAGTTATAAAATTTTATTTCTTAATGTATTAGTTGACCTTTACAGGATAATAATTTCACTTGTCGGATAATCTGGTTAAGTGAGTATTGATTAACCATATTCATTAGCGTTAATTCCAATATAGAAAAGTCATAACCGAATTCTTTCACTAGTTTTTCTAATTAATATCTTTCGTCTAATTATGATTACATAGTTTAATGGTGCAATACAGCAATAGCTAATTAAGTTAACACATGCATTAAAAGCTATGTAAGAGTTCCAATATATTATCTAGACAGTTAGAGAAAGGCATTATGCATTTCTCCAATTGGTTTCATTAATTAAATCAATATAAAGAAAGAATGATTATCCTTATGCCACATAATGAGTTTTACCTGTCAATATTTTATATTTATGCATAGCCCTATTGGATAAAGTAAGAATATGTGTGGCCAAGAAAATACAAACTCAATAGAAATCTATTTTTAGGAAATATAATTATCAATATCTTTAATTAAAAGAAAAAAAAATCTTTCCAATCTTTTTTTTTGAATTACATGAGACTAATGCTCAGATTACAACTCATATTATATGAGATTTACAATTGATATTTACAATCAGACAATTACTAGGACTAGTTTACATTAATTCTCATATAGCACTGTCCAGATTTTTACCCTCTCAAATATTCGAGAGATGTCAAACTCTCATTTTAGGAGAAAGACGGCCTTCACTCGAGCTCTGAGACTCCAAGAAAGGAAATTTAAATTAATCTTTCCAAAGTAAAGGTATATGTATTTTTATTTTAAAAAAAAAAAAGAGATCTCATCAAAAGTAAAAAATCTTTCCAATCTGATAAGGAAATCCTGCCACACGTGATCTTGAGCCTTGCCCGTGAATATCTAAATTTCCTTGACAATCTGCCCATCATTTCTATGCTTGAACTATAATTGACAGGTGAACATCTCATATGCGTGATAAAGTTATAAATGACAGGTCATAAATCAATGTCCAAAGATTTATTGCTCTTTTTTTTCTTTTCCTCTTTTAAATTAGTACAAATTAAGAAGCCACTCATTAGTTGAGTGCTGAGTACGTTACATTATTTTTGAAGTATGCTCTAACAATTACGTTTTACTTTTGATGAGATCTCTTTTTTAAAAATAAAAAAAAATACATATACCTTTATTTTTATTAATGAGTTGCAACAATTTCCACCTCTTTATCATGGTTGTGCGAATAATTTGCGGTTTGAAAGTAACCAAAGGGTCTAAATAAATTCTTAATTATATGATCATTACAATTTGGATTCGTTGGTATCCAGCCTTTCCATGTGGGCTCCCAAAACAGTTGAATTATGTTTTCAAGCAAGTAGGTTTATCTGATTCATATGTGTCTGCGGACATAATTAACTCTCTAAATTCCTCCATGAGAAATGCAACTCAGGTAACTTCACTTTGAAGGACTCATTGATTTCTTTAAAGACATGATTGGTATGGAACCCCCTCCTCCTTTGGCCTCAATCATTATTAGTATTTTCTGCCCTAGATAAGAAAAATCATTATGACTCAGTTGTTTTGTTTTACAAGAGGTTTAACTCCACTGATTTGATCCTTAATTTGTTTACAAATGCAACCAAAGTGATCCCTAATTATGATCCCTATATATATATATATATTCCCCTATTTTTAAGTAAAACCGCTCACAAAGAAAAATGAAAATGTGTTATATAAGGGTTGAGTTATTTCTAACTTGATTTTTTTTTTAATCTTAAGCCATTGATTTTAACAAATCAAATGTTAGATGAATTACCATCATTAAATACTATTTTGACTTTTAATATTTACAAAATAAAAAAATCAATGATTCAAGACTACAACACTCAGGTATATTTATAATATTATGTTTTTCTTTTTTTTTAATTTATTAAAAATTCTATCATTCAAATAAACTGAAAAAATATCATTTCACATTTGCTAGGCAAGTGAATAATTCTTTTATTAAAATAAAATTTGCAAAAAAAAAAGTAACATAAATTATTCCCTTTGTATATCTACTGCCTCTATCAATTCAAATACTGTGTCTATCAAAGAATCTATCTTAGCTTATTTTATAATTTTTGATAATAAAAAAAGAAGTATGTGAAAATTTTGCAAAACCTCCTTATCAATTAGCTGATAAAGTAAATATTAGGGCTAGGCAATTTTGGATATTGGATTTCAAATCATTCATATTGGGAAAAAGTCAGTCCGGACCTCAAATCGGATCTACTTCAAAATAGTCTGGATCAGATTCGAATTGGGTGAATATTTCAGTTAGTTTGGATTCCGATTCGTTCGGATGAGTTTGGATTTTGGATAAAAGCCATTTCTCTCATATTTGACCTCGTCTATTTTCACCTATCTTGGAGTCACCAGGCCTTCAAAACTTATAAAAGCCATTGAAATATCCAGCTTTGCTGACCTTTTTCTCTTCAATATTGTCTGCTGTTGAGACAAGGGGGAGGACAAAGAAGCAGTGGCAAAAGAAGAGGGGAGCCTACTTGGTGGCTTTTGATAGCAAAAATGAAATGGAGAAGCAGTGGATCGAAATAGATCTATTCTATCCAAATCCTATTTGATGCCTAGCCGTAATAAATACATAATATAACTAATGAAAATTTTGAACTTTCGACTATAACCTAATTAATTTATGAAAAAAAATTATAAACTCATTAGTTTATGAAAAGACAATGATATTCTATTTTTTTCCACACAAAACTCAAGTTTTTAAACGATAGTCCTAATATACTATATTACCACAACTCCTAAAATCACATATTAATTTGGAAAATTTATAAAAATAGCTCAAAAGTTTTGGTATTTTGACAAATAGCCACCCTAGATTTTTCTAGCATATCTAGGTATATATGTAATTTATAGACCTAAATACCCTCAGACATATAAACAAAATGCCTAACAAATCTCATCAAAACCAAATCTCACCAAAACTCACCACCTTATACTCATCCAAACTAATCATCTTCAACTCACCAAATCATCAATTGAAAAGCAAAAATTTAAGGTTAGTATTTGTTTTTACAAATATGTATGTTTATCTTTGGATTATTTGAAATTTATGTGGGCATTTTGAGTGAAAACGAGTACGACAAGCACATGTAGTACAAACTTAATGTGCGACAGGTGCTTGTCACATAAGAAAATGTGGGATAGGCTTATGTGCGAGCATGTGCAATGGCTTTTTTTTTAAGTACGCAAGCATATCACACAAGAAACCTATCACAAGTGCTTTGGCTTTTTTTTTTAAGTACTGCATTTTTTATTCTTTTATTAATTATTCAGGCTTAATAGAGTCAATTGTTCTTCAAATGTGTTTTGATGGGTCATGGGAGGAATTGACAGATGATCATTTTGAGTATAGAAATGGAAGAAATAAAGCTACATGTTTGGTTATTTCTTGTAAAAGTATATGAAGTTTTGTAAATAAATTCGAATGATTATAGTATCACATTAAAGACAACTTTACAATCGAGATGCTCTACCCAACCCGTATGTACGCTACCTATGGATGTACAAGATGATGACATGGTAATAGTTTTGTTACATATAAGCTCTTATTCGGTGAACGAGGGGTGCACCCTATTTTTGTTACCAAATCCCTTAAAATAACAAATCAAGAGCTTGTTGAAGAAGAGAACAACGTTATACTAGGAGTTGTTAAAGAAAAGTTGTTACCACTTACGACATCACCGCAACAAGGTTAATCTCATTTCCAATACAATAATGATCCCATTAATGACACAAGTAATACACTAGCAGACAACATTAATGTTGAATCATACCATAGCCTAATTTACGATGGAGACGATGATCTTTTCAATACTTTTATTGATAATGGTGATGATGGTCATTTGGATAATACTTGTGATGATGAGGATAGTGTGCATGATGAGGGTCTAGTCAATGATAGGGAAGAGTTGTCTCACTTTCAAAATGAGCATCAATTACCCTAAAGTTGGTTTATTATTCTAAGGCCCTATTTGAAGGGTGTAATAATTGATCCCTTTATAAGTATTGCACCAGTTTTGCCTTCAGACTTGGTAATTCCAGACTTGTTAGAAATATTATGTCCAATGATATTTATGTGGGTTAGTTGTTTGATTCTAAATATAATTTAATATTGGAATTGCACAAAGCTTCCATAAGGGATAAGTTCGATTTCAAGATTGCAAGGTCCACATCGACACATTTCAAGACGCACTATACTTTAATGTCATGTAAAAGGCAACTTTCAGCAAAGAGAGCATCAAAACAAGAGAATGTACATTAGGTAGTGATGAGACACGACAAGATACACATTTGTCATAATGAGCCTGGGGGCTATCGTCAGGCAAGAATCGGGTTATTAGTCATACCATCACAGAAAAATTTATTTAGGAGAAGCGGATATACACTCTAAATGAAATTATAGCAGACGTGAAACAAGAGTACAATATTCGCATATCATACCAGCAGGCATATCAGGCTAGACAATTTGCTTTTGAAGTGATATGAAGAAGTCCATCGAAATCGTATAATTTTCTCCCCAAGTACTCTCATGCGTTGGAGAAGGAAAATAAGGGTACAGTAACTGGTTTAAAATTCACTACAACAGAGTAGGCTTTTCATGGCATGGGAAATATGCTGTCAATGGGATATGATGGCAAAAAATACATGTCGTTGATCCATGAGTTGTGGAAAGCTATGGGTTTTAACGGCCAACATTCAACACTATTAACTATGCTATAAAAGGTATTACACGGTGAAGGATATCCAACGTTGATAATTTCATCAATAGCCATCATTACTCCCCATTATATCTTTGGTGCCAATCTTGTTTTAAACCATCCACAGCAATAATAACCGGCCGTGAATTGTTTCATCAACGGCCAATACTACTCCCTGTCTTTTTCTTTTTTTGGCGTTAAACATAGTTCAACATTTAATGAGAAAAAGATATTGTTGTGATAAAATGTGACAGCATGGTTAGTAAATGCCGTTGTAATAAGTTTTAACAGTAATAATAAAATTTAGTTGTGGATTATTTATATAGCAGTCATTACTATTGAAAAAATCAATTTTACCGTATAATTAACCTATCGTAATTTAAATTAACTTACTATTTAATTCCTCAATTGATTCCTGATTTCATTTATATAAATAATGCATTCAAATTTTCTAAATAAATAAAGTAAATATACACATGGTGTCCAAACATAATTGTATTCAAAAAAGGAAAAAAATCTATAATGAACAATCTGGTCTAAAGAACTCAGTGTCAAAAAAAGATGGAAAATTAAGCAACTTGATCAAGTCCTCTACGATGACTGATTTTCAGTTGTACGATGGTTGTGTAAATAAAATACATTTATTAAGATACATTTATAAATTTAAGAAGAATTAAGCTAAAAGTTATTCTAAATCCATATTGTTTTCAAAATTTTTAAACCACAACCTGAACTTTGTTTGAGTTAACATAAATATGTAATATAAATTAGAAAAAAGATATTATCATTTAACTACCTAATACTTTTTTTTTATATATATATCACTTTACCATCAAACTTTTTGACAATCATTTTTTCACTTAATATTTTCTAGTTTTATTATTGTCACATAAATATGTAGGAATTTCAGTATGTTAGAATTTTAAAAATTGTGTGGGGTAAAGCATTTATAATTTTTTCAATTGATTATTTTAGATATATGAAACAATTAATCAATAAAAGTATTATTTCTTTGTATTCAACTAACATATTATGCATATGAGGCAACCCGTGAACTTATAGAAAAATAAGATACATTTTTCTTCTAATTCATATAGGATAATAAAAAATCATTGTACGCTATCCTTGTTTGAGTCCCCATATAAGCTGTAAAATGACAACACAATGTGATCATGATGATCACCAACATCATTAGGGGTTGTCAACAACAATAAATGTTAATGTTAAACACCATAGTTACATTGAGTACGAACAAAAAGAGGTAACCGTTTAAATTGCTTATCATCTACTAGCATCTCATTAGGTTATCACTATAGGAGTGCTTGATTGAATTGTCACTATATAAATTAATAAAGCCCATTTCAGATTTTGCAAACTCTCTTTGTTCTTTTCTGAACTCTCTTTGTTCCTTTTATTCAGTCTCAGCATCCAACATAAACTTATTCCTCATTTCTTTCATATCAATAATAGAACGATCAATCTTCTTTATCCGATGAATAACATAATCATACGAAAGCTTTGATTTCACCTGTATCTAGAAACAAGAAAAAAAAATAAAAATAAACTTTATGTATAACTTATTAAATCCAACATCATTGTTTTTAAAATAATTACAATATTAAAAATAGCATGTCACCTCTCTTTCATATGAGTTGTCTACTTCATATTCATCGTGAACAAATGGTTGATCGTCCACTTTATATTCATTATCAACTGGTGGCTTCTCTTTGTCTCCTGGGTAGCACTTTTATGTTGGGGTGATGCTGCAAAGGAACTAACAAAAATAATTAAATAACTTGTAGCAATTCGAGATTCAATAATAGCATTATAACTAAGTTGAATAATGTACTCACATTACGGACCCAATGTGGGATTAATTCCTTGTAATCCTTCACACTATTCCAATATAGTGGTCTTTTTCCCGTGTGCTCGGTTCGAGTGTTTATTTAACAATCCTTGTGCATAAATTAATTTAAATTTATTATTAGGCAAATCATCTATTATTTAATAAATACTTGCAGCCAATCTAAAATTATATGTAATACTTACAAAATGCTTGTTGTCGTTGAAAAACTCAGACACCTTAGTATAACATATTTTAGAAGATAAAATATCTTTTTATTTCAATATGCAAAAAGTCTTCTTTATTTGTTTTGATAACCCAATTTTCCCTTAGAAAACCATTACTTACTTCAAACAGTCAAAGCCTGTAACAAGCGAAGATACAAAGTCAAAGAAAAAAGAAAAAAAATGTTAAGTGCAAGACAAAGTAATCATATTTGACTCTTCAACGCACCTGAACCCCAGGACAGAAGCCATAAAGGTTATACTTTACCTCTTTGAAAGTGTTACCTTAGAAAGTCTCTAATTTTTGGTTTACAGTATCCAAGCTATCATATACAGTTTCTCAGGATGAACGATCCTATGGAAGACTTTTAAAGTATTCAAGATCATTGACATTGTTTAGCAATAATAAATTTAGTCTGCGCTTATCTTTTCTTCCATCGAGTACTTTATTCGCAAATTAATATAACGCGATGTTTAGCACATCAAATTCATTCATATCATTAAAGTTCAAATCCTCAAAATTTTCATCCAATTCTTTAAAATTCGCCCCTATATCACCGTCAAAGTATAAATTACGTAACATGTGATTTACCCCAGGCTTTGTGTTTCTGTGTATATCGTATGCACCGTAGCAAAGTGTCGTAACTAAGCACCACTTACTGATCGATAATTGTGCTAATTGGCCACCAAATTCAAACCATAGCTTATGTCCATCACATTCATCATGGCACTGCTTCCCACAGCAGCACGTTGTGCGTGATCACATCACTAAACACATATGCATCCATCTTTGCGAAATGGCCAAATACATCTTTCTTGAATAATATTAATTGTCATATTGTTAACTTCGTTTTGATAGTTTCTATTACATTTCCAAACTTTGAAGATTTGTAATAAGCCCGAGAAAATGCTCGGATGCAGAAATTTTCAACGTACCTGGTTCCCTCTTTGGACCAAGTGGATTACGCTTTGTTTGCAACTTCTTGGCCATTTTATCTGCAACAAAATTCAAATTTTTTTTGTTATAACATTCATTAACCTTGAAGTATAAATTAGAAGATATAAACATTACAATGTTTTTGAGTGACAATCACCTGTCGCATGGAAAGTAGATATCTGTCGCGCAAAATTATAAAAATGTAGTTGCTGGATGTTTGAGGAGTTGCTGGAATTTCAAGCGACGGGCTGCCATTGCTCAAAATTCCAAAAGCAATATTGCCGGAAGTGTGGGTGACGAGCCAAAATTCCGACAACCCTGAGCCTCGCACGATAATGCACCAAGTGTTTTCGTTAGGACAAGTGCCTATCACCCCAAAACACTTACCGTGCGACAATCCTCCCAAGCTACCATCAACCCATAACACCTTAATTTGTAAAAAATAAGACAAATAAGGTCAAAAAGGCATTTTATCAAACACCTAATGTGCCATTTTTAATAAAAAAACTTAACAAAAAATAATATTCCCCAAATGCTCATCTATCATGAAATATACATAAATATACATTCAACTAGAGCAATAAAAGCATCAACACTGTTGCTAAAAATCTATGAATGCCACTTTTTTTATGTTATCATTTATCAAACTCAAGAAATGAATGCCACTTTTTTGTATTTTTTCAAAAATGAAAACGATTTAGTTTTTGTTCTAAAGCTAATAATGTTTATTAGTGAACATCAATTGATCTTTTTTTTCCGTTTTCTTTTTTGATAGAAGAGTGATGATACAGCCACAAACTCTTATACAAACTTATATTGTACAAACTAATGTGGCATTAATTCATTGGTTGAATGAAAATATAAAATAATATAAATAAATTATGTGTGCCAAGAAATATTGAATTCAATCAATTTTATCATGCCACATCAGTTTGTACAAAATAAGTTTGTACAAGAGTTTGTCACTATATCATTACTCTTGATAGAAACACCAATTGATAGTTTGTTTGTCTAAAGAATGAAAAAATAAAAACAATAAAAATGGGTTATCATTCATTTGTACAATAACATAAATTCATTTCTATTTTGCTAACGACCTGAATTTACAGAAGCCAGCAGCCAGCAGCCAGCAGCCAGCAGGCAATGACCTATCACAAGGAAACCTGGCAATGCCAGTGATATTTGCACTGAATCTGAATTTTGTAATACCGATCCCTCAAAGAAACCATTGACTTGTGGTCAAGGCTTCTGGAGGCATTGAGATGTGACAGGAATTTGGCTCATAATATTGTTTGTTCCTGGCTTCAAGCACAAGCAAACATTGACTTGGATCCAAAAAAAGTAATTTTAATTAATTATTATGATTATAGATGCCACCGAATTTTGATTAAAAACTTGTTGTTATTCTTCGAAAAATTACTATGATAGTCAATTAGTAAAGTAGGCATGTTTCTATAAATTTCCATGTATAAATTCAATAATAAATTAACTAATTTGGGCTTTTGACCTAGTAGTGAGCCATTGCTCTCAAGGCAAAATAAAAGAATCATGATTATAAAAAAAAAATTGATAATATATTTTAAATTTTACTTAAAAAATTGATAAAAGTAATAAAAATATTAACATTGTGATTTTTTTCATTAGTATTATATTAAATCAACCTAATTTTTGAATGAAGGGTGTTTATTAAACGATTTAATACTATACAACTATCTAATCACACTACTAAACAAGGGTTTAATATTATTGGTATTCTGTCAATCATACAAATTTCACTAGTAATTAAGTTATTGTTGGCTGATAAGAAAGCTTGAAATCCTTTGCAGGACGAAGAGTTAAAAGACAAGGCTTTGGATTTTGTACTAAATTTAATGCACTTTAATAAAATTATACGTTATGGTATCTCACTTATTACTTCGTTGCAAAAGCCTAGCTATTACTGCACTAGTCGTCACTCAACCTTTGGTTTAAGTGGTAGATTATTACTCTACATACGAGTGAAAGTAGACATCGGAGTAGATGCCTTGACCGAGTGTAGTCCTATTAGATGTTTGAATGTAAATATCATTCATCTTTTGATTGTATCAATATTTATAAGTATTAAAAAAAACTAAAAATTATGCGAGCCAATAGGGCAATAGTCAACATTTCTTTTTTTTCGTTTTTCTTGTTTTTTGGTATATTGAAGAGTGCTGATATTTAATTCTTTTAGTTTCTCTCACGAGCTCCTACTTTTAAATTAATCTCACTTTATTTTTACAATTGCCCATGTTAAATAATCAAAAATAATTATAAAAAAAAAACAAATACAATCCCAAGCCACCTCCCACCACAATTATCACCGCCTCAAGTCACAAATTGACCCTACCATTAAAATTCCTCAGTAGTCATTGATCAAAATCCTTCATTTATTTAAATTAATTTTCGCGAGATTAATGTGATAGTATCAAAATTAAAATAATATCAAATGAAAAAAAGAAAAAGAATAACTCCAGTATATGAATAAAAAAATTATAAATTAATTGGAATGAATGATAAATAATAAAAAAGGACAAGCAGTGAAGCGGTTGAAATCGAAATAAATGACAAATAATTGCGGCTTCAGGCGCTGACAATGGTCGTGAAAGGAGATAATAACGATAGTGAAAGGTGGTTAGAGTTTCTAGAACTGTTTTGTTTTTTAAATTATATTTTTATTTTTCAATAAGGATAGTTTTAAAAATGGGTCCACCTACCTTGCAACAGTTGTAAGGTACCACCATTTTTTTTTTTTATGATTTCAGTCCTTAGTCATTGGATTTAATGAGAAGATGATTTTAATGGTAGAGATTTGTCTATATGAAAATTAACATTACACTCCCTTATATTTATTAAAAACTCAAAATGTTAATAAGTTTAAATTTTTAACACATAAGTTCGGATTGTTTCAAATTTATATTATTCATTTAGTAGTGAGTCTAACAAAATAATTTTTATTTTTAATATTATTTATTTTATTTAAAAGAATAAAATTTTAACGTTACTTATTTTTTAAAAATAAATATTATTTATTTTCATTTTATTTAATATTATTTAATCATAGGCTTATTACTATATTTATTCTTTCAAAAAATTAAATAGTATTAAATAAAACAAAATAATCAGTATGAGCCTTAAAAAATAAAAATTATTTTTAATATTTTTTATTTTTGTTTTATTTAGTCATAGGCTTAATATGATATTTATTCTTTGAAAAAATAAATATAATAAATATAATAAAATAATCAGCATTGAGTCTTAAAAAATATCACTTTTAATCAATATTATTTATTTTATTTTAAAGGATAAAATTTTAATATTATTTATAATATTAAAAATAATTATTATTTTATTTATTTTATTTTATATTATATAATCATAGACTTATTATTGTATTTATTCTTTCATAAAACTAAACAATGTTAATAGAACAAAATAATCAATAATGAGTCTAAAAATTAATATTTTTTTAATATTATTTATTTTATTTTATTTTATATCATGTAATCATAGGTTTATATTATATTTATTCTTTTAAAAACTTAATAATATTAAATAAAATAAAATAATCAATAGTGCGTCTTAAAAAATAAATTTTGTTTTTAATATTATTTATTTTATTTAAAATAATTTTTAATATTATTTAATCATAGGCTTATTATTATATTTGTTTTTTAAAAAGCTAAGTATTAAATAAAATAAAATTACATTTTAGAAGGTCGCCAGCTAAAACACATAAACTTATAAATAAATGTAAATAAAAAAGTAAATTATATTAAATAAAATAAAATTATATTTTAAAAAGTCACCAACTAAAATACATAAACTTAAAAATAATTGTAAATAAAAAAATAAGGGACTAAATAAAATTTAACATAAAAAAAAATAAAAATCCATTATACCTTATAACTGTTGTAAGATAAGTGAGCCCTTTAAAAAAAAGTAATGTGAATTGAATAGTGAGAGTTGTGAAAAAGACTTGAGGGGTGAAGTAAATATGAATACGTGACCACCCAGGTTACAAGGAAAATGGGCCTTAAACCAGGCCCAATTATCATCCTGACTTTCATATAAGGAAACGCCGCCGATGCCGTTCCTCAACGACCAAAACCAGAGAGAGAAACAGAAGCTGGCGCAGTGAAAGAAGCGAGAGCGGGAGATGAGAAAATGGGGACTGTTGGCAAAAGAAGCCCTAACTCAAACACTGACATTCGCCAAATTCTTCTGTTTATTCCACGTCACCAACCACTACCTCTGGTCTCCTACCCTGGTAATCTTCCTCTATTTTCTTTTCTTTTCTTTTTTTTATTTGGTTTTTGTTTCCCTAATTATGATCCGGTGTGCGCAGGTGTTCGGTCCTAGCATGCTCCCGACCTTGAATCTAACCGGCGACGTGATTCTTGCGGAATACGTGTCCCACAGAGTGGGAAGACTGGGCCCTGGTGATATCGTCCTCGTTCGTTCACCTGTCGACCCGAATAAGATCGTGACTAAGCGCATTGTCGGCTTGGAAGGCGATAGAGTCACTTTCTTCAAACCCAGGAATGGTGACACGTGTCACACTGTCGTGGTCCGTATATTTATTTTCTCCCCCTTTATTCTTATTTATTTCAACAAATATTTAGTGAAATTAGTTGAAGCAATTGTGCTTTGCAGTTCAATCGTTTGTGTGATGTTGTCCTTGGAATTGAAATGTTTGGTTAGGTCCCAAAGGGGCATGTTTGGATACAAGGGGATAACCTTTATGCTTCCAGGGATTCGCGGCAATTTGGGCCTGTTCCGTATGGTCTTATTGAAGGGAAAGCATTTTTCAGGGTAAGATTCGTACCTTCAAAATTCAAATCATCTTTTGAGAATTGTGCTATTTGCTGGAATTGATATGGTTATAAAAACTTATGGAACTTAAGCTCGTTAATAATTTTGCAGTATTTCCACCCTTTATTGTATCTATTGGCACGGAAGTTCAGTTAAAGCCAGATATGAGCTTAGGAAGAATAAGTTTTAGTCACCAATTAAATTGCTTGGAGTAGTTCTTTAATTGGATTCAGAGGAGATCTTTTATGTTAGTTAAAGAGGTCCAGCACGGGCTACATGATCGCCCAGTAGCGTAAGCTTAAAATAAATTTGTGGGCATATATATGAACAATTAAGTTTATGGTGTTCCCCCAAAAAAAGACAAAAAAATCTCAGTGATTGCTGCAGAATCGACCATTTATCTTCTTCTATCACTCCTGTCATCAGTCAAATTATGGGTGCTAGCTAGCTTAAAAACCTCTTAGGATTGCATTAGAGGAACTTTTGTCTCATGGATGGGAAGGGAACAGGAGTGCTATTTGTCAATACGTAATTTAATCCCGAAAAAGAAAAAAAAGAAGTCATCTTTCATATTTGAGAGAGCTTGTGATGATACCACCGCCCGAAAATGAAAAAGCATTCAAACAAGTCTGCTATTTCTTTAGATAGAGGTAGTTTGAAATGGACTAAAATTACTCTGCTTTTACTATTTCCTACTTTCCTGAAATTTCCGTAGTGGACGGATTTTATCAGTTACACCTCGTAATCACTTGTGCTTTTGCCAGCAGGTGTGGCCACCTAATAGCTTTGGATCACTGGGGTAATGAACGCTGCAATAGTTACTGATTGAAGGTATGTAGTTGGGATATTATTATTCTGAGTTCTTGATATTATTATTTTGTTCTGTTGCATTAATTAGTAAAATAAGAACTTGCTATAGTGGTTTCTCATTAAAGATCATAACTTTCATTGGGCTGTGCGAACTCATTTTATAGTCACGTAATAACAGTGTCATCTGACTATCGGAAAAGTCACAGTTGTTACTCCCTATTATTACACACTTGCAGTGTTGATATTTCATGCAGCGAGAGTAAATGTTCAGCAGTGAGAAATCATAGTTTCTAGTAAATATTCAATCCCATAACATAAGTAAATCAGAGGTTTAATTTCAAATTCGTGAGGAGGTCTAGTTACCGAAAGTTAATATTATTATTTTCGTTTTGTTGCAGTTTTTTTCCATGCATTTGATTTGGTCTGCTTCAAAGTGGAGGAGATCATTCGCTTGATACAATAATTTATACAGGAATTCTTCAACCAATTGTCAGCTTCTCTTTCTTCTGCTGTTGACAGCCATCAGTTGTATGCATTCAATTAAAATTGAACTCTTCTTAATGTTTTGGATTTGCAGGAGTTGCTTTCATTGAATTTGAAGAACGGTTGCAAGTGTGTCGATTACATAAATACTCATTAGATGCCGCCGTGCTTCTTTTGTTCTTTATACATCAACTGGAAATTTTTTTTTTTGAAATTTTAGCTAAATGTATTTTCTAACAGGAAATTTTCATTGTCATTCATTATAATTTTGCTCACTTTATGAGATTCTTACATTTTATCTGTTTTTGTGAATTTAAATACGATCAATAGAAGAAAAAAAATCATAAATTTTAACCAACTTCGCATGAATTGAATTGAGCAAGTGCAAGTGCATGGGAGAGTAATAGTATGATGTAATTATTACAAAAATAATAATAATAATTCCTAATAATTTAAAAAATGAAACCGATTGCCTGATGTGACGGAAATTCAAACCCTAATATAAAAAAAGAACAGACCGCTCTAAGAATGATAATGATCAGGCAGGTTCCAGAGCAAGGAGGGGCAAGATCGACAATTCAGCTCCGACCCACCCGCCTCCTTATAAAAGGCGACAACAAGAGGCAGCAGATAGCCAGTAGGGCTTCTTCCTTCTTCCTCTTAAGTGCCGCTCGGGTTCCGTTGGCAGGCGTATATCGAATCATCTCGTAATTCCTTTCTTTCTTTCTTTCTAATTTTAGCAAAAGCTAAGTTGATTCATTTATTCGTTCTTCTTATAAAGAAAGGTCTTTTTGCTTTGTTTTTGTTTTGTTATGTTTTGTTTTGTTTATGGCCGATCCAAATGAGTTCTTGCTTCGATTTTGTCTGTGCGAGTACTCAATTTCACCCGGCCTATATTAATTTAATTTGATTTAATGGGGGCAGCCTCAAGATGTTACATGCTTTTTCAATCATGTTTTAATTCAGGGAAACTGCCCTATAATTTATTTGTTTATTTATTTATTTTTAAATCTACCAATTTTAATTTTTTTCATTCTGAATGTGTTACGAAAAAATAAAGCATTTTCTGCTCATTTTACATTCAGGCACTTTTATTTATCTCAAAATTTCAGCTTTTAGCCTTTCTATTTACTACACTATTAATGTTACAGCACTTACCATTACAGACATTTGTTGAAAGGCTGAAGCAAATTTTCGTTGTATAAATCCCAGTTGTGTTAATCATTATACTTAAAAGCACTCTCTAAAGTCTAAACACAGAAATAATGGTACGCTAATCACAAGCTTAGCTCTATCTGGCCAATAATTAAGGCGAAACTGTTCGCAATTGGGTGCATCGATAATAACCTTGTCTTCGAAAACTACTTGTAGAAATTTCCACAGATGGTATTTTCACTGAATAATGAAGTTTTGTGTTAATTAGTGTGACCAAGCTGTTGAACCCAATATGTTTAATCGAATGATTTCTTTATCAGTGGTCATGGTCATTTGAAGATACTTAGAACTCATAATAGAGGTGCGGCTTTTGGTATGAAATTTCTATGATTCAAAATTTCGTCTCGTGCAGAAGCAATGCGCACTAATTTGTTAATTGGGAATACATAACCTTTAAAGAAAACAAACTAATTGGTTTGATTTTCAATTTTTCTCATTTAACAAGTATTTTATAGAAGGCGCAACAAAATATTTGAACAAAAATTCATAAATTCATTGAAAGATAAGATTTTTATTGTGATTTTATCCATTAAAAATGAGTAAGCCCATTGTTATTTCGAATTCTTGACCATCACCGAGTCTTTTGTTAATTAATCTACTAAAATTTTGAATAACTAACTGGAGAAACATTATCATCATTTCATAAACTTGAGAACACAAGTTTCTGAATTCTGAAGCCCTTGGAAGCAATAGCAATTTGTTCAGAAGTGCCTCCTCATCCTCCCAAGCTTGGCCACAGGGCAGCTGCAGCAAAAGTTGCCTCTCTGCTACTTGTTTAGATAGACAACTTAAAAACATGGAGACTCTTGAGATGTGGGAAGCAGATGGAGCTTGGAACATTGACTGAAAACAGATGACCATGATCATTGATTATGGCTCACAAAGGATCACTGAAAGCAATGAAGGCTCTCAAGGTAATGTAAGGCAAGTATGATCATATAGTTCAGAGAAACTCGATAGGATTTTGTACAGAATTCTTCCAAGCATAAATTCATGTTGATTACATTTTTTTTGGCATGCAATTTTTTAGCTCAGTCTTCCACTTGGGGTGAAGAAGCTGTTGAGCAAAACATGTTTTACCTTAAGATTTCTTCTTCAATGAACACAATATCAAGGGCTTAACAATATTTAAGGCTTAATGGTTCTTTCGATAACTTGCATTCCACTGCACTATATTGTATTGCTTAAAACACTGATCTTATGCTAACCCATGTTTGACTGCAATTTCAAATTGTATTGCACTGCACTAAAAAGATGGTTAATACAATGAAAGCAAATTAGAGGTAGGCAAAACCGAACCGGAACCGAAAAAATTCAGTTCGGTTTGGTTTTTTTGTTTTGGGTTTCAGCTCGATTTTTTATTTTAAAAAAAGGAATATAAAAAAACCAAACCAAACCGACTTGTTCGATTCGGTTTTTGGATCAAGTTTTAAAAAATCCGAACCAAACCGATAATATCATTTGGGTTCCTCTCTTTTATAAAATTTTAGTATGACTCAATATTTAAAAAATATTTACATATAGAAATTTTGTTATGGCCTAACATGTTTTACAAATTTTTCAAAAGGGTCCTCGATGAAAAGTCAACAAGGCAAGTTAACATTCAGATCCCTATGTTTTTTATAAGTTATATTATGGCGAAGAAACTTATTTTATTTTATTTACATTTTGAGTCAAAAGTTTTGATATTAAAAACAATGACGATGATTCTGAAAATTATTCAGTTTAGTCCAAAAGTTTGCATTTTTTTTTTTTTTGCTTATACAAATTTATAATTTTTTTTTTTGATTATACATTGATTATGGTAGGCCTTGTGTGCAAGTTAAGATAAACCAAAAAACCAATTTGTTAATCCAATCCGTTAAGTGAACGATTCTTGAAAAAACTCATATTTAGATAGTTAGGTTCCGGTTGGGTTTTATTTTATATTAAAAGCCAAACGGATTTTTTGAATTCAAGACCCGAACCGAACCGATGCCCACCCCTAATGAAAGGTAGACAAATAAACTCATATTTAGGCTATATTCATATTTAAATACAATCATTTAACTTTTATTATTTTTTTAAATTAAATAAATTATATATTTAAAAATAATATTTATTAGTAAATAAAAAATATTTAAAATATAGTAGTCTTAAATTTTAGAAATTTAACATTATTTTTAGTATAAATATTAAAAAATAATTTTTTATAAAGATTAATTTATAGCAATATCATATAACATTTATTTTAAATTAATATTATTTAAATTTATTCATATATAAATATTTTTATTAGTTATATTAAATTTTATATATTAATTACTATAATATAAGTAAATAATGTAATATCAAGTTATATTCTTATATTTATATATTATTTAAGTACTTATTAATCAATTTGATATATTAATTATTATATAATTAAATAATACATTATTTAGTAATATTGTTAATGTAATAAAAATTAAAATATGAATAATAAATTATTAATTTATATTAATAATTATGATATAAAAATAAAAGAAAATAAAAATTTATATTATATTATATTATATTAAAAAGTTATATTATTTATTATTATTAAAAAAAGCAAAAGTGCAAAAAAAATTTTTTTGGGATTAAAAAAAAAAAAATAATATTTATTAAATGCAAAAATACAAAAATAATGTAGTTTAAATTTTAGAAATTTAACATTATTTTTAATAAATCTTGTAAAATTTTTTCAAAAGATGATATTGGTATTAAATTAATGTAATATTTATTTTAAATTAATATTATTTAAACATGCCCATTATACTAAATATTTTTGCATTTATATTAATTTTATATATTAATTACTATAATATAATAAATATAATATCAAGTTATAAATATTGTATTTAATATTATTTAAGTACTTAAATCAAATATATTAAATATTATATAATGGTAAATAGGTACATTATTTAGTAATATTTTTAATATAATAAAAATGAAAATATGAATAATAAATTATTAATTTATATTAATAATTATGATATAAAAATAAAAGAAAATAAAATTTATATTATATTATATTATATTAAAAAGTTATATTATTTATTATTATTAAAAAAAGCAAAAGTAAAAAAAAAAGAAGCAGCAAATGCAAAAGTACAAAAGCTAATGCGGCAGTTTGCTGCATTACCATACCCCTTAATCCCTTGTAAAATTTTGTCAAACATGATATTGGTATTAAATTAATGTAAACAGTATTTTAATACCCCCTTAATACTATAACCAAACATGCCCATTATACTAAAGATAGTATTGCATTTCAACTTAATGCAACGTACCATAACGCAGTATACTATAATACAATATAACTAATACTTTGTAAATATTGTATTCCAATATAGTGTGCCAAAGTCCAAATGTATCCTAAATCTTCTACTAATGGTAAAAGTAGGTATGGCTTTGGGTCGGTTTCGAATTCTACTTTTTATTTTCAAAAACAAAAAACTGTGAAGAATACGTTTGATTGTACATTTTGTAAAACATATTTTAAAAACAAAAAACAAATTTCTTTGAGTTATGAGCCCCCTTTCAATAACAATCCTTTCATTTTGATAATGTGAGTATCAAATAAAAAATAAAATATTCCAATACATTAGAAAATAAAATACTTACCTTCAAGGGTATGGCCGAGTGGCTTTAAAGCGGTTTTATTTTATTAGTAATCTAAATTCGAATCTTGGGTAGATAAGCAAGTAAAAATATAAATTTAGACTTTATCCACCCCTTACCTTTTAAGGAAAAAAAAGACAAAACACACTTTGATTTTTTATTACTTATTTAATGAGTTTTCATATGTACTAACTTAATTGATTTATGACTTAATGAACAAATAATTACTTTTTATATTATTATTACATCCCAATCCAAAAATACAATAAAGTACCGAAGACAGCATAGTAGTAAATATAATTTAGTCAAATTCAATTCTAATATGTTCAATTCAATTCAATCTAATCTGATGTACTGAATGCAGCCTAATTTTTATGTTTGGTTTGAAGAAATAAAAAGGGATAAGAGAGAGGAAATAAAGGGGGTGGGAGTACTAGACACTCAGTCTAAGTTTTTTAATCTGAACTTTTTAAACCCAGATTTTATATTTTATAAGTTATATATGTAAATTTTTAAATTTATTTTAATAAATTGGACATGAAAATATGAACTTTAAATGTTTAAAATTTTAAATATATGTAATAAATAGGTCAAATAAATATAATTATTTAAAATAATATATATTTTATAATTTTTTTTAATCTAGATTCCAGGCTAGACTTCAGACTTATCAAGTGATACCCGAGATTACCCCAACCTCATCCCAAGTCCATTAATACTCTGCCTACATCACCCAAGTCAAGTAGGGCAGTACTTTTGACATTTCTAGGGCTAAGTTTATAAATTTGGACTCACAATAAAAGGTAAATTTTGGATTACCCCCTCGTAAATTGAAAATCTTCAAATCACCCTTACTTTTTAATTATCCTCTTAAAACTCTCATTTTTAATGATTGACCATCATTGACTTAATAAAGTACAATAATGGCCTACTAATAACAGAATTCGTTAACTTAAACTATTACAAACTTATTATTTAAAGACATATTTCCTTTATCCCTTTACAAGTTTTAAAATATCCCATCACCCATTTGCTTTCTTAAGTCACACATTTAAGTCCACAAGTATAACAAAAATTAGGGAAATTATCACTGCACCACCTCTGTTTTGCCTTATATTTATCCAACCGTCACAAAATTCTAACATGTTCTATGCACCACCTTTTTTTTCAAATTTATATCAATTAACCACTTTTGCACTAACACCGTTAAATAATTTAAGTAAAACGATAATTTTACCCCTAAATAAATTAAAAGACTATTTTATCTTATAAAAGCTTTGAAAAATAAAAAATTATAATTATGCAAATACCCCTAAATTTAATAAAAAAATAACTCCCAAATAGAAGTACTCAGCTGATTTTAATTAAATTTCGATTTTGAAAAATTTTAATAATTATTTTTATTAAAAAATTACAATTTTGTAAAATTTTAAGAAAAATAACTAATTTATTTATTAAAAATTTATAATTTTACAAAATTTTATTAAAATAACTGAATTTATTTATTAAAAAATAAATCCCAAAATTTTAATAATTTAGGGGATTTTTATTAAATCCCAAAGTTTTGCCATTATTTTTATAATTATAATTTTTTATTTAAATAATTTTTTTAAAAAAATAGAAATTCTAATTTTGGGATTTATTTTTATTAAATTTAGAGGTATTTTTATAATTATGATTTTTATTTTTTAAAATTTTTATAAAATAAAATGGTCTTTTAATTTATTTAGGGGTAAAATTATCATTTTATTTAAATTATTTAACGGTGTTCCAAATATAGTGATAATTTTCCTAAAAATTAATGTTAAAATGAAACGCCAAAAAAAAAACCATTGAATTTCTCTTCTTCTTCATTTCTTTTGTATCTTCTTTATTCCTTTGTCTTTTTCTTCATCTTTCCTTTCAAGTACGTGACAAATGTATAATCATTATTCAAATTCAATCCCATACTCAATCCAATTAAAACTTAACTTCTATAGATAAAATCCAAAACCCAAAAGTCAGAATCTATAAAATCCGAAACCAAGAACAACCAATCAACTCAGCAATCGCAGGCAAAAGCACTGTCATAGCACTACCGAGAGCTTCGTCATTGCTCTTCTTCGTCGTCAATCGAGAGTCTCACTGCTGTAATTTGAAATTTGGAATTACTTAATTGTGAATTATGAATAATGTTGACTCTTGAATTAACCATATTATTAATAATAGATTGAATTTACTTTGTTGTTGTTTATTATTTTGGATTTGGTGAATGCGCAACGAATTTAAAGAATTTTGGACTGTGTTTGATGAAGGTGGTTTTTGGTGAGAAATGTTTTGCAGCTTTTGGTTAAGCCTTTGGTAGCATTTTTCTTTTGTTTTTTGATTATATATATATATTGTAGAATTTTTTATACACACATATATATATGAAATAGTTTTGCTTTGACCTCTGGCAAGACACACACACACATATATATATATATAGTAGCAAAATTGATATACGATCTTAAGGTTAAAAAAGTTTTAAATCGTGAGATTTAATAACATTATGAAACAAAACTTTAAAACTATACGATTTTAAAATTTTTTTGGACTTTCTTATACTTTAAAATTTCATATTGAAAAAAAAAAAAATATATATATATATATGCACCTTTGCAAAATGAAAATAATAATAATAATAATAATGAAATATGAAAAAAGGTAAAATATGAATCTTTTTCCATTTATGGTTTTTAATTAATTTCTTTAGTTATTTTTAGCAAAAAAATTTTTAAATACAAAAAGGTAAGATTTAATTAGTTAAAAAAATAGTTATATAGGTGCAAAATAAAAATTTTAGAGTATTTAGGTGTGTATCATAAATATTTAAGATATCTATGTGTATTTTAAAATACATAGGAAGATTTGAATTCATGAAGATTGGCCTATATAGAGGTTTGAGATTTATCTATTAATTGACTACTAAGAAAAAATAAAAATATTAATTTATTTTTTTAGTCGTTAGAAATAATAGAGAAATAATAATTTTTGATGAGTTATTTAAAATTTTTGAAAGTAAAAAAAAAAAAAAATATATATATATATATATATAAAGATAGTCAATTCACATAAAAAAATAATCTAAAATTAATCCCACAATAAATTCTAAGATTTTGGGGAAAAAAAGGAAATAAATATCAGTAATCTATTTTATCTCAATTTATTATCATAATTACACGTATCCAAGACCAAGAGTGATAACCGACAAGATGACCATACTTAGAGTGTCAGTGGGAAAGTGGGGATACAAAATAATAATACAAAATGTCAATGGTTTGCTTAGAAAATTAGATAGATATTTATTCACTGTATTTAATGCCCAAAAAGACAAGTCTTCGCTACGCCTTTTTCTTCCTAGCACTTTTACTTTGCCTGTTTTCCCAAAATCGCGTGACGTTGACTGAGAGTATCTCACGTTCTTTTCATAGCTTCAGTTGACATGGACGCATCTAGTTTATTTATGATTAGTGTTAAAAACTTTCAAACAGATTATTTTTTTAATAGTTGCGTCCATTTATTATATTCTTAGAGTAAATTTTTATAAATTTTAACGGCAAAGTTTGATTCAACAAGAAATTTTTATAAAAAATTATATGATTTAACAAAAGAAAGCCCGTTAATTGCATTTAAATATAATTTTTTATAATTTTTTATTTAAAAAATAAAAAATAATTGAGTAGGAGCTTAGGAGTAAAAATATATTTTATAATTAATTTTGAGGATAAAAATATTATTTTGTAGCGATTATAGGATTATAAATGTCATTTTATAATTAATTCTAGAGGTAAAAATATTATTTTATAATTAATTTACTGTTTTTGTTAAAGTTAGCAAATTGTCACTTGCTTGTATATTTTTAAAAAACATGTCACCTTTTAAAAAATAGTCAAATAGATCACTTTGCCGCATGTGTATGATTGCATTTAGAAATTATGGGTAAAAAGAAATTAAAGACAAAAGACTTTAACTTTATACCATCTAAATTTTGAGAATTATATATTTTTGGTAAAAGCTATATTCGGTAATATTTTCAGTAGGAAAAAAAATTAGTTCGAGATTTTGAAAATAGGAATCATAAAAATTTCTAAAATTAATTTTTAAAAAAAGTATAATTATCTAATTGAGAGATCAAAGATCAAAAGGTGAATTCATAATGTTATTATTAAGTCTTGTAATACTTTGTAGATCCGTATAAAAACAAAATTCAATTTATTTTTTTTCAATAGTACTATGATAGTAACTAAATTTCCCCTTCATTAATGTGAGTAAGGTTCAAACTCTGATTATATTTTTAGTAATTATACATCTTCTTCTATTTCATATGAGCTAAATTCAAACTACCAACCGCTGAATTATGTTTGTTCAAGTCAGTGACAATGTCAAAAATTTAATATAATAGAGACTAAGTTCAAATAATAATATTCTACAATCAAGAAAATAGTCAAGAATTCAATCAAGCTGAGGCTCATTTAAAATACAATAATGAAACAATCAAATAATGTGAACACAACTTGGCATTAAATAATCTAATCAAATATATTAATAAGCTTAATTAATTTTTTTTCCTAATTACTAAAAATTCTATCAATTCCTTCGAATTAAAACTATTGGGCAAATACTAGATGAGAAAAAGCCTCAAATTTTAATGGAAACGGACGTTGACTAAACAATGAAGAGAACAGAAATCTACCCATGCGTGAAAAGTTTAAACTGGATGAGAGGACAGAGTGATTGGGACAAGTTAGAAATTTGAGAATATTTTTACTGCTTTTACATAAAGCCATAAAACTTTTTTTTTTTCTCGTGAAAGGACATAAAACATCCTCTTTAATATGTGTTTTTCTTTTCTTTTTATACTTTCAAAATTCAGAAGAGGATCTTTTAGTGTTTTAAATCAATAATGCTGGCACAACGTGCCTTCGGTTCAAGTCATAGTTATTTCCAGCAACTTTGATATTAACTGCTTAATTACTATGGATTTAAGCTGTTTCTGCTAGTTTCTTTTTTACCCCCCCATAATCTCTATTAGCATATGTGTCTCAAGCTAGCAACCAATTAAAAATAAAAGTGAATTGTATTCCTTCAACAATCCATTACTTATCTACTAGTTCTATCTCATGGAAACTACTGTTACATTAGATCTAATGATGACAGCAGAATAAGATAAAATAGGGGTACGCCACTCGGCCCTTGGCCGAGTGGTGGGCTGCTGCCCTCACAAATTGTGAGGGCAGCAGTTTAAACCCTTACAAAAGTATTGTAGGGATTTAAGTCTTTTCTCATTTATTTGAGTGAATGTCAGTTTTCTCCTTTATCAATGTGAGTGGAGTAGACGTTTCTCGAATATTAGAGAGGGTAAAAATTTAGGCGGTGCTTCATGATAATTTATGTACTAGTCCCAGTAATAGTCTCATATAAATATAAGTGATAGTCTGATTGTAAATATCAGTAATTAGTCTTATGTAATATGAGTTACAAGTCTGCTTGTAATAATCAGTGTAAAAAAGAAAAAAGATAAAATAGGGGGTACTGTGAAATAGTTGCAAAGTAGGTGGACGCTTTAGATATTCAATAATTACAAAAGTGATCTGGTTCGGGGCCTATTCTCTTGTCGCGTAGGTCTTTGATTTTAATGGTCAACTAAGGTCTTCATCCTTTTTTTCCACGAAAATAAAGTTGAATTCCCATTACAATATCCATTGATATGGATGCTAAATTGTGCAACCGATTCTCCAAAACGAAGCAGCTATTGCTAACTTCTCAGCAGAAACCAAAAAGAAGGGGAAAAAAAATACACAGAATATGTTTCTCCATCATCTTCCTTTTCTTTCACTTGCTGCTTTAGCCTTCATAAGTACCGTTGCTTTTGGAGCCACTTTACCAAACGATGAAGGTATATGCTAGCTAGAGAGTGAGAAAGGATGTTTGTATTATTATTTATTATTGTGATGTAAGAAGTAGACATAATCAGGGCTTTACTCCGTAAAATAGTTCACAAGTGATTCATATACTTATTGTTTTGCACATAAAAAATTAGTGGTCAGATGGGTATAGCGGTTATTTTGTGTTTTTGTGCCTAATCTTTTCTTCTTTCATCTTTTCTACCTTTTGCAAAATCAAATCTTTTGGGTTGTTTTCAAAAACTGTAAAAAATGCACACAAAAGTTTCTTAAAAATGTTGATCGTGGTACTGTTTAATTGGAATCTGCAAACAGTTAGTTTTCGAGTCAATCAGTTAAACTTAAGGGTGTTAATTTGTTGCAATTTGGTCCATGCAGTGCAAGCTTTAAAAGACATAGCCAGTACGCTAGGGAAGAGGAACTGGAAATTCAATGCAGATCCATGCAGTGGAAAAGAAGGATGGGCCGATCAAAATCCAGTCAAAGGATCTGAAAATGCTGTCACCTGCAATTGCTCCTACTCCGGCGGCACCGTCTGCCATGTTGTTAGCATGCACATGCATAAGCTCCTATCTCTCTCTCTCACACACACACACTGAAGACTAAACTATATTAAAACTTTCGAGTAGTAATTTTGTCTCTAAAACTATTAAAATTAATTTTTTCATCAATATCAATGTAAAATTGGATGATGGTCCATCGCTCACCGAGTCATTAAAAAAAAAAAGAAAAAAAAATTTGGTAGATTCTGTTTAACAAAATTTTAGTACATAAAAATAATTTTTTAAAAGGCACCCAGCCTGAGGACGTTGGCTGTTTTGTCACCACCTTGTTGCCCCCATGTATCGTTTTTCTTTGAAATAAATATGCCAGTAAATCATAAATTGGCACATGTTGAGACCTTAATTTGGATCTCAAACATTTTTATTATTTCAATTATTATTTTGTTTTAAAATAAGAATTATTTTTTATTAACCCTGACTGTTCTATCACAATCATATCTTCCATAATATCTTTAGTTTCACAAAATTTCATTATTTATTTGTTTATCTATTTATTTATTCATTTATGCGTACCTATTTTTTTTTTTTAATACATAAATAAAATCTCATACTTTTTCCTGAAGCACAGAATTCTCAAGTCCCAGAATCTCCCAGGACGTCTCCCACCAGAATTGACCAGACTCCCTTTCCTCCAAGAAATGCAAGTACTTCTTACATTCCAATTTGGCCCCTCATTATCTTCAATGTTACTCATTTCACATTTTTGGTTATCTTATTTCAATTAACGAACTTAACTGTCTGGTATGAACAGTGATCTCACTCGCAACTACCTTAATGGCACTATCCCTTAAGAATGGGCATCTCTGCCGCTCGTGCATGTGTACGCTATCATTTTTCTCTCTTTACTATGCTTACTTCCCTAAAGCCGGATGTTGATCTATTATTATTTTTTTAATTTTCGGATGGAGACGAGAAACTTATCTGCTCTTGTTATTGGAAATTGGAAAGCACAAGCCAAATTGATGACAAATCAAAGAGCATAGGCTATTTTACTTTTTTTTCAATTTTTTGTTTTTTGTTTTTTTTTTTTGGGTTGAAATGCATCTAACATGTATATGGTTCTTGTCTCAGCTCCCTTAATGGAAACAGGCTAACGGGTACAATCCCAAAAGCTTTTGCAAGCATTTTAACTCTTGCCGATTTGTGAGACTTTTATGTTTCCAATATTTTCTTGCCCTTCAATTTTAGAAATCTCGTTTTCAGTGATTCTCATTTATGTGTGGTAAATGTATATATAGGACCCTCGAATTGTGATCCGCGATCCACGTTCTCACGTTCTCCATTTTCTCCTGTTCATGGAGTGGGTGGCTGAACATCATGGCTGTTGGTTGATCGGGCTCCGTGCCTGACTCTCGGATAAAGGCGCGTTCCTCGCTAACCGTTATTTGACCGGGTCCACCCGCCTTGACGCCACAAGAGAAAAAGAACTCTCCCGCATGCGTCCTCGAGAGATCGTCCTCGCGAACGAGCGAGGGGTTCGTATTCGCAGTTCTCTACCAAGCTTCGCTTTGTCTGCTCGTCTTTGAAGCGGCTATCTCTTCGTCTAGGGGTGGCTAGTCGTCCTCGCGAAATACCACCACAACACGGTCCCAGCTTTACGGTATTTGCAATGAAATGGACAAATACCAGAGAACTTGCATTAAAGGTCAGGTCGATCTAGACTTCCCGGGTACATCTAGCTCTTTGGTCGTAAGAAGTGAGGAGGTCGGTTTTCTCCCACTTCACTGTTTGCCCTTCTCGAACTAGCAAACTTTCTCCTCGAAGGTCACGTCATAATTAAATGCGAAAGAGGCGGTGACGATCTGTCCTTTCGTTTGAATTTCAAATCGACGGTTACAGGTGCCTCGGAAGACACGCCCCGTCAGCGGCAATAAAACGAAAGCTTTCCTTTTCTTAGAAAAAAAACCCTAACTTTGAAAAACAAATCCCTCACTTCACCCTCGCTCCCAAATCGCTCTGTAGCCAATCAGCCTCCTTTCCTTCTTCGGCGAGCTACACTGTTCTTATTCCTATTCGGGTGCCCGTTACTCCAGGTACTGTTTCCTTCACTCCAACTTTGGATTTTTTTGCTGTTATTTCGAGTGGGATTGGTTGTGTCTTCCCGGGTAGATTTTTAGGAAATGTCGAAGGGAAAAGAAAAAGTGGTAGAGGTTGATGACGACGAGCTAGGTTTCCTTCCTAGCTTGCTTGCAGATCCTGCTTTTGACCCCGGGATGCCTTTAGAACCGACGAAGTCGTCTGGTATAAGTACTAGTGCTAGGAGAATGTCTCCTGAGGTTTCCACCTCGTCTAGTGGTGGTGGTGATGAGGGTTCCCGGAGTTCGGAGGATACCTTAAGTGCGGGTTCTGGTGAGGAGTCTAGTGCAAAATCCTCCTCTGAAGCAGCGCAACCAGGGAGGCGAAAAGGAGCAGGTGGTAGGGCGTTAGCAGATGATTATGCTATTGACTATATAGATTGCCTGACCACCGTAGACGACCTGGTAGAACTCCGGACTATTTACGGCATCCCCAATGAGATTCCCCTCGAGTCCCCCGTAAGAAAGATACTCACTAGTCGCCACCTGGGGGTACGTTACCCTCTTTTGGAAAGTTTTAAATTCGAATGAGGCTTCCCCTGCACCTTACTTCATCCAGATATCTAGATGGGCTACACCTAGCCCTGCCACTTAATCCTAACGGGTGGAGGGTGCTCTCTGGTTTGTTCGTCCTGTGGAGCAGATGTGGTCACAGTGCACCCACAGCTGACGAGGTCAAGCACCTGTACCAGCTAAAGAGTAGCCCAAAAGACGCTGGCTGGTATTACTTCATGTCAAGTACCAAGACCAGAAAACCCTTGACTGATCTCCCAACAGGTGGTGGTGGGAATTGGAAGAGAACTTCTGTTTGCTGGGGGTCCCTGGGGTCAAATGGCACAAATAGACGAGAGGACGTTTCGCGTCCCCTCCCATTTCACAGTTCCAGGTTGCCTGCTCGTTTTTAGAAATCTAATAGCCCATGCTCCTTTATTCTGCGCACAATTTCTTACTTGTGTTTTCTCTTCAAAATGCAGCTTCTTGGGTGTACACCTCGACCTTCGTCTGCGCTTCTACTCAAGCGGGTCGACACTGCGTTGGCAAACTCCTGCCCGTGCAAAGATCTGCTGTCCGTTCGCTGCCTGGTCGAGTCTCAGTTAGTACCAGCGAACCAAGCTATGGAGGATGCTGTGGTCGGGGCTCTCAAAGGGAAGCGTGCTCGTCCCACTATCTGCGAAAGCGAGATCAAAGGGATGCTCGTCCCAAAGCGAGCTAGCACGATGGAGCGGTGTCCCCTCGAGGTCCCTACCACCTCCCCTCTAAGACTAAAGAACCCGGCGCGTGGGAGCCGCGCGCGGGTCCTTCTCCTCCTTTGTCAGGCACTGGACCGAAACTCCATCAGTATGAGAATAGACACGAGCACTTGGTCCCTTACGTCAACGAATTTTCCAAACTCGTTAGCAAGACCTGAGGACTTCGATGGTAGCACTCTAAAGCGAGGCTGGTTAGGGCTATGCAATCCAATGCTTTCCACCTTGGTTGCATGGCGACTTACTTACAGCTCGGTCGTTCTGACCAGGAAAATGAAAACGAGAGACATTCAATCGCCAAAAACAAGGCCGATCTTCTTTGAGAAGAAAGCTGGTGAACTTAACCTCGAGAATTTGAAGCTAGTCGAGCAGGAATCTCTCGCGCAGGCCAAGGTCATCGCCCTTGAAGAAGAGTTGAACAGGGTTAAAGAGGACTCTCAGGCGCAAAAGGCTGTCTTCGAGGCTCAGCTCGAATCCCTCAAAGCTTCCTTCCAAGCTCAGGTTGCCGATTTAAAGAAGAGGTCGATGAACAAGATGATGAGGGACTTGGACTTTATCGGTGTATCATGGCGATTATTGCAAAAGCAAGATCTCGATCGAAAATGGGTGATCTTCTGCGGCATTAGTGAATACATGAACGCCGAAGCAGATAAGGAAGGCGACGAGGACCCAGCTGCACATGAGGACGAGGAGGCCACCTCCCCTCCTCGTGAAGTCCCAGCAGACGTTGAAGAGGCGAGTACTCCTCCGGCGCCACCGTTGAAATACAAGTGTGCAACCCAAGAGGGGGTGAATTGGTATTTTAAAAATTATCTTAGCAAAACACACAACAATCAAATCTAATGCCTTAATAAATTCGAAAACAATAAATTCAAAACAATAAATTCAATAAAGGCACAATAATAAATGAGTAAGGAGGAGAAAGCAAACTCAAGGATTTTTACGTGGTTCGGCTATCCCCGCCACGTCCACGCCTCAAAGCAACCCAAGCTTGAGGATTTCACTATCCAAGCCTTTCCAAGGCTTCAAATGTTTACTGATTGACTTCCAGGTGTCAATGGACCTTTACAACAAGAGATTATCTCCCAATCTCTTCACCACAAGTGTTTCCCACACTTGTACACTCACAATTTGATGAGAAATGAAAATTACAATCAAATACTCTCTTAAAGAGTAGATTTACAAAATGAAGAACAAAGATGATTCAATAAATGATGATTTACGAAATCAAGCTCAATGTATGTTGTATGCCTTTTGTTTGTGCGTGCTAAGATTACCAAAAATGATTTGGATTTGAGTTTATATAGTTGGAACTCAAAACTAGCCGTTATGCACTTTTTGCTCACCGCCTGATCGGATCGCAGTTAATAGGATGTCGGATCGCTGTTTGACTCGTCAACATGACCGTTGGGCGATTTTCAAATTGTCGGATCGCCGTTATCAAGTTGTCGGATCGCCGTTAGTGTCCGTGGCTAATCTTCAACTCGGGAGATGTCGGATCGCCGTTATCTAGATGTCGGATCGCGGGTTAGCGTCCGTGAGGCTAATTTTCACCGAGATGTTTGACGGAGATGTCGGATCGCCGTTAGCGTCCCGAGGCTAATTTTCACTTCGAGATGTCGGATCGCCGTTATCTAGAGATGTCGGATCGCCGTTATCTCTGAATCGCTACAGAGAAATGCTACAGTGAAAAATTTGCAAAATGACAGTTTGACCCCAAAACTTTATATAACTGTACTATGGCCCAAAACGTTATGAAATTTTACAAACAAGTCCAATTTCAGAATTTCTAAATAATACACTGTGAATCCCAAAACTTTCTGAAATTATGATATGACCCAAAATACTATAAAATGTTTCAAATAAATCCTTCTCCAAAATTTCAAGCAATACTTGTTGATTTCAAAGTTTTCAAAATTCTTTCAATTAAACCATAAACTTGAAAAACAACCAATTTCATAAAATCATTTTTCCATTAAATATAAAACCTTTATAATGTGAAAATAATGATTTATTTAAAATGTAAGAAAAATAATTTAAGCTTTCAAAACTTAATCATTCTTAATTTTGTTTGTTATCATCAAAATCAACATTATGTTAACATAAATGTTAACACTTGGTGATACTCCTCCCGCTCTCGAAGCGAAAGCGACCAAAGGAAGTGGAGCAGCCCGTAGAAACAGAGCAGCCAGGGGAGTCGGCCTTAGTTACTGATCTCCCACCTTCTTGATTGTATATACACATATTTCCTTTGTTTTGTAGGCTTCTTCTTGAGACTTTGTATGTCGAGGCCGAAAAAGTCGCTTAATGCTATGGTAGCGAATTAATAAACAATTCCTTTTTTCTTTATTTCTTGTTGGATTAACAGTATTGAACACATATTGGTAAACAGACATTCAGAAATATATATATATTTACTTTCGTTGTCCTCTCGGGCCTTTGTATCGTCTGCTCGTCTTTGCTTAATCGAGCACATCATGGAGGAGGCTTTGAGGTCTGTAGGGCCTTTACATGCCTCAACAATTTTTTTTCGATCTTTAGGGTTCCGCTCGCCTTTGTTTGGTCGAGCAGAATCTGGCTCGCTTGGCTTCCTGTCTCGCCATCGAGCAGGCTTTGAGACTTGTGGAGCCTTTGCATGCCTTAGCATTTTTCAAACTTCAGAGTTCTGCTCGCCTTCGCGTGGTCGGCGAGTCTGGCGCGCGCGCTGGCTTCCTGTCTCGCCATCGAGCAGGCTTTGAGACTTGCGGAGCCTTTGCATGCCTTAGCATTTTTCAAACTTCAGAGTTCTGCTCGCCTTCGCTTGGTCGGCGAGAATCACACTGCACGCTTGGCTTCCTGCGCCATCGAGCGAGCTTTGAGACTTGCGGAGCCTTTGCATGCCTTTGCATTTTTCAAACTTGAGTTCTCGCCGCGCTTGGTCGGTGACTGCACGCTTGGCTTCTTCTGTCTCACCATCGAAAGCAAGGGCTTTGAGACTTCATGAGCCTTTGCATGCCTTAACATTTTTCAAACTTGAGTTCTCGCTCGCCGCTTGGTCGAGAACTGCACGCTTGGCTTCCTGTCTCGCCATCGAGCAGGCTTTGAGACTTGCGGAGCCTTTGCACGCCTTAGCAATTTTTACATGTATTAATGACAACTGAATGAAATTCCTCCACGTTTCATTGATTGCGAAATTAACTTACAGGGAATTTAAAAAGGGACTACGATAGAAAGTAAAACTTTAAAACTTAACAAAGTCTTACTGGAAGTACTTCTTGAGATGCGTTGCATTCCATGGTCGCTTCACCTCGTGGCCATCTGCGTGGACGAGTTTATAAGCCCCGGGCCCAGCTACCTGCTTAATCCTGTACGGCCCTTCCCAGTTTGGACCGAACACACCTTGTGTCGGGTCTTTTGTGCTCTGGTTAACCTTTCTAACTACCCAATCGCCGACCTTGAACTGTCGTATATGGACCCGTTGGTTGTAATGACGAGCAACCCTCTGCTGATGGGAAGATGAATGCTCCGATGCCTGCTCCCTCTTCTCGTTTAGCAGGTCCAGATTCAAGCACATCTGGTCGTTGTTTTCGGGCTCGTCGAAATAATTGGTTCGATGTGTGGTCATCCCTATCTCCACTGGTACAACCGCCTTTTCGTGCCCGAATGCCAAAGCGTCGATGTTTCCCAGTTGCGATCTTATGCGTGCGTTCAGATGCCCATAGCACCCCGGTAGTTCGTCAACCCATGCTCCTTTCTTGCTCCCAACCAGTCTTCAAGAGCCTCTTGATGACTTTATTAAATGCTTCCACTTGCCCATTAGATTGAGGGTGAGCGGCGAACGAACTTCGGCTTATCCCGAGGTTCTCGCAAAACTCTTCAAACTATTGTTGTCGAATCACGGCCATTGTGTCTGTCACCCCAGGGGCATAAGGGATCCCATACTGCGTGACCAGTTTCTCCAAATAAAATCGGTTGTCTTCTTCTGCATTATCTTGCTTTGAGTGCTTCCACCTCGACCACTTCGTGAAATAGTCAATTGCAACGATTGCGTGTGTGGTCATTCCTTCCCTTTGGCAAAGGCCCAATCAAATCAACTCCCCATTGAAGCAAACGGCCATGGTGAAACCATAAAGTAAGCTTCCGGTGGCGGGTGGAGAAACACGCGAAACTTTGGCAACTCACGCAATTTCTAGTTTTCTCTTGTGCATCCCGGCATCGTGGGCAAGTATCCTCGCCAGGGCCTTGTGGGCCGGGGGATCTCACACTGAATGGTTTCCACAAACCCCTCATGTATCTCCTCAAAGACGTAGTCGGCGTCCCGTCCCGGACATCGTAGGAACGGAAGGGTGTACCCTGCCGTCGTCAACACCGTCGATCATTGTGTATCTCGACGCTTGAGCTCTAATCTTTCGAGCTCAGAATTTGTCCTCTCTGGTAAGAACCCATCTCGATGTACGAGGTGATCGGTCCATCCATGAACACCTTCGCTTACCCCATCACTTCCACACTCGCCAATCTTTGGGCCGGTTTTTACTTCCACGTAATTTGTCTTGGGCATTTTTGATGCCGCCGCCATTCTCGCCAGATGTTCGCCGATGGTTTTCCTCCCTTGGGATCTGCAATACTTCCACCGATTCAAACTTTCCTATCATCTGCTTAACTCTCTTCAGGTACCGCTCCATCTTTTCATCCCTTGGTTGAAATCTTTCCCCTACATGGTTGGCCACCAACCGAATCGGTTAATTTGCACTCTATCCGCTTTTACTGCCTTAGCCAGTTCCAAGCCCGCTACCAAAGCTTCATACTCCGCCTGGTTGTTTGTGGTTTTGAACTCGAATTTCACAGCGTAAGAGACCTCCTCCCTTCGGACTCTTTAAGACAATACTCGCCCAACCACAGCTCCCGAGGATCCATCAATCGATATCTCGCGATTCGATTCTTGTCGTTCTTCGTATCAATGCTTGGCCTGTCAACACTGTTTTCTCGCTCAGAACTCGCAACGAAATCCGCCATTGCCTGTGCTTTTATCGCTGCTCGGGGCTTATAGCTGATTTCGAACTCGCCAATGACCCATTTTACGAGCAGCCACCAGAGGCATCCGCTTATGCAAGGTCTCCGACGCAACGGCCGATTCGTTATGACAATTATGGAAAATGCCCGAAAGTACGGCGGCCAAATTTTTCGAAAGCGGCCACCACTGTGGCAAGCGCCATTTTTCCAGGTGGATATCTCTGGCTTCGCATCAAGCGTGGCCTTGCTCAGATAGTAGATGGGATATCAACTCCTTCCTCCTCCTCACCAAAACCGAGCTCGTTGCGTGGTCTGATACACGCCATGTAGAACAACACATCTCCTTCCCGCGGAGTAGACAAAGCAGGGTGCTTGTCAAGGTACTTTTTTCGTCTTGGAATGCTCTCACATTCGAGTCCATTCTGTTTCTCTTCCTCTCCGTATTACTTTTGAAAAATACCGCACTTATCTGCCGCCGATATAAATCGCCTCAACGCCGCCGCTTTCCCCTGAGGCTTTGTATCTCCTTCAAATTGCGAGGAGACTTCATCTGCACGATCGCCTGGATCTTCTCTGGATTCGCCTCAATTCCCCGATGGCTCACCATGAATCCCAGGAATTTTCCCGATTCAACTCCGAAGGCACACTTCTCTCAAGGTTAAGCTTCATCTTGAACTTTCTCAATGCACCAAATGTCTCCTCGAGGTGCACGACATGCTCGTTCGGGTTCCTGGATTTTGTGATCATATCATCTACATACACCTCCATCGTCCTTCCAATCAGTGGCTTGAAAATTTTGTTCACCAGCCTTTGGTATGTGGCTCCCGCATTTTTCAACCCGAATGGCATAACCCTCAGTAAATGTAACAGGCCCCGTTAGTAATGAATGCGGTGCTCTCTCATCCCGCCGCACATTGGGATCTGGTTGTATCCCGAAGGCGTCCATGGCTTCGTGGCAGTGACCCCGGTGTCGAATCTACTAGCTGGTCGATTTTGGGCAAAGGAAAGCTATCTTTTGGGCACGCCTTGTTGAGATCAGTGAAGTCGACACACATCCTCCATTTACCATTGGCTTTCTTAACCAGCACCACATTCGATATCCATTCTGGGTAATTGACTTCCCGAATGAACCCCGCCTTCAAGAGCTTTTCGACCTCAACATTCACTGCATCATACCTCTCCTGGTTGAAGCATCTTCTTTTTTGCCTCACTGGCCGAGCTCCCTTCCTTATTGCTAACCTGTGGCAAGCCACCTCGGGGTCGATTCCCGGCATGTCCTCATGTGTCCATGCGAACACATCTGCATGAGCTCAAGGCAATGCACCACCAAGCTTCGCTTCCTTCTAAGCCTCGATCCGATTCGAATCGTTTTTCCGGATCATCCTGCTTCAGGCTTATTGTTTCTAGCTCCTCCACCGGCTCTTGCCTGCTATTCTTGACCCCCGCTCGGGTATCCAGCGATGTGATCTGCATTGTCTCCTTGACTGTGGAGTAGCAGCCTCGGCAACCTTCCGTCTCCTCGCACTACCCCTACTACTCCGTTTACCCGATACTTCAGGGCCAGGTAATGATTGGAGAGAACTGCTTTACTCATTCTTGGAAGGGCGGCCTAGAATCATCTCGTGCGGCTCTCCCTCGTCAACTACCACAAAATCCGAACATTGTCTTCTCGGTTGGGTGATCGCCTATTGTAACAATAGTACTCGACCACACCTAAGGAGTGAGCTTTCCACCTCCGAATCCCTTCGGGAGGTATTAGTGTGCTTGAACTTGAGGTCTGATATTCCCATCTCCTCCGTGAGTTGACTTGAACAGAATATCAACCGAGCTCCCGTATCTACCAAAGTGTCCGGTCAAACTTTTGCTAGCGCCGTGACTTTAATAACCAGGGCATCCTACGCTGGTACAGTGGATCCTCCTCGCCCTCATCTGCCCACATGATCGGCACTTGTCGATTCTTGCTCGTTTAGCCACTTTGGGTATTGAAGAACACCTCTGCTGGTCATGGCATACCTCGCATAATTCTTCCGATCTATCGAGTCTCCACCAAAGTCGGTCCCCAAAGAATTACCCTCACTACAAAGGTGTTCTCGCCATACTTCTATCACTGCTCCCCCTTCACACGACGAACCGACCATCGGGATGACCCATCTACGAACTCGTCCAAGTATCGATTTCTCACCAAATCTTCGACTTGGGTCTTCGAGATCCCGTGCGTTCGGCCGTGTTGTGGCCTGTGGGTGCCATGGAACTTGCAATACCGCCCTCTCTCTCCCCGCCGGTATCTTCGTTATTGGGCCTCAAGTGTACAAGAACCCCTGTCTTTTGACAGCCTTCAAACACCTCCTCCAAAGGTACTTTCAACGGGTGTAACGCCCATAGCTTTGGCTCGATCAATCATGTGTACGGCCTTTCCCTTTGATTACCGATCGGTCCTGGAAAAGGTGCTTCGTCTACTCTTGTCTTCCACCCGCCGATGTTGATAGGGATGCCCGTATGTCTGCTCATGCTTTCCAGAATCTCGATTGGCGAACGGGAGGCCGCATCTCGCTTCTCGCTGATACACGAGGTGGCCTCTGCGAGGCGATGGTGGTGACTGCCCACCTCGCACCACTGCCGTCGTGCCGTGGTGGTTCTTCCTCTTAATTGGACCCTTTCCCAGTGCGGCAGCTCCTTCTTTCTCCTCAACCCTTCCGCCTCCGGTCCGTGTAATTCGCCGCTTTTTCTCTCAATAGCTATATCCTCTTCGCCTGCTTCGTAAGCGGCGAGTACGATCAATAGTGGGGCTCGCCGGGTTATACCACAAAAGCCTCCAATCTGCACTCCTTCCTTCAATCCCCTCAATGCTCAGGGATGATTAAAGGCTCCCCAGATCGAGAACAAATTTCGATGGAACCTTTGATGTATTCCCGTGGCGTTTCATCCTCCCCCGCTTCATGCTCGCGACTCCATCATATCATCTTCCTGCCATTGCCTGAATCGTTTCGCGAACTCGCATATCTGCCGAACGACTTAATACTCCCCCGCGAGAAGCTTTCAGTACCACTCCCGTGCTCGCCCCTCCAAAGACAACGGAACACTCTACACCTCTCGAGCTTGAGATAAACCCCCGCACCCTGGTTATGTCGTTGAAGCGCTTTATGTGCACCATGTATCTGTCCGTTAAGCCCCGAGTACTTGAGGTCCGGACGCGAAGTCTCTCGATGATCAAGCGCTATAATCCCCGGCCGAGAGGGGGATTCATTGCCTAGCATTATCCTCCCGCCCCGGTGCCCTGCTCCTTCCTTGCATGTCATCTATCACTCGCTAACTCGCGACTCCTCTTCCAACAGATGGCGCGACCGGGTCTTGTGCCGCGACTCGTCCTGCCTCGCCGACATCATACAAGTCTTTCTGAGTTCCCTTTCTTCCGCGTTCGTTACTCCGCCTTCGCCATCAAAGTATTGCCTCTCTGGGATCGCCCTCTTCCTCCCCGGACTTCTCCCGCCGAACTTGACCTCCTCCAACACCACCAAGTCCACCGATAGTGTGGCCCTCGCCACATCACATCGCCGCTCCTTCCAACCACGTTACACGGCGTCATCCCTCCACTTCTCACCCCTTCTTCGGGTTTCTCTCCGTTCATTTCTCATTTTCGTGTAGGATGGCCATCGAGTATCCATCTGTTTCTCCATTCGTTCCATCCGTTCACCCATTGCTTTCTCCCGCGCTTCATTAGCAATCTCCCTGAGTGTCACGGACTCATTATGCCTGAATCACTCCTCGAGTACTACCCCCACCGATGTCTATGGTTTTATTCCTTATTTGCCTTCTTCTACTTTCTATCAATGAAGCTTTTTGCTCGCCTTCCCACAGACGGCGCCAAAATGTTGATGCGGGATTCTGGTCTCTGCTCGACTACGACCAGGATCTCTCCTCAACGGTCTATTTAGTGCATGAACGAACTCTTCTCGCGTCACTCTCGAGATGAGCAGAACAATGTCCCACGCGACCCTCGTTCCCGTATCTCTCTGCGTGCACAAAAAACTGGTCAGAGTGCGCCGGGTGTTTTTCCCGGCGTAAACCCTCCGACGCTCAAGTCAGTCAATCGGGTTTTACCCCTTTTTGGTGGGAAAAAAATGGTGCCAATTAACTCACCGGCTCTCAAAAATACTGAATTCTCTTTTAAGGTTTCTAATTTCAAAGTGTCTAACCTTGTTTATCTTCGCGATTACCCTTTTATACTGCTTTCGACATCGGCGCCCGTGATCCGCGATCCACGTTCTCACGTTCTCCATTTTCTCCCGTTCATGGAGTGGGTGGCTTAACATCGTGTCTGTTGGTTGACTGGCTCAGTGCCTGAGACTCTCGGATAAAGGCGCGTTCTCGCTAACCAGTTATTTGATCGGGTCCACCCGCCCTTGACGCTCGAAGAAAAAGAACTCTCGCAGATGCGTCCTCGCGAACGAGCGGGGTTCGTATTCGCGGGTTCTCGCTACCGGGCTTCGCTTGTCTCGCTCGTCTTTGAGCAGGCTATCTCTTCGTCTAGGGGGTGGCTAGTCGCCCTCGCGAAATACCACCACAACAACTTGCTCTGCAGAGCTTGGAAATCCAATCAACCTTGAAAAACTATAAGACACTTTCCCTCTCATCCTAAAGCAAAATTGAAATTACATTCATTAGATTGATAAATTGGCTCTTTATTGCTTTTTTTCACAGACATCTTAACTCAAATAATTTTACTGGGAAGTTGCCTGAATCATTTGCTAACCTGACCAGACTGAAGCATTTGTAAGCTTCTGTTCTTTTTCTTACCCTTGCATGGTCTTTATTCCTGAACACAGTACTCAAGTTTTATTTAATTTATTATTCTCATGTATGTTGATGCAGTCGGATTAGTGATAACCACTTCACAGGACAGATACCCGATTATATTCAGAACTGGACAAAGCTTGAAAGACTGTGAGAGCTAGCTTTGTTCTTTATTATACTATTTAAATCAAAATTATGTGAATACTGACTAATGATTAATGAAACATAAATTATATGTATCAACAGATTCATTCAGGGAAGTGGTTTGGCTGCGCCAATTCCTTATGGCATTGCTTCTTTGGTAGAATTAACTGACCTGTATGTATGGTTTCTCATTTTAAAAGGTTTTAATTTTTTGTTACATCATGTCTATAATGTATTTGATTCATACTTGGTTTGATTTTGGTTGAATTTCAATATGCAGGAGAATTAGTGACCTAAATGGACCTGAACAAATTTTTCCTCAACTTAGTAATCTGAAGAATATGAGTTGCTTGTAAATACACAATTGATAGAAATTTTCTGCTTCTTCGGCTATTTGAAAAATCTTACTGTTTAGTTGTGGCATTGCAGGATATTGAGGAGTTGCAATATCATAGGAGAGCTGCCTGAATATCTTGGACAAATGATAGACTTGGGAGTCTTGTTAGTTTGAACTTGCTTTAATTCCGTCTCCCCAGGTGTACCTAGGGGGAATTTTCAGTTTATTAATGATTTTTTGTTTTGAATTTTCTTGCAGGGATCTCAGCTTTAACAAATTAAGTGGAGTAATTCCAAACTTTTCTGATTCTCGTGTAAATTACATGTAAGCGTTTTATTTTCTATCCTATTTTTCTCCAAGGCAAGTTGTTTGACAAAACTTCTATATCATTTTTTTTTTCTTATTATGTTCATCAAATTCATTCTCTTCATCAAGAGACAGACACAACATTATACAGAGTTACTGCAATTTTTTTTAGGTACTTGACTGGAAACTTGCTAACTGGACCTGTACCAGATTAGATTGTCAGGATTGTCCGGAAACCAAACAAGTACATGTAAGCTTATCTCTTTCGCATGCTTCATGAAATTTACATGGCACAGGGAGAGATGATGAATCTCAGAGAATATCTATTGCAGAGATCTTTCATATAATAATTTCACTGCTGGGAGCTCAGATTCAAATTGTGAAAACCCAAGCCTGTAAGAACATTATCAACTTAAACTCATCAGCACCTCCAACCATACAATATCGTCAGTACACCTAACTAGCTCTTTGTACCACTCTCTGTAGGAACTTGCTTGCAAGCTCTTCTAAGGGCAGCAACTCGTAAGTTTCGAGTTCCCTTTTCAATAACCAGCATCAAGAATTCCTTTGGTTATATGTTTTTTGTGCGTTGCCTTGACTTAGTTTTCTTGCATAATTTAATCAACTTTAGACCATTTATTATGTTGTTATAATTCTGATCATCGCTTTGCATCCTTACAGAACTGGGATTGTCTCATGTTTGAAAAGTTTCACCTGCCCAACAAGTAAGTCAGAAAGTGAAATGTTCTTTCTTAATTCGAGGAACATGGGAGCATTATGAATTAAATAGGGGAGAGAACTTCCATTTTATAATTGGCTAGATCATTTCCTTACAGCTCTTAATAGTTTCAGAGGGAAATAAATAAATAAACAAATAAACTCTGCTAATGCTGTTTACATTGTATAACAATGCTATGCCAAAATCAATGGCTTTATTTGTCTTCTAAAGTTCTTATTCTACAATTTTTCTTGTGCATTGGATGCTGACAGTTGTTTCTCATCCCAGATCACAGCTCTCTTCATATAAACTGCGGTGGGAAGGAAGTGATTGCCAATGGAAGTACAAAATTTGAAGATGATTTAGATGCAGCAGGGCCTTCCAGATTTTTCATAAGCAGAACAAACTGGGCATTTAGCACCACTGGTCACTTCATAGATAATAGAAGCCGTGAAGACTCTTATATTCAGATAAATACATCTAGATTGTTGATGGATGATTCCCAGTTATACACTGACGCTCGCATTTCTCCCATTTCTCTAACTTACTATGGATATTGTATGGTAAATGGGAACTACAGAGTCAATCTCCACTTTGCAGAAATATTCTTCACTGATGACAAAAGTTACTGCAGTCTAGGAAGATGTATATTTGATGTTTACATTCAGGTATTTACTGCATAAGACTTCGCCTCAGTGACAACTATGGTTGATTTTGATTTTTTTTTAATTTTAATCTAGCAAATTGTTTTCAATCTTTACAAATTTCAGTTTCTATATGAAAAGCTAAGTTAGTTGGGTACCTTTATTTCAGGGGAAGCTTGTGCTGAAGGATTTCAATATTGAGAATGAAGCTGGTGGTGTTGGCAAAGCAATTGTAAAACCATTTTCTGCTGCCGTGACCAACGGGACCATGGAGATCCGTCTCTATTGGGCTGGGAAAGGGACAACTAATATCCCTTATACAGGAGTTTATGGTCCTCTTATATCAGCTATTTCTCTTTACCCTCCTGGTAGGTGTAATTCTAACACGAGACATTTTTCATTGCTAGTTCCATAGATTTTACAAAAGTCCCCTAAAGATATGTCTATATGAATTCCTTGTATTAAATGATTTTTATTTTTAAGCAGATATCACATTGCCATTAGTAAATGGAAGCAGTAATAGTACAAATGTAGGCATAGTGGTCGGCATTGTGGCAGCAGCTGCATTTATTCTAATCCTGATTGTTAGTATCCTTTGGTGGAAGGGCTGTTTTAAAAGAAAACATACATTGGAACAAGGTATTTAAAATTAGAATAAATAACAAACTGTTCTTCCAATCTGTAGTTCGGTTATTCAAATCTTTGACAGAATCTTTATGTGAAGAAGTCTTGATTTTAAACATTAATCCAGTTACTTCTTCCATAGAGCTGAAGGGCCTAGACTTGCACACTGGTTCCTTTACCCTACGGCAAATTAAAGCTGCCACAACCAACTTTGCTCCTGATAACAAGATTGGTGAAGGCGGTTTTGGCCCTGTTTACAAGGTATATTATGTGTGATAAACAGTTTCTTTTGCGTCATAGAATAGGAGATTTATATATAATTACTTTTTTTAAAAAAAAATATTCATCTCCTCAATACAGTAATCTGACTACATTTCTGAAACTTTCAGGGCCTATTGGCAGATGGCAAAGTCATTGCAGTCAAGCAGCTTTCTTCCAAATCAAAGCAAGGAAATCGAGAATTCGTTAATGAGATTGGCATGATTTCTGCTTTGCAACACCCTAATCTTGTAAAGCTTTATGGATGTTGCATTGAAGGAAATCAATTGTTATTGATATATGAGTACATGGAAAACAACAGCCTTGCTCGAGCTTTGTTTGGTAAATTTCAATCACACATGATGAATTACACATAAATATTAGATTCTCAATATTTTTTTTCCCCAAATGATTTGATGGTCCTGAAGAGCATCGGTTGAAGTTGGATTGGCCAACAAGGCATAGTATATGCATTGGTATAGCAAGAGGTTTAGTTTATCTCCATGAAGAATCAAGGTTAAAGATTGTGCACAGAGACATTAAAGCAACCAATGTGCTTCTTGATAAGGACTTAAACCCAAAAATATCAGATTTCGGTTTAGCCAAGCTTGATGAAGAAGATAACACCCACATTAGCACCCGAATTGCAGGAACTTTGTGAGCTGCGGCATACCAAATTCTCATCAATGTTTTCTATTTTACTTCTCATGAAAATCAATGTAATATTCAAATCCATGATTTTGCAGTGGATATATGGCGCCAGAATATGCAATGCGGGGTTATTTAACAGACAAAGCAGATGTCTATAGTTTTGGAATTGTGGCTTTGGAAATTGTCAGCGGGAGAAGCAACGTCATTTGCAGGACAAAGGAGGCTCAATTTTGTCTTCTAGATTGGGTAACTTTGGCTCTTACTGATTTTTGTTTTCCATTGTTCTTGAGTTTATAACTGAACCAAATATAATGTTACTTCTATCTCTTTTTGATTAGGCCCTTGTGTTAAAAGAGCAAGGAAACTTGATGGAGCTAGTTGATCCACATTTGGGTTCAAATTTTGTCGAAGAACAAGCGATGGTGATGATCAATGTAGCTCTGCTATGCGCCGATGCTTCTCATACAAATAGGCCCTTGATGTCTTCAGTAGTAAGCATGCTCGAAGGCAGGGTTGCTGTTCCAGATTTTATTCCAGATTCAAGTGTCTCAAATATTGATGAAACCAAGTCTGAAGCAATGAGGAAATATTACCAATTCAGCACAGAACAGAGTGGAAGCCATACACAAAGTAAGCCATTTACAGGTTCTTCCACATCTGCAGTTGATAAGCTATTTACGGGTTCTTCAGCATCTGCAGTTGATCTCTATCCCGTCCATTCTGATCGATTATGGGAGTGACACAGATTGTGAAAATATGCTATAATGTTTTTTGTATAATATCTTTCATTTTCCCAAACATTATAGTTTAGGCTTCAAACATTGATGTTTGTGGTGGCAACACTGAGGCTAGTTTGATAATGGTGTAATTTTAAGGTAATCATTGTGAGCAATAAGAAAAAGCAGTTCATTGCAATTAGTAAATTCTTTTTAAAGAAATAAATCTTAACTGTTGAAACTGAAAATGTTGTGACACATGATTAAAATGAGTATAATAATGAATAAATATTATAAAATAAATGATGAATTAATATTATTTTTGTTTTACAGATGGAGTTGGGATTGACTGATCAATGTAAAGATACTTTTAGGATGGAGTGATTCATTACGTCAAAAGTGATTGTTAAAATGGTTATTATTGTTTCACCACTGTAAAAGTTGTAATATACCGCATGGTTACAATAAGTATGGTAGTTTATCAATTTACTATTATATTTTTTCAAAATTTATTATTTTGTTACATTTCTATTAATACCATTAGTTAACTAACGAGGTAAAAATATCAATTTTACCATTTAATGAAGTTTTTATATATATAAAAAAAAAGTAGTTAATATTTTGATGGATAGTTAATACAAATTGTAAACTTAGGTAGAAATTAAACAAATTTAATTTTATGTAAGGTAAACTTAAGGTATATTTCTAATAATTTTCCTTATACGTACATACATATCTGAAATTTGAATAGACTTAAATTAGTCTAAATTCTGAATAGACCTAAATGTCTGAATCTAAATAATATGTTTGTTCTTTTTTGGTTGAATATTTCAAAATAAGTATTAAGTTGTTTTTTTTTTCAACTTAAAAAACTAAAAACAGGTACTTTTACATTTGTATCCTTATTAAATTTGAATGTAAAATAAATACTATATATATCTCAAAGAACACAAATGGCATAATATTTTATCATCTATAAGCAAAATCATGATCAAGTGAATACATAATGATTTTGGAATTATAACATATAAAATACCATAAGTTTTAAATTTTATCACAAATTTTGAATAATAGTACAAAATATAAGAAAAAAACTAATAAGATACTTGAAATGTTGATTTGCCCATCCAAAATGATGAGGGATTCCATGAAGGCTAAAAAAAATAAAGATGCGATTATTAGTGGGGTAAATGGTATGAGTGGGTTTTGGAATAGATATGAAAAATAAACTATAAAATAGAGATATTTTTTACATTAGAAATTAGCTCGCTAATTCAGATTTCTCCATTTAGTGAAAAGCAAAAAAAAAAAAAAATTGCCTTATTTTATCAAATCAAAATTATTTGAAAAGTCCCAATAAATTATTAAAAAAACACCTCTATTAACTTAATTAATTAAATTTAAGCCACTTTAAGTCATTAAGTTAAAAAAATAAATACCTTTTGGTGACTTAATTGGCTTAATTTCTATCAGTTAAGTCACTAATTCCGTTTGGTCTTTTAACTTAATGAAAATTTTTAGTCATTAAGTTATTAAGCCATTTTTTAACTTTCTACTTAATTTGAAAATTCAAAATGATATCATTAAAAAAGTTCTCCAAAATATCCCTATTTAATTAATTAAATCTTCATTCTTGCCTAATAAAATTTAATAATTAGCATTATTACCCATCTCTATAACTTAGTAGTAAACTATTATTATTTTTATCTTTTTATTTTCTTCAAATTAGCATGTTTATTTTCACAATTTTTATGAATATTTTTCATGTAAAAACATCTTAAACTACAATAAAATTGATTAAAATATACTAATTTAGAATATTAAAAGGTTGTATTCAATTAAATGTGATTTATGAGACAATAATATATTATATTATTTTATGTTCTTTAGATGTTTATTATTTATTTAAAATTTATAATTTGTAAGGGCACAAATGAAAAAATGCTAGTTTTCAAATTTTTTAATTTAAAAAATAACGTAATATTTATTTTTAGCAATTTAAATAAAACAACAAGCATATCATTCCGATTCAGACATTCAACTTTATTGAAAATTCAGACTAATTCAGATTTAATTAGATTTTCAAACCCCCAAAAAAAAAAAAAAAACAGACAAACATCACCTCAATTTGGGAAAAAAAGAGAAAGAAAAGAAATGGGCCTCTTGCCAAGCACAGCCCGGCAAGTCACAGTCAATCTAGGATTGTGCTGGCCTTCGACACAGAATGTTAGATGTTAGCTATCTCTAATGGTGTGTTTCTTACAACGTGAGAATGGGAATGGGAATGAAGGAATATGAATGAAACCCATGTTTCTTGTGAAAATGTAATTTGGGAATGGGAATAAAATGTGTGGGTCCCACAAATAAGGAATGGGAATCCCATTCCCATGGGGGTTGGGAATGAATATGTGGGAATGGGAATGAAACATAAATTTACTTTTCTATCCTTATAATTTTTCATATTTCCTAAATTACCCTTGTTCAAATCACAAATAATTTTATTTTTTAAATGTTATTAATTATTATTATTATTATTATTATTATTATTAAATTTTATTATTTTAGTTATTATTAGTAATTATTATTATTATTATTATTAATATTATCATTATTAACAATATTATCCTTATTATTGTTGTTATTATTATTATTAATTTTATTATTATTAAATTTTAGTAACTTTATTATTTTAGTTATTATTAATTATTGTTATTATTATTTTTATTAATATTATCATTATTAACATTTATAATTATTATTATTAATAAAAATAATAATAACAATAATTAATAATAACTAAAATAATAAAGTTAATAAAATTTAATTATAATAATAATAATTAATAATAACTAAAATAATAAATTTTAATATTAATAACAATAATCAATAATAAATAAAATAATAAAGTTAATAAAATTACAATAATTAATAATAACTAAAATAATAAATATTAATATTAATAACAATAATTAATAATAAATAAAATAATAAAGTTAATGAAATTTATTTTTAATAATAATAATAATAATAGTAACAATAATTAATAATAACTATAATAATAAAGCTAATAAAATTTAATTATAATAATAATAATTAATAATAACTAAAATAATAAATTTTAATATTAATAACAATAATTAATAATAACTAAAATAATAAAGTTAATAAAATTTAATTTTAATAATAATAATTATAAATGTTAATAATGATAATATTAATAATAATAATAATAATAACAATAATTAATAATAACTAAAATAATAAAGTTAATAAAATTTAATAATAATAATAATAAATTAATAATAATAATAAGAACAATAATAAGGATAATATTGTTAATAATGATAAATTAATTATTTTTATTAATATTATTTTATCAATATTATTATTATTAATAATGATAATATTAATAAAAATAATAATAACAATAATTAATAATAACTAAAATAATAAATTTTAATATTAATAACAATAATTAATAATAACTAAAATAATAAAGTTAATAAAATTTAATTTTAATAATAATAATAAATATTAATCTCTTTTTGAAGGTCTTGGATGTTAGGAACTGTTTTCTTTTTTGTTTTCTTTTTATCCAAGATTTGAGTCAAATTATAAGTGTTTTTCTTTATTATTGGAATTTTTGATGTTTCTGCTTTATCTCCTACCTCTAAAGTTTTTAAAAGTTTATCAAGATATTCTTTTTGCAGGGTAGGATCAGAAATGTGTTTAACCAATTCAAGAAAAGTTTCTTGATCTTTAGTTAAAACATTGATTTTCTTTAAGTAAGATTCTGATTGGCTTGAGTCGAAATCATTCTTTTAATCGATTCTGAGAATCAGAGTCAACTAACTCGTCAATCTGTAAGGATTCATTATCTCCGGACATGGAAGATTCAGAATCTGAAGACTTTATTATTAAAGAGGCTATTTTTGAAAATGTTTCTTCATCAAGGTTAAGCTCGTGAAGCTTTCTGTTCATTTTACAAAACCTTGCAGTATGACCTTTCATTCCAAATTTAAAACATGTGGCTTCTTTGTAATTAAAATGGGCCTTTTGTTTGGGCTTGAATTCTTTCTTTTTAGAGAAGCGTTTTTTATAAGGCTTTGAAGGTTTCTTATAAAAGGTTTCTCTAGATTCTTGGAAAGGTTTCCTATATCTTTTAGATTTGTAATGTTTTTTGTAAGTTTTCGTAGAACACTTACCATTACAATCTTTGGAAGTAGAAGTTTTAAAGGGGTCATAGTTGAAATTTTTTCTAAACTACCTAATTCTTGCTTAGACTTTCTAAGCTCTCATTTAAGTCGTTTATGTAATTTCAAGTCTTGACATATCTTTAAACCTTCTTTATTAACAAAACTGACAAGTTCACCATAGGTGAGCTCATCGTAAGGAATACGATTGTCATATAAGGCTTTAATGGAATTTCTAACCTTTTCTCCTAATAGGGTTGGTAAACCTGCAAGGAATTTTTCCTTCCAAGTTATATGATTTGCATCATCCCTAAGGAAAAGTCTGGTAAAGAATGTAGTTTTGTAGTCTTGGAATTCACTAAGTTTTCTACATCTTAGATTATGTAGAAGCTCAGCATTTTTATCTCTGAGGTGAGAAGGGTCACCTATGAAATGAAGGGATATAGTCAAAATCAAGGTAGCGACTGCATCTTGAATTGGACTATTGAATTCATCCAGAATGGGGATTCCATCCTCATCTGTTTGAATAGAGTTTAAAATATCTAATTGCTGCTGATTGGTAAGAAGATGATCCCACCAACCCTTAAGTTGACCAAGAAACCTAATAAGGATTTCTGCGATGGCTTTGTCGAAGTTCCCGATTGAGTTTTATAGGCATTGGCCGCCATGATCATCTTTGCAATAATCCTAAGATATTATATTGGACATTCCATCTAAATTCCACTCATAGACGGAAGATGCATTATAACGGGATTGATTTAATGCACTTTCGGTCTATTATCTATGGTTAGATCTCGGTGGACTTTTAGTGGTTGGGAGTCTAATTCCCAATGAATTTTATTGACTTTTGAAGTTGGTTCTTCCTTAAAGGCTTCTATATCCGAAGAGGCTATAGAGAATTGATCCCGTTCTAGTCTTTGCAATCCTACTTGATTATAAAATTAAAATTAAAATTTAAATACCAAATTAAAATTTCCCTATTAAAATTTCCTTTTATAGAAAAACCTAAAACCAGAAATTTAAATATTATAAAAGCCAATTCTGTTCATCAGAACCAAATAAATGTCTTGCTAAAATCAAAACAGGCTAATCTAACCTGTTTACAAAAAGATTTAAACCTACAAAGAATAGAAAATCAATTAAAAAATAATTTTATACAAAGAAAAATATCTGAATTTAAAGCATTAATTGAAAAGGAAATATGTGCTGATTTACCAACTGTTTTTTGGAACAGAAAACAACATTTGGTAGATTTGCCATATGAAAATTCTTTTGATGAAAAACAAATACCCACTAAAGCTCGCCCTATTCAAATGAATATGGAATTGGAAAAACATTGTAAAGAAGAAATTAAAGACTTGGAGGCCAAAGGACTTATTTTAAGTCAAGGTCCCCATGGTCTTGTGCCGCTTTTTATGTCAATAAAAATTATGAAATAGAAAGGGGAACACCAAGACTAGTAATAAATTATAAACCCCTCAATAAAGCATTAAAATGGATTAGGTATCCCATACCTAATAAAAAAGATTTACTCCAAAAACTCCACTCTGCATTCATATTTTCAAAATTTGACATGAAGTCAGGATTCTGGCAAATTCAAATTCACCCTAAAGACCGTTACAAAACTGCTTTCACTGTTCCATTCGGCCAATATGAATGGACAGTAATGCCCTTTGGTTTGAAAAATGCACCTTCAGAATTTCAAAGAATTATGAATGACATTTATAATCCTTTCACTGATTTTTGCATTGTTTATATAGATGATGTATTGATTTTTTCCCAATCAATAGATCAACATTTTAAACATCTAAAGACTTTCTATTTTGCAACTAGGAGAGCAGGCCTAGCCATCTCTAGTTCAAAAATTTCCCTATTCCAGACTAAGATCCGATTTCTTGGCCATTATATCTGAAAGGGAACTATCACTCCAATTGAAAGATCCATTGCTTTCACTAACAAATTTCCTGATAAAATTCTTGACAAAACTCAATTGCAAAGATTTTTAGGAAGTTTGAATTATGTTCTTGATTTTTGCCCTAACATCAACAGGATAGCAAAACCATTACATGATAGATTAAAAAAAAACCCTGTTGCATGGTCAGAAAATCATACTAAAGTCGTAAAACAGATAAAAGACATTGTTAAAGATATTCCATGTTTATTTCTTGTCAATCCCACATTACCTAAAATTGTTGAGACTGATGCATCAGACTTAGGTTATGGTGGAATATTAAAACAAGTTGAGAATAATAAAGAACAAGTAGTACAATATGTTTCGCACATTGGAATGAATGCCGAAAAATTATTCTACTATTAAAAAGAAATTTTATCTGTTGTTTTATGCATTTCAAAGTTTCAAAGTGATCTACTAAATCAAAAATTTTTACTTAGAATTGATTGTAAAGCAAAGAAAGCATGTCTTGGAAAAAGATGTTCAAAATATTGTTTCAAAATAAATTTTTGCTAGATGGCAAGCTATTTTGAGTATTTTTTATTTTGATATTGAATTTATTAAAGGCGATACAAATTCACTCCCTGATTTTCTAATAAGAGAGTTTCTTCAAAATGATAATGCCTCCCAAAAAGACAAAAGATAAAGGGAAAGGGATCCTCAAAGACCCTGTGTCCCAGACACCTTCCAAAGCCTCTTCTCCCCCTAAAGAAAAATTATTATCATCAGCCATGCCGATCAGATCTTGGATCGACACAATTGAAGATGATGAATCAAGAGTTAAAGCCCTTGCCTCACAGGATCAGGTAAATGAATGGATGAAATCCATTTCTAGTTCTCCTGATTTTTTACTTGCTCTACAAAGTTTTTCACAAAGCCAAATTTCTCCAAAAGAAAAACCTGTTTCTAAAGAAATTACTACAAAACCCTCTTCTCAAAAAGTTGTTCTTTCTGGTGAAAGTTCATCCTCCCAGATTGTTCTTTCACAATCAAAGCTTTCAAAGAAAACCTCGGATTGGTTTGATAAAACCTACTTCCAAAACATTTTGACTGTGGAAGAAGGATTTTACCATTCTGACCCATTTCAAACAATTTCAAAGTTTTTCCCCCCTGGATGGTTTTTTAAACCATGGGATTTAACAAAGCCTCAAGCCTACTATGAATCCATTCTTGAAGCCACTGAGTCAGTAAAATTTAAACATTTCTTTCTCAGTGAAACCCATAAAGAACCCGCTACTCTCTCTCAAGCACTATTTTAAATGTCTTGAGCCCAAAGCAGTGGAATGACCATCTCCACAATCAAAAAGATTCTCCGCAAATTTTCAAATGTTTCGCCACATTGTTTGACCTATTCCTACCGGGATTATCAACAAGCTTGGTTTAACACATTCTTCATTCAAAACCCTAAGAAATCTCACTCATGGTTATTTTTCTTTAATTCCAAAATAATCAGTGCAAAGCCTTCCAAATTGGTTCCAACAAAGGTGGAACTATTTTGGCCCAACACCGATATCCTAACTCCAAATGCCATCCAATGTTTAAACCTTTTCAAATCCCATTACAAACCTTTCTCCGAGTCCGAGAAAAGATTCCCCCTTTTCTCGTTTTTGTACAAATTTCTTCCTACCTTGGGTATGGATGTGGAACCTCAGATACCACACTCATGATTCCCAATTAATCCTTCAAAGAACTTTCAAAGTCAAATGGTGGAACAAATTTGATGAACAAACTAAATTGACCACAAACCTAATCCAAAATCAAGGCTCTCAAAGGTTTCCTTGCCCACCATTAAAGATGTTAGAGCCCAAGGAACCCGCCTCACCTAAAATCCAAAGCCCAATCTCTTCGTGCAGGTGCCAAAACAGAAGAAGAGTATTTCAAAGTCATGGAGCAGCTACTTGCCTCCAGGTCCGAACCATCTATACAAAGCTCAACTGATGATGAAGAATTCAACTGCTTCATCTCCCTTGGTGACGACAATGAAGATGACTGCTTCGGATTATTGCCTCCTATAAAGCAATGTAAATAAGTTATTTACTTAAAAAAAAATTGATGAACAGTCTAAATTGACCACAAACCTAATCCAAAACTAGCTCTTGCCAAAGGTTTCCTTGCCCCAACCATTAAAGATGTTAGAGCCCAAGGAACCCGCCTCACCCAAAATCCAAAGCCCAATCTCTTCTTGCAAAAGCCAAAAAGGAAGAAGAGTATTTCAAAGTCATGGAGCAAATACTTGCCTCCGTGTCCGAACCATCTATACAAAGCTCAATCGATGATGAAGAATTCAACCGTTCATCTCCTTTGGTGACGACAATGAAGATGACTGCCGGATTATTGCCTCCTATAAAGCAATGTAAATAAGTTATTTACTTAAAAAAAAATTTATGCTTGTATTTTCCTGTTTTGGGTGGTCCTCTAGACACAAGTGAGAGCGCACATGTCTCTTCACCCGTGATTTTGTATTTTGTATTTTTTCCTCGCATAAAAAGCTTCAAAGAAAGACGACGTATAAAGCTACAGCTCCCGCTACAAAGGCATTTTCCAAAGTTTATCTGGCACTTAAAGCTCCGCTACAAAGGAATGCAGCTTTAAAGCTACGGTTTCAAAATTTTGTATATAAGAATGGCTGAAGACTTAGACTTGGTATTCTTTTCCTTCCTCCTCTCTCTCTTCACTTCTCTCTCTCTCTCTTCCTCCTTCTCCCTTCTTTCTAGAGACAAAAGAAGTTTTTTGTATTCAAGGAATTTTCCGATCATTGGTTAAGTTCCTTGTTTTCAGAATTTTTCTGGAATCTCGCTTGCAATCTCTTAAAAAGCTGTCGACTTAAAGAAATAAATGTAAATATTTTAAAGCTTATGTAATTTTCATTTCAAAGCCTGTAATAATTTTAAAGTTCATGCGTATTTAAATTTCCGCAATTTACTTTAAACCAATTTAAATTTCTGCAATTTACTTTTATGCACTTTAAATTTCCGCAATTTACTTTTAAAGCAATTTAATTTTCTGCAATTTATTTAAAGTTTATGCATGTTCGGCGATCTGATCTTCCATATCAGATCTGCTCATAAAACTTGTACGTTCCTCAGAAGCAAAGAGACCGGATCTCTGTCTTCTGTTGTATCTTCTCTTCTCCCCCCATTCAATCTAAATATTAGTTCTGGGATCCAGATCTAATATTTCTGTTTGAGCCTTGTGGTAAATAAGATTGTTAAAACCCTAATAAAGTTATTGATTGAAAATAATTAAAGAAAGGTATATAGGCTGGAAACCAGAACATGGGAGATAAGGGCAAATCTGTTCTAAGTCAGATTAACGCTCTGAGAAATTATCTCAAAGGCAGATTAAGTTCTACATCGATCTGGACGGACAACGCCACGTACCTCCACTTGGTAAATTTATTGTCAATTCTGTCTGCTTTTTTAAAGTCTGTGTTACTTTTCTTTTAATATTTCCTGTTAAAATCAACCAATCTTTAATTTTTCTGAAACCACTATCGTCCAATAGGAAAATGATCTAGGACGATAGTGGTTTCACCACCGTTGAGACAATTTGATGTCCTCGGGGATGGGAGGTTCATCTCCTTTGATGATTCCTTACTCGGTAGTATTGAATCTAGTCTCTGTAAAGGACCAATTTCTTTTAATATTTCCTGTTAAAATCAACCAATCTTTAATTTTTCTGAAACCACTATCGTCCTAGATCCTTTTCCTATTGGTATCAGAGCCAATGGGAAGATAGTGTAATATTGTTGTAAAGAATTAGCGAATGACCGCATCTTGAATTGGACTATTGAATTCATCCGAATGGGGATTCCATCATCATGTATTTAAAGAAGGATTAAATACTTCAATTCTTGCTGTCCTCGGGGATGGGAGGTTCATCTCCTTTGATGATTCCTTACTCAAAAGTATTGAATCTAGTCTATGTAAAGGACCAATTTCTTTTAATATTTCCTGTTAAAGTCTATCAATAGTTAATTTGCCTGAAACCACTATCGTCCTAACTCATTTTCCTATTGGTATCAGAGCTAGGGAAAAAATAGTGTAATATTGTTGTAAAGAATCAAGGTAGCGACGCATCTTGAATTGGACTATTGAATTCATCTAGAATGGGATTCCATCCTCATCTGTTTGAATAAATTTAAAATATATATATATATATATATATATTAGTTATTATTATTATTATTATTATTATTATTATTATTATTATTATTATTATTATTAATTTTATTTTCTAATTAATATAATTTTTATAATAATATTTATACATGTATCTAGTCAATGAAAATTACATTATTTAATACTATAGGTATTTTGGTAAATTAATTATCATTCTCATTCCTTATTCCCATTTATTTTGCCAAATAAACACATCAATGGCATTCCAGCATATTCTCATTCCCATTTATTTTTGCCAAGTAAATATTAAAATCACATTTCCATTCCTCATTCCTATTCCCAAATTTCATTCTCATTCCACCTCATTCCCATTCCTGTAAGTAAACGCACCATAAATGTAGGCATCAGCTTCAATCAGTTTTGAAGTAGTTTATGAGATAAGTGTAGGATATGTTTAGTATTGAAATGTCATGGTTTAAAAGTTATAGCTTGAAGTGCAGGAAAAAAATTGTACGTATAAAATAAAAGTTGATAATACATGATAAATGTAATTTTTAAATTATAATTTTGATAAAATTAGTAAAGTTAATTTATATTTCTCATCATATAAATGTGAGATAAAATCAATTCAGCTCCAAACTAAAGCACTAAATGTTCATCAAATATTTTATTACAACAGCCCAACCACAATATTGTTAATAACTTCAAATATAAGCTAATTTTGAGGATTAAATTTGTTTGTCAAAAAAAAAATATTGAAAAGAGATTAAAAATATAGCGTCGTTTTCAGGTTTGTACATCCTATTAAATGCGAAATAATTAGCTTTAGGATATAATGTGTTTTAGATTTGATGCATGATAGCATTAGCATATTACAGAGCATGATGGATTTGTTATGGGATTGATATATTTTGAATTTGATGCCTGATAGCATTATCATGGAAATGATAAAATTATTTCTTGTTAAGAAATGAGATTAAGAAGCATTTTACTTTTTCCCTATAAGTCTATGTTACTTGCCATACAAGTTACTGCTTCTGCAAATTAACGCTCGTATGCGCTACATTTAAATTAAGAAAAATGCTAAAGATACAGGAGAAAGATCAAAAGAAGATAAAATGAATGTGATGTTTAAGTGTTAATTAATTATTTTATCTTTTGCTTTTACAGGTATGATGTAATAATTAATTCATCTTCCTTCTATTAATTTTTTTCCGTTTAAATAGCATTGCTACTAAATTAATGTGTGTTTTGTTTAATGAAAGTACCCTTAAACATTTATTCATAAAGAGTTGGGCTTTTAAAATTCTTCCAATTCCTTAAAACCTCCGTCTTGAGTTTCATTTCTTAAAATGCCCCTAGAGTAATATATAGATACAAATTAAAATTAATCATCTACCATCAAATTTTACCCAAAAAAAAATTCCTTTTAGGTTTCATTTATAACATATATCAAAATTATTTTATTCCATTATATAGTTTATATCCCCGTAACTCTAAACTCTTTTATTTTTCTCAAAAAAATAATTGAATTTTCAATTAAATTTAAAATCTAAATCTAAATCATGAAATGAGGTTGGTCTAAATAAACCCCTCTTGAATTGAAATTACCTACGTAGTCAATAGGAGTTTTATGAAAAATTTTGAGGCTTCAAAAGTCCCACTCATTGGTATAAATGATGCGTTTTAATGAAATTCAAATAGGGTTTCGAATGATAGATTTATCCCCGGAATTGTCGCCACTCACAAAGCAACAAAGCCCAAAACAAAAGCCGCCATACAAAATTGCTCCTAATAAACCATCCTTTACCTATCAAAGCATAATTATTTTAATTTCTGTGATTTTTCAGGGTGAAATTACAAAAAAAGAAAGTTGATTATTTAATTGCTCAAGTACTCATTTTCTCGAATTTGCGAGAATAATTCTAAAATTGAGATTTGATTTGATTGATAAAAGTTGAGATGTGGATTATTTTCTTCTGCAGCCATTTGTGTTTTTCGCCCCTTTGGAAATGCTTTCCTTGAAGGGCACACATATAGCCTACTAGATGCTTAATTCAAAACTCATCTAGTCTTAGATGACGTTCAAATTCGAATCTAAAGCCATCATGTCGACCATAACTTCGAGCTTCTTCTACTGTTTCAAAAGTCATTCCCACGAATGTATTTTAAAATTACCAACATGATTTTTTGAACAATTTGTTTCATCATTCATCTCTTAAATTGTTTCAACCACTTAGACAAAATCTCATATTTTAGATTATGGTCAAATATCAAGAAATCATAATTCAACTGATCATAAACATCATAATAAAATTTATTTGTCAATAAAAGTTTAATTAGAAAATTAAGAGTATATTTAGTGTTTATTATACACATTGCTTTGATATTGAAAGTTGGAATGAACATATGTAATCAATTATCTTCTTTTAACCAAAGAGTTTCTTAACGCAAGTGAAAGATAGAGAGAATCAAAATAATTTTAATTATGGAGAGAAATTAAGAGGAAAAAGAACGAAAAAAAAGTAATAATATACTGTGGGACCCATTAATTTTTTAATTTTGGTATCAACAAAATAAAAGTCAACATTTAATTTGATTCATTGATTTGGTTGGTGTTGAAAAACTAAATTTTGTGTAGATTATTGTGTTTTTAAAAAAAAAAAGAGGGTTTCAGATCCGATTCTTTATTAGAAATATGTATATATTTATACTGCGTTTCCTTACTGGATTAGAAATAAACTGAAATCAGAATGAGTTAAAATTAAAATAAGTTGAAATCAGAATGATAAACAAAAATCAGAATAAATTATTTACTAAAGCTATTAAAATTGAAATGGGAATGAATTTCATTTTTATTGATGTGTTTATTTTATTTTAAAATTGAAATAAAATATTTTAAATTATTAAAATATCCTTAATTATTATTATTGTTATTATAATTTATAATTTTTATTTTTATAAAAATAATTGTTAATAGTAATATTAAATATAATATCATTAATAATTTATTAGAATAAATATCATCTCTCTTCTGCAATTTCTTCGTTACTTCTCTCCATCGTCAATTTCATCTTCTTCATCAACAAGATCATCATCACAATTATTTTCTTCTTCCTCCTGTCAATTTTGTTTCTTCTTCTTCATCAACATCAAAATTTAGTTTCATCTTCTATCTTGTATAATTAAAAGCCAAGCACCCCTTTGACTTGGAATCAAAAGAAAAAATATCATCATCAGCAAAATAATAATCCATTTCAAAAAATAATAATAATCATAACCGGATTCATCAACATCAACAAAATAATCCATTTCCAAAATAATAATAATAATAATCATCATCAAATTAATTCATTTCCCAAATAATCATCATCAACAAAAATAATCCATTTCCCCACAAAAAAAATTTGCAGCAACAATCAAAATCTCAATTGTCATCGTCATCAACAACAACGGCAACAACCATCATCGTCGTTAGCAGTAACAGCAGCATCAGATCAGAACAGAACCGTCGCCATTAAAGACGAAATCGGAGACAAAATGAGATGGGGGCGAAACTGGGAACGGGAGGCAACTTTTCCAGCAAGTTCGAAGCTTCCGGTGACGATGGTGACGGGAAGAGCCGGCGACAGAGACGAGATTGGGAAGAGCCAGCAACAGACGACGAGATCAGTTCCAAGCTCCCGGTCCAAAATCAGCGCGACGACAGAGACGATAATGGCCACAGACGACGAGATCAGTTCGAAGCTTCTGGTCCAAAATCAGCGCGACGACAACCAACGACAGGGAGCAGCTATGACAACGATGGCCGACGATTTCAGAACCGACGACGGCAGCGAGCCATTTCAGCACCGACGATGGCAGCGACTACGAGCAAGGCTATGGCATCCAGCTTCGAAGAGAAAGAATGGGCTCTAGGGATTTTGCTTTTTTTGTATTTATATTTTTGATTTCAAGAAGGATATTTTAAGAATATTGAAATATTATTGGGGGCAAAATTGAAAGTAATGGGATTCCCACCTCTCCCATGGAATCAAATCTCCCATTCTCTATTTTCAAATAGGTGTGAGTCCTATAATTTTCATTTTTAACTCGTTTTATTTTTTTAAAATAAACACGTCAATTATTTTAATTTTAAATTTTAATTCTCCAATTTAAAAATAAATGCAGCATTAATTTGAATCATGTTGTAGAAGTACTTCTGTTAAAAAAAAGAAAAAATGAAAACAATAACAATAATTTAAAAATATAAAAATTTTGTCACAAATCTTATTGGATAGGTTAGTTAGCTTATTCAATTTCTTAATTAACTGCTATATTATATCTCAGTGTGAATATAATTTACACATGAATTACGAAGTGCGAATGTCAAAAAGTGTACGGAATAAAGACGACTTTACTCCAATTGGATGTAGCTTTAGCGTCTGTGAACCTGACCGATCACACAGTAGTATTGTCTACTTCTACTTGGCATGCAAGTTTTGTTATTGTTTCCACTTTCAACAACTTTCAATGGTATCTATCTCTCTATCTCTTTTCATTCAACCTTCGTCAGGCAGCTAAGGTCCCACTCTCCTTCCTCATCGCGCCAATGGGGGCATATAATTTCATTCTCACTTTTTGCCTTTTTGCTAGCATTAAAATATACGTTTCTTGTATGAAAATCAATTGCATGCACACTTCTTCTCTTATCGAATCATTAAAAGACGGCGGGAATACTCGAGAACTTATGCCACCGCCCAACACAGAAAGTATCTTGACACTTTCTAACTCGGTGTGACCCAATGTGCTGAGCTAAAAGTATTTCATGGGACAAAACTCATGTCAGCCAATGAGATGTCGAAACGTGTCAGTCGCTGGGGGTTTGGGTGCTACCTTAGGGAGCTACACTATGAATGGGGCCCAAAGGTCACAGCCGAGTCAGCCTATACGACAAGTTTCCTAGTGTTGAAAACTAAAGACCAAGAACAGGGCACTAATGAGCTCTTCTCACTATATATACCTTCCTTGATCACCGTTTGTTTCTCACAAAGCTAGTTTGTGTTTATTGACATCTCTCTTGGCGCAAGCTTTCGTGAGTAATCACTCTTTTTCTAGTTAACTCGTATTTAGTTTTCAATTGGATTCCTGTCCTAATTATTTATTTCTGTATGAGCGTGTGTTGATTTTTATTGAAATTGATTTCGTAATTTGTTGTTGTATGAGTTGCTAACTTTAATAATGGTCAATTGAAACTGCAGTTGAAATTGTTTAGACGAAATGGCTAAGATGATTATGTTGTATGGATTTGCTTCGCCGGTGTCTCCCAAAGCCTTGAAGGATTTTCTGGAGGAACATACTGGTGAAGGAACTGTTTCCGATGTAGAAGTTGGACAAAATAAAGGTTTAAAAGCACATGCCGTAGTTGAGTTCACAACTGTGGAAGCTGCAGACCTCATCGAGTCCTTGGCCAGGAATTCTTATCTGAAAGCTTCCTATGTAAAGAGAAGGACCCCGCACTACAAGTTGGGTGATGATCTGAAGTTGAATTTTGGATGCCGAATTTCCAAGGACAAGTTTTCTGTGCTCTGGTCACAGGAAAATGTTTCTGTGAAACTGTGTTCGGACCTCGGAAAATTTGAGTTCTTTCTGTCATATGAATCTGTGGATTCCAGGTTTGAGCTCTCCGATGAAAGCATTTCGCAGATTGAGCTACACATCCCCAGTGGTCACTCTGTGAAGTATCTTGTCATTCAGGTTTGTATTTTGCATTACAACTAATTAATACAAAATCTTCTTTAAGAACCACCCTATGCAATTAATGAACTTCATGTCATGTATCAAGAAATATTGCCTTTTGTAAATTGATCACTTGCAATAAAGATACGACTTCCTTACCATGATGTATGATTGATCAGTTTACTTCTTTCAAACGTTTTAATCTAAAACCTTGTTTTCTTTGTTTTCTGTTGCCAGTCATATGGTCCTCCAATGATTTATAAGAACGATATCCACTGGGTTCGCGAAGTTGATTTTACTCCATCGTCAAGCGTTGGACAATCTTCTGCCATATGTTTGGAACTTCCAAGCAGGGCCCATATTCCGAAAGCTCTGAAAGATTTCTTTTACTACAAAGAAAGCCCAGCCCAGTTCACTCTAGTACCAGGTTCTGTATTCTCTTGCAACTCTGATCTTGTCCCCATGACTTATAGAAAGAAAAACGACAAGAAAGGGAAAGGAAAAGGAAAGGCATCTCTTAATCAAGTCGATAAGGATGGTGTCAAGTGCTTTTTCTGCAGGAAGAAAGGACACATGAAGAAGGCTTGCCCCAACTACAGGACTTGGCTTGAAAAGAAAAAAAGGTGATCCTATATGTCTAGTGTGTTACGAATCTAATATGGTTCAAGTTTCTCAAAACACTTGACGGATTGACTCGAGTTCTACAATCCATGTTGCCAATACCATGCAGGGCTTCTTAAACCAAAGCAAACCGATGAACTGCAAACATGCAATTTATTCACGGAATAAAGAGCCTTCACATGATGAAGCTGTGGGACCTATAGACATGTCCTTAATTCTCTTTGTCTTAAACCTTGATTAAACCTTTTAATTCCATCATTTTCTAGAAATCTTATCTCTGTTTCAATTTCATTGGGACATCTTTTCATTTGTTTTAAAACTTCATTGTTGTTGGTGGTGAAATTTTAGATGATGGTTTCTTTATACTTTATGGCACATCAGATTAAATCACGTCTCCATTGAACAAATCAAAAAGATTAGAAAAGGATGACGTCGTTGAGACTCTTGACTTTACTAATTTTGGTATTTGTGTAGAATTAAAGGAAATCATAACAATAAAACCAAGAAAAGTGCTAGGAGGAGTTCTAACATATTAGAAATTGTACACTCTGACATTTGTCAGCCATTTCCAAAAGTATGCTTAAATGGTCAGAAAAACTTCATCTCTTCCATTGATGATTATTTATAATGTACACATCTCTACTTTCTTTATGATAAAGGTGAAGCACTAGATTCTTTTGAAGTATATAAAGTAGAAGAAGAGAAACAATTAGAAAAATAAATTAAAATTGTTAGATCAGATAGAGGTGGAGAATATTATGGCCGATACATAAGATCAGGACAAAGACTAGGTCCATTTACTAGGTTCTAGAGGAAGAAGGCATTGTTGCTCAATACACAATATGAAGCTCGCCATATTAAAATGGTGTAGTAGAAAGATGAAACCAAATATGAATGGACATGTTTAGAATATGATAAGCAATTCTAGCCTCCCATTATCCTTGTGGAGCAAAGCTATAAAAACTATTGTAGGTGTGTTAAATAGAGTTCTATCAATGCTATTCCTAAAACACCCTTTGAATTATGGAAATATTGAAAACTTAGGTTAAGATATGTGCATGAATGAATGGGGTTGTCTGACTAAGGTTAGAATATGCAGCCCATAAGGATGGCAATGGGCCAGGTTGGGCTCGGGGAGTATTTGAAATAAAAGGCCTGAGCCTTAAAAAAAGCCTAGTCCTTTGAAGTGACCTGACCCGAATCGCCCAAGCCCAACTGTAATTTTTTTAAGATTTTTTTATTTTGATATTTAAATAATTTAAATTAAAAAAATGACATAACGTCCCTAATATATTATAATTTAAAAATTTTAGAACTTGTTTAAAGTAACATAAACATAAATGATAAAAAAATATTATCCTCAACGTCTCAACCATATAATTATATAAATAAACATAAACAAAAACCATGTCAAAAACAAACAATGCATTGCCACCAACAAGCCTTTGCTAGGGTTGCTGCAATGTTTTTCTAATGTGCTTTTGATATTAAAGTTGTCCCTGGATACTGTTAAGTTTTATGGGGCCTGAAGTTGGGGTATCAAAGCTTGCTAGGGTTTTGAATGTTAAGAGACACGGAGGTGCTCACCATGCCAGGTCTGACAGCTTGCTCACATCACAATGAAAATGAGTTGATGGGTACTTGTATGGAATGGATTCGAGAATTGAAAGAAAGCCCGCATAGATTATGATTATATTCTATTTACATACCTCTTCTTTCTTTCTCTCATTTTTTTTTTGAGAGCTAGGGTCAAGTCAATTCAGGCTAAGAAGAGCTTGAACCGTGACCTGAATTTAATCTTAAGCCCTAACCTGACCCTTGACCCTTCCCAAAATTTTGGGCTCGGTCAATTGAACTAAAAATCGGGTTGGGTTTTTTGCCATTCCTAACAATCCACAAGAGAAAAAGTTAATTTCAAGGACAGTTAGTGGTTTTTTCACTGGCTATACAGAAAGGTCTAAGGGATATAGAGTTTATTGTCCATCCCATAATTCTAAAATTCTAAAAATAAAAAATTCATGTTTTCTGAGGAATGGTACAAACAATAAGAGTAGTCAACCATGAAACTTAGTTTTTGAGTAAGATCTAAGTTTAGAACCTACTCCTAAATCTTCAGAAAATTAGTTGTATATTCAAGATAATTATGAAGATTTACAAGATTATTAATAACCAATTCCTGAAGAGCCGCATAATGTAGAAAACAATCCCGGAGATCTAGTTATTCAAGATTCTTCTCCAGAGGATACTGATGTAACATTAAGTAGATCTACAACTATGAGAAAACTTGCAATTACTTCTGATTATATTGTATACCTACAAGAATATGACATTGACATTGGTGCTGATGATGACCATACCACATTTTACAAGCCGTGAGTTGTAGTAAATCCATGTTCTGGCATAATACCATGAAGGATGAGATTCAAAGGTTACTAACTAAGTTTGGGATCTCTGTGAGTTTGCTTGAAGAAGCAAAAGCTATTGGCTATAAGTGATATTTTTAAACAAAAAGAAATTCATCAGGCAATATTGAAAGATATAAAGCTAAACTTATAGCCAAGGGATTCATTTAGCAAGAAGGAATTGATTATCATGAAACTTTCGCTGTAGTCTCTAAGAAGCATTCTTTTCGGATAATTTTGGCATTGGTGACCCATTTTCATATGGAATTACATCAAATAGATGTGAAAACCACTTTTCTCAATGAAGATTTAAAAGAATAGGTTTACATGAAACAACTGGAAGGTTCATCTCAACAGAAAATAATCACTTTGTTTGTAAGTTTAAAAAATCTATATTTGGATTAAAACAAGTTTCTCATTAGTGGTATTTAATTTATCTTCTTTCTGTTTAATTTTTTTGTTTAAATAACATTGTTCTTAAATTAATGTGCGTTTTGTTTAATGAAAGTACCCTTAAGTAGTTACTCATAAAGAGGTGGATTTTTAAACTTTAAAACCCTTCTAAGTCCTTAAAACATCCTTTTTGAGTTTTATTTTCTAAAATACCCTAGTTTAATGTATAAAATACAAATTCAAATTAATCATCTTTCCATCAAATCTCACCAAAAAAAAAAATTCTTTTAAGTTTCACTTATAAAATACATTTAAATCTTAAAATCTTAAATTATTTTATTTTATTATGTAGTTTATATCCCCATAACCGTAAGCTCTTTTACTTTTCTAAATAAATAAATGCTTTTTTCAATTAAATTTAAAATATAAATATATATCACGAAATGAAGTTAGTCTAAAACTCTCAAATTGAAATTACCCAAATAATCAATATGCGTTTTGTGTTTGTGGAGAATTTCGAGGGGTCAAAAGCCCTATTCATTAGTAAAAGCGATGCCGGTTCAGCCCCATTCACTAATAAAAGTGGTGTCGGTTCATGAGATTCAAATAATGGTGCATTTACTTCATGGAATGGGAATGAGCTGGAATGAAAATGGGCTGGTAATGTGAATGGGCTGGAATATGAATGAGATTCTAATGTTTACGTGCCAAAAATAAATCGGAATGAGAATGTGCTGAAATGCCATTGATGTGCTTATTTGGCAAAATAAATGGAAATGAGGAATGGAAATGAGGAATGGGAATGAGAATCAATTTACCAGAATACCTATAGTATTAATAATTAATAAAAATAATTAATTTATCATTATTAACAATATTATCATTATTGTTGTTGTTGTTATTATTATTATTATTAATAAAATAATAATAACAATAATTAATAATAATAATATTATTAAATTTTATTAACTTTATTATTTATTAATTATTGTTAATATTATTTTTATTAATATTATCATTATTAACATTTATTATTATTATTATTAAATTTATTAACTTTATTATTTTAATTATTAGTAATTATTATTTTTATTAATATTATCATTGTTAACATTTATTATTATTAAATTTTATTAACTTTATTATTTTAGTTGTTATTAATTATTGTTATTATTATTTTTATTAATATTATCATTATTAACATTTATTATTATTATTTTAATTATTTTTATCAATATTATTAATATTATTATATTTTATTAAATTAATTATTTTAGTTATTATTAATTACTGTTAATATTATTTTTATTAATATTATCATTATTAACATTTATTATTATTATTAATAAATTTATTAACTTTATTATTATAGTTATTATTAATTATTGTTATTATTATTTTTAATAATAATAAGAACAACAACAACAACAACAACAACAATGATAATATTATTAATAATGATAAATTAATTATTATTTTTATCATTATTTTTATTATTAATAATGATAATATTAATAGAAATAATTATAACAATAATTAATAATAACTAAAATAATAAAGTTAATAAAATTTAATGATGATGATAATAATAATAATAATAATAATAATACTAATAATTTATTATTATTATTATTAATGAGATTTAAAATAATAAAATTAATTGTGATTTAAATGAGGGTAATTTGGAAAATATGAAAAAATTAGAGGGATACAAAAGTAAACATATATTTCATTCTCATTCCCAACTCCCCGATGTAAGTAGGATTTCCATTCCTTATTCCCAAATTGTGTGGGATCCACACATTTTATTCCCATTCCCAAATTACATTTTACCAAGTAAACATGAGTTTCATTCTCATTCCTTCATTCCCATTCCCCAAACCCACAAGTAAACACACCATAAGAGTTTCGAATGACAGATTTGTCTTCTGAATTTTGGCAATTCGCAAAGCAACAAAGCATAGAACAAAAGCCATCATACAAAATTCCTCCTAATAAGCCCACCTTTACCTTTCAAAGCATAATTATTTTAATTTTTGAGATTTTAAGAGTAAAATTGAAAAAATTGATTAGTTAATTCCTCAAGTACTCATTTTCTTGAATTTGCGTGGATAATTCTAAAATAGTGATTTGATTTTATTGATAAAAGTTGAGGAGTGGATTACATTTTTTATGTGCATTAAGCCGGCTTCCTTTTAACCTTGACGAGTAGTTGTTGATTTCCAAGTGATTAATGAAAAAAATTAGAGGAAGAGTAATTTATATATCTACTAAAAATATGTACATACTTAATCTGAATCATGTTGTGGAAGTGTTTTTATTAAAAACAAATATTAAAAAAATTGAAAATAATAACAGTTATTTAAAAATATACAAATTCTGTCATAAATCTTATTGGATAGCTTATTTAGCTTATTCAGTATCTTAATTGACTACTATATTATATCTCAATGAAGGGAGACACACTTGCTTGGTGAATTTAATTTGCACGTGAATTACGAAATACAAATGTCATAAAGTGTATGGAGGACTTTTTTTTTTGAGGAGGTATAGAGGACTTTACTCCTATTGGATATAGCTTAGCTTCTATGAACCTGATTAATCACACAATAGTGCTTTCTACTTCTACTTGGCATGCAAGTTTGTTTCCACTCTCCTTCCCTATCATGCCACTGGGGGACATATTTCAAAAGCATCTATCCACATCTCATCATTCTCCCTTCTTGAAGCAGCTAAGGTCTCACTCTCCTTCCCTATCGTGCCATTGGGGAGCCGAATAATTTCGTTATCACCTTTTCGTTTTTGCTAGCATTAAAATATATGTTTCCTGTAGAAAGCATCTTGCTGATGTGGATGTTGATTGTTTTGTGCATGAAACTATGGAATCTTATGAAGACACCATAGACACACGATGACACATTCTAACTCGACGTGACCCAATGTGTTGAACTAAAACTATCTATTTCAGGGGAAAAAAACTCATGTCAGCCAATGAGATGTCAAAACGTGTCAGTCACAAGGGAGTTTGGGTGCTAACTTAAGCAGCTACACTATCAATGGGGCCCGAAGGTCATAGTCAAGTCAGCTTATATGACAAGTTTCCTAGTACTGAAACTGAAGACCAAGAACGGGGGCATTAACGAGCTTTTCAGTCTATATATTGTATATCTTCCTTGATCACCATTTGTTTCTCACGAAGCTAGTTAGTGTTTATTGACATCTCTTGCTGCAAGCTTCTGTGAGCAATCACTCTTTTCTAGTAACTCCTTTGCTTATTATTTTTGGTTTTGAATTTGTTTTACATCCTAATTATATATTTCTATATGAGCATACGGTGCCTTTTATTGCTAATTGATTTCGTAAGTTGGTGTTGTATGAGTTGCAAACTTCAATAATGTAAAATTGAAACTGCAGTTGAAATTGTTTAGACGAAATGGCTAAGATGATCATGTTGTATGGATTTTCTTCACTTGTGTCTCCCAAAGCTGTGAAGGAATTTCTGGAGGAACACACCGGTAAAGGAACTGTTTCCGATGTAGAAGTTGGACAAAACAAAGGTTCAAGAGCGCATGCTATAATCGAGTTCACAACTGTCGAAGCTGCCGAACTCATCAAGTGCTTGGCTCGTGCGCGTTTGTACTACGGGAATTCGTATCTGAAAGCTTCCGATGCACAGAGAAGGACCCCGCATTATAAGTTGGGTGATGATCTGAAGTTGAATTTTGGATGCCATATTTCCAAGGACAAGTTTTCTGTGCTCTGGTCACAGGAAAGTGTTTCTGTGAAACTGTGTTCGGACATCAGAAAATTTGAGTTCTTTCTGTCATATGAATCTGTGGATTATAAGCTTGAGCTCTCCTATGAAAGCATTTTGCAGATTGATCTACACCGCCCCCGTGGTCACTCTGCGAAGTATCTTGTCATTCAGGTTTGTATTTTGCATTACAATTAATTAATATGAAGTCGTTTTCTAGAGAAGAGTCACCCCATGCAATTAATGAGCTTCATGTCATATATAAAGAAATATTGCCTTTTGCAAACTGATCACTTACAATAAAGCTATAACTTCATTACGGTGATGTACGATTGATCAGTTTACTTCCTTCAAATGTTAGAAGCTAAAAGCTTCCACTCTGTTTTCTGTTCCCAGTTATACGGCGTTCCTATGATTTACGAGAACGAAATCTACCGAGTTCGCGAAGTTGATTTTGCTCCGTCATCAAGCATTGAACAATCTTCTGCTATATGTTTGGAAATTCCAAGCAGGGCCCATATTCCGAAAGCTCTGAAAGATTTCTTTTACTACAAAGAAAGTCCAGTCCAGTTCACTCTAGTACCAGATTCTGTATTCTCTTGCAACTCTGATCTTGTCCCCATGACCGACGGAAAGAAAAAGGACAAGAAGAGGAAAAGAAAACGAAAGGCATCTCTTCATCAAGTCAATAAGGATGCTGTTAATTGCTTTTTCTGCAAGAACAAAGGACACATGAAGAAGGCTTGCCCCAAATACAAGACTTGGGTTGTAAAAGATAGGAAATCCTATATCTCTAGTGTGGTACGATTCTAATATGGTACAAGTTTCTCAAAACACTTGGTGGATTGACTTGTTTCTAAAATCATGTTGCCAACGTCACGCAGGGCTCCTAGAACCAAAGGAAACTAGTGAACAATGAACGTACAATCTATTCAGGGAATAAGATGCCTTCGTATGTAGAAGCTGTGAGCACCTATGGACTTGTTCTTAATTCTAGCTTTGTTTAAATTCTGATTAAATCTTTTAATTCCATCATTTTCTAGAAACCTTATCACTGTTTCAAAACCTTTACCTCTTGGTTTCAGTTTTAATTTCACTAGGACATCTTTTCATTTGTTTAAAGACTCTATTGTTGTTAGTGGTGGTGAAATTTTAGATGATGGTTTGTTTAAACTTTATTTAAATCCTACCTTTGATTATAAACTTATGACTTTGCATAGTAATATCGGTATAAATAGAGGTATTTTAAATGAGAAATCCTCCATGTTATGGCACAGAAGATAAGACCATATCTTCATTGAACAAATTAAAAGATTAGTAAAGGATGGTATCCTTGAGGCTCTTGACTTTATTGATTTTGGTATCTGTATGGATTGCATTAAGGGAAAGAATACCAACAAGAAAAAAAAAGGTGGTAATAGGAGTTCTGACATATTAAAAGTCATACACACTGACATTTATGGTTATTTCTAATAGTGTGCTTAAATGGTCAGAAATATTTTATCTTTTTCATTGATGATTATTCATGATATATGTATCTATACTCTTTTTATGATAAAGGTGAAGCACTAGTTGCTTTCATAAAGTAGAAGCAAAGAAATAATTAGGAAAACAAATTAAAATTACCGGATTAGATAGAGGTGGAGAATATTATGGTCGGTACAACGGATCAAGACAAAGGCTATGTCCATTTGCTAGGTTTGTAGAGGAAGAAGATATTATTGCTCAATACACAATGTTAGGCTCGTCATATAAAAATGGTATAGTAGAAATATGAAACTAAACATTAATGGACACGGTTCAATTATGATAAGCAACCCTAGTCTCCCATTATCCTTGTGGAGTGAAGCTCTAAAAACTATTTTATATGTATTAAATAGAATTCCAACAAAGGTTATTCCTAAAACACCTTTTGAAGTATGGAAAGGTGGAAACCTAGATTACGACATGTGCATGAAGGGGGTTGTCCTGCTGAAGTTAGAATATACAATCCATAAGAGAAAAATCTAGATCGAAGGACAGTTAGTGGTTTTTTTCATTGGCTATACGGAAAGATCTATGAGATATAGATTCTATTATCTATCCCATAATTCTGAAATTATAAAAACAAAAATGCATGTTTGCTAAAGAATGGTACAGACAATGGGACTCGTCAACCTTGAAACTTAGTTTTTTAGCCAGATGCAAGTTTAGAACCTACTCTTGAATCTTCAGGAAAATTAATTGTAATTCAAGATAGTTATCAAGAGTTGTAAGATTATCAACAACCAATTCCTGTAGAGCCGCATCATGTAGAAAACAATCTTGAAGACCTAATTATTCAAGATCCTCCTCAAGAGGATATTGATGTAACATTAAGAAGATCTTCAATGATTAATTTTTTTTTGTTTCTTGTGAGTTGTAGTAAATCGATGTTGCGGTATAATGCCATGAAGGACGAGATGTATTCAATGGCTAATGACCAAGTTTAGGATCTAGTAAAGTTGCCTAAAAGAGCAAAAGGCATTGGCTATAATTGGGTTTCTAAAACCAAAAGAAATTCATGGGGCAATATCAAAAGATGTAAGACTAGACTTGTGGTCAAGGGATTCACTTAGCAAGAAGGAATTGATTATCATGAAACTTTCTCTCCAATCTGTAAGAGTGATTTTTTTTTTTGGATAATCATGGTATTGTTGGCACATTTTTATATAGAATTACATCAAATAGACATCAAAACTACTTTCCTTAATGGAGGTCTAAAGGAAGAGGTAGATCAACTAGAAGGGTTCATCTCAAGTAAAATAATCACTTGGTTTGTAAGTTTAAAAATTGTAATATGGATTGAATAGACTTCCTGTCGATGGTATTTAATTTATCTTCTTTTTGTTTAATTTTCTTTTAAATAGCCATGCTTTTAAATTAATACGATTTTTTTTTTTAATGAAAGTAATCTTAACCAATTATTCATAAAGAATTGAGCTCTTAAAACCCTTCTAATTAAGTCCTTATAAGTCATAACACCCTTTTTGACTTTTATGTTCAAAAATACCCCTCGTTTAATATATAAAATACAAAATAAAATTAATCATTTTTCCATCAAATTTAACCTAAAAAAATTTCTTTTAAGTTTCATTTATACATCTAAATCTTAAAATCTTAAATTATTTCATTCTATTATACAGTTTATATCCCCATGACTCTAAGCTATTCTACTTTTCTCAAAAAATAAATGATTTTTTCAATTAAGTTTAAAATATAAATATATATCATGAAACGAGGTTGGTCTAAAACCTCTTAAATTAGAATTACCTAAATAATCAATAGGGGTTTCATGGAGAGTTTTAAGGGGTCAAAAGTCCTACTTATTGGTAAAAGTGGTGCCGTTTCAATGAGATTCAAATAGAGCCGAATAACAGATTTATTTTCCGGAATTGTCGCAACTCAGCAAAGCAACAAAAGGCATCTTAGGAAATTGCTCCTAATAAACCAACCTTTATTTTCGAAGCATAATTATTTTACTTTGAGATTTTTCAGAGTAAAATAAAATAAAAAATTGATTGTATAATTCCTCATGTGCTCATTTTCTCAAAATTTGCGAGAACAATTCTAAAATAGTGGTTCCATTTGATTGATAAAAGTTAAGCTGCTTCTTTTTTGGTTTGAAGATTAATTGTTGATTTCCAAGAGATTAATGAAAAAAAATTAGAGGAAGAGTAATTTATATATCTACTAGAAATATGCACATATTTAATTTAAATCATGTTGTAGAAGTGTTTTTACTGAAAACAAATACACACACATATAATTTGAAAAACAATAAGAATCATTTACAAATTACAAATATACAAATTTCGTCATAAATCTTATTGGATGGCTGAATTAGCTTATTCAATAGCTTAATTAGCTTAAGGAATTTAATATGCAAATGAATTACAAAATGCAAATGTCATTAAGTGTATAGAATGACGAGGACTTTACTCCTATTGGATATAGCTTTAGCTTCAACGAACCTGACTAATCACACAGGGCTGTCTACTTCTACTTGGCATGCAAGTTTTGTTATTGTTTCCACTTTCCACAACTTTATGCAAACCGAAATATTTTAGAATTATCTCATCATTCTCCCTTCATCAAGCGGCTAAGGTCCCACTCCCTTTCCATATCATGCCATTTTTGTTTGGTTCTCATTCTCACTTTTTTTTCCTTTTTGCGAGCATTAAAATGTATGTTTCTTGAATGAAAATTAATTGCACGCAACACTTTTTCTCTTATCTAATCATTAAAATATGGCGGGAACATTCGAGAACTTTGCTAGCTGATCAATAATCTTGTGCCACCACCCAACAAAGAAAGTATCTTGTTGATGAGTATGTAAATGATTGACTTTTTATTGCATGAAACTATGGAGACTGTCACACTGGAAAAATGCAGGAATGACGACTTTAACTGAAGAATCTTACCGAAGACACTATAGAGACAACATGACACTTTCTAACTTGGTCTGATCCAATGTGTTGAACTAAAACTAACCATTTCATGGGACAAAACTCGTGCTAGCCTATGAGATGTCGAAACGTGTCAGTCGCTTGGGAATTTGGGTGCTAACTTAGGCAGCTACGCAATCAATGTGGCCCGACGATCATACCCAAGTCAGCTTATACGACAAGTTTACTAGTATTGAAAACTGAAGACCAAGATCAGGGGGCACTAATGAACCCTCTCTATCTATTTATACCTTCCTTGATCACCATTTGTTTCTTACAAAGCTAGTTCGTGTTTATTGATATCTGTTGCTGGAAGCTTATGTGAGTAATCACTCTTTTATAGTAACTCATCCGCTTATTGTTTTTGGTTTTGAATTTGCTTTCTGTCGTAATTATATATTTGAGCGAGTGCAGGCTCCAATCGATTTGGAAGAGAGATTGAACAGAGACAAAATGAAGCAGGGGAATTACAGAGAAAAGAAAGGAGGCGAAATTGAGAAGAAGAAGACAAATGATATTTTTTCTTGAATGACCTCGCGGGTCCCTTGACAGTACAATTATATTCTTGCCTTCCAAAACATCCAAGCACCGTTAACTAACTAATGGAATAAAATTGATAATAACAACAAACAATAATTGAAAACAGAACAATATTCGTTACTCTGATATCTCAACCATTCTCGAACATTCTTCAAACGACAAAGTCTTTAAGCCATCCTGGTTTCTTTCTCGCGCGAGCTGGACCTGTCCTGGGCTGCTCTCTAGCTTGAGTCTCATTCAAGGGTTGGGCTTCTTCCATTTCTGTAGGCTGGGTCTCTTCCCTTGCTGTCTCATTGAGCTCGATCTGATTCACAACAATGGGCCAAGTTGTATCAATGTGTTGCCTTTTATTGTTAATTGATTTCGTAATTGTATGAGTTGCTAGCTTCAATAATGTAAAATTGAAACTGCAGTTGAAATTGTTTAGACGAAATGGCTTAGATGATCATGTTGTATGGGTTTGCTTCACTTGCGTCTCCCAAAGCTGTGAAGGAATTTCTGGGAGAACACACCGGTAAAGGAACTGTTTCTGATGTAGAAGTTGGACAAAACAAAGGTTCCAGAGCACATGCTATATCGAGTTCACAACTGTAGAAGCTGCCGAACTCATCAAGTGCTTGGCTCGTGAGCGTCTGTGCTACGGGAATTCTTATCTGAAAGCTTCCGATGCAAAGAGAAGGACCCCGCATCACAAGTTGGGTGAAGATCTGAAGTTGAATTTTGGTCACAGGAAAAAGTAGTCCAAATTTCCAAGGACAAGTTTTCTGTGTTCTGGTCAGAGGAAAATGTTTCGGTGAAATTGTGTTCGGACCTCAGAAAGTTTGGGTTCTTTCTGTCATATGAATCTGTGGATTATAAGCTTGAGCTATCCCATGAAAGCATTTGGCAGATTGAGCTACACCGGCCCAGTGGTCACTCGGTGGAGTACCTTGTCATTCAGGTTTGTATTTTGTATTACAACTAATTAATATGTTATCTTTTTTTAGAATCACCTCATGTCATGTATCAAGAAATATGGCTTCTTGCAAACTGATCACTTAAAATAAAGCTACAAGTGCAATGCCGTGATGTATGATTGATCAGTTCACTTCTTGCAAATGTTATAGCTGAAACCTTGTTTTCTTTTCTTTCTGGTGCCAGTTATATGGTGCTCCAATGATTTAAGAGAAAGATATCCACTGGCTTCACGAGGTTGATTTTGTTGAAGATGAACATGAGTCAACTCATCTTGGAGTGCCAGCTGGAATGTTTCTGAATACAAGCCCAGCTGCTCACTTAGGAATTGTGATGAAATCAGCACGTGATAATCTGGAACATACTAGCTGGCAAAACTGTTATGCAGAGCTTCCTCTACCGTTGATCAATTAGCTAGTTAGTTATTGATAGACGGTTGATATTCATTGTATTCCAGGTTGTTAATTTGGCTCTTGAGTTTGTTATTCCAATTGCACTGGCGTGATTACAGTTTGTTGATGAGCTAGAAAATTCTAGGAGCTTCCATCGAAGCACTATGAAAACACTAAGCTCAAATCATTGTGTATTCTGAAATCTCTGCTGAGATAGTGAATTGCATTTTTCATCTTCTTTGTTAAAATCTCAAAATCTAACTGATTTTACTTCATCATCAAGCATTGGCCAATCTTCTGCCATATGTTTGGAACTTCCGAGCGGGCTCTTATTCCGAAAGCTCTAAAATATTTCTTTCACTACAAAGAAAGTCCAGTCCAGTTCACTCTAGTGCCAGGTTCTGTATTCTCTTGCAACTCTGATATTGTCCCCACTGTCAGTCCACCTCATGGGATTCAATTGCCATTCAAAATCTTGTTCAAAGCCAATTCTCTACTTCAACATGGCTGCATTCCAGGGCTGGCACTTGATGCCAAATTCTTTCGCTTGGTCGATCCAAGTAGAATCAGGATGGAAAACATGCTTTGGAGATGCTGTTTCATCTAAGAGAATGCTGCTATGACCCTGTAAGCTGGCTCAGAGAGCATTATAGGAAGCATGTCTTATCTGGGCAACCTCCTACTTGCCCTACTGTTGCCTTAGATGATGGGTTGATTTATGTAAACAAGAGTCTGGTAACCCCATCTAAAGTTTATTTCTGTGGTCCAGAGGTCAGTCTATCAAATCGTGTGGTAAGAAGTTATCCTGATGAAATTGATAATTTTCTTTGTCTTTCTTTTGTTGATGATGACTTGGGAAAGCTGTATTCAACAGTTTTGTCTCCTTAGATATCTTCTACAAATGGAGAAAGGCGTACAAGAATTTATGAAAGAGTACTCTCAACTCTAAGAAATGGACGAGCAACGATGGGATGTCTTGATGAAACAGGCACATTAGAATATGGTCAGGTATTTGTTCCATGTTCTGGCTCCAGAAGGAGAGAGTTTTGGACAATTCCTACAACTGCTGGTCAGATGAATTTAGAATTGTGGAGGGATTGATGGTTGTTACTAAAAATCCATGTCTACACCCAGGAGACATGCGTGTGCTAAGAGCTGTGGATGTGCCAGCTTTGCACCACATGGTGGATCGTGTTGTTTTCCCGGCAAAAGGAGAATGGTAAGCTCCCCCCCCCCCCTTTTCCCAAGGAAAACTTTTGTTAATGCAAATTTCATTAGATTCTGTTGAAATGTTGTTTTATAACTTGTTCTATTTTGATGAATGCTCAGATATATGCCTGTGTAAAGTGACAATGGTGACATTTATCTGTTAGACCCCACACAAGTGAATGCTCCGGAAGTGATTAGGACGGTGACATCTACTTTGTCTGCTGGGACCATGATCTTATTCCTCCACTTCAGTTTCAGCCCACGGCTTATACTCCAGCTCCACAAAAGATTTTGGCTCGTGATGTAACAATCGAGGTAATGCTTAATCTTTAGTAACGTTTTAAGATTTACTTGATTCATAAACATGAATGATCTCTTCTAATTGCTTAGTTCTTTTGTCATTGCTTTCTGTCATTTCTAATTTCTTCAAGCCAAATGCACTACATCATATCATCTTATCCTGAAAAATTTCTCATCATTTGTTTGTCATTCTTTAGTCTGTTGTGAGCTTTTTCTTTGTCCCTTACCATATTCGCTTCTATGTTGCAGGATGTAGAGGAATACTTTGCCGACTACATAGTCAATGACAGCCTGGGCATAATTTGCAATGCCCACGTCGTGTATGCAGATTCAGAACCAGACAAGGCAATGAGCAACCAATGCCCTAATCTTGTGAAGTTATCCTCCATTGTTGGAGACTCCTCCAAAACTGGACTAGTAGCCACAATACCCAGTCGACTACGCGTCAAGATATATCCAGACTTTATGGAGAAGCAAGACAAAACCTGGTATGAATCACAGCGTGTCACTGGGAAGCTTTATCGAGAGGTAAACGGCCTTGCACCATCAACATCCACCATAAAAGCCTTCACACTAAAGAAGTGGCAATGCAGTTTTATGATACTGATATGGAAGTTAATGGCTTTAAGGAAGTGGCAGTGCAGTTTGATGGTGTTGGGTATAAAGATAATGAGAGAAGGCTAATTTATTAGACTGCTGAGTTATATTTTATTGAGCAACAAATTCATCTATTTATACAGCATAATGAAAACTAAATTGCAGAAAAATCTGCTGAGCATAATGACTAAGTGCAAGAAAATAGCATGAAGAAGTGGTCATAGTCCTAAAAAATAGCAACAGAAAAAAACTGATTTAGCTTCATGAGTCATTCCAGTCAATATTCTCCTCCTTGACTTTGGAGCTGCACACACTAAGCTTTTGCCTCAAGAATTCATATCTAATCTTTGGAAGTGCTTTTGTTAAGATGTCAGCACTTTGATTTTCTATCTTGCAGCAGATCAGCTGCACTTCTCCTTCTCTTTGTACCTCTCTTAGAAAATAAAGTTTTATCTTGAAGTGTTTTGTTTTGCCATGGAACATTGGATTATTAGCAATTGAAATTGCAATTTGGTTGTCACAAATATTTGTGTGCCTTCTTGTTGTCCCTTATGCAAATCTATCATAAGTTTCCTGATCCAAAGAGCTGGATTCACAGCAGCAGCAACAGCTACATATTTTGCTTCTGCTGTGGATTGAGCTACGACTTCTTGCTTCTTAGAACACCATGAAAAAATTCCAGAACCAAAGCTAAAATAGTAACTTGAGGTGCTTCTCATGTCAACACATCCAGCTCAATCACTATCAGAATATTCATGAAGATTGAAGTTTTTAACTTGATTAAACCTTATTCCATAATCAATTGTGCACTTAACATATCTAAGAATTCATTTTCAGGCAGCACAGTGCATATACCTTGATAGCAAACTCACTGCATGCATGATATCTGGTCTGTTTGCAATTAAATACATTAGGCAGCCTATTAGGCTCTTGTACAACCTTTCGTCCACCTTTTCAGCTCCATCTTCTTTGCAAAACTTCTCCTTTTGATTCATTGGAGTTGCAGTTGGCTTGCACTCTTCCATGTTGAATTTCTTGAGAACTTCCTTTGCATATTTTTGCTAACATAAAAATATTTCATTTTCCTTTTGATGTACCTGCATACCAAGGAAGAATGTCATCAGGATTGAGTTTGATCTACCCCAAACATCTGGGCATATCCCTTAACAATAAGTCTTGCCTTATACTTGTTTATAGAACCATCAGGATTGAGTTTGGTCCTGTAAACCCACTTGACTCCTATTGCTTTCTTGTGTTCAGGTCTCTCTACCAACTCCCATGTCTGATTCTTTTCAATCATCTTTAGCTCGTCTTTCATTGCAACTATCCACTTCTGATCATTTGTAGCTTCTTCATACCCTGCGGACTCCATTATAGCAATATTACACATTTGATAGATATCAGAGAGTGATCTGATTCCTCTAACATTTTCATCGTCCGTATCATTATTCTCCTCCTTGACGTCAATCTTTTTGTAATTCTCCCAACTCCAATTATCTAACTCAAAGAATTAAACATCCCTGCTGACTATTACTTTGTTGCTTTGCGATAAGTAGATCTTGTAGGCTTTTGAAGTTGAGATATAGCCTATAAAAATCTCAGGTTCTGCTTTTTTGTCTAATTTGTCTCTCTTAACTTGAGGGATGTAAGAGAAACATAGATAACCAAATATCTTCAGGTTAAACAACTTTGATTTGTAGCCATACCATGGTTCAAATGAAGTCTTTTTCTGCAAAGCTTTTGTTAGCAATCTATTCAATAAAAAAGCTGCAGTGTTTACCGCCTCAGCCCAAAATTTCTTTGACAGCCCTTTGTCATGAAGTAAACATCTTGCCATCTCCATTATTGTCTAGTTTTTCCTCTCCACAACACCATTTTGCTGAGGAGTGTAAGGTGCTGTCAGCTGATGTTTAATGCCTGCATCTTCACAAAACTTGTTAAATTTTTCAGAGGTATATTTCGTTCCATTATCGCACCTAATCACCTGCATTTTGCATCTGCTTTGAGTTTCAACCCAAGCTTTAGACTTAACAAAGATGTCAGCAACCTCAAATTTAAGCTTTATAAAATAAATCCAGCACATTCTTGAGTAATCATCAATGAAAACAATATAATACTTACTGTTTTTCAAAGATGGTGTTTTCATTGGTCCTCGCACATCTGTGCGTATTAAGTGCAACCTCTGTATAGCCCTCCAGGCCTTATTTTGTTAAAACGGAATCCTAGTTTGCTTTCCATATTGACAGGCAACATATTTAAGAGACTCCTCCTATAATTCAAGCAAGCCTTTGACTAGATTGTTCTTCTTCATGTAGAGTAGAGAAATAAGATGGAAATGCCCTAAACTCTTGTGCCAGAGCACTGTATTGCTATCTTCTCTATGTACAGAAGCCTGCTCTTCTTTCATCAAATCCAAAGCAAAGTTTTTGCCTTTCATTTGAACTGTAAATATTTCTGTCTTTTGCATTTTTGATCACATAGCTCTTGTCTTCAAACAACACCTTATAACCTTTTTCTAACAGTTGAGTAACACTCAAAAGATTTTGATTAATTTCAGGAACATATAAAACATCATAAATCCATTTCAGACTTGTATGGCTTTCAATCGCTTCTATTCTTTTGTCTTTTATTGCAATGTGTGCCCCATTTACAATTCTGACTTTGGAAATAGTAGTCTCGTCAAGCTCTCTGAAAAGCTTTCGATCATAAGTCATGTGATTTGTACAACCACTATCTATAAGCCAACCCTCTGTAGAGTTGTTGGTGGCAAACCATGATACCACAAACAACTATTCCTCTTGAGGTTGATCCTCAATAGCCTTGGCTTCTCTTTGCTATTTTTAAGTCTTGCATATCCTTTCCATGTGCCCTAACTGACCACACTTGTGACATTTTGCATCTGGCCTCCACCAACACTTGTTTTGTGGATGATTGGTTTTTTTGCAGTAAGGGCAAGGTGGAAAGACTTGAGTGTTGCTACTTTGGCTACTTTTGTTACTACTTGCAGAACCTCTAAGCTCGTTGTCTTTGTTCTGTTTTTTCTTATTTTTGCCACTTTTGTTGTTTTGTGATTTGTCTTGAAAAGCACCCTCCACAGATCCTTCTTGTCTCATAAGCCTCCTTTGTTCCAGTGCCTGCAGTACATTCAACAATTCTGCCAAGGTAATACTTGACAGATCTCTTCAGTTTTCCAAAGATGAAATTATAGCCTTAAACTTTTTAGGAACTGTGAGTAGGATTTTTTGAACAACTCTAGAATCAGAAAAATCAGTGCCAAGGAGTCTTACCTTGTTGACAATCTTAAAAAGTCTGTTAGAATATTCCTAAATTGTTTCTGATTCTATCATCTTTTGCATCTCAAATTCTCGGATTAAATTCAGCACTTGCATCCCTTTGACCTTTTCATTTCCTTCGTATTCTTACTTCAAAAAATCCCAAATTTCCTTGGCTGTTTTGAGCGTCATTATTCTGGAGAAAATGGTGGATGAGACTGTTGCAAACAAGGTTGCTTTTGCTTTTGATTTTCTTTGCTTCATCTCCTTTTAATTTCTGATTTGGGCAGGAGTTGGATTGTCTGGCAGGGGTGGAACTTCATATATTTGTTCAACAACTTCCCACAAATCATTAGCATCAAGATAAGCCTCCATTCTAACAGTCCACACTTGATAATTTGTTCCATCAAACACTGGAGTTGCAATTGCAGTGAATGGATTTTCTAAATTCATTCTGGAAAGGCTTATGTTTTTGGGAAGATAGGTGATAATTGTTTAAGAATTGTGTTCAAGCTTTCTCAATCTCACCAGTCCCTAAAGATTAGAGGTCTGATACCAATTATGTTGGATATAAAGATAATGAGAGAAGGCTTTTGTTAGACTGCTGAGTTATATTTTATTGAGCAGCAAAATCATCTATTTATACAGCATAATGAGAACTAAATTACAGAAAAATCTGCTACATGTTGAGCATAACAATTAAGTGGAAGAAAATAGCATGAAGAAGTAGTTGTAGTCCTAAAAAAATAGCAACAAAAAAAAAACTGATTTAGCTTCATGAGTCATTTCAATCAACAGATTGTTTCAAGTACAGAACTATTATGATAACAAGTTGGGGAACTTGATGGATTTTTATGGGATCAAAAGTGAGGCTGAAATACTAAGTAGGTGCATCATGAAAATGGCAAAGTCCTTTGATAAGAAAAGAGACTTGGAAGCAATCACTTTTGCTGTAAGGTCCTTGAGAAAAGAAGTCAGGGCCTGGTTTAACAAGAAGAAGAATGATTTAGATTCTAGCCACGAAGATGTATAAGCCAAAGCTTCCAGCTTGGTACCATGTGGCTTTCCATCCAAGCTATTGGGGTCGGTACAATGGAGAAGGAATTAATCGAGACCATTTTCTCAGCTTCCCTTGGTGCATCCACGACAAGCTGATTAAGATCAAAAGGGGCAAACAGAGCAACTACAGGCCAGGCCTTGAGAATTTTCATCATTGGGGAGTGCCATTCCAGCCAGGGATCGTGCTCTTGGTGGAGCAATTTGAGATTAAAACAATTAACTGTGTTCATTTATTTTTTGAATAAGCAGCTTGTGTGACAGCTTCTTTACCTTCTTGTTATTGTTGCTGTTGCTACTGCCATTGTTGCCGTTGTTGTGAAATGCAAGTGTGTTGTGATTAGTACTTGAATTTGAAACTTTTTTTCAGTTTCTGTAAGAAAATAAATATTTGATTTGTTGTGCGATTACTTGGAATTCACAGATGCATGGAAAAATCATATTACAATTTGGGATATCCAAACATATTAAAAGTATTATAGGGTATGGTAGAGACACTACAAGAAAATTATCCTTTCGCCATGGAGCAAATTTTGTGGCTTAAAATGACATTTAGTCACGAAAATACTGTATTCGAACTAAATTTTGTGAGCGAAATTATAAAGTTATCCTTTTGCCACAAATTGTTTGTAGCTAAATACTATTTTTTTAGCCACGAATATAAAGTTCGTTGCTAAAATTTGCGCGCATCGAGAAATTTCACACCTTACAGTTAGCCACAATATTAACTATGACTAAAGTTTTGGCCACGAAGTATTTGTCGCTGAACAATGTCATAGGCCATGAAAGAACTTTGTGGCTATATATATTGGTTTTGGCCACCAATTCAGCCACAAAATCAAATCATGGCTCTATGTGTTGCATATAGCCACAAAACATTGGTCACAAAAATAAAAATATAGGCAACAAATTTATTCGCGGCTGTACAATGCTTTAACCAAAAAAAACTTGTAGCCAAAATGTATTTGGTTCACAATTTTAAATTTATTCATGCTTTTTGTTAATATTAAAAATAGTTTTTTTAATAACTGCAACAAATTTACTATTAGGAAAGTAGGGTTACAAAGAGTTCCAGAAAAGAATATAATATTTTGATAGAATAAATATTGTCTAAATTTTTTATATAAATGAATTTCTATATTTTATAAGTTATTATAACATATTCATAATATATTTCTAATAAATTATTACCTTAGATTGTGTTACCTATATAATACATTAGGCTAATAAGAAATTATCTTCGATTGCGTTACTTATATAATTGGTTGGACTAATTAATACTAGCATAGTTCAAGAAATTGAATATTAATTGTAAGTTTGGTCTATACACATATCTATATGATAATATACTTAATCTTATACACAAACCAATAACACTTGAACTTATAAACGTTGAATTGTGTATTTGTGTTAGTATTTAACATAAAAGAAAGTCATGAATTATTAATTTTCATTGTTTATATATATATATATATATAGAAAAAATTGGGAAAGAGATTCATCTACAAGTAACAATCACTTTTGTACAAATACATATCTCTTGTCAAGTGAACCCAAGAAACAACTTAATTGTAAAAAAGCATTAGCAAAATATTAACACCCACAAATATATACAAAATATCTTGTTACTTGAATGAAAAAATAAATTTCGGTACCAATTTTGTATAAGTTTAAATACAAAATAATTATGCTATTAATAAATAAGAAAAATTATTAAATAGCATAGTATTATGAAGTTACTTTTAGAAAAATACATGTTACTAAGGAAGTAGATGTCCCTTTCATTAATATAACATTAAGTAAAAGTTGTTTATCAGTAGGCACCTAAATAATAAAAGCAGCAATTTATCATGCCAAAACTTAACCCAATTTTTTCAAAACTTAAATTTCACTGAAATTTCTCATGCTGCGTAAATTCTCCTCCCAAGTCATGATGAACCCTTTTATCTCTCTACGAATCATCCCTCATCATCTAAAGCCACCACAAATCCTTCTGTTTATCTCGATTCCAATTTCATATCTGCTTCTTATTCCAATTTCAAATCCTAAGTCTTCAAAAAATCAGTAATTTCATTATTTATAAATTCTTCAATTACTTTATTTATTTGGTATTTTCTCTTAGTTCTTTTGCCTTTTTATTTGTTATTGCAGGGAATAATAATTAAGATACTGTAGGAGTGAAGAAGAAATGGATCTTTGTTCAAAATTAATTAAATTAAATGGAATTGGGAAACTCAATCTTAAATTGTGTTTCATTCTTTAAACTGGATATATTAGTTTATACACTTAATAATTTTTTCCTTTTGGCTTTGTTGGGTTATTATTTAATATTATTAAAACTTCCATGCATCCCCTTTAAAAGAAAAGAAGTTTTCTTTGTTGATTTTTTTTAAGTTTCTAACTTTTTTTGTTAATCATTTATGGGTTTGCTAATTTACTAATTTAATAGTTAGTTCTCTTAATTTTAAAGTTGCTGCTCTTTCCTTCAAGTATAAGAGGATAGTTAAGGTTTTAGGTTTTAGTAAAATCAATTTTCTACATTTAAACAAATGAATATATAGATAAATAAAAAGTATAGTGAAGTATGCTGGATATACAATATAACTAACATAAATCCATCTTCTTAAAACTCTGAAAGATAAGTTTAAAAAGTGAAAAGGATATAATTTTCTCTTCATTCAAACTTGCAAAGCTCCCCTAATATATTTCTTTTTACTCACCATAGTGCTAGTAAAAGATGGGTAAATACTAAGGCACAATCAAGATATGCATACTTTATTTTTTTTAAAGTCAAATATTTTACATTATTTAAATTGTTCATTTTTTTATTATTGTTATTTAAATAAAAAAATGTCCAACTTCTATCTCAAGTGGTGTGTGGTAAGAAATCTGGTTATATTTTTATACTTGGAGTGCATAAGCTATCATGTCATTTACAAGCTTCAACATCTAATGAAAATGATTCAGCATTGTGCAATGAGCTAGAGTCGACAAAAACGGAACTTCAAGCAACTAAGATAGAGCTTCAAGAAACAAAGGGTGAGCTTCAATCAACTAAGACCACCATAAATGATTTGTCTAGTAGGCTTAGCCAATTTGAGACTCTCATAAGCTCTTACATATCAAGTCATCCTAATGCTTCAAAGTTGAGATCAGTTCAGCAATCTAGATCATGATTTTCTAGTGCACTTTTGCATGCATTGGACTTAAAACTAGTTAGTGTGTTTGTCTTGGAAACTTAATTAATTTTTGTTAGTGAATTGAAAAACTAATGTTGGTGATGGCCTTGTCTATTATATCATTAGACTTATATGTATTGATGTGCTCATAATTTATCTATTATTTTAATACTTCTATAACTTAATTTATGTTAAATTATATTTTATTATATTAATTTTTATCTTAATTTTTATATTTTGTCATTGTTAGAATATTGGAAATATTTAACTGAAAGGAAGAGAAGAAAAGGTCAATTGGCTTTTAATTTCAAGCTAGTCACGTGGAGGGCATTTGACAATTTAAATGGCAAGCTTAGAATATATTAAAGGAAGCAAATATTTTGGCATTGTTTTAAAATGGCTATTCACGGGCATGGGCTTAAATGTGGGCTGGATTTGTTTTGTTAAAAATCCTTTTCATTTCAGGATTTTGGGGTTGCGGCAACAATATAAAAAGGAGACAAGAAGGCAGCCGCACAAAATTGGAGCCAAGAGAAAAAAAGAACAGAGGAAGCTTAGAAAATGGCAAGCTTAGAATATATTAAAGCCAAATATTTTGGCATTGTTTTAAAATGGATTTGTTTTGTTTAAAATTCTTTTCATTTAAGGATTTTGGGGTTGCGGAGACAAGAAGGCAGCCACACAAGAGAAAAAAAGAACAGAGCAATTTGGAGGAGGAGGGAGAGGAGCAATTTGGAGGAGGAGGGAGACGGGTTAATTCTTGAGTCTTCTTTTTCTCTTCTTTATCATCTTACTTGAATGTTCTCAATTAAATTCATGAATTCTTTTTATATTTCCATGAACTAATTTATTTTACTAGGATTACGATGTAGCCTAACGATGAAGATTTAATTCCATAATCTCTTGGTTATTTCTATTACTGCCGGCATCTTTATTTAATTTTTAGTTTGTTGATTTTGCTTTACTTTTTAATCTAAATTCGCTTATTTGATTGTTCAAATAAATTAGGGTTAGAATAATTTTGATAGCTAATAGGATATACAATCTCTAAAGGACGATACTCTACTTTTCATTATATTACTTGTGCTGACTAGTACACTTGCTAATTTACGCATCAAGTTTTTGGTGTCGCTGCCGGAGATTGTTAGGATTAATATCGATACCAACTAACCTTAGTTTAATTTGAATTTTATTTTTATTGTTTTTATTTTAAATTTCAAGTTCTTGTTTAATTTTATAAGACGTTGAAGAAGTTTTGATTTATTGTCTTTTGATCCAGAGATTGAACGCACTTGCAGAAGACTCAATAGAGAAAGGAGAGAAGCTTTGCAGGAGCAACACCTAATCATGGCTGACGAAGCATTACACAGAAATGAAGATGCAAGACCTTTAAGAGATTATGTTGTGCCTACAGTTAATGGTGCTCGCTCAAGCAGTGCACGCCCTGCTGTTCAAGCCAATAATTTTGAAATTAAGCCAGCCATAATCCAGACAATTCAGACGTCAGTACAATTTACTGGGATGTCGAATGATGATCCAAATGCTCATATTGAAAATTTCTTGGAAATTTGTGACACATTTAAGCAAAATGGTGTTTCAGACAATGCTAGTAGGCTAAGGTTTTTTTCGTTCTCACTAAGGGATAAAGCAAAAGAGTAGTTGAACTCACTCCCTGTTGGAACAATCACTACATAGGATGGATTAGCACAGAAGTTTTTAGCAAAGTACTTTCCTCCAGCAAAAACAGCCAAGTTGAGGAATGACATCACAACCTTTGCTCAATTCGAGATGGAGTCATTATATGAAGTGTGGGAGAGATACAAAGACCTACTAAGAAAATGCCCACATCATGGTCTACCAGTTTGGCTTCAGGTACAGACATTTTACAATGGTTTGGGATCCAATACTAGAATAATGGTCGATGCTGCAGCAGGAGGAACATTAATGGGAAAAACACCAGAAGCAGCTTATGAATTATTTGAGGAGATGACCTCTAACAATTACCAGTGGATTTCAGAGCAATCAATTCCAAGGAAAACTGTAGGAGCCCATAATATTGATGTTGTCACTGCTTTATCTGCACAGATGGTTGCTTTATCTAATAAGCTGGAGCACCTAAATGTCAGTGCTGTTCAAACTCAAGTGTGTGAATTATGCGGAGGGAACCATACGAGTGTCAACTACCAAGTTGGAAGTCCTCTTGCGTCATCATCTGCTGAATAAGCTCATTACGTGTCGAACTTCCAGAGGCAACAACATAACCCATATTTTAATACCTACAATCTTGGCTGGAGAAACCACCCGAATTTTTCATGGAACAACACTCAAAATATGTTGAAGCCACCTCCAGGATTTCAATCACAAAAGAAGAAGTCAAATTTAGAAGATGCTCTTACCCAGCTTACAACAAATATGTCTAAATTCATGACCAAAACAGAGACAACTTTTCAAAATCAAGCTGCATTAATTCGGAACCTCGAGATGCAAATGGGTCAGATTGCAAATTTGTTATCCAGTAGACCACAAGGCTCTCTGCCAAGCAACACAGAGACGAATCCGAAGGAACAAATGAATGCAATTATGCTTCGGAACGGTAGACAATTTGAAGATCTGCCAAAAGAAGTAAAGGAAGTTGAAGAAGATAACATGGAGCAAATTAAAGACACCACTAGAACATCCAAGACAAAAAGTGCAGAAATTCCACAATCACAACAATCAGCACCAGTCAAAGCCTATGTCCCTCCGATCTCATTTCCTCAGCGCCTTCGGAAAAATAAATTAGATAAGCAGTTCTCTAAATTTCTTGATGTCTTTAAAAAGTTACATATTAACATTCCTTTTGTAGTTAGAACAAATGTCGAGTTATGCTAAATTCATGAAAGAAATTTTATCCAACAAGAGGAAATTAGAAGAACATGAAACAATATTGTTAACTGAAGAGTCCACTACAATTCTACAGAATAAATCACCGCCGAAGTTGAAAGATCCAGGGAGTTTTTCTATTCCTTACACTATTGGAAATACTTATTTTGATAAAGCTTTGTGTGATTTAGGTGCAAGTATTAATTTGATGCCTTTCTTTTTGTTTTCAGAAAATTAGGGCTTGGTGAACCAAAGGCAACAACTGTCTCTTCAATTGGCAGACAGGTTTATAAAGTATCCGAGAGGCATGATTGAGGATGTACTTGTTAAGGTTGACAAGTTTATATTTCTTGCAGATTTTATTGTTTTGGATATGACTGAAGATCGGAAGATACCAATCATTTTAGGCCGACCATTCCTGGCCACGGGAAGAACTCTTATTGATGTCCAAGAAGGAAAGCTAATTCTTAGGGTGCAAGATGAACAAGTCACTTTCAATGTGTTCGAAGCAATGAAATATCCATTCGAGATCGACACATGCCTTCAAATAGACACAATTGACAGAGAGATAATTGAGAGCTTTCGCGATACAATGCCGAATGACACACTAGAATGATGTATTGTTCACTCTGGGACTACTCAATCTACGAATGCAAGCATTCAGGAATATGCTCGATATTTGAAAGCTTCACCATTTTACATGCTTTCAAAAAAGCCAAAATTCAAAGAGCTTGGTAGAAGTCCTTCTTGACCAAAACCTTCAATAGAAGAACCTCCAAAACATGAGTTTAAGCCTTTGCCCTCTCATTTAAGATATGCTTATTTAGATGATAACTCTAAGATACCAGTTATTATTTCTTCTGCCTTGACAAATCTTGAAAAGGAAAAGTTACTTCGAGTTTTGAGGGATCACAAAGCTTCTCTAGGATGGACGATTGCCGACATCAAAGGAATAAGCTCTCCAATCTGCATGCACAAGATTCTAATGGAGGAGAGTTATAGGCCGAAAATTCAGCCACAAAGACGCCTAAATCCAAACATGCAAGAAGTGGTTAGGGCAGAGGTGCTTAAATTATTGGATGCTGGGATAATTTATCCTATCTCTGATAGTTCATGGGTCAGTCCAGTGCAAGTGGTACCAAAAAAGAGAGGAATGACGGTCGTGAAGAATGACAACAATGAACTTATCCCAACAAGGACAGTCACAGGTTGGCGGGTATGCATGGATTATAGAAAACTTAATGTTGCTACTAGAAAATACCACTTTCCACTACCTTTTATTGATCAGATGTTGGAGAAACTTGCTGGCCATGCCTACTATTGCTTTTTAGATGGATATTCAGGCTATAATCAAATTTCTATAGTACTAGAAGATCAAGAGAAAACCACCTTCACATGTCCTTATGGTACATTTGCTTATATAAGAATGCCATTCGGCTTATGGAATGCACCAGCTACCTTTCAGCGTTGCATGATGGCTATATTTTCTGATATGGTGGAGAGATTCATTGAGGTGTTTATGGATGATTTCTCAGTTTTTGGATCTTCATTTGATCATTGTCTGAACAATTTAGATCTAGTTTTGTAGCGATGTGAGGAGACTAACTTGGTTCTGAATTGGGAAAAATGTCACTTTATGGTGCAAGAAGGCATTGTACTGGGTCATCGTATTTCAGCTAAAGAAATTAAAGTTGATAGAGCGAAGATTGAAGTCATTGAGAAGTTTCCACCACCGACTTTTGTAAAAGCTGTAAGAAGTTTTCTAGGGCATGCCGGGTATTATCGACGTTTTATTAAAGATTTTTCAAAGATAACGAAACCCTTGTACAACCTTTTACTCAAGGATCTACCTTTCAATTTTACCGACAAGTGTTTGCAGGCCTTTAACACTTTGAAAGAAAAACTAATTTCAGCTCCAGTTATTATGACTCCAAATTGGGATTTGCCATTCGAGGTTATGTGTGATGCGAGTGACTATGCTATTGGAGCAGTTTTGGGGCAGCGGAATAAAAACATGCTGCATGTTATTTACTATGCAAGTCGAACTCTGACAGATGCGCAATTGAATTATGCTACTACTGAGAAAGAGTTTTTGGCTGTCGTTTTTTCACTTGAAAAATTCCATTTATATTTGATTTACTTGAAGGTGATAGTTTACACTGATCATTCAGCTCTCAAATATCTATTCACAAAGGCAAATGCAAAATCAAGACTAATTCGTTGGGTGCTTTTACTACAATAATTTGATTTAGAGATTCGGCACAGGAAGGGATCTGAAAATCTGGTGGCAGATCACTTATCTCGACTAAAGCAAAGAGAGCGAGGGGATAATGTAGTGATTTCAATTACCGAGGAATTTCCTGATGAAAAGCTACTGGCCTTTCAAACTTACGACGCATCATGGTATGCAGATTTTGTGAACTATTTGGTGAGCACCATTGTCCCTTCTGATTTATCATATCAATAGAAGAAGAAATTCCTCTCATATGTAAAGTATTATCTTTGGGAAGATCTGTTCTTGAATAAGTACTGTTTAGACCAAATCATTCGATGATGTGTCCCGGAAGAAGAGATGAGAAACATTCTACAACATTGTCATTCTCGTGAAGTTGGTGGACGTTTTGGCGCAACCAAAACGGCAGCAAAAGTGCTTCAATCAGGTTTTTATTGGCCCACCTTATTTAAAGATGCTTATGCTTTTGTTGCTACTTGTGACCGATGTTAGAGAACTAGTAACATTTCAAGGAAGAATGAAATGCCACTACCTAATATTCTTGAAATTGAATTGTTTGATGTCTGGAGAATTGACTTTATGGGCCCGTTTCCATCTTCTTTCAAGAATAAATATATTATAGTAGCTGTTGATTATGTTTCTAAGTGGGTTGAAGTTGTTGCTTTGTCTTCCAATGATGTTCGAGTTGTTGTGAATTTTTTAAAGAAAAATATTTTGACACGGTTCGACACTCTAAGAGCAATTATAAGTGATGATGGGAAACATTTTTGTAATCGGCAATTTGAAGCCCTCTTGAGCAAATATGGAGTCACACATAGAATTGCCACCCCTTACCATCCACAAACTAGTGGCCAAGTTGAAGTCTCGAATCGAGAATTAAAGAGAATTTTGGAGAAAACAGTAAATGCTTCATGAAAGGATTGGTCGAAAAACTAGATGATGCACTCTGGGCTTATCGTACAGCTTTCAAAACACCTATTGGTATGTCTCCTTATCTTCTAGTATTCAGAAAGGCATGCCATCTACCTGTTGAACTTGAGCATAAGGCATATTGGGCTATGAAGATTTTGAACTTTGACATGAAAGCAGCAGGAGAAAAGAGATTGTTGCAACTTAATGAAATGGATGAATTTGGCAATACAGCTTATGAGAATGCTCGAATCTATAAAACTCGAACTAAACATTTGCATAACAAACATATACTCAGACGTGAGTTTCAGATTGGCCAAAAGGTTTTATTATATAATTCTCGACTTCGACTCGTCCCAGGCAAGTTGCGATCCCGTTGGTCTGGTCCCTTCACAATAACACAAGTCTTTCCATCTGGCGTGGTAGAAGTTTCTCACAATACAAAGGGCTTATTTAAGGTTAACGGTCATCGGTTGAAACCTTATCTGGATGATGCATTTGATAAGCATAAGATAGCTATTGAGCTGTCTAGTCATGAATGACGACCAGAGATAGTCAAGCTAATGACTATAAATTAAGCGCTTCTTGAGAGGCAACCCAAGTTTTCTAAACTTTATTATTGTCATTTTTTTTCTCTTTCTTTATTTCTTTTATTTTTTTTAACTTATTTTATTTGGTTGTATATAGGTTTTTGCATAAGTTTGGGGGTCGTTGAATATCAACTTTTCACATGTCTTTCAACAACTCAACTGCAAGGTTACATCTTCAAGTGCAAAAACTCGGGGAGTTTCTCTTTTCCTTTTCTTTTTCTTTACATTGAGGACAATGTTTATTTTAAGTTTAGGGGTGGGAATAATTGCTTTTATTATTCCAAAAAAAAATTAAGAAGAGATTTTAATGCCTATGATGAGTATATGGTTGAAAATGAATATGGTTTTTAGAAAGGGATGAATATTGTCTTAGTTTATACTTGATTCTTGTGTTAGTTTCATCTTGATTGTGATTCTTTAATTTTTTTGCCCACTTATGTTGATTCTTTCAGAATTTTGACTTAAGATTTGAGATTGATACAACTTGAGTTGAGAATTTTAGATTGAGTAAATGACTGTTTGCCTCGATTCTATATTACTTAAGTTTACCCAGGCACCATAGTCAGAAATAGCTACCTATAACCCTTAAGAGTGAAGCTATCCTTGAGTAATTTAGGCCTATGTACCACCAGTATGTAGAGAATAATTTACCATGAGAAGAAGACTACCTTAAAGGGTAGAGTGAAAGCTCCTGACTACAAAAGAAAAAAAGAAGAAACAAAGAAGAAGCATGTGCTTCAAGAAAAATCAAAAGAAAATGCAAATTTATGTTTGTGGAAAAAAAAAATCAAGATGATGAGGTTAGTTTGATCTACTCTATTTATTATTCGAGACAAGGGCTGTTGATATTGAAGATTTTGAGAATGAGTTTTGGTTGAATTGATTCACACACAACACAAGAATCCAATATGAGATGAGGCTGACCATTGAATTAAAGTTAGAACTTTGCTAATATTTTTAATTTTCTTTGAGCTATATACTTTATGCAATCTTTGAGGTATTTTTTTATATTTTTTTTATGAAATTAAATCTTCATAGTTAGTCTACATTGTAGCTCTAGTAAAATAAATTAATTCATGGGAATATAAAAAAATTCATGAATTTAATTGAAAATATTCAAATAAGATAATAAAGAAGAGAAAAAAAAAACTCAAGAATTACCGCGTCTCCCTCCTCCTCCAAATTGCTCCTGCTGCTCTCCGCTTTTGCTCAAGGCTTGCGGCTGTTGCTCTGTTCTTTTTTTCTCTGGGCTCCAATTTTGTGCGGCTGCCTTCTTGTCTCCTTTTTATATTGTTGCCGCAACCCCAAAATCCTTAAATGAAAAGGATTTTAAACAAAACAAATCCAGCCCACATTTAAGCCCATGCACGTGAATAGCCATTTTAAAACAATGCCAAAATATTTGCTTCCTTTAATATATTCTAAGCTTGCCATTCATATTGTCAAATGCCCTCCACGTGACTAGCTTGAAATTAAAAGCCAATTGACTTTTTCTTCTCTTCCTTTCACTTAAATATTCCCAATATTCCTACAATAGCAAAATATAAAAATTAATATAATAAAATATAATTTAACATAAAATTAAGTTATGAAAATATTAAAATAATAGATCAATTATGAGCACATCATGTATTTTGATTTATGTGCAATGAATATTGTGCTTTGATTTTAAAATGCATAATAGAGTGCTTAATTTCTAATTTTAATAGCTTTATAGATTCTCAATTATAAAAAGAATTTGATATATAAAAATGTGACAAGTAAAATAATATAATATTAAAATTTTATGTTAAATATTAGTAATAAATTAGCGTAATAATTAAATAGTATATATACACAAATTTATGTGGCTACAAAATTGGATTTTCATGGCAAATATAAACAAAGCTAATTAGTCACAACTAATTTCATAGCAAATTATTGTCAAATTTGTGACAACAGATCGTGGCTAATGATCACACATTTAACCACAAACCTCTTACTCATCGCAATGAGTAGAATTGCCAAATAAAGTAACTGGTGACAAAACCAATTGGTGGCCAAAGGTTGGCAAATTCACCACAAATACTTCGTGACTAATGATCTACATCCAACCACAAATATGTTATTTAGCCTTAATGATTAGCATTGCCACATAGTCATTGGTGACAAAATAACTTCATAGCTACAAGCTGTCACATTTAGTCACAACAGGTTTTGTGGTTGAATGTTTTACTTTTAGTCACAAGCCAGTTTTTATCCGTGAAAACCGAGATAAATATTTTGCGTTAAACAATGAGGTCTCTGACTTGTGCAATAAATTTTTGCCATGAAAATTCACGGTTGCTATTATGCGTGAGCAACGAAATCCAAAAATCAAATGCCAAGCTATAGGGCGATGAAATGGTGCAAAAAATTTTCCGTGGCCAAAAAAAAAAAAAAAAGGAATAAGACACATAATTTGAGTATTTTACCACATAAATTTTGATGCCAAATGATACTTTTCTTATAGTAATAAATAATATTTAAATTATTATCCTCAGCTGATATTTTTATTATTTTAGTTCATGTGAATCTTAAAATTAATTGTATGATGAAATATTAATGATAACAATGAAATCCCAAAGTTATATATTCTTGCGATTTTGAGGTGATTCAATCCATCGAAGTCAGGTTTCTTGTCGCCAAAGACTTGCAAAACCTCTTCTCTTGCACGCGCTTGCCAGCCTTGATTCTTGCCCAAATAGTAGATGGTTTTTAGGGGAGCGTAAAATCTAGATAGATTTTTTAACCTCTTATCATCTTATAAATTCAACTATTTAGAGTAAATTTTATTTTATAAAAGTAGGTAATTATTAATTTATATAGTAATTAAATGGGTCATATAAGAAAAAAAATTTTTATTATCTTATAAATTTATTAAATTATTTATTAATTTACAACGTTAACCCTAAGTCCAGATCAGCAAAAACTATTATTTAATCAAAATTATTATTTTATTTAAGTTCTACTTATTATCCTAACAGATGCAATATTTTCTGATCATACGAATTTGATTTTACAACAACTGAGAGTTTATTAAGCTCTATAATTTCCGTAAAATCAGGTGTGCTCCATGTTGTGGTTGAAGAAACATAAAAGCATGAGGAGCATGAACGTAGGATGGAGACAACTCGAATGAGAAGTTCTGCAGAATCATTGCCATAGCCATTTTTGCTTCAACTAGGGCAAAGTTTTGTCCAATGCATATCCTAGGACCCCATGAAAATGGGAAATAAGAAACTTGATTTTTTGTTGCCTTTGAAATTCCTTCCGAAAACCTCTCAGGTTTAAACTCTTTTGCATCGTTACCCCAAAGTTTTTTATCATGGTGAACCAGGAGAGTTTGCAATGCGATCACTGATTCAGCTGGTAAAATCAAGTCCCCGATTTTCGTTTCCTTTTCAACGTATCGAGAAAGTACAGGCAAAGGTGGGTAAAGCCTGAGTACCTCGTAGAAGATCATTTGAACCTGTAACATTCGTACACATAATTAAAATAATTAATACTAGAGACCTCGCCTACAATCTCAGCATTTGAATCTCGACTGCTGTGGCAGCATAGACAATATGAAACTATCACACTATTTGGTTATCGATATTTCTCATTATTTGAATTATTAGGATTAGTTGTATGATGGAAATACTGATCACAATGAAATTCCAAAATTATATATACTTACGATTTTGAGGCGATTCAATCCATCGAAGTCAGGTTTCTTATCACCAAAGACTTGCAAAACCTCTTCTCTTGCTTGTGCTTGCCAGTCTTGATGCTTGCTCAACAAAACCATTGTCCAAAGAAGCAAAACTGAAGTAGTCTCTTGTCCAGCAAAGTAAAATAGCTTACACTCATCGATAACATCGTCCCTGCTGATCCCTTTAAGTTTGTTGTTTCCATGTTCTTTAATTTCCTTAAGATTGGATTCCATAAGTAAACCCAATAAGTCATCTTTTGCAGCTTCCCCTGTTTTCATTGCTATCTCTCTTTTCCTGATGATATCTGCCAGCGAAAATCGTATTTCCTTGTCAAGCTCCTTCATTCTCCTATTTCTCTTAGTAGGGACATACCTATATATAAGCAGTAAAAGTTTACTAAAAAGAGATTAACAAGAAACAGTTGCTCTTTGGTGGAAATGTCCGTTTGTTTATAAAATATGCAAATTGACCTATTTACAACACTATAAAGTGCTAATTAACGTCTAAAATAAATTATTATGAAAATGAAAATAAAAAAGACTACGGAAATAGGAGACAGATACTTATTATTAGCATAGGTAAATTTCAACTTTATGATTAATGAGTTAGTAAATAACTTGGGATATACATGTTTTCAAATTAACTAGAGATTGTTTTGTGCACCTCCATCCTGGAATGTAAACTGACTGTAAAGCTTGTAAGGCGAGACCGGCGAGCTCTGTTTGGAGTTGGAAAATCCTTATTCCTTCTTCATAGTTGCTCCCAAAAGCCGTTCGAGAAATCACATCACTCGTCAAATTTACAAGATAAGGCCATACATCCAACTCACATGATCCTTGATCACCAATCATCAAATTCTCCCACTTGCTAATTATTTCTGTACAACTCTGGTAGAACGCAGGCAACATAAGCTGTAACAAAAGCAAGAAAACGATGGCATTATGGAATCTAATTTTTCATTAGTACACATAAAGATATATATCTAAGTAATGATGAACAAGTAACCTTAAGCTTCTCTTGGTGGAATGCTGGATTGATTATCTTTCTGTGTTTAGCCCACTTCTCACCCTCATGAATTGCTAGTCCAGTCGTTAGTATCTTTCCAAGTGGATTTGTTTTGGGTTTCTGAAAATCATTGATATTGGTGAATACCTCTTTTATTTGATCAGGATCCATGATGTTGATCATGGGTATGGGGCCGATCCACCAATAAGTATTTTTACCTGCATCAATTATTTGTCAGTCCTGTTGTCAAATTTACTTATTGTGATTCCTCACTCTCTATTTAGGTCATTTAAACATGGAAGACAGTAGAAGTTTGATCAATCCACTATAAATTGTTTGACTAAACAGAAATTACAATTTTTTACACCCTAAGAATGGTGAAAATTCCAAATATACGTATAACTTTTGAATTCTATCAAATTTTTTTTCCTCAAAATTTCCAAAAATGTCATTTTTAGGTTTATAGTATACTGTTTTGATGCTGTTGATTAGAGAACCAAAACCCTTAACAAATTTTTGTGAAATTGTATCATTTAATGCCTCAAAATTTTGTTGAAGTCTTTTTTGCATATTCGGATAATCTTTTTAAACAATTTTCATCTTAAGGTGAAAAAATGGTAATTTTCCCTTGATTAAATTCTCAAATAAACAGAATAGGTGACTTTAATGGTCAGTTGCCAATATAGATTATGAAATTCTTACATAAACTAACAAAATAAGGCCTATTATAATCTAATGCAAAGTGAAAAGAACGACACCCATCATATAGACTTAAAATTAGATATTTTGCATTAGTTTAAATGTATAAGACTTTAAGCCTATAAAATATATTTAGATAAAATTTTTAAAACACAAACTCAAAGATGATAACAATATGTAAGAAGGAGGGTCCATGATTTACTAGGAAAGGTTAAAAAGATTGAAATATGTTACATTAGAGAGAGAAAGTTAGTAATAGTGAAATTTTGGAAGAAAGTGGTGAATGAGGGTCATTATGTTATCTTTGAGAATTTTTAAATTAAAAAAATAAATTTGTAATTTCATAATTATCTTATTTAAAAAAAAAAAGTGTATGCCAAGACAAAATTCGTGAACTCCACTCTGATGGAATTGAACAGTTGAAAGGAATTGAAATGCTTACCATAAAGCTTTTGTTGTTGATCATAGAGTGGAACGACACGTGGAGCAATATCATCATCTAAACTGATGGGCTTGGATTTTGCTTGCCTTGATAGGACGTCGTGTTCTTTCACGTCTCCAAACAGAAACCTGTACGAATTGCCTTTAAAACCTTGCCGTCTTAGCTGTTTCTCCAGTTTCTTTGGCTTCAGCCATGCCCAGTTCAGAATTTTGCATGCCCATGTTACCACTGTTGCAATAACAATGCTGAATGCTATTGATTTCACCAAGAATTCCATTTTTCTGATATAATTGTATGTTTGTGGAAAGTCTTGGCTAACTTCACTATTTATAGAAGTGAAGAATAAATTGATCCGCGTAAAGCAAGTCACTGTTAAAAGCACTTTTCCTTTCGCAATATTGTATACAGCTGTTAAATTCAAACAAGTGTACAGTATAATATTATAATAAAATAACTGGTGTAGGTGGGATGGCGATGTTCAAAATTTAGGGGAATATATATGCACTACCTTTTTTCTCTGTCATATATATATATAATTATTACAAAATTTTAATTTTTTTTACACAACCTTTACTTTTAAATTTATATTAATCAATTACTTTGACACTAACAAAAATTTAACATTTATTAAATAAAAAAAATAATTATTTTATCCTTAAATAAATTAAAAAATTATTTTATCTAATAAAATTTTTAATAACAAAAAATTATAATTAAAAAAAGTCCATAAACTTAATAAAACAAATAAATCTTAAAATCTAAACTATTAATTTTTGTAATAATAAATTTTAAGTGATAATTTTTTGTAATTATATTTTTTTAATTTTTTAAAATTGAAAGAAAATTTTGAATGTTAATTTAATTTGCATTGTATAAACTCTTTACTTATTTTTTAAGGCTGTGGTTAAGATTTGCTTAAGCAAAGGTTGGGATGCACACTCTCCAAAAAAGCTCCAGTTAAGATTTGTTTAGCAAAGGACGTCTTGCACACTCTCCTAAAAAAATAGAATTACAAAAATTACAATTTAAAAATTATAATTACAAAAACTAATATTTTAAATTTTGAAATTTATTTATTTTATTAAATTTAAGAGTATTATTATAAAAATAATTTTTATTTTTAAAAATTTATATAATAAAATAATTTTTTAATTCATTAAAAAAATTTTAATTTATTTAAAAGTAAAATAATTATTTTATTTTAATTATTTAATTAAATTCTAACTTTATTAATGAGTAGTTGATTGATATAAATTTATAAATATATTAAAATTTTATAATAATTAAATACACATACAACAACATTAAAAAAAAAAGAAAAGAAAAGAAACTTTCGTGCAATTTAAAGTTCATTTAATGCAAAGAGCGTGATGCAAGTCATTTAAAATGGCAGCCAGGTGGGTGAGCGTTGGACACATTTCACCCACACAATGAGCGTTGGACACGTGGTCTACTTATATGATTCCATAGAAAAAATGTTGAAAAATTATGTATTTAATTGTGGTACCACAGTTATACGATATTATAATTTTATCCAATTGTTAGATTCAGAAAAATAATAATTATTGATTAGATTCAATCATTAAATTTAATTGTGGTACCGTATAACTGTGGTACCACAACTGGACCATTTAATTAATTACATGATATTCTCAAAAAAAAAAAATTAATTACACGGTATCACGTGGCTGTCATTTTAAGACTCACTTATTGCATTGAGTGCGACGTTAAGGGATTGTAGGGGACTTGGGAAACGTTTTTCACTTGCTGTTTTTCGTTTTCAAGAACAAAAATTAAGAAAATGCGTTCGGTAAGTAGGCCACGAACAACGGGAAAAAAACAAAAAAAGATGTATGTCAGTTATTTGCCTTTTTCGGGACACATACAAATCTCATTTCATGTTCTTTCTTTCTTTTTTCACAAAAATACCATCTCTTTCCCTGTGAGCTCCCTAAAAATATTTTAATGAATAAAAGTAATTTATATAATATGCGCCCAGCTTTTAATTATTAAATTAAACAATATATGGTGATAATCATAAATTAATTTTATTTAATGAAAATAAAGAATAACTGAATGTAAAAAAATTAATCTGTAAGTAGTATGGTCTGATTTATTTGTGCTGTCTATCTAATATGATGATGTTCTCTTTTTTTATTTTATGCTTTGATATTTTAAGTGATGGCCATTGCTACAGACACGTAAATAATTAGGCATATGTGGATGTGAAAATAATCTGTACTTTATATTTTTATAATATTTTTTTGATTGTAAATTCAAATTGCCCTAAATAAACTACAGTTAAAAAAAGTTGTAGTTTAATTCATTTGCATTTTATTTTATTAAAATTAATAATAATAATAATAATAATAATAATAATAATAGACAAAATAAAACATAATACTATTTGCATTGAATGATGAATAGTTGGAAAATATGTTTTATTGAACATGATATCAAACGAATTCTCATTACTTTTCATATTTTCAGACAAACAACTAAATGCATTTTTACTACTTTTCATTTTCATATGCTTTTTAAAACAAGCTACCAAATGCTTTTTTAATTTAAAAAATTTCACATCAAAAACATTGTTTTTGTTCTTTAAAACAAGCATAAAAAACACAAATTTAGGTCTGGTTCTATTTTAATTTTCTTCAATTAGGGCTAGTTCTGTGAAGAATTATACGCCAGTGTGGTGATGGACCGATGGGTACATTTTGATTTTTGGATTGCTTTTGGTTTACTCTTGTGGTAGCTTGGTGAAGAAGAGCTTTACCTTTTAGTTGTCTAAAAGGTTATGCTCTTTTAATGGAAGGTGTTTGATGACATGTGAAGGAGAGATGTTGGATCTTTAATCCAACGTTGGGATTATATGTGAATGATTATTTATTACGAACTGTCGTATAAAGTTAAGCCATAATTAAAAATGATCTATTAAGATTGTCAATAATTTAGACTTTAATGCATGTAATGGGGTGTAAGCTTTTAATGTGTAAAGACTTAATGTAGTTTCTATTTCTATGATAGGCTGAAATAGGAATACCTAAAAATAATAAGAAAAGTTATCGATATAAGTAGTTATAATTCCCAAGTCACATGTACATTCTATTATTTTTTGACATCCCATTATCAGAAAGAATATACTAAGAAATTTAAAAGATTTTTTAAGAAAACGTGTTAATCTGAAAGGTAAATCATATGACTCTAAAGAGCAATTAATCATTATAGATTAAAGTACGCTTCCGCAGATTCAATTATAAATTTTTATAGATACAACACGAATGTTCCTGTAATTTAGGTGATAATTTTCACCAAAAGTTGATTATTTTCCAACAAGCGGTATCAAAACCTCTTCATGTTGAATCATTGAAAACAATTGATGCTTGTCTTCTGATATTAAGAAAATTAAATCAAGAAACTCAGTAAAATAATATTCAAAAATTTGGAATTTTATTTTTTTCCTTTTCTGTTTCAAGTTTTTGTGGCCAGCGGCTGCCGCTCAAGCAAGGCGTGGCCACGCTACCATAGTAGTTAGAGAAAAAGCAGCGTCAGGAATTGAAAAAAAAAGGAGAAACGGAATCTTATTAGGCTGGTTTAGTTGGATTAGGATCCAAATGAGGTTGACCAGCTTTATCCAGCCTCGACCAGTCAATCGGGAATAGTCAATAGTTGATCATTGACCATTGACTTTAACTTTGACCTAAATTTTTTTTCTTAATAGTAATTTTTGTTCCAATTTTAAATTTAAATATTGGTATGTGTATTTATAATTTGAGATGAATTAATTAAAGGAAAATGTTATCAAAGTGACGTCTCTTGTGGAAATTAATTTGTTTTTAGAATATAAATAGTTCTGTATGTGTAATTTTTCTGAATATTGATCGACCCAAAGGAAGGTCCATATTTAACATAATTACATATCAAAGTGACGTCCCTCGTGGAAATTAATTTGCTTTAGAATATAAACAATTGTGTATGCGTAATTTTTATGAACATCGATCGACCTAAAGGAAGGTCTATATTTAATAGAATTACATATGCACTTGTGGTAATAAACACGTAATGATTACTCAGTTTTATATTTGAACAATAAATCACCTCAAAGGAAGATTTATTGTTTGACATGTTTTTATTATTAATGTTTGATTACTGCAGTAAGATATCACTTACAAATTAATGTTTTGTCCAAAGATAAAATATTAATAAAGTATCTGATATCTTGAGAAGGGGTTTACCTTTATTTAAATTTATTTTCATTTTGAAACTTATATGAGTTTGTTTTATTGGTATGTTGTACTATGATCAATGATGACTCTTGCTAATATCACTGCCAACATCAATTCTATTCCAATGCTGAATGGTTCTAATTTCAAGTCATGGAAAAAGAATATTTTAATAGTTCTCACAGTCATGGATCTTGACCTTGCGCTAAAGGTTGATTCTTCCCCACCTCTTATGGATGAGGGTACTTTTAATGATAAAAAAAGATTTGAAAAGTTGGGAGAAATCAAATGGCGTGTGTATAATTATCACAAAGAAAGCCATTCTGAATGCATTCAAGGGCTCTATGTTTGAAAAGATAACTACAGATGCGAAGTTCTTTGCGAACATTGAAAATATGTATTGTCAAAAGTGAAAAAAAAAAAGAAGCAATAGGTACACTCTTGACAAGTTTAATTTTAATAAGGTATATGGGCAAGGGAAAGAAAAAAAAGAAAGATAAGGTAGATGCAAATACAACATCTCAAAACAAAACAAACTAATTGATCTAAAAGGTACTGGTTGTTTCTTTCCCTTAAGTTGAAGGGCATAAGAAAAAACATTCTTTATTTGGTTTGCTCTAATGTTAATTTAACTTTAGTACCTAGTCATACGTGGTAGATATATTCTAGTGCAAAACTCACATAAGTGTGTCTATACAATGTCGCCTGAATTGTCAAAAATTCAGTGATGGTGAAAGATACATCTATGTAGGTAATGACAAGACGGTTGAAGCTGAAGCAATTGAAAAATATAGATAATTATTAAAGGCTGGATTTTATTTGGATTTTGATGAAACATTCATGGTACCTTCTTTTATATGAAACTTGATTTCTATTCCAACTTTGGACAAATCTGAATTTTCTCATTCATTTGGGAATATAAATTTCAGTTTGTTACATAATTCAAAACTAGTTGGTTTCAGTTCTTTCTCAGGCCATGATAATCTTTATTTGACTAATACAATTGCTTTATTTAATGAATACCTACAAGTAAATACACAAAGTATAAAGAGAAAATTAACGAATGAGTGGGTATAAAGAGAAAATTAACCAATGAGTATTTGACTATGTTAAGGCACAAAGAGATTAGGTTATATCTCCAGATGGAGAATAGAAAGACCTGGGTCAGATGAAATTCTTTACTCCTTAAATTTTACAGATTTTAATGCTTATGTTGATTGTATACAAAGAAAACAAGCCAATAAAAAGAGATTTAATGCCAACAAGACTTTGGACATGTTAGAATTCATCTATACGAATATCTATGGACTATTCCTTATGATTGCTTAGAATAATTAACAATATTTTCTGACGTTCATATAAGATTTTTCTTGATATAACTTCATATATCTCCTCCATTAATTTATATAATACATGTGTCTGATAAGAAAATATTTTTTTTAAATTTTATTATCTTATATTTTATTAAATTATTAATTTACTGCATTAGCCCGAGTTAGGATCGAACCCAAGTTGGGATCCAAAAGTTATTATTTAATCGAAATTATCAATTTATCGAGTATTAATTTATCAAATTTATACTATATTATCATATAACTGATACATTGTTTTCCGATCATAAGAATTTTATTTTGCAACTGAGTTTATTAAGCTCTATAATTTCCGTAAAATCAGGTTAGCTCCATGTTGTGGCTGGAGGAATATAAACGCATGAGGAGCATGAACGTAGGATGGAGACAACTCGAATGAGAAGTTCTGCAGAATCATTGCCATAGCCATTTTTGCTTCAACTAGGGCAAAGTTTTGTCCAATGCATATCCTAGGACCCCATGAAAATGGGAAATAAGAAACTTGATTTTTTGTTGCCTTTGAAATTCCTTCTGAAAACCTCTCAGGTTTAAACTCTTTTGCATCGTCACCCCAAAGTTTTTTATCATGGTGAACCAGGAGAGTTTGCAATGCGATCACTGATTCAGCTGGTAATATCAAGTCCCCGATTTTCGTTTCCTTTTCAACGTATCGAGAAAGTACAGGCAAAGGTGGGTAAAGCCTGAGTACCTCGTAGAAGATCATTTGAACCTGTAACATTCATACACATAATTAAAATAATTAATACTAGAGACCTCGCCTACTATCTCAGCATTTGAATCTCAACTGCTGTGGCAGCATAGACAATAAGGCAGCGTATGAAAATCAATAAGGCAGCATAGTCTATTTGGTTATCGATATTTCTCATTATTTGAATTATTAGGATTAATTGTATGATGGAAATATTGATCACAATGAAATCCCAAAATTATATATACTTACGATTTTGAGGCGATTCAATCCATCGAAGTCAGGTTTCTTATCACCAAAGACTAGCAAAACCTCTTCTCTTGCTTGTGCTTGCCAGTCTTGATGCTTGCTCAACAAAACCATTGTCCAAAGAAGCAAAACTGAAGTAGTCTCTTGTCCAGCAAAGTAAAATAGCTTACACTCATCGATAACATCATCCCTGCTGATCCCTTTGAGTTTGTTGTTTCCATGTTCTTTAATTTCTTTAAGATTGGATTCCATAAGTAAACCCAATAAGTCATCTTTTGCAGCTTCCCCTGTTGTCATTGCTATCTCTCTTTTCCTGATGATATCTGCCAGCGATACTCGTATTTCCTTGTCAAGCTCCTTCATTCTCCTATTTCTCTTTGTAGGGACATACCTATATATAAGCAGTAAAAGTATACTAAAAAGAGATTAACAAGAAACTGCTGTTCTCAGGTGGAAATGTCCGTATGTTTATAAAATATGCAAATTCACCTATTTACAACACTATAAAGTGCTAACGTCTAAAATAAATTATGAAAATGAAAATAAAAAAGACTAAGGAAATAGGAGGCAAATACTTATTATTAGCATAGGTAAATTTCAACTTTATTATTAATGAGTTAGTAAATAACTTGGGATATATATATGTTTTCAACTTAACTAGAGATTATTTTGTGCACCTCCATCCTGGAATGTAAACCGACTGTAAAGCTTGTAAGGCGAGATCAGCTAGCTCTGTTTGGAGTTGGAAAATCCTTATTCCTTCTTCATAGTTGCTCCCAAAAGCCGTTCGAGAAATCACATCACTCGTCAAATTTACAAGATAAGGCCATACATCCAACTCACATGATCCTTCAGTAGACATCAAATTCTCCCACTTGCTAATTATTTCACCACAACTTTTGTAAAACGCAGGCAACATAAGCTGTAACAAAAGCAATAAAATGATGGCATTATGGAATTTAATATTTCATTTGTACAAATACACACACGCACACACATATTCAAGCACAGATGAATGAAAAACCTTGAGCTTTTCTTGTTGGAATGCTGGGTTGATAATCTTTCTATGTTTAGCCCACTTTTCACCCTCATGGCTTGCCAGTCCAGTTGTCAGCATCTTTCCTAGTGGATTAGATTTGGGCTTCTGAAAATCATTGATCTTCATAAATACCTCTTTTACTTGATCAGGATCCATGATGTTGATCATGGGTACTGGGCCAACCCACCAATAACAAATTTTACCTGCATTTTTTCCGACTGTGCAAAGTTAGAGGTTGATAGAGCATCCAACGGGTTTTATAACTGTTGGTTTGTTCTTTGCTCAACTGGGTGTAAATATATGTATATAGAAATCTCACAACTGCATTATTTTTTATTACCGAAAGAACAGTAACAATTATAATTGGCATTTGAAATTCAGCTTTATACAAATCTTGCTTCCATGAACTTACGTTGCTCAAATAAGGCCACAAGATCTAGAGCTAGCAGATTGTTTTTAGGGAGAACGATGCTTCGACGGATCATCACAAATAATTTTAACAAATTAAAAAAAACTACAAAATAACTATAAAGTATAAACTATAAAAATAATAAAAGTTATTGCAAGCCTTGAGCAAGCTTTTCACATCCTAGGCTATTGCACGTCTTTCTTTGTGTTGTCTGTATGCCTAAAAATCTAGATCCAACCCAGCTCCATTGAGTATCTCTAATTATGAGATTTTGTAATTTGTAATTTGTCTTTACCATATTGTATACACCTAAGACGAAAGGAAAAAGCAGAGTAGATAAAATAAAAAATCAAGAGAAAAAAATTATAAAATAAATTGAAATTGTAAACTTGAAAGATTAAGACACAAAGTTGAGAATTAGAGGCTATTATCCAGATCATAAAGACCTTTAGTTGAGGGTTGAATTTGATCAATTGACTGTAAGAGTGTTTGATTAAAATCCTAAACAAGCACAAAGCAAGACGGGGACCTTAATGGTCACTTTCCGATTGACATAAAAGGAATTGAAAAGTTGAAAGGAACCGAAAATGACTTACCATAAAGCTTTACCAGTTGATCATAAAGTGGAACAACACGAGGAGCAATATCCTCTTCAAAACTGATGGGCTTGGATTTTGCTTGCTTTGACAACACGGCGTGTTCCCTCACATCTCCGAACAGAAACCTGTAGGAATTGCCTTTAAAACCTTGCTTTCTTAGCTGTTTCTCCACTCTCTTTGGCTTTAGCCATGCCCAGTTCAGAATTTTCCATGCCCAGGTTACCACTGTTGCAACGACGATGGAAACTGCCATGGATTTCACAGAGAATTCCATTTTGCTCACATCAATGCTTGTCGTAGAAACTGCAAAGCCTTTGTTGACTCCATTCATTATATAATTAAGGCATTGTCCTTTGTCCCAAAAGCAAAATCATTGTTCAAGCAAATTTATTTGTTTATTTATTAACAGTACTGTTGAAGCAGTTAACGTCAAATAAAGTGCAGTAGTAAATGACCAAATTGCCAGTTGGTGTGAAGTGACTTGCTGAGTAGTGCGCTGATCATTTTAGATTTTATGTTCTTCTTGTCATTAGCCAAGTTTTCTGGGGAAAGTCTTGGGTGTTCCACCAGAGCGACATCTTTTGCTAATGTATTAATTTACTGATAAGGTGTTAATGATTTTAATTATTGAAATAAAAAAGGTTAGATTAAGTTAAATCTCTTAATATATATTAGAATAAAAATTCAATATAATGCAGTATATTCAAAGCTTAAAATACAAATTGAAGTCCAGCTTAAAAATATTAAGTAAAAATAAATTTCTACAACTATCAGGAAACACTTGAAACCTTCACTTGAAATTAAATTAAATTAAGCTCATTAATTTTGAAAGTGCAATTCCAAAAGCAAGTTTGAATGTATCAAATCAAAGGTAATTAATTAACATACATTTTCAAAATAACACCTATTTTTTTATCGACCACATACGTTGAAATGTGGGATACACCGCTCGTGAACTTGTACAAGCCAAAGGAAGAAAGTTATCATTATATTGTCGTCTTTCATCTTTATTGGATTGTGAATTGTCAGTTTCTAATAATTGTGATCTTGTCCATCCAAAGCTTTGGCATTAGGGGCCACGACAGTGTTGCCTGCTCGATTTTGTCTTGTAGTCAAATGAACGTTGGATGCAAATTAATTGAAAATTAGAAATGCAACGATTTTGGAAAGCTTGTTTAACATAATATTACTACTGGATACAAATTACAGTTTGGTTGATAATATTAAGTTTGTAACAAATGCAACAGCTGGCTGGGAATTAGTGAAATTGAGGGAAATTACGAATGTGGCTTGCATATGATTTTATATTTAAGATAACCAAAATCGGTCTTTTTTTTTTTGGTTGTTTAAGCTAAGAGGAATAAATTTCATTAACTTGAGAAATTGATTTCATTGATTAAGTTTTGATAAAATTATCACAAATTTTCTAAAGGAATTTATTCCATCCAAACTTGATCTTCAAAATTAATCAAAATCAGGGAAAAAAAAAAGGAAAGTAAGCATAGGGTAGGAAAATATACATTTATATAATTTTTTTAAAGTAACAAGAGGTAGAAAGTTGAGATATCAACGATGTAGAAACCGATATTCATCAATCTCAATGACTTAATCAATACACTTACGTATTGAATTATGTCAATATAGTAAGTTTAAGTAAAAAATTAATGATTCAAATTTTATGTCTAAATAAATAGATTGTTTTCATAGCTTTTCGACTAACAAAATTTAAATGCCTAAAAAAATTAAAACCTAAACATTTAGTTTTAATAATCTGAGTAAGCAAACGATCTTCGACGCACTAAATGTGAAGCTGCTAATTTCATTCTGTTATGAATTTGCTGAGGCGGCGACCTCAGCTGGCATATGTGGGCCCTGTTAATTAAAAGTTGTTATAACAAACAGCTAACTTCATAACTATGTATGTATATATAGGCTAGTTAATTATACGCTGGTTTGTAGACCATCAGAGAGTGATTTTGAGGAAGTTAGAGTGAGAGATACAAAATTTTGTAACCTAGAGATTTAATTTTTGTACTCTGTAGTAATCATCTCCATTAATAAAAGCTTTGATCCTTTATTGTTTTTCAACCGTGGATATGGGTACCTTGGTACCAAACCACGTTAATTGATTGGCGTCCTTCTTGTTCTTTACTCAGTTCTTTGTGATTCTTGATTACTGTATTGGATTGAAATTCATTGTCCTTAAATATTCTTGGTTAGTTCCAGATCATTAATTGATTCAATTGAGTTGTGAGTAGCAATGTACATTAACACTAAGCATAATGTTCCTTGCCTTATTCATTTCCGTCTCAGAAATCTCTCATGCCAACGCCTTCAAACCCACATACAGTAGCCAATAATTAATCACACTTAAAGCTGTTGTCAATTGCCGTCGACCCAAAATCCTCTTAAATTTTCCATGCGACTCAGGCTTCAAATGAGCTAGAGAAAAATACAAATATACACCCACAGGCGAATTTAAGAGACAGGTAGAATGAGCTATAATTACCCTTGAAAAGTTTTTGGGGTGCAATAATTTTTAAAATTTTTAATAAAATTTGATAAAATAAGTATTGAACATATTGGTCAATAACACAACTTTTTATAATATCAATAAAACGAATACTATTCATTTTAGTGTAGTTATATTATTATTAATTAGCAAGTGATATAAGACCACCCACTTCATATGCGGAAATAGATTAGTTAAGTCCATAGAAAAAAATGAGGAGTCACAATAATCCCATTTAAAACCCAGATTTCTTAGACAATATATATAGCCTTTGTGACGGAATAGTTCTGGTGCACTTAAACTTATTAATAAGCCTCTTACACACTTATCACTTATCATAAGTTTAATGATGTGATGATGATGTTTGAAGTAACAAAGATATAACAAATAGATCAACAATATGCAAAATGAAAAAAAAAAAAATAACTTGGGGCCCGTAAAAATACGATGTCCTTAAAACAGATTCGCTATCTTCACAATGGTGCTTGAATAATAACATTGGTGTCTGTCTCCCTAGATACAACAAATTCGAATAGTGTTGGCCACATAACCTCACTATTCCTGCGAAATTCAAATAAATGTTTGAAATTAAACAATGCTGCAATTGCTAGTATCATCCTAATTGAATTCATTCTCCTTACAGGATAATAAGTATAAAAGTAATCAAAGCATTTTTGTTGCTTATAACCTTTAATTGCAAGTCTAGCCTTGTACTTATCAATTAATATATCATTTTTCATTTTCCTCTTAAAAATCTACTTGGATCCTAAAGGTTTGCATCTTGAAAGGAAGATCTACTAATTCCCAGGTATGATTTTGTAAGATGGATTTAATTTTACTGTAAATAGCATCTTTCTATCAAGTGCATCCTGGTGAACTTATAGCTTCCATAAAGTATTGTGGTTTACTCTCTAGTAAAAAGGTTAGAAATTTTGGATTAAAAGATTTTTCTGTTCTGGCTTTTTTACTGCGTCTAGGTTCAAAATGAACCTCTTGTTTGCTATCTTGAAGTTTTTTTTTTGTTCTTAGTCCTCACTATCTTCAATGACAGCATTATGTCCTTCTTTAATCGAACTTGAATTTACACAGAAATACATGTTAAAAAATGATGCATTTCTAGATTCCATTATCGTATTCTTGTGAATATCTGGTATATTCGATTCATACACAAGAACTCGATCGGCACTATTATTATGTGCATAACTAATGAAAATGCAATCTACAGTTTTTGGTCCTATCTTTACCTTCTTTAATGGAGGAATGACCACTTTAGCGAAATACTACATACTCATAAGCATTTACATGAAGGTATTCTACTTTTCCATAATTCATAAGGGGATTTTTCTGCTTCCTTTCAGGGTACCTTATTTAAAAGGTAATTAGTTGATAAAACAACATCCCCCCACATATTCTAAGGTAATATAGAAATTACTAACTGTAACACCCCAAATGTAACACGTGCAAAGCACGTGAAGAAGAAGGTTACTCACAAATCATAATCTCTACTCATAACTACCAACTAAAATACCTCAAAAATCTTATTCAAATAAAATCATAAGTTCAAAAGTCTGACACTAAACAATCTCTCCAAAAACATAAAAATAATAAAAGTCTCAAACTTCAAAATACAGGTTCATAATAGAAATAAACTAAGTGGAGACATGAGTTTATTTCTCCTCTTATTCAAATGGCAACCGGAAACAAAAATTACTAACTGCAAAGCTAAGCGCATTTCTCAAAGGAACTTAATCTGCAAAAAATAATGACGAGAGGTGAGCCATCAACTCGGTAAGTAAAACCATTCCTAACACACTAGGCTTACCGATACCCGAAATATTGCAAGCCTCCTTTTTATTTAAAGGAAAAACACATATATATCATAATCCGTAATTTCATAAAACATCATATCACGATAAAGTAACATAAACTCATAGTAATTCAGATTATCAAAAATATGATTACTTACGAAAGTAAATCATATATCACATTCACAGAAAATAAAAGGTTAGCTCATGTCACATGGTGTCACCTATAGTCCCGGTGACCCGGCCCAGAAAGAATCAGAATATTGTGTGCACATTCAGAACAGAAACCCAGTACTGGTCCAGACAGATATATCGTATTTTACGATCAGAATCAGAATCAGAATAACTATGGACAATGAGCCAAAACATTAGAAATCACATACAATCATCAATAACTGAAATCATACATGAGTACAAAACATTCGTATCAGATTCATGAAGTCTATAAAAATAATTTAGGCTTGCAACCTATTTTACAGGTAAAATCATAAAACGTAATCATGTAACAAAATAACTTACATATTTAAAAAGCATTTATAAAATACTTTGTTAAAAGGTTTGAAAACATTTTTCCATAAACTGATTTTGTTACGAAAATCATTTAATTTTCTAAATAGTGTAAAAAAATATTTATACTTATAATTATATCAAAGTACTTATACATATTCAGTATACTAGGAATGAAGTTACTTACCTCGGCAAAAGAATTCAAACTCCACACTTCTAAGCCTTTAAGAGCCTTAAACACCTCTAATACCTTAAACAAATACAAAATACAACTATCAATAACTCACTTTAAGAATCTGCTTTTCTAATTCATTCCCCATTAGGTCTGGTTCTCAGAATTTTAACTCTTAATCTAAAACTCAGAATGATATAACATTCTATGGGACTATTCTGGACATCCATGAGTACCCCATGTAAAATTTTCAAGAGGATCCGATGTCAAAAACATTTTCAAAACTATTTATTTCTCAACAAATTCGAAACTGTTTTCTCATAACCTTAACCGAACAGAACAGGTTCTGGTATTTTTATAAACTAAAATACTAATCATAAAATTATGAAATTAAAACTGGAATTACTAGACATGTATATTAACTTCCATATAAAATTTCATAATTTTCCGAGTTCATTTGGTGGTACTAATAATTTTGTAAATCCAATCGGAATGCTGGAATCGTAGTTTTCCAGCGCAGTGGTTCTTATTGCAAAAATACATATTAATTTGAAAACGAAATCGAATTTGATGAAATAAAATTTATTAAGGAATTTATACATGTCTAGTTTCCAGAATGTAAATTTCCTAAGAAAATTCATTCACAAAATATAAGTTTAAAAATCGAGATATCATGCTGTCCAGAATCATCCTACATGCTTATTATGCCAAGAGTTGATTAACCAAACACCTAATTAATCAAAACCCTAAACAAAACCTAATCGCAATGTAAATCATGCATTATAAACCCTAGATAACGTGATTAGGAGTATTGAGGGGAAAAAATGACATGCCAATCACTCCAATTCTCTCCTAAACAATCGTTTAAAGCCCTAGGGTGTGGTGAGAGCGTTAAGAGCAACATAGAAGAAAAAGAGCGTTGTTGAATTAGGGTTATAGAATTGGAAAGAAAATATAAATTTATAAGGAGTCTTAAGAAGCTCTAATAACTTTGGAAAAATAGCCCTTTTTGAAAAATTCTCTCATAAGTAACCCCTATTTATAAGGGCAATAATGCCATTTAAAAATTCCATTAAAATAAAAATAAAATAATGGAATTCGGGCATTACACTAACATTGCATTCATTATTTCTTTCAAGGTACGATTTTTGTATTCAACAATCCCAATGGATTGAGGTAAATAGGGAGCTGTAGTTTGATGTATGATTCCACACTATTTACAAAGTGACTTAAATGGAACATCTCTCATCACCTCTATCAGTTCTCAACTCCTCAATTTTCTTATTTAGTTTCATTTTTATAGAGCACAAATTTCTCCATAGCTTCATCCTTGCTTTTTAGTAAATACACATAACAAAGTTTTGTGCAATCTTTGGTAAAAATAATCAAATATTTATTATCACCCCTCAACTGTATTGATTTAAAATCACATTTATCATTGTGGATTAAGTCAAGTGGTTAAGTGTTTCTTTTAATTTTTTGAAATGATGACCTTATTAGTTTTGTCCAACACAATATTCACACTTATGTTTCTTATCAATTTGGAAGATGGGCATATGATTCATGTTAATTAACTTACGCAAAGTATTATAATTAACATGTCCTAATCTACCATGCTATATATTAGAAAACTCAAGAATATAAGTAGAAGAAAAAACTTTATTAATCTTTGGTTTTACAACCATTACATTTAATTTGAACAACCCAGCGGATACATATTCTTTTTCCACTTACATCCTATGTTTAGATAAAACTACTTTACTTGACTTGAACACCATTTAGAATCCATGCTTGTCCAAAAGTGATATAGATAAGAGATTCTTGTGAATTTCTAGCATGTACAAAACATTGTTTAGAGTCAGTTCTTTCCTAGAAGTCAACTTTAGAATTATTTTTCCTTGATCTCGATCTCAGATGTGGCTAAATTCCCCGTATATAGTTTTTCACCATTTTTCAATGGATTAAAAGGAAAATAAATATTTCCTTCTAAGCATACATGTCGAGTGGCACCAGTATCAATCTACTGTTCTCTTGGATTGGAGCCCATCAGATTTACTTAGGAAACCACTGTAGAAAAATTAATTGCTAACACAACTTTTGAGATGTTCTCTATTACATTAACTTCTTGGTTTCCTTTTTTCTTCGACAATCTACATTCCAAAGCCTCGTGATCCATTTTATCACAATTAAAGTATTTCCAATGAAATTTGGTTTGCTTCTTGGAGACCTCTCTTTTTGGACCTATCTTGTTCTTGTTGGCCTTCTTATTCTTGTTATTTTGAATATATTCCACAACATTGGCCTTAGCCATAGTAATGACACTTTTCTTGTCATTATTTTTGTTGTCTTCTTCAATTTAAGTTTAATAATTAGATCTTCAAAACTCATTTCCCTTCTCTTATGCTTCGGATAACTCTTAAAATCTTTCCATGCTTGAGGAAGTTTTCAATGACAGCAACCACTTAAAAAATTTCACTTAAATTCATCCCCTCATCATAAATTTCTGACAGAATTATCAATAATTCTTGAACTTGACTTGTAACAGTTTTGGAGTCCACCATCTTATAATCTAAAAAGCAGTCTACGACAAGTTTCTTAGTGCCAGCATTCTCAGTTTTATATTTTTTTTCTAAGGACTCCCACAGTTTTTTGGCTTTTTTCTTTCTAGTATACACACTGTACAAAGAATCGCTTAAGCCATTCAACACATAATTTCTATAAAGGAAATCAGAATGATTCCAAGTATCTATTGCATTGATCACTTAGGGATCAACTTCACCCTCTCTAGATATATGAGCATCTTCTTTCAAGTCTTGCAAGATTCAAGGTAGTCAAGTAAAAGAACATTTTCTGTTGCCACTGTTTGATATTCTGACTCATGAATTTCTCAGGTCTTTTCGCATGAGGAGCAACCAAAAATACAGCAGCACTAGTGCCAACATTGGCACATGAGACAGTGGTGGGAAGGTTAAAGCTCCATCTTGCTAGCTCATATCAGTTGTCATTTTAACAAAGTAATATGTTTTAAGATTGTAATTATATTATTATTAATTAGCAATTGATATAAGATCGCCACTTTGTATAAAAAAATACACTAGTTAAATTTCTTAGGAAAGATTGGAGGAGTTACAACGGTTTCCTTAAAACCTAGACTCCTTAGACAATGTATATAGCCTTGGTGACAAAACATTTCTAGTGTATTTAAGCTTACTAATAAGCCTCTTACACACTTTTCACTTATCACAAGTTTCTACTACTACTACTATTACTACTACGACTACTATTGTTGTTGTTGCTGCTGCTAATAATAATAATAATAATAATAGAATAGCGAAGATTTAACAAATAAGTCAACAATATATAAAATAAAAAAAAATTACTAATGCGTGGCCTATAAAGTACAATGTCCTTACAACAAATTTGTCACCTTCACAATGGTACGTGTATAATATTGATATCTATCTCTTAAGATACAACCATTTCAAATAGTGTTGGTAGCACAACCTTACTATTCCCATAAACTTCAAGCAACTATTTGAGTTCAAATAGTGTTGGAGCACAAGCTTACTATTCCCACAAACTTCAAACAAATATTTGAATTTAATCACACTGAATTGTAAAGCTAGAGAATATTTGCTTAAGAGCGAGGAAATTGGATTTTGGTGTATTTTACAATTGAACATGAAAGCCAGTATATATAGGTTTAATGAGAGGGTATTAGTCAATTAAAAATCCCATGTGGAATTTTTCTTCATTTTTCACACTAATGGTTACTTTATGAGATCCAGTTTCTCATTCACCCAAGTAGTATTTGATTTTTCTATGATTCTTTGCTAAAAGCTCGCAGAGGAGATTTCGTATCATCCATGCATGTATATTTTTTTAAATATTTATATTGCTCAAAGTTGGCCTCAAAATGGTCACTTTAGGTTATTTTTCTAACAATTAATCCCTAAAAAAATTCATATATACAATTAAAATAATTTAGAGTAGTGATCTCAATAAAAAAAAATGTTTGTATAAAGATTATTCTAGTTTAGTCCGTGTAAAAATAATTTGGGGTAATTCAGCCTACTCTCTTTGTGAAGTAACAATCTTTAAATTGTTTCCCTTACTTTTGAAAATAATAAAATAGTATTTGTTCATTTTTTTAACGGTCAACAAACATAAAATGTCAAATTTTTATGCGTGCTAATTTTCATGGGTCAAATCTTTCTAAGTTTTTCAAAACACACACAAGTATTTTAAATATTTATAGTACGCATATAAATACTTTAAATATTTTTATTTTGCACCTCTATGACTAATTTTTTTTATCGTACTAATTAAATTTTACTTTTTTGTACTTAAAAAATTTATTTTAAAAATAAATAAAGAAATTAAAGGTATAAATGGAAAAAGAATAATATTTTCCCATTTCTATATTATATTATTATTATTATTATTATTCTTTTTTCATTTTCTAAGAGTATTTAAATATATATATATTAAAAAAAAGTCAAAGAACAAAAGAAAAATACTACTAAAGACTTAATATAAAAGAGTGGGACTATTGGCACCCCTCTAAATACCTCTTAACACTCCTTTAGTTATTTTACAATTTTAACCTTTTTTAAAATTACATAATAAGATAATTTTTAATTAAACCCCCACTCAAAATGAAATAATTTTTACCCCTTAAAAATTTCTTATTGCTATTGAATTTGTTAATAGAATCATTGCTATTATCATTGACATAAAATCATTCTTTATTTTATTGTTACTCAAGATGATAATCTGTCTCCATTCTTTTTGTTGTTATTTCTTTTTTAACTTCTGAGTTTACTACAACTGCAAACTTATTTATGAATTATGATCTAGATACTACAATTTAAGTAATGCTACAAGTGACTATGAATATTACAATATCAACAGAAAAATAAAAAATAACTTGATTAAGAGACAAAATAAATAGTACCTGAAATTGAAATTCATCAGTTTAAAAATTAAAAAAAATTACTTTTTTATCTTATTTTTTGGTGAGGAATTATCGGCAGCAGCAACTTATCATCAATAAGCTTCAGAGAAGAAACCAAGACATAAGGAAAATTAAGATTCAAAAGCTTGTGCTCAACATCTTCGTCAGTAAACCAAATTAACAATTGGCCTTAGAATTACAAGCATGGTAGCCAAGTGTTTGCGAGGCGTTATTATCAATTACAATGAATTGTCATGCATTAGAATAAAGTGCTTGCCCCTGTAGTGTTTCAATGATTTGCCACATTAAAGTAGAAGTTTCGTTCAGCAAGTTCCCTTTCTTTCTTTCTTTCTTTCTTTATTTATCCTCTCTCTCTTTCTTTTTTAATAGATAATTAATTATCTTAAAATCTACAATCAAGAGATCAAAAAAAAACAATGAGTTTTATATTAATAAATTTAAATCAAGAATATTTTTATCAAGTATTAAAAGAATTTTAAAATATTTTAATAAAATTAATAAAAAAAAAGTATTGAGAAATATTTAAAAAATTACCAATAGTCCCACTCAATATAAAACTTCAAAATGCTTCTCACCAAAAACCACCATCGCACGCAGCCCAAAATTCTTCAAATCCTTTGCTCATCCACCAAACCCAAAATAACAAAAAACAACAAATTAAAGTCAATCTATTATTAATCTAATTTGTACCCGTGGCAATTCAAATATTTTTCTTCGTTTTCGGGTCTTCCTATTATGCACCCGGTGTATGCATGGTTCACTGTGACATGACATAAAGCCAATTAAATTCTGACATGTGTGCAACAAGCATTGCAAAGTAACCGGTTATTTCGGTTGAATTCACAACTGCCCTTGTTTTTGTGTTTGTGTTCCAAGTTGCGTACACCATGTCACAAGTTCTCTAGTTACTCTCTTATTAACACAACTGTTGCTCAATAATGTCATAGATAATATACTGCACGTCACAAGTACTGTAATTGCGCTTTTATTGTCTCAAGCGGTGAACACTGAGGTACAAATTTTGTAAGAAATGTTCCCAATAAAATAAAATATTTAATTAATTCAATTAGGATAAAATTATTTTGTGAAAGAAATTAAATTTTAATTTTAAATGATTTTCACCAAAATTTATGTTTTTAAGAAAATGAATTGTAATTGTTTTAATTAATTGGAAGTAATGAATAAGTTATGCAACAACCAAAAAAAAAAAAAAGCAAAACGGTTAGTTTTGGACATATTCGAATATTTCCCTCCACCAAACTGCAAAAAATTATCAAAAATTACTAAATTATTTATTTTTTAACTTAAAAAATTTGAAATTCGTATTTTTATATTTGTGTCTTTATAAATTATAAATGTTAAAACATAAATAAGATTATATATTAATCTAAATTATATTCAGTAGAACGCAACCCTTTAATATTATAAATTAGTATATGTTAATTAATTTTATTGTAATTTATGATGTTTTTATAAAAAAAATTCATAAAAATTGCGAAGATAAATAATTTTAATTAAAAAAATAAAAAGATAAAAATAATAATATATTATCACAAGTTATAGGTAATAATGTTAATTATTAAATTTTATTTATGTAGAGATAAAAATTAATTAATTAGATATGGATATTTTGAAAAATATCTTTTAATGATATTAGCTAAAAAAATTAGCTTAATAACTTAATAATGAATGAAAATTTTCATCAAGTTGAAAAAACAAATGAATTAACAACTTAACTGATTGAAATTAGTCAATTAAGTCATTAAATAAAAGAAAATGACTCTTTACACTAATATAATCCTAATTTCAATTAATTTTTTTTCCTAGTGATACCTTTTTTTCAATGGATGGCAACTGAATTGAAATCAACGGAGATAAACAATTTGAATCATGTGGAGCATAAGATTTTAGAGCGAGATTTGGATGCAAGAGGCTTCGAAATTATATCATGAAACCTATTGAAGAAATTAAATCAAAGTAGTGTTAATGAAGATGCCTTAGAGGTGGTATAAAAACTTTATGCTCTAAGTTAGTGTTGGCATGAATATCATTTCCTAATTTAAATGGCCATTGAAATATTGAACCTTAGTATTGTTACACAGACACACACACATACATACCCATGCACATACACATATACATTTGGTTGTGTGTATGTATATACTGGATGGATTCTAAACCTAAAAAATAAAAAATAAAAAAATATTTTTGGTTAATTTAACTATTATTTCTATCACTAAATGGTGAACTTATGGATTTAAATTAGGGGAGGCTTGTTTCGTTTTAGTAATACATGATAATCTTGCACAAATGATCAAATGTATTTAAAAAATAAATAAATGTGGGTGTTAGGATTCGAACAAATGTCCCAACTACTCTAAAACTATATGAGATCCTTATGTGATGAAGAAACTGAGCATTGTCTAAAGAATAGAGACCCAATAATTTATTAATATGTTTTGAATTATAAGACCTCTTTATAGACTCAAAGTCATTAGGGGAAAGTAATGAATAATAAAATGGAGGACCCATGTGAAATACTAACTAGGCAAACCAAGAGGGGGGTGAATTGGGTTTTTTAAAAAAATTAAGCTAGGCAAACAACACAATTAGCACAACAATTTAATCTATTGCCTTAATCAAACCAAAAACAATAAATTCAATCAAGCACAATATTAAAAGAGATTAAGGAAAGAGAAAGCAAACTCAAAGATTTTTACGTGGTTCGGCTATCCCCGCCTACGTCCACGCCTCCAAGCAAACCAAGCTTGAGGATTCCACTAAGCAAGCCTCCAAGGCTACAATTGCTTACAATTGACTTTCAAGGTGTCAATAAACCTTTACAATATGAGATTATCCACAATCTCTTAACCCAAGTGTTTCCCAACACTTACAATCACTCACAATTTTAAGATTACAAATTGTTTCACTCTCACACAATTTTTAAGATTACAAATCAATGCCCAATGTGTGAATAAATAAAGAATAAAGGTGTTTCAAGCTCTTTGAAGATTGTATTCTCGAGTGTATGCTCAATGATGAAGGAGTGATCAACCATTGTTCGGATTTGAATGAGCTTATTTATACTTGGAGCTGAAAACTAGCCGTTATCGATCGTCTCCCTTTCAAAAAACGTTCGCCGTTAATAGTTAACGGTTAACCGTTTATTCTCAAAAGTTACCGTTAGAGCTAGTTTTTCAAATAAACGGTTTCCTGTTAAGGCTTACCCCTTAACCGTTAATTTCCAGAGACTTGCAAGACAGATTTCTTTATCCTATTTCATTAAACGTTAAAGCGTATCATGGAATAACATTCTGAAATTATCGGTTAACTGCTTTATATAAACGGTTCACCGTTAATTCCAAAGAACCTAAAACACGTTAGCCTTATCCGTTTCTACTAACGGTTGAAGATTAGCAAGGAATGAACTTCTGAAAATTATCGGTTAGCCGTTTTATATAAACGGTTCGCCGTTTAATTCCAGTAGCCTGCAAAACGTGTTAGCCTTATCCGTTTCCGCTAACGGTTAAAGATTAGCAAGGAATTGAACTTCTGGAAATTATCGGTTAGCCGTTTTATATAAACGGTTCGCCGTTTAATTCCAGTAGCCTGCAAAACGTGTTAGCCTTATCCGTTTCCACTAACGGTTAAAGATTAGCAAGGAATTGAACTTCTGGAAATTATCGGTTAGCCGTTTTATATAAACGGTTCGCCGTTTAATTCCAAAGAGCCTGCAAAACGTGTTAGCCTTATCCGCTTTCCGCTAACGGTTAAAGATTAGCAAGGAATTGAACTTCCGAAATTATCGGTTAGCCGCTTTAAATAAACGGTTCAAGCCTTAAGAGTTGTTTACTCTCTGATTTAATCGGTTTGTTTTTTCAACATAAACGAAACCGCTTATTTCCGAACCACTTCTATAGCCGTAAATTGCAGGAAAATATTTTTCAATTGAATTTTAACAAAAACCATCTTTCATGAACATGTTAAGGAGACATTTTAAGACTTTCTTTTACTAAAGAAAGACTACAACAATTTAATTATAAAGCCTTTAAAGTTTGTTATCATCAAAATCAATATTATGAACATATACAAGTTAACAATCTCCCCCTTTTTGATGATGACAAACTTCATTCCATATTTTGCTCCCCCTTAATATATGCTCCCCCTAAATATATGCTCCCCCTAAATGTATAACTTATCTCAAAACAAGTCCAATGAATATTATTAGCTCAAAGAACCATTTGAAAAACAATCTCCCTTTTTGTAAAAAAATCAAGTTATACAAGAGTCTCTCCCCTTCATCATCAAAAAGAAAAGATAAAACGAGCAAATGAAAAGCATAAAAAAATTTTGGCATAAGCCCCGTACAATGAAGCAAAACCTCAAAACAAAAAACACAAAGACTTCCAAAAACATTAACCAAAACTCCATGTACCAACAACTCCATCTTTCAACATATAAGTATCCAATCATGAAGAAAAAAAAATCAATCAATCCATCATCAACAAAGATAGAAATGTAATAGAGAATATCAAAACACAAAGATGAAGAGTAAAATACAAATGAACATAACATAAAATGTATGTGCGAATATGAAAGTCGGAAACTAAGAAGGTGGCGGAGAGGCGCCGCTGTGGTCATAGCCAAAATAGCCAAGAATGCGGCGCAGACAAAGAATGATCTCATAGTGCTTTGATCGATAGTCTGCTCTGAAAAGTCTCGAAACCGAGAGCGAGCTGCCGGGTCGCGAAAAGGGCGTCCAATCTGTCAAGGATCACCTGCCTCTCGAATTCTCAACATCATCAGCCAACTGCTGTAGAGTTTCCAAAACGGGAGGCTGAATGCATGTGTCAAGGCCGCCGGGAATAGAAGATGGTGCTGGCGCGGAAGGCGGCTCAGGAGCTGGAGAAGGCATGGAGGTGGATGGAATATCAGTATCCATCTCTCGCTCCTCTGGAACAGAATCAGCTGGAGGCTGGGGAACAGAGCGACGTGGAGGAGGCGGAGGATGAGCTCCAAGCCTAAAATCGGGAAGCTGATCGGGAGGGTAAACATCGTTGAGCATCCGATCATCCTCCGGAGCAATTAAGGTATCTCGGTTCTTGGAGTTATTGGTCTTGACCCATTGTCCATTCCTTCGAGAAAAACCTATACTGGTCAAGGCTTCCGGACCAATCCTCTTGGACTCCGTATACACTGCGTCCAAGAGGCACGTTAAAGTGCCGCAGAGCCTGAGATAATACTACCATAGGAAGTAAGCGGTGGTTAACCGCAGAGTACTCAACATGTGGCGCACAATAATGTATCCAAGATTAATAGGTCGCCCGAATAAGACTATCTAACAACCCAACATCCAACCGTAACCTCATCCGAATGACCCTTCCTAGGTGTAATGATATGCTGTAAAAATACTATGAAGGATGCGAACTTGGAGAGGCAATAATTGAGACCGAAAAAAGGTAAATTACAGATTTCATTGCTTTGAGATCTCTACTACGACAAATGTTTCTGACACCCGAATGATGAGAAAAGTCGAAAAAGACAAAGCTTTCGGAAGTGTAAACCTTATGCCCATCATTGGAAATTCCTAAAAGGTTGTTTAAAAACTCAACATCAAATTCAATGGGCACACCACCAACCTGAGTAACTATGTTATCTACCCGAGTTTCAGAGATTTCCATGTTTGAATAAAAAACTCGAACTAGATTAGAAAACCTTGTAATCTAAATCTATCATGGATTCCCAAGGACGAAGCATAGTGCTCACACTTCTACGACATACAACTAAGTCCTGAAAATCGTCTATATCAACATAGAATGAATCTAATACCTTTCGACCCATGAAGCGATCCTCAAAGCGCTTGCGCAATGGTGCAAAGTGGGAAGATGAAGTTGTTCAAATTCGGAAGTCTCCCGAGGTGGAATAGGGTTGCTAGAGGGAGCCTGTTTCCTTCTCCGAGTGGGACGCGATGAGCTGGCCATGGTGGTGGTGACCGAGACAGAAAGAGGAAGAAGATGTGATTTTGAGGCTCAATTTGAGTGAAGAAAGGCAAGATTTCAACCAAACAAGAGGAAATCAGCCCCGCTAACCTTAGGGTTTCAATTTGGGATTTTCGAATGTTGGGCTCGATTTGAAGATTTGAATCGGTGAAATTGATCTAAGGATGAAAATAAAGGTTTTAGCGGTGTGATTTTGCAAGAAAATGAAGCAGAAGACGAGATTGGAGAGGAAGAAAGCTTTCGGTTGCGCAACAATGGTCAAACGGTGAAAGGGTAACTAAGTAGGAAGAAGAAACCCTTGAATGTTTTTATATCACACGAAACGGCGAACCGTTTTCTATAAACGGTGAGGGAGTAAATTCCAGAGAGCAAGCATAAGCGAAACGGTAAAGGCTTAATCGTTAACGGTGAAAGGTTAAAGACAAACGGTTTACCGTTTGTATGAAACGCAAGAGGGTAAGGCCAAAGCATTAGAGCATAGTTTCAAATTAAACGCATACTGTTTATTTTTTAAACGTTAACCGTTTATTTACCTAAAATTTCGCATTTCTGATTTGATTTTTGGCCCGTAAGTAATACATTCTAAGATCATTTAATTGATCCAAAAACGTTTTACAAGCCATTTTGATGCATGATTCATATACTCACATGTAATCAACCAATCAATTCATATAGAAATTCAAAAAATTAACAAGCCAACCACATCACTTGCATATCTAGCTTAAGCATTTTACCAAGTAATCAAACATTTTAGCAGACTTAATAACATGAATAGAAATGTTAATGTGAAGACTTCATCATCCCAAGTTCATGTCGAATTTTAGAAAAATGTTCTTCCCCAAGAGGTTTGGTAAAAATATCGGCGAGTTGTTTTTCCGTAGAAATAAACTCTAATGCAATAGCTCCCTTTTGCACATGATCTCTCAAGAAATGATGTCTAATTTCTATATGCTTGGTTCTAGAGTGTTGAATGGGATTTTTGGAGAGATTTATAGCACTAGTATTATCACACTTAATAGAAATTTGGTCAAGATTAATGCCATAGTCTCTAAGTGTTTGTTTCATCCAAAGAGCTTGTGCACAACAACTTCCTGCAGCTATGTATTCAGCTTCTGTAGTTGAAAGAGCAACAGAATTTTGTTTCTTGCTAAACCATGAAACAAGTGAGTGACCTAGAATATGACAAGTTCCACTAGTGCTTTTCCTATCGACTTTATAACCTAAGCAAAATCCGCATCCGAATAACAAGTTAGATCTATATGAGTTCCTCTATGATACCAAAGGCCTAGATCTATGGTTCCACTCAAATAACGGAAAATTCGTTTTACAGCAAGTAAATGAGATTCCTTGGGACATGATTGAAATCTTGCACACAAACATACACTAAACATGATATCGGGTCTACTAGCAGTTAAATATAGTAAGGATCCGATCATACCTCGATATGCTTTGATATCCACTTCTTTGCCTTTTTCATCTTTGTCAAGCTTAGTAGTTGTGCTCATTGGAGTGCTTTTGGTCTTTGAGTTATCAATGCCAAATCGCTTGAGTAAATCCTTCACATACTTGGCTTGATTTATGAAAATTCCTTCATCATTTTGTTTTATTTGTAGTCCAAGGAAATACTTCAACTCTCCCATCATACTCATCTCAAATTCTTTACTCATACAAGATGAAAATTCTCCACTCCTTGGGGAGTGTTTGAGAAGTGCCTTCATCTTGCTCTGCATTTGTTTCTCCATGCTGCTCTTCTTGAATTCCATAAGGTACATCCTTTTGGTCGTCATTTGATGATTCTCCTTGATGTTCTTCTTCTGCATTATCATCAATAGCTCCTTTCTTCGCAGAGGAGGAATTAGACTCATCAAACGTGACATGCATAGATTCTTCCACAACCAAAGTTCTTTTATTATACACTCTATAAGCTTTGCTTGAGTTTGAATAACCAAGAAAAATACCAACATCGGATTTTGAATCAAATTTACCTAGATTATCTTTTGTATTCAAGACAAAACATTTGCATCCAAAAACTTTGAAATAGCCAATGTTGGGTTTTCTATCTTTCCAAAGCTCATATGGAGTTTTGTTAAGATTAGGTCTAATCAACACACGGTTCAAAACATAACAAGCGGTGTTGACGGCTTGGCTTTACCCCAAAAATATTTTGGCAAAGAGTTTTCATTTAGCATGGTCCTAGCCATTTCTTGAATAGATCTATTCTTTCTCTCTACAACTCCATTTTGTTGAGGAGTCCTAGGTGATGAAAATTGATGCTCAATGCCAAACTCATTACAAAAATTTTCAAAAGCATGATTTTCAAATTCTCCACCATGGTCACTTCTAATACAAGTAATTGAATATCCTTTTTCATTTTGAACCTTTTTACAGAAAATTCTAAATGCATCAAAAGCATCATCTTTATTAGCTAAGAACAACACCCATGTGAATCTAGAGTAATCATCCACAATCACAAAAGCATAGTATTTGCCACTTAAACTAGCATATCTAGAAGGTCCAAATAAATCTATGTGAAGTAATTGAAGAGGTTTTGAGGTAGAGATATCTTTCTTGCTTTTGAAAGAAGTTTTGATTTGTTTTCCAAATTGGCAAGCTTCACAAATTCTATCTTTTTGAAAATGGATTTTTGGAAGACCTTTAACCAATTCATTTTTCACAATACTTGAAATCAAATCCATGCTTGCATGACCTAATCTTCTATGCCACAACCAACCATCATCATGCAATGCGGAGAAACATTTATCATTTGAGGATGCACAATCTATATTGATGGTATAGATATTAACACATCTATTTCCTATAAATAAAACCTTGCCATTACAAGCATTCTCAATAACACATTTTGATTCATCAAAAATAACTCTATAACCTTTATCACATAATTGACTAATGCTAAGCAAGTTGTGTTTTAAGTTTTCAACCAAACACACATTTTCAATGAGAGTAGAGGATACATTACCGACATTGCCAATGCCAATGATTTTTCCTTTTGAATTATCTCCAAAGGATACATCTCCACCATTTTCGATCTTGGTAAAACTTGAAAACCAAGAATAATTCCCTGTCATGTGTCTTAAACAACCACTGTCCAAGTACCACTTATTCTTCTTCTTCTTCTTCAAGCCCTACAAAGAAAAAATTTCAAGTTTTAGGTACTCAAAACTTTTTGGGTCCTTAAGAGTTAACAATGGTTCCTTTCGAACCCAAACACATTTCACACCATAATATGCATTTCTCTTCACTAAACATCTATCTTTCATATGACCATCTTGATTACAATAATGACATACAATTTGATTATTAATAGGTGTATTCTTTACAAAGTAGTTCTTGTAATATTTTTGTTTCAAATTTGGTTTGTAACCAATCCCTCCTTTATCAAACACACATTTTTGTGAGTTAAGCAAGTTATCTAACATCTTTTGCCCATTTGTAAATTTTAGCACAATCTCATTTAGATCATTGCTTTTCTTTCTAAGCATTTCATTTTCATTTTTCAAGTCATTCACATGTGATTCTAAATGCTCATGTGAAGTACTAGAATTTTCAAATAATGCAACTTTATCATGCAATGCTTTATTCTCTAATTCTAGGCATGTAATCTTTGCACTAAATGATTCATTTTCATTTTTAAGCTCTACCAATTTCTTTTTAAGACAAACATTCTTTTTGCCCATTTTCATCAATTCATCATGCAATTCTTTAAAGGCATCATGTAATTCATCATATGTAGGAAGATCACTTACCTCATCAAGCTCATCACATGATTCTTCCCAAAGGCCATGAGAGCTAAATTTGTCATTTCTTGTTGCTCTCCCTCATCACTTGATTCCTCATCGCTATCATCCCACGTTGCCACCATAGCTTTCTTTTTGAGTTTGTTGAGGAGAGGTCATTCCGGTCGTATGTGTCCGGGCTTCTTGCATTCATAGCAAGTGATTGGCTCCTTCTTCTCCTTTTTATTCTTGTAACCTCTGAACTTTCTCTGCTCATTATTCTTCTTGTAAAATTTTCTGAATCTTCTAGCCAACATTGCCAACTCCTCATCATCCATCTCTCTTTCCTCATCACTCTCACGTTTTGAGGCTTTGAGAGCAATGCTTTTCTTCTTTTCCTCATGTCCTTTTTCTGCTGCCAAATCCTCTTCATATGAAATGAGAGAACCAATTAAATCATCAATAGGTAAGACATTTAAATCTTTGGCTTCCTCAATGGCAGTTCTTTTTGGTCTCCATTCCTTAGGTAGTGACCTAATTATTTTCTTAACTTTCTCACTATTAGAAAAAGTTTTTCCTAGAGCTCCTAGAGTGTTCACTATGTCTGTAAATCTAGTATACATAGCATATACACTCTCATTTTGTTCCATTTGGAACAATTCATATTGTCGAGTGTATCTACTAATTTTCGACTCTTTCACTTGATTAGTGCCTTCATAAACAACTTCAAGTTTATGCCAAATTTCATTAGCACTTTCACAACTTGACACTCTATGAAACTCTTTCTTATCTAGTGCACAAAACAAGGCATTCATAGCCTTGGAATTTAGAGAAGCCTTTCTCTTTTCCAATTCATTCCATTCCCGGGAGGGTTTTGGAATATTTTCCCCGACTTCGTTTTTAGTCAAAGGCATAAAAGGACCATCACAAACAATTTCCCAAATTTCATAATCTAGTGCTTGTAGGTAAATTCTCATCCTAGTTTTCCAATACGGATAATCATTTCCGTCAAAGAATGGTGGTCTAGTTGTGGACTGTCCTTCCCTAAAGGTTGAATCAATTTGGGTTGCCATGGATCTTTTACTCTAGACGGTTAAGTCCTAACAAGAGAACCAAGCTCTGATACCAAATGAAATACTAACTAGGCAAACCAAGAGGGGGGTGAATTGGGTTTTTTTTTTTTAAAAAAAAATTAAGCTAGGCAAACAACACAATTAGCACAACAATTTAATCTATTGCCTTAATCAAACCAAAAACAATAAATTCAATCAAGCACAATATTAAAAGAGATTAAGGAAAGAGAAAGCAAACTCAAAGATTTTTACGTGGTTCGGCTATCCCCGCCTACGTCCACGCCTCCAAGCAAACCAAGCTTGAGGATTCCACTAAGCAAGCCTCCAAGGCTACAATTGCTTACAATTGACTTCCAAGGTGTCAATAAACCTTTACAATATGAGATTATCCACAATCTCTTAACCCAAGTGTTTCCCAACACTTACAATCACTCACAATTTTAAGATTACAAATTGTTTCACTCTCACACAATTTTTAAGATTACAAATCAATGCCCAATGTGTGAATAAATGAAGAATAAAGGTGTTTCAAGCTCTTTGAAGATTGTATTCTCGAGTGTATGCTCAATGATGAAGGAGTGATCAACCATTGTTCAGATTTGAATGAGCTTATTTATACTTGGAGCTGAAAACTAGCCGTTCGATCGTCGCTTTCAAAACGGTTCGCCGTTAATAGTTAACGGTTAACCGCTTATTCTCAAAAGTTACCGTTAGAGCTAGTTTTTCAAATAAACGGTTTCTGTTAAGGCTTACCCTTAACCGTTAATTTCCGAGAGACCTGCAAGACAGATTTCGGTTATCCTAAGGTTTCATTAAACGGTTAAAGCGTATCATGGAATAACATTCTCGAAATTATCGGTTAACTGCTTTATATAAACGGTTCACCGCTTAATTCCAAAGAACTCCGCAAAACACGTTAGCCTTATCCGTTTCTACTAACGGTTGAAGATTAGCAAGGAATGAACTTCGAAATTATCGGTTAGCCGTTTTATATAAACGTTCGCCGTTTAATTCCAAAGAGCTTGCAAAACGTGTTAGCCTTATCCGTTTCCGCTAACGGTTAAAGATTAGCAAGGAATTGAACTTCTGGAAATTATCGGTTAGCGTTTTATATAAACGGTTCGCCGTTTAATTCGATGAGCTCGCAAAACGTGTTAGCCTTATCCGTTTCCGCTAATGGTTAAAGATTAGCAAGGAATTGAACTTCTGGAAATTATCGGTTAGCCGTTTTATATAAATGGTTCGCCGTTTAATTCCAGTAGCTTTGAAAACGTGTTAGCCTTATCCGTTTCCGCTAACGGTTAAAGATTAGCAAGGAATTGAACTTCTGAAAATTATCGGTTAGCCGTTTTAAATAAACGGTTCAAGCCTTAAGAGTTGTTTACTCTCCGATTTAATCGGTTTGTTGTTTTCAACATAAACGAAACCGCTTATTTCCGTAACCACTTCTATAGCCAGAAATTGCAGGAAAATATTTTTCAATTGAATTTTAACAGAAAACCATCTTTCATGAACATGTTAAGGAGACATTTTAAGACTTTCTTTTACTAAAGAAAGACTCCAACAATTTAATTATAAAGCATTTAAAGTTTGTTATCATCAAAATCAATATTATGAACATATACAAGTTAACACCATGACTTTAGATTAGTGGAAACTTGGTTCAATCCAGTAATATAAGATAATCTTGCAAAAATGATAAAATATATTCTAAAAAGAATAAATGTAGTTGTTTAGATTCAAACCAAGCTCTCCATAATTACTATATTATAGCCATCATGTTTTATTTCAAATATGGTTACATTTATTTTAATGTCTCTTTTAGAAGGATCGTGAGATATGCTTAAAAGGAAAATTAATGGCCTCAAGTGGGAATTTGACCAGATCTATTCAGATTTTAAATAAATTTTAAAAAAATGCCTAAAAATTGTATATCGTAAGTTTCAAAATGCAATGTCCCAAATATTTCATAATTAATATTCAGATGAAAATTATGAATAAGTTGGTAGCTGCGACACGAGAGTCCGGATGATGACGATGATGGTAACAACAATCTATCATCATTAGAAATGAAATTTTTGTGTAAAAAAGCTAGGTGGGTAGTTTTGGCCCCAAAAGGATGATAAATGAAACTTTTTCTAAGAGTTAAGATGGTAGATTACCTACCTAAATGTTAATTTTAGTGTTTTTATATGAATATTATTAAAGAAATAATATAAATACATAACAAATATTATTTCAAACGCAATAATAATATTAAAATAAAAATAATATTAACATTGTTTATGTACATCAATTTAATTAGTCAATGGTTATAATTACGATTGTATTGAAATTGTAATGGTAATGGGAATTGTAATTGTAGTTGGAATTGAAATTAAACTTATAACTGTAATTGGAATTGCAATTGTAATTGAAATTGAAATCATAATAACAATTGTAATTGGGATGAAATTGTGATTGGAATTGTAATTATAATTATACTTTGAGTTAAAGATGGTAAATATTTAGAATTATCTATAATATCCACGTTCATCCATATCTAATTTTAGCTGCTTAATATGGATATGGATAAATATGAATATTTATGGATATTATTTTTTTCAAATTCATAAATTATACAAGATATTAATAAGTTAGTAACGTGATTATTAATTTATTTTACATTATAAAAATTTAATTATTTGTATTTTCTAAACTCATTAATATTAAAAGCTAATTAAATTTATATTTTATAAAACAATAATAAATTAACATCACCAGTGTTCCTGTTCTGCCACGGTTTGCTACAGTTGTACCGTCACAAACTGAGATAAAGGTAGTAATTGGTAAAACAATCTGACAACCCTTATTAGATAGGGCCCACGCTTAATTTCTCTCCCGTTGCCCGCTTCTTCTTTTTCGATTATCTAACCATTGATTTATTTTGAATTTGCATCGAACGGTGTAAAATTTTTTTATAATTTTTTATTCACCTAATCTAGTAATGCACCTGAACCATTGTACTCGTGGCCTTTTCTTCCTTCGTCAAAGCTACCGCCGAATGCTGTTCGATAAATCACATCCACTGTCAAAGTTTGAATATGAGGTCACACAACTAACTCACGGGATCCTTTCTTTGAAATTGCGTGTCTCATTTATTTAGCATGTCATTGCAGCTCTTATGAATCGTAGGTAACATATTCTAATAAAAAGAAATGAAAAAATTGTCAACTAATGTCATAGGTCATGTAACAATAAGAATTGCCATTGAAAGTTTGAAACATGGCATGTATGATCAAATGAAGTTGAAAATGAACTTTCAACTTATCGTGACGGAAATGTGGAGCGGTGATGTCTTAACTTTAAGCCGCTGCTCACCCTCATACACCATCATCCCAGAGAACAGCAGCTTCGCAACTGAGCTTCTCTGTTTCTGAAAGATATCATGCTTCTTAAATATTTCCCTTATAATTTTGGGATCTGTGATGTTTATGATTGGTCTTGGGCCCATCCATATGAAAGAATTCTTACCTGTAATTTAGGAGTATATGCTGTTAGCCATAAGTGTTATGGATGGATTATAGAATCCTAGTCGTTTGCTACAGAGTGCCATTAGAGAATAAAAGCTAAGAAAACACTATAAGTCAGATTTATAGTAGTTCACTTCGAATGTGAGAGCTACGTCCGTTTCGGGCACTGCAAAGCTTCACTATAAATATGAAAGAAGATTACAAAGATCATTTAGAATCACGCCATGACACCCACTAAAAATAACCACAAGATTTAAGTACATTTTTTTTTTTACTCTTATAATATATCTTCAATTCAAGTACAAAGTAATAAACCCAGCTTACAATATGTTGAACACATCAGCACCTCATCAACAATTTCTTCAAAATTAATTTTGTAAAAATGGATTTTGCGGGAAAAAATGTTACTTTGATAGAAAATTATAGTGACAGTGACATAAATGAAAATTTATGAAAAATCTCGAATACCCTCTGGTCGAGTGAACGTTTCTCGTTTCGCCTTGTGGACATTTTTAATTTTTAATTTTAAGACGCAAAAATAAACGAGTGAGGCTATTGAATCCATAAATTTACTTTTTTAAACTTGTTATCTAATTAAAAATTTTATTACCTAACTGTCCTTGATCAAAATTACATTTAATTAGGAAAACAATCAAAAGCTACTTTATACATCCATTTTATGATGAACCATAAACCTATTACACTACATATGCTCTCCTCAATTATCTATGTAATTCATTTTCTACTGAACCATAAACCTATTACACTACATATGCTCTCCTCAATTGTCTATGTAATTCATTGTCTACTTTCTTCTATTATATATTCTAAATTTCCCGAATGTAATTTTAGAATGATTTCACAATTTAACAAAGTCAAAACATAAACGCCACAAGAAAATTTTATTGTTACATTTGACATAATCAACGTTTTAGAGAGGGCCAGCGCCACTGGGCCACAAAAGAAAGTTCACACCATTCTGTTACGTTGTTTCTCCAAAAGGAAAATCCAACTATCCAAGACAAGGCAACTATTGTTAGTGGGTCACTAACAATCTATATTGACATAGGTTTTTGACTTATCATTGTGATCTCAATTTGTTCTTGAACTTAAAATAAAGGACATCAATGATTGTGTTATATTCCCCTACTCCATTGATATTCCCCAATGTTTCTACAATGGGTACTGCATAGTTCTTAACCTCCTTTGCTCATAACAATTGAGAACAGTAGAATTAATGGAGAAGTTAATAATGAGTGTAAAAAGTGGAGAAATTGATCCTTAATAATTTATAGTTAAGTTCATTTTTGAATTTCATAAGGATGTAGTAGAAAATTAATTTTTAAATTTTAACAATAGGTTATAGAGAAAATGGATTTAATGAGTAATGTTTTTTTTTCTTCAAATAGCCTCATTCAATATTTTACATTATTGTCCAATCTTGTCATGATGAAACAAAGGAACTTTTTGTATTTTAAATTTCTTTTATCAAATTTTCATTATTTTTTATATCATGTGTGTATAAATAATTTTATAATTAGGTGAATAAAATACATATATAATATTAATATTAATATTAATATTTTACAAATGACCTACTGAGATAGTAGGACAGACCATGGATACTATGTTATTTTACAAATTATTAAATCTTAATGCAAGAGTATTGATAAGTTCCACTTTAAGATATTTTATCCAAAAAATAGTTTTATTACGAGACCTATTATTTTATTAAAAAGTGGTGTTGTATTCCACAATGGACCTACTACTTTATAAAAAGTACTATGTAGTTTCTGATGAGATTAAAGATAAGTTTGGTTGCAATTGGTGAGAGAGTTAATTCTCTTTAGTTCTTTACAAACTCTTTGAACTTGTCAGATTTTCATGGCATTCAAACTCTTGACTTATCAATCAGAGCATTTATAGCTGATTGTGGCGTCTTCACATATCAAGGTTCGTGCTTTCATTAAGCATTGGGTGGAGATTCCATTCAATTCCTAGTGTATAATCGATTTTGGGAACTAAATTGATTATGATCACGTCAGTTTTTGACGGGGTTCGTATCATTTGGCATCAGAGCCTAGGCACCAATGTCAGATCCATCTATGTTTGTTTTTTTTTCATTTTTTTTTGAATTTTTCATCCTTATTCTAGTATCTATAAAAAAGAAAAAAAAATCATGAATAGTGCCGCGTGAGCAGTGCTGCGTGAACAATATTTTAGGGTTTTTTTTTAAATCAATTTTGCATCCTTGTGGTTTAATTTTCCTTAAATCCACAAGTTTTACCTATTTATTTTTCTAAAAAAAATAGAGAGAATTCCCTTTTAAAATCTTTCATTTTTCTATTATTTGTGTCTTGAAAGTCTAAAACAGGTTTTACCTCATAGGTGAAAATTTTGCCCAAAATCAAAACTCGACTTTACGTACGCATTGCTTTCTTACTCTTGAAATTTAAGTCTCCTTAGTGTAATCTTTATGAATTGCTGCTAAAATCCTGATATTAGTTTGATTAGTTTGATAAAAACCAAGTGAGAATTACTACGAGTGGAAAAAGGCAAGAGTATATGAGCGTATTAAAGGGTAAAAGCCAATTAATTTGAGTGAAATACAAGTGGAATTGAGTGAGTCATTTTCTTGAGTGAAACTTGTAAGGGAGTGAGGTGAGGTCATTTCCACATTATTTCTAACTTTCTTTTGTAAATGTTAGCCATGTCTCACAATGTAAAACGAAACACAAATGAAGAGGATCAATCCACAACTACTCAGAATTTACAAATTCAAGCATTGATGGGAGAGATAAGAAGGATGATGAGGGCTGAATTAGAGCTCATACACGAACGTTTGGATCAAGTGGAACAAACGTGCATGGCAGCCACAACCTGTTCCCTAAGCACGTAGAAGAGAAAGAGCTCCAGTTAGAGGAGAGATTGATGATTATTATATGGATGAATATAATGAAGGGGAAGACTCAGTGGGTAACTATAGGAGAGATAGACGAGGTAGGAGAGTCAGGAATTGGGATGATGGATTAAGTGGCATAAAGATGAAGATTTCATCTTTTCAAGAAAAATCTGACTAAGAAGCATACCTTGAATGGGAGAAGAAAATGGAGTTCATATTTGATTGCTACAATTATTCATAGGCAAAAAAGGTAAAATTAGTTGTGATTGAGTTTTCTGACTATGTTATTACTTGGTGGGATCAGCTTGTTATAAATAAGAGGCGAAATAAAGAACGTCTAGTTGAGACATGAGATGAAATGAAATCATTGATGAGACGGCGTTTTGTACCTAACCACTATCATCGAGACTTGTACAAAAAATTACAATGTCTTACACAGGGTAACCAGAGCATGGAGGATTATTATAAAGAAATGAAGATTGCCATGATTAGAGCAAATGTGGAGGAAGATAAAGAAGCTACCATGGCACGATTCTTAAATGATCTTAATCGGGAGATTGCAGATAAGGTTGAGTTGCAACATTATATGGAGATTTAGGAGATGATACACAAAGCCGTCAAGATTGAGCCGCAACTCAAGAGGAGGGGTAACACACGTGCAACCCCAAGCTCGAGTTCCACTCCTTGGGAGCCGAGTTATATGAAACTAGACGAGAGGCTACAAGCATCTACTGCACCTAAGCTAAGATCCGTGCACCCTAAGCACAATTCACAAGGTAACACCGTAACTCCTACTATTAGGAATTGCGACATTAAGTGTTTTAAATGTCAAGGAAAGTGGCATATTGTAAGTGCATGTGTGAAAAAAAGAGTTATGGTATTGTGGGACAATGGTGAGATTGTAACTGAAGTAGAAACGGAAGAAAATGAGATGTCACCATTAGAGGACGTCGAAGGTGAAGAGTATATAGCCCCTGGGAAATTGACTTTAGTAGTGAGGAGAGCTTTGAGTGTGCAAGTAAAGGAAGATGAAGTAGTGCAACGGGAAGACGTTTTCCATACTAGGTGTTATGTTCAAGACAAAGTATATAGTATGATTATTGATGGACGAAGTTGTACTAATGTTGCTAGTACTACCATGGTAGATAAGTTAGGGCTTTCGACACTTAAACACCCACGACCATACAAACTACAGTGGTTAAATGATAGTGGTGAGGTGAAAGTGAACAAGCAAGTACTAGTGACTTTTCGGATCAGCAAGTATGAAGATAAGGTACTTTGTGATGTAGTGCCAATGCAGGCCGGACATTTGTTACTTGAGCGGCCTTGGCAATTCGACAGACGTGTGAAGCATGATGGCTTCACCAACAAATATTTATTTGTATTTAATCAACGCAACATCACTCTTGTTCTATTGACACAACAACAGGTTTATGGAGACCGAGTGAGCCTACAAAGAAAGAGTGAGCAAAAGAAAAATAGAGAAAAAGAAAGTTAAATTTAAAAAGAGGCCAAGGAAAATGTGAGAGAAAAACCAAAGAAAAATATAGTCATTAAGCGAAATCAGATAGAAAACAAAAGAATTTCTACATGAGAGTGAGTGAGATAAAAAAAAAAGCGTTGTTTTCATATCAGCCGATGATTTTACTTTTGTATAAAGAGGCAATTTTGAACACTAACGAATTTGACCCTACTTTGGCTAGTTCTATTACTTCTCTTTTGCAGGAGCATGAAGATGTCTTTCCTGAGAAAACACTATATGGTTTACCTCCAATCCGAGGGATTGAGCATTAGATTGATTTTGTGCCTAGTGCAACCCGGAGGAGACAAAGGAACTTCAAAGGCAGGTTAATTAATTGATAGAAAAAGGATACATAAGAGAAAGCATGAGTCCATGTGCTGTTCCCGTTTATTAGTTCCCAAGAAGGATGGGACGTGGAGGATGTGTGTTGACTGTCAAGCCATCAACAACATAATAGTAAAATATCGACATCTCATTCAAAGGCTAAATGATATGCTTGATGAATTACATGGATTTTGTGTATTTTCTAAAATAGATCTGAAAAGTGGATATCATTCAATTAGAATGAGAAAAGGAGATAAATGGAAAATTACCTTTAAAATAAAATATGGTTTGTATAAATGATTAATCATGCCTTTTGGTCTAACTAATACCCCAACCACTTTTATGAGACTTATAAATCATGTCTTGTGAACTTTTATTCGTAAGTTTTTCATTGTTTATTTTGATGATATCCTCATTTATAACAAAAACATAAACGATCATGTAGTACATTTTAAATCTGTTTTAAACGTGCTTAGAAAAGAAAAGTTGTTTGCTAATCTGAATAAGTGTACTTTTTACACCGATAAACTTGAATTTTTGGATTTAAAAAAACTTACAAAATAAGTAGTTTTTAAAAATTTCATCAAATATCATTTTTATCAAAATTTATAAAATAAGTGGCTTTTGAACATTTCAATCATAATCTATGTTGAGTGTTAGATAGTGTATATTTATAAAGGAGAAAATCGTCATTTTACACTTCAAACCCCACTAACATCCTTGCTTTTATATATTTAAGTCTCTTGTAATTTAATTATTTGTATTTTATTTTAATTAAGTATTTTATGTATTTTACAGGCATTATGGTCATTTTAGAATGAATGAAAGAGTCGAGAGCAAAATGAACAACAATTTTGGATTCAAGATAGTCGAAAACCTTAGAAGGAGCATAAAAAGGTAAACGGTATTGTTCACATGTATGGTACTATTCATGGTACTGTTCACGATACTGTTCACATATACAGTTCGATGACATGATGTTTACTGATGACGTGGCATTGACCGATGACGTGGCAGCATTCGATTGGACAAATGATGTGGCAGTGACTGCTTATATGGCGTTGACTGATGAGTTGGCATTAACCGATAATGTGTCGTGATCCTATTGGACCAAAATGATTATGTAGAGTTGACCGGTGATATGGCAGTATGTTAGTGGACCAAAAAATATATGTACGATACATGTATTATATGGAATGACAGCCCTGATGATGTGTTCTATCCAATCAGAACTTGCCACATGGCGCAATCTTGAGCGTCCAAATTGTTTTAATCCGGTGACTATGATTTACTCATTGTATCTATAAAAAAGGGACTGCCCCCCTAATTTGACACCCTTAAATTCATTTTTGAGCTCCAATTTTTATAATTCCTTCTCTATCTTGTATTTTATACGTATTTTAATAAATTCTCATTTTACCTTTAGTTCAATTATGAGTAGCTAATTTTCTTTCAAGTTTGGATTGAAGGTGAAGTCTTAACATATGCCATGGGCTTTATTTGATAAATTCACTTTCACTTCCCCTCTGATTTATGTGGATGTTTTAACTTTTCGTCGATAGATAGTAATAATCTTGTCTAGATACCGGACTAGTAAAACCGGCTTCTTAGTGCAAGGTTATTACTATTTGGCACGATAAGCCCTTAGCAATATTGATTAGAGTGCGGTTCATGAGGAGTGGAAATCCCCTCATGATTTAATTAGCATTAATTAGAAATATTAAGTACATGGTGCATGTTGATGCAGATCCAGATACCCAAGCACGTCATTTCAAGAGATTTCGCTTTAATTTATTCCCGCCATTTTAATTTAAACTTTAGAATAATCCAAATAATTTTCATCACAAATCCAACCACCTACATAGAAAATTAACTCTACACTCAATTAAAATCCGCTTCCTCGTGGGATCAACACTCGTCACCATTAATCTATTCTATAATAGATTCGTGCACTTGCGAGTTCAATAAAATTTACACAACAATCTCAACCAGGGCTTAAATTAAAACTGAACCATGAAGATAGGAAGACATATAATAAGAATAATAAAATCATAATAAACTAATTTTCAAGCAGTTTAAAAGCCCAATTGGTCGAGTGGTTTTCAAATAGTTTTATTTAATTGACTATCTGAGTTTTATTTAGTTGACTATCTGAGTTTTATTTAGTTAACTATCTAAGTTTGAATTGATGTTGGGGAGGTATTAAGATAAATTATAATTTGTACTAAAAAAGGAAAAAGAAAAACAAAACAAAAAGTTCATGTTTCTAACTAGGCAGGCTCAACCGCTCAATTAGAGAATTTTCAAAACAAATATACTTACAAGTAAAGTTTTATGACAAATTAGTAGCGAGACGTACCGTAGTTAGTGATGATATGATGGTGGAAAGCCAGAATTGGTTGGGCGATATTGTCGAAAAGGCTGATGAGTTTGCTTTCAGCATCTTTAGTGGTTTTGGCAAGTTCTCTCATGTCTCCAAGTAATACTTTGTAAGAGTTTCCAGAGAATCCTTGGTCTCTGATAAACTTTTCTAGCTTCTTTGGCTTCAGCCATAGCCAATTCAGTCACATCCACCAAGCACATGCCACAACCAGAACTGTTGTAGAGAAAGCAAAGAAAAGACAAAGACCAGGGGTGGCTTTAAGTATAGGCGAACAAGGCGGTCGCTCTAGGCCCTATATTTTGTAAAAGCCTCATTTTTTTATTTTTTTAATAATTCTCATTTTTTTAAATTACGTGTTTTAGGAAATCAAAAAGCTTATTAATATATCTCTAATTTATTAATTATCCTACAGTTAAAAATGATTTTTTATGAAAAACCTATATTTGATAACATTAATGTTAAAGAGATATAACTAATAATATTATTTAACTATTAATTCATTCATTATTAGTCTTTCCAAAAAAAAAATAAATTATTTATATTTTCCATTTCCTCAAAAAATTAATTATTTAATGTTAGAATTTTTGACTTTTAGTATTTCTTTTACTTCCTATTAAAAACTGTATAATCTCAAAAATGGTAAATGAAAAAATTTCTTCCTCTCTTCTCTACAAAGAAAATTATTATATTCATTTGTTCATTTAAAAAAAATCAGTTTATAGAAATACAAATCCCATTTCTATTATCTGATTATTAATTCATCATCTCAACTTTTTATATTCTATCATTCTAAATATCCTATTTGAAAATAATATTATTCTTATTTGTTTGTTTATTTTATAATAGTTTTAATGGAATAAAAAAAGCTATCTTCTTAACTTTTTTTTAGGTTTTATTTTTAAAATTCAAGAATTAAAAATGGAATAAATTTTGAGCCTTTTTTTTTTTAGTATTGAAATTGCAAAACAAATAGAGGCTTCATAAAAAAATTTCATCTAAGGCCCCAAACAATCTAAAGCCAGCCCTGACAAAGACCAAACATTAGTCTCCCATTTCACTGAATAAAAAAGAAAGGGAGAGTGGGGGAGAGAGAGAGAGTCTGCTATCTAGAGCCTTTTAGGTGGCAGTTTATATATATATATATATATATGGGATAAAAATAAAATAAAAGCTAGTATTTCCCAATCCTACCTTGCTTGTGGGGTAACTGCTCCACAAACATTAATGTTATGTTTGGTTTGAAAAAACTTTTGGAGAAGAGAGGAAAGGAAAGAGAGATAAGAAGAGATAAATTCAATAATTTATTATCAACTAAACATGGAGTTAAAATCCTTTTGATCTCTTTTTTCTTTCTTTCGCTCTTTTCTGTTCATCTACCTTCCCCTTAGTTCTTGTATCTCTTACAACCAAACTTTGTGTTAGAGTTGGCCAAAAAGCTTGGACTTAATGTTCATTAAAATTAAGTGGTAATATTTGAATCCCTTACTACATCTCATCTGCTCTCACTTTTCAATTAACCTCGTTAAAATTTTTAAGCTAATCTTTATCTTTCAATATGTCCCACCTAATTATGAATTTACTCTTATTATAATTTTTATCTTTTTTTCTAAGCATCCAACATATAAAACTAATAAAATCTATTTTAAAAAGAAAAAAAATTCTCAATATCACTGTAATCTCTCTCTTTCTTTTTAAAGATTTTATCCATGCTTACCATAACCATAAAAAGAGATTTGAAACTTCATTATTATTTTCTATTGAGTCCTGCAAATTATTTTTTTTATGAATAAAAGTAGAGTATACAATATTTGAGAAGAAGTAATGATTTAAAAAGTTTAAAAAATTAAGATTTAAGAAATTAGGTTAGCTAAATTAGACACTAATAGAAATTATCATATGGGTACACTTTAAAAAAAGCTATTTACTCTTTTAAATCATTTTATATAAAGATAAAATAAGTATTAGAATAAAAGTAATTAATGAGACATACTGAGCGAGTCAAATATCAAAACTTGTAAAATTTGATTTATATCCAATGTTTAAATGCCAAGATTTGGGTTCTATTTCTCAGACCCACTCTAGACTAGACTGGACTAGACTTGAGCTTAAATAAACATGCCTGACTCAGTGATCCACATTTTAAAGAGTGAGGATATTTAATCCTTTCACTTTAGTTACCTCACTATGGCCAACTTTTCAATTGATAGTATTTATTCTAAATTGCTGTTATTAAAAAATAAAAAATAAATATTTTTATTTTCTCTCTTACTCTCAATAGATCATCTTTCACACCTCTTTTGTTTTAATTCCAAATTGAAATTAAATACAATATTAGATTCTCACACAAAATCGAAACCAATATTAACAATAATAATAAAACTCATCACTTGTTTACAAAATTTAACAAAAACTCAATATTGAAACTCATCATGCGAGATGATGATTGATGATGAAGAAAATAAGTGGTGCCTTTGATGAATTTGTTGTTGATGACGATAGGTTTTTTTTTTGGGGAGGGGGGGGGAGTGATGGTTATGTTGGGGGTTGATGTGAAGGTGTGGGGAGGTAGAGAGAGAATAAAATAGATAAAATAATAATAATTTTTTAATAAAGATAATTCTAGAAATTAATAAGATAAATTAAAATAGGAAAATCAGTTAGATAAGTTGAGGGAGTTAAATATTACTACTCCATTTTAATATGATTTTTTAATTTAAAAATTTTAAAAACACCAAACTAAACTTTTTTGCTTTCACATGTATCTCTAAATTTATTTGAAAGAAGAGAACTGCAAAAATTTTAAACAGTAAATACAATAACAATTACTTCAAAATAAGAAAGTTCTTAGCCTATATATTACATGGCATGAATTCTGAAAACTTACGATGGTAATACATACTAAATTTTGTGTAAAATGATATTAGCACCATGCTGTGGATAGACAGTTATACCACGAGTAGGAGCATGCACATAAGTTGGTGAAAGCTGGAAAGTGAACTTCTGCAAAATCATTGCTAAAGCTAGTTTTGCTTCCAACAGAGCAAAGTTTTGTCCAATGCAAATTCGAGGACCCCAACCAAATGAGAAGAATGAAATTTGATTCTTCGATGCCTTTGAAACTCCTTCTGAAAACCTATCTGGGTTGAACTTTTTTGCATCATCGCCCCAGTATTCATGATCACGATGAACAAGCATTATTGGCAATGAAAGTAAAACCCCAGGTGGTATAACAATTTCTCCTAGCTTAATCTCCTTAACATTAGCTCGAATAAGCAGAGGTGCTGGTGAATATAACCTCAGTACCTCGTACAGAATTTGGCTTACCTGCAACAGAAAACGGAATCATTTGTGCAATCTTTTACTACATTTTGGGATACCCAAAAAAAATTAGTTAAGGTCCTAAATTCCACTTATTTCCCGTCTTTTGGTTTGCAAAAGAAGCTATTACTAGTTGTAAATTTTAAATTATGATTTTTTTAAATATTACATACATATAACAAATCCCTTCGCATTAGAAGGGATTTGAACCCTGGACATTTTTATAGGTTTTATCATTTCCAATAACGAACTGCCGTGGCCATAACTACTCTATAACCTAAGTACTTTGTATAGAACTCAATTTGCTTACCTGTACCATAAACTGGAATTATTTCTTCAAGCTAGGAAACTCATTGTTCTTGGTGAGTGATAACAAATATATTAAGGTAGGTTAGTTGTGAAAATCACAGAACAAAATTGTGATGTTGTCGTAAGATGACTCGGTACTGTTTGCACCTCCCAAGATTTTCTCTAATTTATGTGGCTTCCTCTATCTTTGATAGTAAAATATTGACAAACACTGGTCAGGTTAAGCAATTCAAGTGGCATCAAGTTAAGAAGTAGTTTTCAGGTGCGGATGTTTGGATATTCCAAATTCCAAATTTGACCTATGATTAGAATAAAAATAATTCTACACCAGCCTAGGTCCTAATCATATATTTTGTAAATCCAGACTCTTGACGCCTAAAAATTGTCATGAATTCCAAAATTTTCAACAAATTTAAAAAACTATAGTTATTTAAGTAAGAGTAAAATTACTTACTACTTTCAATTGGTTCAGCTCTTCAAATTTTGGTTCTCTATTACCAAAAACTTGACAAACCTCTTCCCTTGCTCGTTGTTGCCATTCAGGATGTATGCATAACAAAACCATTGTCCACACAAGCAATGATGCAGTAGTTTCCTGCCCAGCTAGATAGAACAGCTTGCACTCTTCAATCACCTCATCAACACTCATTCCGGTTTCCTTCTCCTGAATTTCTTTGTGATTTGATTCCATCAATATGCCCAACAAGTCCTCATTATTGCTGGCGTTTTTAACTTTCAGAGCTTCCTCTCTTTGATTAATGATACCTTTTACCAGTTCTCCCATTTCATGGTGATTGCTTTTCAATTTTCTATTCAGTCTATTTGGCACAAACCTACAAATGAAAAATTCTCGTAATTAAGTGCGAGGCACACAGAAATTATTCATATGCTAAAACATTTGACAACACTTTTCTAAACACCCACATGGCACAGGATCTTTAAATGATTAGTATAGCTCAGGCCATAGGATCGGTACTAGATGAAATAATTTAAGTTCATTAACTGAAATTACCTCCATCCTGGAATATAAGCAAACATTAAAGCTTGAATCAAAAGATTCATTTGTTCACGTAGCACTTCAAATATTTTTCTTCCTTCTTCAAAGCTACTGCCAAATGCTGTTCGAGAAATGACATCCGCTGTCAAAGTTTGAATATGAGGCCACACATCTAACTCACTGGATCCTTCCTTTGAAATCGAAGTCTCCCATTTGCTTAGCATGTCGTTACAGCTCTTCTGAATTGTGGGTAACATATTCTAATAAAAATAAATGGAAGAAATTGTCAACTAATGTCATAGGTCATGTAAAAATAAGAATTGCCAATGAAACATGGTGTGTCTGATCAAATGAAGTGTAAAGTTGAAAATGAACCTTCAGCTTATCCTGATGGAAGGCTGGAGTGGCGATTTTTCTAACTTTAAACCACTGCTTACCATCATATACCACCATCCCAGAGACCAGCAGCTTCGAAATTGGGCTTACCTGTTTTTCAAAGATATCATACTTCAACAAAATTTCCCTTATCATTTTGGGGTCCGTGATGTTTATATTTGGTCTTGGACCCAGCCACATGAAAGAATTCTTACCTGTAATTTTAGGAGTATATTTTGTTAGCCATAAGTGTTATGGATGAATTATAAAATCCTAACCCTTTTCTAGAAATTAGAGAATAAAAGCTAAGAAAACACCATAGCTCACAGATTTATAGTGGTTAACTTCCAACGTGAGAGCTACTCCATTTCAGCCACTGCAAAGTTTCATTATAAAGAGGGAACAAGACTACTAAAAGAGCATTCAAAATTACGCCGCCACACCCTCCAACAATAAGCACAAGATTTGAGCATGTATTTTTTTTACTCTTGTAATACATACTTTGATTGAAGTCCTATGTAATAAACCAAGCTTACAGCATGTCGAACATATCCGCACTCATAACAATTTCTACAAAAGAATTTGTTGAAAAATGTAATAAACCAAGGTTACAGTATGTTGACAGAAGATTGTACTGACAATGACATAATTGAAAATTGTAGTGAAATTATAGCAATACCCTATCTTTGACTGAAAGTTCTAGTTTACCCTTGTGAGTATTTTTGGTTCTTAAGTTAGGAAAACAAAAGTACACAGTGAGATTATTTGAATCCATAAATTTATTTCTTTTAAGTCCGTTATTTAAATAAAAGAATTTATTACCAAACCACACCCTTGATCAAAATTATATCTAAGGTCCAAGAATACAGAAAAACAAACAAAATCTACTTTATACACCCATTTTTCTAATGAACCGTAATTCTAATATAATAGATCTACTCTCCTTAATTATCTATGTAGTTTGTTTTCTACATTCTTCTATTATTCTAAATTTCAGACTGTAATTTTAGAATAATTTCACTATTTAATAAAGAAAAAACATAGACGCCACAAGAAAAGTTTAATCCAAAATACTTGAGAAAATCAACGTTCTCAAGAGGGCCAAAAGGGGTAGTTCACACTCTTCTATTACGCTGATAGGTCTTTGACTTATCATGTTAATCTCAATTTGTTTTACAACTCTAAATATGGACACTAATGATAGTGTTAAAATCCCCTGCCCTACTGATATGCCCCATGTATATTGGGAAGTTAATGATGATGGGTGTTAAGTTGAGAAAGCAGTCCATGGTAATTTTTATAGTGGAGTTGAACTATTGGCACCCTTTTATCATTCTTATAAAACCTCTCTCTTATCCTAATTATATTAGGAGACAAAATAAATCTAGTTTTACTATTATATTTCTTTTTTCAACTGTTTACACTCATACAATTACACCAAAGTCTTTTACAATTTTTGTTTCCTCACAAACAACTTTTTCTTGAGAAATTTACAAAACTTATTTTTAATTTAAACTTATTTTTAATTTTAAAAAATAAATAATAGCTATTTGAGTCCACTTTAATTCTACTTAATTCGTAAATGTATTTGATTTTTTTGAGTAAAATATGTATGATTTAATAATTCAAAAGTTTATAAAAATAATATTTGTAATTAGAGTTATTTGGAAGAAACTGAATTGTTTTTCTTTTGAATAAAAAAAAAAGAAAAAATGAAAAGGGATATTTTAGAAATTAAAGTAGATTTTTAGAAGAAAAATGGTTTAAAAAGAAAGTTACGTGGTGCTAATAATGGATTTATAAAGGAAATGAGTTCACTAAGTAATATTTTTTAATTCAAATAGTCTGACCCAAAGTAAAACAATATTTCACTCGATTGTTCTATCTTGTCATGATTAAACAAAGGACCTTTTAATATTTTTATTTTTTGGTTCAATTTTGCATTATTCTTTATGTCAGGTGTATAAATATTTTTATAATCAGCGCGCATAACAATAATAATGATGATGATCAGGACGAGTAAGTGCAAAGAGATCAGTGCACTAGAAGTGTACCCGAGAATTTTTCATGAATCTAAGGTAGAGTTTGTTTTTTTATCTGAAATTTAAATGGGTTTGAATTTTTTTAAATTTTGAATGGGTCTGAATGCGAAAATCTGAATGACATGTTTGTTTTTCTTTTTTAAATATCTGAATTTAAGTGACATCTTGTTTGTTTTTACAATAAAAAACATTTTAAATTTGGTTATTTGACATTTATGTCCTTGTAAATTAAAACAAAAAGGAAGATTAGATTTTATAGTTTAAGAAATAAGTTGTTTTACAGAGATATTTTTAGAATATAATATTTACTTGTTATTCAGACCTTTTTCCATTCAGATAAAAGTCACAAAAATTTACTTTTTCTATTCATATGTAAATGTCTGAAAATCAGACATAAGTTCTAAAAAACAAACAAACATATTTTAAAAAATAACTGAAATTAATAAAATTTCAGATTTCAGATATTTAACAAACAACCTCTAAAAATGTGTCTAATGCCATATTTGGAGAAAAACAAGCAGGAACAGCCTATAATTTTAGCCTATTGAAGTAAAGGCGCAGCCATTGACACTCTTATCATTTGACAAAATATTAAATCCTAAGATGAAATTATTAATGAATTTTACTTTAAGATATAAAATAAAAAGAATAATCTTATTATGGACTTACTACTTCACCTAATGACAAAATTTATATTAATAAACTGATTTTATCACCTCAGCAGATTGAGTGATAGGTCAGTACTATCTAAGTTTTTCTCGCGAGTGATGCTATTAGCAACCCTACAATTTTCTTATAAAACCCCTTTGCTATGTTTTCAAAACTTTGTCATTTATATTCTAAATTGCATTAAATTTAAAGTCTTATCTTATTAAATTTACATATGATTTTTCTCCTAATTTTTTCTCCGCTAAAAACTGATAAAACTTACAATTTTTTTTTAAAGTTAATTTGAAAGAGTAAGAATTTGATCTAAGTTATTTTTTCACTTAAAAATTTATTTTTATAGGAAATATGGTTTTGTGAAATTTTCATAAATTACTACCTTGATTAGAATGCTAGAAAACAACTGAGACCTGTGTGTATCTTATACACATTTATTTTGGAATGGAATGCCATAAACTAAAAACATAAACCTAAAACAAATAGAAAATTAGTAATAAATTAAGTTTATGGGACACAAATATTGGTTTTGTTATCAACAGTCTTCGCTATAAAAAGAAGAAATTTGAAGGAGGTAGAGGGGAAGTGTTGGTTGAAGAGAGAGAACTGAAAGGGGGTTGAAATTCGGTAGGGGCTTGTTGAGAAGAAGGGACAAAGGCTACTGTTTTAGGAATTAAAGAAGATACGAACAGAAAAGGGGTTTGGAAAGGATAACAGAGGGGTGCTAATAGCACCACTCTTTTGTCGTATGTTAGTCCGTCATGGTGCTCATCCTTCATCCTCAAACAAAAGCAAAAGAATTGCATTAAAAACAAAAACAAAAACAAAAACAAAACAAAACAAAAGCAAAAGAATGGGCTTTTCAAAATCACAACGGGTGTCCCCCGGATAGCTAATGAATTTTCGTCTGGCTGTCTTAGGTAAGCACACACGTCATCCCAATTTATATGCAATTTATGTTCATTTTACAAAAATAAAATGTATGTGTTTGGTAAATTTTATTATTAAAATATTATTTATTATATAATAATTAAAGTGAACATAAGTTTAAATTACCTTTTACTTTTCCAGAATAAGTTTAGTAAATATTCTCGACACGTCTTTTTTTTAATTTTAACGTACATAAAATTGCAAAAAGTGAAAAAATTAATTAATTAAAATCTACCAAACTTCATAATATGTCATATATAGATATAATAAAATTCATAACATAATACATAAATCTATATAAAATAAAAAGTAATATGTAGTTTTGGCAATATGATAAATTATGGTTACGATTTTTATCATAGAGTTCTTGTAAAAATATAATATAATCATAAAAAAAGACATCTAATTTGGAAAAATAGTCATGCATACCTTCGAATTTTTAATAAGGGACACCAAGATCCATTTTTTTAACCATAATATCATTTAAATATAGTAACTACAAGAATTGAATTTAAAATTTTTCATAAATATAAATATAATAAAATAATTGAATCTGTCCAGCACACTAATAATATTATATTATATTTTTAATATTTAAAATAAATTTATTTTACTACTATATTTGTATTTATTATTAAAAAATTATAAAGATTTTAAATAAATCTTTAGGTTAAATAGATTTTACAATTTATAAAGTATATCTCACCTATTAATAATATTAAAATTATTTTGTTTAATATTCAAAATAATTTAAAATTTTATATATTTATTTTATTACAATGTTTTCAATATTATAAAATTTATTTTAATATAATAAAAGATGTCTAATAAATTGTAAAATGTTAAACTATCTTTTAAATATGAAATTATTTTAAATTTTATATTATATATATTTCTATTTATTATAAAATATTAGAGTCAATTTCTTTTGGATTAACAAAGTCAAAGAATATTATAGTCAATAGGGAGCCTTAGGGTGCGTTTGGGATTGAGATTGGCAAGAACATGAAGATAAAAGCGATCTTAAAGATTTTGATAAACACTAACTGCTGCAGCTTTTAAGCTATGTTGATATAATTTTTTATTTGTATAATAAAAAATCTATTATATCTTTAATAATTTTGTTAAAATTATTATTTAAAATTTATATTTACCGCATATTATTAACTTTTGTTTGATAGTTCTGAACTTTTTTTTTACAAAGAATCAGAACTTAAAAATCTGAAAGACTCTCAATTCCAAATAGGACCTTAAACTCTCTTAATAAGAACTTGAGGATTTATATGATAATTTCTCTAAATCTTAAGATGTAAAAGTCCTTTTCCCTGTAATCATTTGTTTTGTTAAAGTAATAGTGTTATAAACTTAATTATAACAGAACTTCAAGTGCACAATAGTTTTTTAATAAGGTGCTTTTAAAAAGCAATCCTCCACCTACTTACAAAAATCCATAAAAATTATTGTCAAAATGAAATAAAATAGTTTTTAAAAAATTTTATCAAATATTATTTTTGTTGAAACTTATAAAATAAATTACCTTTAATGTTTTATTGATAATATCAAATGACGGCTAACATAAAACTAAATGATAGAGATAGGAAGATATATAATAAGAATGCAACATAATACATAAACTTTCAAAATTTACTTATGTGCATTTAATGTATATAATGATGAAGCTTTTGTTTTCTTTAAACATTTTAAAGCTGAGGTTGAGGATGAAAATGAAACGAAAATTAAAGTGATTGGTACTGATAGAGCTGGTGAATACTTTTCAAATGAATTTTTGTCTTATTGTGAAGAGCAGAGTATAATATATCACAAAATTGCACCTTTCACTCCAAAAATAAAATGGGCTAGGCCTAGGGGCCCACTGGCATGTCATTATTAATTTATTAGTTCTCATGGTTGGTATGGGTCACTCTTAGTGAACTAAGACCATCATGTGGATACTAAAAAAACTTATCACAGAATGGAAAAATTAAAGACATACAGATTGTTTATGACAGAAAAAAAAAATGTCTTTGTCTATCTTCGTTTGATAAATAATTTAAAAAATTATAGAAAAACTTTAGAAATAGACTCTTAGGTTGAAAATTTTTAAAAACGATAATTATTATTGTTATTGTTATTATTATTATTATTGCTTTTGGAAGAATAACCCATAGGTCCCTAATATTTTTCATTTTTTACTTACTCTTACTTTCATGACATAATTATAATTTTAATGTTTGAGATTTATTCTTAAAGAGTAATATGACTTTTTAACATACAAAACTTATAATTTTTTTGACAAATACATTACATCATCATGTTATGCCGATAGAGTGAATTTATAATAATAATAATTAAACGGAAAAAGAATAAAAACAAATATCTTTTTTTTATAATTATGATTTGAGCATTAAGGATGTAATAAGTAATTAAAACATTAATTGCCAAAACGATAAAAGTAAGAAATATCAAGGACTTAAGTGTCATTCTCCTTTCCCCTTTAAAATACAATTATAAGAAGTAATTCAAAAAAATTACAAAAAATTGAACCCTAATTAATTTTATTGATACATGAGCAAAGAGTTGTATGAGATAAATTAGTAGGAAGGCGTACCGTAATTGGTGATGATGTGATGGTGGAAAGGCAGAATTCGTGGGGCGATATCGTCGGAGAGGCTGATGGGTTTGTTTTTAGCTTCTTCAGTGGTCTTAGCAAGTTCTTTTATGTCTCCCAGCAATACTTTGTAGGGGTTTCCGGAGAATCCTTGCTGTCTGAGAAATTTTTCTAGCTTCTTTGGCTTTAGCCATACCCAATTCAGTAGCATCCACCAGGCACATGCTACAGCTAGAATAATTGTAGAGAAAGCAAAGGAGAATAATACAGACCGAACTGCAGTCTCCATTTTTATTGAATTAAAAAGAGAGGAGAGAGAGAGAGAGATTGAGTTATCTAGAGTTATCTCTATATATATATATATATATGAGAGAGAGTTATTTTCTAGTGAGAATATCCTCACTTTATTAGAATGAAGATGTCAATAATATATAAAAAAAAATTAATATTTAACAAACAAAAAATATAATTTTTAACATAGTAAAATCTGTGTTTTTTTTTATATTTTACATTCTTATTTTAACAAAGTGAAAATATCCTTACTTAAAAAAAACTATATATATATACACACATATACATATGGTCTTAGATTTTAAATTTGTTAAAGTTTGAAAAAGCAATTAAATCATATGTTGTAATAGTATAATACTATTATACTATTAAATTATATGACTTGATAGCTGTTTCAATTTTATCAAATCTAAGATTTTGGGTTGGAATGTTTTTTATGTGTGTGTGATAGGAAAAAGAAAATTAAATAAAAGCTAGGGCTTTCTGTTGAAAAGTCAAAAGCTTATATGTCTTGATTGTGCCATCAGTGAGCACCAAAATTGATCATTTGGAAGTGTTGGAACCGCATACATGTTGTTATACCCATATTTTTACAAAATTAGATCGATGACATAAATAAATAAAACCTTAAGCCTAAGAACCCACATCCAATAATATGTCACAATCTAAATAGGATAAAACAATGCAAGTGTTAATCTTCATCAAATTGAAATCTTATAAGATATGAGATAATTATGATTATTTCTTATATATAAAGAGGTCATCATTCAAAGGTAGGACCATAAAGAAAAATAGATATATGAGGAGAAATATGCTTATTGGAGGAGGAGATACAATAACCTCTAAGCCTTTCTCCTACTCCCTTTTCTCTCTCTTTTTTTTTTTTTTGTTATCGTGCCACTTTTGATCTTTTACTTAATTATCAGAGGGTCTATGTCAGCAACAACCCAAGTGACCCATAATAGGTTATTGTTTTGCGAGATTCTTATCACCAAGCTATTCACTTTCAACTTTAGTAATCTCGAGGACATTAAGCTTTCTCACAATCTGTTTCCTAAGTAAAACAATTTTTTCTTAATTCCTCCAAATTTAGGGTACCAATAGTTGGGAACAGATGGCCCTAAATCCTTAAAATCTTAAATCAAAATAGAAGGAATCGAAGAAGCACTTGCAGCTGCACGACCCAACCAATCTCTTTGAGAAAAAGCTAGCTAGCTGTCAAGTCTCAAATCCCTAGCTGCACGCCAACGATGTCCCAACCAACAGCAGCTGAGCCTATGAGCCACTTATTGCCACGATACCACCTGAAGGCGCAAGCAAAAATTGAAGTCCCAAACCTAGCTGCTACATTTATTTATTTATTGCAAGGGTTGTAAGAATAAATACTTTTGACTTTGAAAAACTTGTAGAGGTTTGAATCTTTTGAGTTGCTTGTGAATCTATTTTTTATTTTGGTTGCATGTTATTCTTCTTATTTTTTGGTGATTGTAAAGTTAATTGTTTGATTCAGCTTTCCTGCTTTTGGGATGCAACTGTTACTAAGATCTTAACATAAGAATTGATGTTAAAATGGACACTTTCATTTTCTATATTCTTTTCTCCATTTGCTGGCTTGCTATATTGTTTTTCTTAATTTGTGTGATTTCAATTTTGTATTGCAACTTGAAGGTGATTTCAAATCATCTGATTTTTTTTAGCACATCCGAATCCGATCTAAATCCAAATTAATCTGAATTATTCATCCGATCCAAACATACTCAACTCGGATTTGAGTTCTGATTGCATTCAAATGAGTTTTTTTTTAACAATTTGAACGATCTGAAATTCGATCAGATTGATTTGAATCTGATTAGTTTTTGAATTTTCCCAACCCTAGTCGGAATAGTAGCAAAACATAATAAAATAAACCAATAAAATAAAATAATAAAAGCAAAGGAAATGGGTCTAGTAAACACCCAAACCTGAGCGTAAACTCCTGATATACTCATATTTTTACTAAACTCGACCCGATGATATAAAGGAAGAAGCCCTCAAGCTTGAGGACCACATCAAATAACATGTTTTAATCTAAACAAGATAAACAATATAAGTCTTAATTCTCGTCAAATTCAAATCCTATAAGATAAAAGATAAATTTTCCTAACCTAATTATACTTCTTATTATATCTATTACTCTCTTTCCTTTTTTTTTTATTATTTATTTGTTATTGTGTCAATCTCTAACTTAAGCATCAAAGGATCTATGTCGATAACACCCTCGAAACTCTTGATGGGTTATTGTTTTGCAAGATTCCTACCACTGAGTTCTTCACTCTCAACAATGCAATCCTGAGGACGGAAGGCTCTCTTACAATATGTTTACCAAGTAAAACAACTTTTTCTCAACTCTTCTTGTATGGCCAACGTTTTGGCACCATTTTTCAGAAAAGATGAAATTGGTTACCGATTTGTAAGACATTTTGTCGCGATAATTAAATGCATGCACGGTAATGCTCTTCTATAAATACTAAATCATTTCATTCGGAAAAAATATTTCCAAAGTGTGAGAGTTTAAGATATTTGAGCTTTGTAAGAGAGTGTAGAGAAAGTAAGCACTTACAAGTGAGGTCTTGTCAGAAATTAAAATTGAAAAATAATTTTTCAATTATTTAAAGCTAGAAATTTTTCTTGATTATGGTTATACGCATAGGATTAGAAACATACCATAAATTTCTGGTGAAGAATCATAAAAGAAATTGGCTGCAATTTTCTCCATTATCCTCAATAGTCTCTCCCTCACATGTGCGGGCATGTAGAAAGCCCTAAAGATCGTACAGGTGATGAAAATTATATAATTATGTATTTCTTTTTCAAAAAAATCTATACGTAAAGATACATCTATTCTAATTCCCTCTCCTTTATATAGAAACTTATTAGAGTCAGAGTTTGACTAAGAATTGAGCTAGCAGAAGGACTGCAGATCCATGAGCTTTATAGCTCCAACTTAATAGTTAAGCCCAGTCATCTCATGATACATGACACAACTCAACAGTGTTGATTATTCTTAACTATAAGAGTGTCTTATTATAATATAATCCAATGAGCATGGGGCCAGTCCACATGAAAAAGATTTAATTTGAAATTTCCTTTAAAATCTCTATAAACTAAAAATAAAATTTAAATACATGCTATTTAATTTAAGTGAAACTATAGAAATAAAGTAGTTAGGGCTATGTGCCCACTTAGTAGAAAATATAATTCAACAAATTCTTTTCTTTTTGTCTTGTATATTGCCTAAAAGATTTATTGAATAAATCATCATTATTTTCCCATTAATTTTATTTTGGATTAAACACTTAATGTACCAAAATTCAAGTTGTCTAGGAAAAGTCAAAATACTATTTTACCATACATTGTATTAAGAATTTATTATATCAAAATTCCTTTTTTGTCTACAATAAATCAAAACTTTTAAATATAAAAATTAGGGGTGGGCAAATCGGGTTTCAGTTCGGGTTGTTCGGGTTTCGGTTTGGGTTTCAACCCGTTTAGGTTGGAGAATTGAACCCGATCAGGTTGAAAACACCAACCCAAACTAAATTGAACCGAATTAAATTTGGTTGGGTTCGGTTTAGGTTGGTAATTCAGATCGAATTGGGTTGGTAATTCGGGTTAAAATTTCGGTTCGGGTTAATTCGGGTTAGTTTGGGTTAGAATAATTCAATTTAAAAATTTGGGTTAGTTCAGGTTAGAACGGATTGGAACAATTTAATCCAAAAATTCTAACAACAAGCACTTAAAATCCAAAGATCTCAATTCCAAACATCCTTAACAATAAATATCAACGACAAATCATCCTCAATAACATTTCAACAATTTAAAAATCTCAATTCCAAACATTCCGAACATCCTTAAGGAATAATCCCAGTTATAGGCAAAGTTGTGGAAACTAGTTGAACATGGCTACAAAAAACAGTTTACTCAAGTTTTGTTTACAATACCACTAACGTGTGCAAGGTGCGACACTGGAAACAAGCCTAAAAATTATCCATTTTCTCTATTGCATTCACCATTCAAAAAGAAAAAGGAAAAGGAAACAAAAGAATAGAAGAAACGTAACAATTTGGACCGAAAGTTCCATGACCAGAAAAAAAGAAAGCATGGAGTCACTACCAATGATGCAAGACTATTGCAACCACCACGTCAAATCCGAAAATCTCAATGGTGAACGCACGGCGCGGCTGCGTGCGAGGCGTGCTGGCTGATGGCGAGTGGGCTGCGATGAATGGCTAGTGTCTGTTGGAGACTTGGAGCTGGACGGGGCTGCTGGCTGCTCTGTCGTCGTGGGAAAGTCAGGTAATGAAACTCAGAAGACAAAGTGAAAAACGGGAGCAGGCCGTAGGGAGAGGAAGGAAGTGAGACCGAGAGGCGAGAGTTAGCTGTTTAGGGGTTTTTTTTTTGTTTAATATATATATTTTTAATTTTTAAAACCTGAATCTTAAAAAAAAAAAAGGTTCAACCCGAACGGGTTTAAAATTCGAGTTCAGGTTGAACCCGAGCCGAATTTTAACCTGAACGGGTTGAAACTTTGAACCCATTCGGGTTTTAAAGGTCAACCCAAACCAAACTGAACCCAAAATAAATTTCGGGTTCGGTTCGGTTCGGGTTGACCCGATCCGAATGCCCACCCCTAATAAAAATGGATAAAATCAAATACAAATTAATTTAATCTATATAATTAAAAATAAAATTTGATAAATCATATTTTTCTACTAAGAGTTTCACTTTAACCTAATTATTATTATTTAGCTAAACTTAATTAAAATAAAAATAATTGTTGAAATTAAATTACACATAATTAAAATAACTAAAAAAATAAAACTAAATTTATTTATGAATTAAAATTCAAACTTTCAAAATAAATTACAAGAAATTTAACTACAAAAGAAAAGAGAATAAATTTTTTCTTAGTCAATGCCTTCTTTTACTCCTTTTTGTACCTCTTTGCCTTTTCTCTAATTCTGCTTCTCCCTTCTCTTCTTTTTCTCTCTTTTTTCTGTTGTGCTCTAGCTCCCTCCCCCTCATGGGCAGGAGCTACCTCTTCCTTCTCTCTATTTTATTATTATTTAATTTATTATTATTATTATTATTTTAATAATGCAATAGATAAGCAAGTGTTAGCCATCTGTCACTTGACTTATCTTGGCAACATGGTACACTTCTTTTTTTTATTTTATTATTATTTTATTTTTATATTAATGCAATCCAACCCCTTTGTCTCCTGTTTTTGGTTTCGATTTCTCCTTTATTCTTGAAATTTATCTATAATATAAAATTAAAACAAAATTGGCATATTATAATTTAATTTAATATAAAATTATATTAAGATATTTTATAAATTATGAACGCATTAATCAACACTATAAGTGAAAAAATAATGATTTTCACCTTTATTAAAGGAACATTTTTTAGTGTTAATTAATACATGAAAACTACTTAATTAACTATAGTCTATTCCACTAAAAGCTTAAAGTTGCACTCTAATAACCTATTTGGTTAAATAAAATCTCAATTAATTAAAATTCTTTTTAATTAATTTTAGCCTTAGTCTTAGACCAATAACAACCACTTAATTGAGCCTTTTATCTAATTCTCAAAATTAAAGCCAGGCCTATGATAAATGTCATGCCTCTATAATCATCTGTTTACCCATAAGTCACTATTTCTTCTAATAATCACTTTTAATATATTTATATTTGTAAATAAATTACAAATAAATATTATTATTCAGTAAACAATTTATTTAATAAACTGCAACTACAGATTTAAATAATCAAGTACTACAAATAGATAAGGCAAGCATGATTAGCATATTTCCATATTGTAAATATATATTCCTACTATCCATGAAAAAGTCTCTCCAAGCTATCCACGTTTTGACCGTTTATAAAGATCTTACTCTAAAACAACTCATAAGCCATAGGACATGAATGCAAGTTCATTATTTACCCAGGATTGAGGTCGATTAAGCTTTTTAAAGCTTATGTGAATCATGATCAATGATATTTGTTAAACTATATCATAATTTACTTTATGTGTATATCTCATTCGACACTTACTTTTCTCGAAGTCTCCATTTCAATGATCAAGATAAAACCACTCACTATAGAAATAGAAAAGCTATTGTTTTACATATTGAAATGCCCATTTTATTAATGACTGTGAATAATCTTTTATTTATAAAGAATTTGTAATTTATATCTTCTAGTATTGACATCTTATATCCAATAAATAAATCATATACATTATAAATAGGGGCTAAGAATATACACTCAATATGAATTATGAATAAGTATATTATATTATATCGAGAAAGTGTTGTTACAACTAATGCTTTAAGGGCATAATAATAATAATGCTAAGTCTAATAGCTCTTAGAGAGTTTGAGAGAGTGTTTCCTTCAATGCTTTGTAGCATTATGTGTTTGAAAAATGTGAGATAATTTGTATCTTAAGGAAATTTTTCCTTCAAGAGCTTGTGAGAGTTTTGGGTGTATTAAGTCTTTGAGAAGTGAGGTTTAGTTACTCAAATTTGTACTATATTAGTTGTTAGTAAAACAATTATTCTCTCTTATCTTCATGGATGTAGGCATTATTGTTGAATCATGTTAAATCTCTTACCTTCATGGATGTGGGCATTATTGTTGAATCACGTTAAATATGTGCATCTTTATCTTTATAAATTATTTGGTGCGTATTGCTCACAGATTTGCGCATGAGTGGTATTAATCCACAATACACTTTCTGCACACAACACTTTCAATCCCATCTTATTTGTAAGATAAAGACTCCACAAACAGTAATACTATGTTTGGTTTGAATAAATGAAAGGAGAGAAAAGGATAAGAAAGGAGGGGAGGAGAGGGGAAAGAAATAAGAGAGAAGAGATAAATTCATTGTCAACCAAACATGGAATTAGAATCCACACTCTTTTCATCTTATTTTCTCTCCTTTCTCTCTCCCTTTTACTCATCCTCTTCTCCTTAGCCATTATATTTTCTTCCAACCAAATATCGGGTTAGGGTACTTCGAAAAAAGGCTTGGATTGTTATATAGATTGAAATATTATTGATGCAAATGATAAAGAGAGTTTGCAAAAAAACAAAAAAAAGCAAACTACAGTTAATTAAATGGTGCAATGAATTTGAATTAAAAAAAAATAGAAGTGAATGAAATCAACTAAGGCTATGAATTTTAATCTATGGAATCAATTAATTTGCCATGAATTAAATTAAAATTAAAGAGTTATAGTGTTGATTGAAGTATTATGAATAGGACTATGATTTCACTTCTTTACCACCAAGAAAGGGAAAAGGGAAATAATTCCTTATACTTAAAGCATTCCCTTCATTACATCTCTATTTACTGTCATACAATTGCCAATAGAGCGTTCCGAGAATATTTCCATATTGCTAACTGCAATATTCTAGTCTTGTTTTACCCCAGAAGTAATTTGCATAAGAGCCTATTGGCAAACTCTTTCAAGTGAGTGCGAATAAAACTCAAGTGTTCATAATTCAATCCGATCTACACAATCAGTTCAATCCACAAAAATTTAATCCATAAAAATTCGATATATGAATTGGTGGATTGGATTGGATTAAAAAATTGAAAATTCATAGTCAATAGATTGGATATAGATTTACTTCTATAAATCCACAAAAATCCACGAATCCACAAAAAAATAAAAAAAAATATTTATTTAATTAAAAAATAAACTTGTAATGTGGCATTACTACTTACTAATAATGAAATAAGTTAAAATTTAGTTACGTTGATATCATATTATACTTTCATTCATAATAATACAAAATAAAAAACAATAAATAAGCAAATAAAGCTTCCTAAATAGTTAATTTTGATGTATTAATCTAAACAAATGAGTTTTTTTTCTTTTCGATGTATTATATTTTAAAACTCTGAATGTATTATTTTAACTTTATTTAAATAATTAATTTATTTAAATCTTATATTTTATATTATAATTTTTTATTTAATTAGTTTATGAATTTGACAGAATTATAAATTTTTAATCTACAAACTAATCTGTAAAATAGTGGATTGGATCAAATACACATTCGATTTGCAGGCACATGGATTAGACTTAAATTGAATTTCATCAATTTGTGGATTTGATTAGATTGACAATTAAAAATCTCTAAAATTATTGATCGAATATAAATTAATGTCCAATTTATAAAATTCAATCTGCAAACACCCAAGAAAAACCTTGAAAAATAAAAGTGTTGTAGACGCTTCAGAACCATTCATCTGTCATATTTATTTCTCCTTTCCTCATCATGAACTTGGTCCAGATTGGACCGTTAGGATTTCATTTAGGTCTAAATGTCTAATGTATAGACGCTAAGATTTGGGCCCTGTTTTTCACCCACTCTAGATTGGACTAGACTAGAGCTTGCAAAAAAAAAAATGCTTGACTCACATTTTAAAAATAATTTTTATTTTTTAAAATTAAATTTTTATTTTTTAAACACTAAAAGTTTATTTGTTTTTATTTTTTTACTTTCACGACAAGAGGCCTAATCAACTTTGTATACTAATTAGGAAAAAAAAAATGTATCTCTAAATTTATTTGAAAGAAGAGTACTGAGAAAATTTAAAACGGTAAATATTGAATCTACAACTACAATACCATAATAATCACGTCAAAATAATAAAGTTCTTGCTCTACATATATTCTATGGCATGAATTCTGAAAACTTGCGATAGTAATACATACTAAATTTTGTGTAAAGTGATATTAGCACCATGCTGTGGATATACAGTAACCCCACGAGCAGGAGCATGCATATAAGTTGGTGAAAGCTGGAAAGTGAACTTCTGCAAAATCATTGCTAAAGCTAATTTCGATTCCAACAGAGCAAAGTTTTGTCCAATGCAGATTCGAGGACCCCAACCAAATGAGAAGAATGAAATTTGATTCTTCGATGCCTTTGAGACTCCTTCTGAAAACCTATCTGGGTTGAACTTTTTTGCATCATCGCCCCAGTATTCATGATCATGATGAACAAGCATTATTGGCATTGAAATTAAAACTCCGGGTGGTATAACATTTTCTCCTAGCTTAATCTCCTTAACATTAGCTCGAGTGAGCAGAGGTACTGGTGAATATAACCTCAGTACCTCGTACAGAATTTCGCTTACCTGCAACAGAAAACGGAATCATTTGGGAGGGCAAAAAAAAAAAAAAAAGAGCCAAGGTTCTAAATTTCACTGGATTTCTGGTCTTTTGGTTTGCAAAATAAGCTATCACTGCTTGTTAAGTTTAAATTATGATTTTCTAAAATATTACATACATATATAACAAATCCCTTCTATTCCCTGTATAAGAACGGATTTGAACCCTGGACATTTTCGTAGGTTTTATCATTTCCAATAACCAACCCCCATGGCCATAACCACTGCATAATCTAAGTACCATGTATAGAACTCAATTTGCTTACCTGTACCATAGACTGGAATTATTTCTTCAAACATGGAAATTAATTGTCCTCGGTGACTGATAGCAAATTTATTAAGGTTAATTAATTTTGAAAATCACAGAACATAATTCCGATGTTGTGGTACGATGTCACAGTACTGTTGGCACCTCTCAAGATTTCCCTAATTTATGTGGCTTCCTCTATCTTTGATAGTAAAATATTGACAAACACCGGTCAGGTTAAGAAATTCAAGTGGTATCAATTTAAGGAGAAGTAGTTTTCAAGTGCGGATGTTTGGATATTTCAAATTCCAAATTTGATCGATGATTAGAATAAAAATAATTCTACACCAGCCTAGAGTCCTAATCGTTGTTCAAATTTATATTTTGTAATCCAGACTTTGACACCTGAAAATTAACAAGAAATCGAGTCTTCCCAAAATTTTCAACAAATTAGAAAAGCTATAGATATTTAAGTAAGAGTAAGATTACTTACTACTTTCAACTGGTTCAGCTCTTCAAATTTTGGTTCTCTATTTCCAAAAACTTGACAAACCTCCTCCCTTGCTCGTTCTTGCCATTCAGGATGTATGCATAACAAAACCATTGTCCACACAAGCAATGATGCAGTAGTTTCCTGCCCAGCCAGATAGAACAGCTTGCACTCTTCAATCACCTCTTCAATACTCATTCCAGTTTCCTTCTCCTGAATCTCTTTGTGATTTGATTCCATCAAGATACCCAATAAGTCATCATTATTGCTGGCTTTTCCAACTTTCAGAGCTTCCTCTCTTTTATTAATGATACCCTTCACCAGTTCTCCCATTTCATTGTGATTGCTTTTCAATTTTCTATTCAGTCTATTAGGAACAAACCTACCAATAAACAATTCTCATAATTAAGTGCGAGGCACGCGGAAATTATTTATACGCTAAAACATTTGACAACACTATTCTACATTATAATAATAAGGATTCTTTATTTAGAAGACCACTTCTAATCTTATGTAGTTTTATAAATACACACCTGATATAATATCTTTAAAAAATTAGCACAGCTCAGTTCACCAACAGTACTACGAGGAATAATTTAAGTTGATTAATAATTAAAATTACCTCCATCCTGGAATATAATCAAAAAATGAAGCTTGAATCAAAAGATTAATTTGTTCCCTTAGCACTTCAAACATTTTTCTTCCTTCTTCAAAGCTACTGCCAAATGCTGTTCGAGAAATTACATCCGCTGTCAAAGTTTGAATATGAGGCCACACATCTAACTCACAGGACTCATCCTTTGAAACCGAAATCTCCCATTTCCTTAGCATGTCATTACAGCTCTTATGAATTGTAGGTAACATATTCTTATGAAAAAAAAAATGGAAGAAACTGTCAAACATTGTTATAGGTCAGGTAACAATATGAACAGGCATATTGAAAATGGGTTGTGTTTGTGTGTGATTAAACGAATTATAAAGGTGAAAACGAACCTTCAACTTATCATGATGGAAAGCTGGAGTGGCGATTTTTCTAACTTTAAACCACTGTTCACCATCATAGTCCGCCATCCCACTGACCACCAACTTCACAAGTGGGCTTCTCAGTTTTTTAAAGATATCATATTTCAAAAAAATTTCCCTTATCATTTTAGGGTCTGTGATATGTATGTTTGGTCTTGGACCCATCCATATGAAAGAATTCTTACCTGTAATTTTAGTAATAAGGGTTACGGATTAGAATCTTACAATCCTTTGCAATAATATTACAGTGTGTTTTACTAATCAATAATCGGAATGGGTCAAAATAAAAATGGAGTGGAATCAGAATGGGCTGGAATCGAAGTGATGAAGTGGAATAAGAATAAACTGTTTGCTTTAGTTATGGGAATCGGAATTGGAATGAATTATATTGTCACTGATGTGTTTACTTTATCTTAAAATTAGAATGGATAGTTATAAGTTATTAAACTAACCTTAATTTATCATTGTCATAATAATAATAAAAAAGGATAAAATGAAAATTATAAGATTTGAGTCGGGTGATATAATCATCTTAGGGAATAAGAATCTCATTTCCACCTCCCTGTGAGAATAGAAACTCTGGTAATCATTCGCAATTTTAGATGGGACCCACCACTTTGACTCCCATTCCACCTCTTATTTAATCAAGTAAACACATCATTCATTTTTATTCCTTAATTTGTATTCTTATTCTCAATAAGTAAACATACTATTAGTCTCTACATATCTAGGGATGTCAAATAAATTCAGATCCGGCTCGGATCCGCAAAGATCCAGACGATTCAGATCCGGATGTGGAAGATGGGGATCCGCATGGATGTGGATCCAGATGCACTTGCATCTGGAAAACCGGATATCTGAATCCAGATAAATTTTATTTTAAATTACAAATTAAATTAAAAATACATATTAAAAATTAAATGAAAAATTAAAAAATAAATTTTATTTGTGGATTTATGATGTTGTATATTATTCATGTTGAATTATTAATTGTTGGATTATGATTGAATTTTATTTGATATTATTAGGTAAATTATTGAATTTTATTTTAGATTAAAAATTAAATTAAAATTAAATCAAAATTTAAAATTTAAATTTTATTTGTGGATTTATGATGTTATTGTATCTTATTCATGTTGAATTATTAATTGTTGGATTATGATTGAATTTTATGTGATATTATTAGGTAAATTATTGAATTTTATTTTAAATTAAAAATATACATTAAAAATGAAATAAAAAATGAAAAATTAAATTTTATTTATAGATTTATGAGATTATTTGTATGTTATTCATGTTGAATTATTAATTATTAAACTATGATTAAATTTTATTTGATATTATTAAGTAAATTATTAAATTATATATTAAATTATTAAAATTTAATTTTTATAGATCCAAATATCTAGAATATTTGCCTGTATCCGTTGCGGATATTACCCGCATCCGGATCCGCATATTTTTTTACGGATCCGAATGCAGATCCGAATGTAAAACTATTAATGTAGATCCGAATCCAGATCCGAATTTTACCAACCCTATACATATCCAACAATAAGTGCAAAATGTAACTAAAGTACACATTTTTTAGTATTCTTTATCTTCAGCAGCTCTCATAAACATTGTTAAAAAATGGATTTCACTGGGAAAATTACTACCGACAGAAAAACATATTGATGTAAAAATGAGAGAAGTTTGAAATAACTCAAAACCCACTGTTTTAGGACAAGTTATTCGTCTAGTTTTATGGGCGTTTTTGGTTTTTAATATTCTTAGAAAAGAAAACGCTAAATTTATTTTATTTTATGGCATCTTCATCTTGTTATAATAATAAAAAAAAGGACCCTTTAGTTTTTTCAATTTTTTTTCTTAAATATGCATTACCATCCTTCCGAGATGAATATTTTTATAACGAGTTGAAAGACACGTAATGCGAAGAAAATGATTTTTAAAAGCAGGTGAACATCATATTTTATTTATTTATTTTTGAAAATAGAAGTGCGTTGAAACTTAATTCAATTTTTTTATCCCATTCTAAAATTCAAATTAAAGGGCAGAAAAATGCTACAGAAATTTTATCCCACTTTTTTTTATTTTGCACTGATAATATCTGAAATTTTGCGGTCAAAACTGATCCACAAAAACACCGAAAGCAAAAAACTAAAAAATGGGACAGCTTCTGGTATTTTATTATTTTTCGTGGCTGCTCGCATAAGCACAGACGTCATTCATATGTCTGCGTCAGCGTATCTTATTGTCTCTTTTTTTCTAAACGGTAAAGGGCACCCAAATAATTTTTATTTTTCTTTCTCTCTCTTAAAATTTGAATCAGAGTGATCAACTACTACAAATTTTATGTTGTTACCAGTCGGCCCTTGGGTTTTATCTTATTTTGTCTTATTTTTTAAGATATTTAAATGTATTGATATAGTTATAATTAAAATTCTACATTCACCTAGATTAATGCTATTTAAACAATCTCAAATTTTATTGTCATCAATATGGATGGAGAGACTGAAAAATATATTTATTCTAACTATAAATTAAAATAATAGTAATAATAGTCAAAAGAAGAGGAGGAGGAGTCCTAATATTCATTATCAATTTATTAATTCTCATGGTTGGTATAAATAATAGTCGGTCAACTAGACCAACATAAAATTATTTAAAAAATATATATATCACAAAATGGAAAAATTAAAGATATATTGATTATTAAAAAAATTCTATATCAATCCGCTTCTGATAAATGACTTTTTTTAAAAAAAATTACTTTGTCGTAACTATAAAAGACAAAAGAAATCTGCAAAAACAGACACTTGGTCGAAAGTTTCCAAAAGCCATTCTCTTTTTTCTTTTTGGTCCCTTCTTCCTAGTGGAAGAATGACACATTGGTCCCTACTATTCTTCATTTTTTAATCACTCTTACTTTCATGACATAACAATGATTTTAATGTTCGAAATTTATTGCCGATTGAAATTTGTTGTTGAAGAGTAACATGACTTTTAACATTAAAAAAAAATCATATTATACCGATAGAGTGAGATTAAGATAATAACTGTAAAACGGTAAAAAAAAAGCTTTTTTTTTATTACAATTTTAACATTAAGGCTGTAATAAAAAAAATCAAAAATCAAATACCAAAGTGATAAAAATAAGAATTATTAAGAACTTATGTGCCATTCTCCTTTTCGCTTTAAAATTAGAAAAACTTGAATCTTATTTAATTTTATTGATATATAAGCAAAATAAAATTACTACCAAGTAAAGTTGAGTGAGATAAATTAGTAGGAAGGCTTACCAAAATTGGTGATGATATGATGGTGGAAAGGCAGAATTCGCCGGGCGATATCGTCGGAGAGGCTGATGGGTCTGCTTTTAGCTTCTTTAGTGGTCTGGGCAAACTCTTTCATGTCTCCATGAAATACTTTGTAGGAGTTTCCGGAGAATCCTTGCTTTCGGAGGAACTTTTCTAGCTTCTTTGGCTTTAGCCATACCCAATTCAGTAGCATCCACCAGACACATGCTACGGCTAGAATAGCTGTAGAGAAAGCAATGGAGAAAGTCACAGCCCAAAGTGTAGTCTCCATTTTCATTGAATAGAACAGAGAGGAAACCGACAGAGAGAGGGAGAGCGAGATTGTGCTTAACTACTATATCTTGACTCTTGATGAAGCCTCTTGCAAGGCGATTTATTATATTCCTCATTTTAAGATATCGGGATATCCAATTCTGTTGTGTTTGTGGGTCCTCATCGTGTCTCTTGCGTAGAAATGACTTATTAGATTAGAGTTGACTATTGCCACCCCTCGAATGTCCTCATAAAATCCCTTTGAAAAATAATATTTATTTAATTCTATAAATAACCTTTCGATTATCTTCCTCAACAAAAATCTCAGTAACTCTCATGTCTCTCCCAATGAAACTCTTCTAACATCGATAACATTTGTCTTTTATTTTAAATTTATAATGATTGTGCTTATTCAACATCATAAGTCCAGCACTTGAACTTATCAAATTTAGTGTTGGAGTGATTTCTTTTCAAATCACCGAATCCATGACTTTATACTTTGAATAAGAGTGAAACTTTTGTTTTTTTTTACAAATTGTTGTATACTTTTAGAGTTATTTTACTTTTACATTAGTCTCTATCTTTTATTTAAAATTGTTCTTTTTGAATAATTCATTTGATGGTATTTAATGAATGGTTTGTAACTGAGATTCTACATTTAGGTCATAAACAACAAGTCTGATTGTTGACGATATTGTTGTTGAGTAGATGGGTGCGACTAATTAAGTTTTGTATAAAATAATTCAAATTAAGGTTAAAATTGTAAAATTATAAGCAAAGGGGTTTGATAAGAGTTTTAGAGGGGTGCCAATAGCTCCACTCATTAGATTACATATAGATAAAAAAAATGTGATAATTTTATTTTTGTGTTATTGTAATATTTAACAAACAAATCTGGTGTCTTCAATAGGACTCACCAAATTTATTACTGTTTGTGGACACATCAGATTTATTAAAATATTACGTCCTATTAATCAAGCGTAACACTTCAAAATGTCAGTTCCTATTAGGAAGATCATTTCATGATCTTTATCTTATTAAGAATAAATTTAATTAAGGTAGTTGGTGATTAATAAATTAAAAAATAAAAATAATTAAATTCTGATCATACACTAATATTAAAAGACCGATGTCATAAAATTTGTTATAGAATAGGATAGCTCATATCAAGAGAAGATCATAATCCATACAAGTGTTTTTCTTTCAAATGACGTGCTTCTTAATGAATATCAAATTATGTATTGTTATTAGTTATTTTAATGAATATCAAATTATGTATTGTTATTAGTTATTACATTGGCAAGTGGCACCAAGGAGATGTATTTTGAAAATTTTTTAGCCTTTTATCATTGTGTTGTCAACATAAATGGATGGAAATGCAACTTGTAAATTTTAATTTATATCCTTCTACTTTCCCATTGTTTAACTCAGCTTAACTTTAAAAAAAAATTAATTATTTGGCAACTACTGAATGAAGCTCATGTATGTGCATAATAATCACTTACGTGCATGTTTGTATTCCTCACTATATTGTACCAGAACCCCTCATAGTATTAAAGTATTGTAATACCAAAAGAATTATTATACCAAGTTTGGAGATTCCACCACAGAATATTGTAATGTGGTCAAATATTTACTTTAAACCTGCGTAAACTAAAACCGCGTGGGAGTGGGTTTGTGAACGCAGCTACTTTTGCTACTTTTCTTCAGTTTCAGAGCTTCAAATCTTCGGATCTTGCTCCTACAAATCAAGGAAGATACAGAAACCCAAGGCAAGCCATCTGATGCAGGGGGAGATGACGGCGATGATGATGAGGATGGAGATGGCGGATTCATTGACGGTGACGGTGACGGTGACGACGATGAGAATGATGATGACGATGATGATTGGGGCGAGGACGAGGATGAGGATGAAGTGGAAGAAGTAGACATCGAAAAGGACAAGGAAGACGAAGATGAAGAATCTCTTCAGCCACCGAAAAAGAGGAAGGAGTGAACTAGAAAAATGGAAAATTTCTGTGAAAAACTTCCTGGCACCAGATGCTGCTGCTTCTATTATGATTCTTTGGTCCAATGCACTAAAAGAATTGACAAGTTAGCCATTAATTTTTAATTATATTTCACAACTTTCATTTCCAGTTAATCGATTAAGTCTAACGATCCTCTTTCGATTAATATTTATTATCTCATCATATAACCTTACTATAACAATATTTAAAACACAATTCTGGCGAGTTCTTCAATATGACTCATCTAATTTAATATTATTTGTGGACACATTAAATTTGTTAAAATGTCAATTCCTAATAATCGAGTGCAACACTTTAGTGTGAAAGTATTTCTTCTCCAAATGATGTGCCTCTCGATGAATATCAAACTATGTACTGTTATTAGTTATTACATCGGCAAGTGGCACCAACGAGCTGTGCTTTGAAAATTTTTAAGCCTTTATATCATTGCATTGTCAAGGTATATTGATGGAAATGCGATTTGTAAAAATTGATTGTTTATCCTTCTACTTTCCGTTAATTTAACTTGGCTGACTACAAAAAGTTCATTTGACAACCACTCAGCGGAGCTTATGTTTGTGCATGATAATCACTACATTTGTTAGATCTCCTTCCATTTGCCGTGTGCACTTCACCATCTAAACTTCTGTAGAATAGAGTTTTCTACAAAATGAGAAACATAACTGTCGAATTTGATTGTGGCTATATTCGTGCTCTGTATGAAACAAAATGCAGAATGATTTATTTATTTGTTTATTTAAAGAGAAAAGACTCATCTATCGTTTAATTGTTAACTACTTTTAATTAAATAATTTATATTAACCAATTCCTTAGTTATGTTTTATGTAACTTAAAATGTAGAGAATTCGAGAGCATGTGTTTTAATTTGAATCCATGTCATGAAACTTATCGAAAAGTAGTAACAAGTAATCAAACTTAAATTATAAAGATGGGCTTGGAGAAGAAACAAAGCACCTTTTGTTATATTTTATTCATCTCATAATCATTACATTTAGAATGTTCTACAAGAAACACGATAAGTCAAGAATAAGATCAAGCCTAGCACAATTGTTATCTTTATCTTGATCTTGATAAATACAAAAGTAAAAGCTTAAATTAATGATAAGCTAAGAGAAAATGTTGACCACTTTAACTTTCCAGAACACTAATGAATGCCAAGTGTACTGCCATGTCACCTAACAAATTTGAATTCATATTACTCACGTTTGGTAGCTCTGCTACAATATTTTCATCACGCACTCTCAAGCACAATGTTTTGGGAAGAATATGTGACTTGTCTCGCAACCGTTGAAACCTATCAGTAGGAAGAGCTTTTATGAATATGTCTGCAGGCTGATATTCAGTAAAGACATATCTCACTTCCACTCTGCCTTTGGAAATTATATCTCTCACAAAATGAACATCGATCTCTATATGTTTTGTTCTTGAATGATGAATTGGATTGGCAGCAAGTGAAGCAGCTCCAGTGTTATCACATCAAATAATTGGAATTTCAGTTAGTGGAACTTGCAACTCTTTAAGCACAAATTGAAGCCATAAAATTTCTGCTGTAGTATTTGCAAGTGCTCAATATTCTAACTCAGTTGAAGACCTTGCTACTGCATTTTGTTTCTTTGAACTCCACGAGATTAAGTTGTTGCCAAGATAAATACAATAACCTCCAGTTGATTTTCTATCATCAATATTGTTTGCCCAATCTGCACCTGTATAGCATATGAGCGTCATTCTTCCTTTTGTAGTATAATAAATGCCATAATCAGCTGTTCCTTGTAAATATCTAAGGATTCTTTTACACCCAAGCCAATGCAACCGTAAAGGATTTTGCATGTACTGGCTTAAATGATAAACAACAAAAGAAATTTCAGGCCGAGTAATAGTTACGTATAATAAGGCTCCAACTATGCTACGATAAAGTGTAGGATCAGAAAATTGCTTACCACCTTTAGCTGAAATTTTCAGTACTATACTCATAGGAGTAGATGTTTCCTTGCAGCCATTCATACCTGTGCACTTTAAAAGATCATATATTTGTGTTGGCTAAGATGTAGGCCATTCTCTGTGTGATGAGCTTCAAGACCAAGGAAATAGCTTAATGGTCCAAGCACTTTTAAAGCAAACTGACAATTAAGTCGTTCAATAACTTCTTGCACTAGACTTTCTTTACTTCCTATTATTAGAATATCGTCCACATAAATATGGACAAATATTATATCTCTTCCTTGCTGTAAGATGAATAGTGATGTGTCTAATTTAGAATTTGTGAAACCCCAGTCAATCAATGCTTTCTTGAGTTTTTCGAACCAAACTCTAGGAGCTTGCTTAAGCCCATAAAATGTTTTTCTCAATTTACACACATGATTTAGTTTTGCTTTGTCGAAAAAGCCTTCAAGTTGCATCATTTAAACATCTTCTACTAAGTCTCCATTTAAAAAGGCGTTGTTCAAATCCAGTTGTATTACACCCCAATTTTTCATCACAGCAATTCTTAACACCAATCAAATTGTTACTGCTTTCACAACAGGACTAAAAGTCTCGTTGAAATCAATTCTTGGGGTCTGATGAAATCCTTTTTGCAGCCAACTGAGCCTTATATCACTCTATCTGACCATCAACCTTTTGTTTTATCCGAAAAACCCATTTATTTCCCACAATCTTCATGTCAAAAGTAGATTGAACTAAACACCATTTGTTATTTCTAGCAAAAGCATTTATTTCTTTTGTCATAGTATTACGCCAATTTCGATCTTCCAAAGCTTCACTAACACTGGTAGGTACACTTATTTTGGTATTGAAGGTTGTTAGGTAAAGTCTAGGTTTGGGTTTAAAGATGCCAGCCTTGGCACAAGTGATCATTGGATGAGTGGATTGTGTATGTGTTGGTTGTTGAAAATAAGAAGATGAACTAGGTGGTTAAGAGATCGTGTTATCGGCTTCTTGATTAACAGATTCAGGGATAGCTAAAGATTGTGTGGTTTTCTCAATTGCTTGGATTTCAGTGCTTGATTCAAGGTTGGCTTTTCTAGTTGGGCTTATAGTGTTGGATTCAAAATTGGTTTCCTCATCTTGATTTGATGTTTGATCTATGACTGTTGTGTTATAAACCAACTCTGGTGGAGAGTCTGCTACTTGAATAACTGAGAGAGTCTTATCAGCTTTAAAATTTCCAAAACCTGCAACCATAGGAGAATGAACGAGAGTACTAGAATCATGATTTGGATAACTCTTTGAGGATTTGAAGGAGGATCACTTTTAAAAGGAAAATCATATTCATTAAAGACAACATGTCGCATTACAAAAAATTTTCCTAACTTGTGGATATACTTATACCCTTTATAAGTTGTACTATAGCCTAAAAATATACATTTATTTGATCAAAAATCTAATTTATGTTTGTTATAATCTCGAAGATGAGGAAATACATCACATCCAAAAACTTTTAGAAAAGAATAATCAGATATTTTATTATAAAGTATTTGAAATGGTGATTTATTTTCTAAGATGGAAGTAGGCATTCTATTAATTAAATAAACAGATGTTTGAAAAGCATCCCATCAAAAAGTGAGTGGCATGTCAGCCTATGCTAAAAGTGTTAAATCAGTCTCTATAATGTGTCAGTGTTTTCACTCTACTCATTTTGATGATGCGTATGTGGGCAAGAAAGTTAGTGAATAATACTTTGTTCTTTTAAACAATTTGTAAACACTTAAAACTCTCCTCCACTATCAGTATGTAAACTTTTGATTTTCTTTCCTATTTGTTTTTCGGCTTAAACTTTGAAATATTTAAAGGCTTCAAAAGCTTGTGATTTAACTTTAAGTGGAAATATCCATGTAAAACGTGTGTTGTCATCTACAATACCCAAATAATATTTATAGCCATTTCCAGACATTAAAGGTGCAGGCCCCCACAAGTCAAGATACAATAGTTCTAAAGGTTCTGAAGCTCTACTATTTAATGCTTTGATAGTTTGCCTATGATATTTTCCTTGTTGACATGCATTACAGAATTGAGGAATGAAATTTTTATTCAATTGACTTCTTTTGTTACACAATAGTGGAATTTGTTTTAGTACAGCAAGATGAGGATGTCTCATCCTTCTGTGCAAAAGATTTATGAAATTACTATGCTTGGAATTGAAAATAAATTCTTGTTCATTTACAGAACTTATTGTTGAGCTAGAATTGAAAAAACTAAATGGAAGAGAAGACTCACAAGATTTATTGGAAATAATTTTTAAATCAGATAGAATGGCTTGTCTTGAAAGCACTGGTAGCCGATATAAGCCTCTTTCAGTTTTTTGCTGCAGCAGCTTCTTCCCCAGAACTTTGTCCTTAACAGTACAAACATTTTCATAAAAATCAAGCATTAACATATTATTAGAAAGTAATTTTGAAATGCTAATTAAGTTCTTGGTGATTTTGCTCACATATAAAATATCATTAAGCAACAATGGTTTATGGTTTGGAATATAAATAAGTGCACTGCCAATGCAAGATATTGCTAGAGTTTTGCCATTACCTACTACCAGCTTCTCACCTCCCTTAAATTCTGACTTAATCTGTAGATTGTTTAAATCATTTGTGACATAGTGTGTTGCTCCACTATCCAAATACCATCCATTATCTATTTCTTCAGCAGGGAGTGCCATATAGGCAGAGGCTTGACCTGCTTGTGTTGCCTCTTGTCTTGCAGAGAACCCCCGATCAAAGCGGAAGAAACATTGATATCCTGAATGTCCACATTTACCACATATCAGATAGGTTAGCCTATTTCCACCGCGGCTAAAATTGGTTCTTTCTCTGCCTCTACCATGTCTATTGCCTCTAAAATTTCCTGACATAAAACCTTTTCTTGCAACTTTCCTTTTGTGAAAAGAAGCTCCTGCAAAATTTGCATTGAAACTGCTTTCAGACTCAAGATTCGCAGCAACTGAGAGTTACTCCATTTGACTTTCATGATTGAGCAAAAAAGAGAACACTTGAGGCGGAGATAAATCATCAGTTCTAGCTGTAATATTTACAACCACAGGGTCATATTCAGTTCCTAAACCTACAAGAATATAAGAAATTAAATTATCTTCAGTAACATATTTTCCAGCCGTTGCCCGGCTATCAGCTAAATTTTTTATTTTGTTGACATAGTCACTCATGGTCAAAGCATTCTTTTTCGTGTTTTGGAGTTGCATCTTAAGCTGCAAAATTCTAACCTTTGATTGAGATGCAAACAATGTTTCCAAAGCATTCTAAACCTCAAAAGAGGTTGTATATTGCACTATTGTGCTTAAAATTGATTCAGTCATAGTGGACAAAAGCCAGTTAAGTAAAAGCTAATCTTGTCTCAGCTATTGTATATATTCTGGATTTTCCACGGTCGTCACTGTTTGATCCTCTTCTACTTGTACCAAGAATTTAGTGGGTACAAGATTTGCCTCATTGATCAAGCTTTCAAGATTGTTACAATATTTATATTGACTAATTTTGCAGAACTGGAGCTCGCTATGCTCTGATACCAACTTAAATTATAAAGATGGGCTTGGAGAAGAAACAAAGCACCTTTTGTTATATTTTATTGACCTCATAATCATTACATTTATAGTGCTCTACAGGAAACACGATACGCCAAGAATGAGATCAAGCCTAGCACAATTGTTATCTTTATCTTGATCTTGATAAATACAAAAGTAAAAGCTTAAATTAATGATAAGCTTATAGATAAGGTTGACCACTTTAACTTTCCAGAACACTAATGAATGCCAAGTGTGCTGCCATGTCATCTAACAAATTTGAATTCGTACTACTCAAGTTTGGTAGCTCCGCTACAATATTTTCATCAATCAACCACCTAAATTGGTTATTTTTAAAAGTGATAGGCTACTTGATCAAATGATTTTGAAAAGGATATGTAAATGGAAAAATATTAAAAATGAAGAAGGAATAATAAAATTGGAAATTAAAGAGGGGATCGTGCAGGAATTCTTTTGCGAAGGGAAAAAATAAGACCGTAGATTGCCTTAATGTTTTCTTTATCTTGGCTGTTTGACTGCTTAACAACCATCGATAGTAATTAAATGCTTCTTCTTCCGTCTGCGGCTTGTTGGCTTAGCTATAAAATATAGAAGCTGGTACCGCAAATAAAGAAGCCGCAAATGGTGAATTTGACAAATAATGGTCAGCACTAAAAAGTTTGAAGGAAAATGGCAGTTTATGGCTTTGACATTGAAGAAGCCACGAGAAGGATAAAAAAAAAATTAAAATAATAGACGATTTTGGCTATAAAAGAGGAGTTCTCCATAAATTGTGAATTAATGCCCATTTCGTGCAAAAAAAAAAATTCCAGTTTTTTTCTTCAAATCGTTTCTTCTATCAAGAGTAAGAAGTTGAGAGTTTTGAGAGCTCAAATCGCAAACTCTTGAGAGTTTAGTGATTTGAGCGATTGGGTGTATTGGATTCTAGAAAATAAGGGTAAAATCTTACAATACTTATATTCTTCTTTGCACTAGTGAAGTTTTATACCTTTGTCTTCGATTATAGATATAGGTTAAAAGTTGAACCATATAATTTCCAACATCTTCTTTGTATGCTTATTCTTTATTTGTCTCTAATTTCATTTTAATTATGGCCCTGCTTCACCATTGATTTCCTAATAGTGGTATTAGAGTCAAGTAGGTTGTCACAGTACTATTCACGTATATATTACTGTTTACATGCATGGTTAGTATTCACGTGAAATGATGGGAGCCAATCCTAACAAAGATAGTTCATGGTGAAAAAGTAATGGTGGCAAAATACGAAATTGAGAAGTTCAACGGAAATAATTCGTTATTGTAGAAAATAAAGATGAAGGCTATTTTGAGGGAAAAAAATTGCATGGCAGCAATAGCAGAAAGTCCATGGAGATAACTGATAATGCCAACTGGAACGAGGTAGACAGTAATGCAACTACGGATCTACATTTAGTATTAGCTAATGAAGTGTTATCTAGTGTGGGGAGAAAAATACAGCAAAGAAAATATTGGATACTCTTACAAAATTATACGGGACAAGTCTTTACAAGACAAGATTTTTTTAAAAAGAAAACTTTACACTTTTCCAATTTATACGATCAACTCATCATTAATCTAAAAAATAATAACCAAACAGAAAGTCTAGTCTTCGGCAATGTTGTAACCTCTATATTAAATGAAGAAAGCAAACGAAAAAAAGAAGGTAGGTAAGCAAGTTCGCAGCAAGCAAAAGCATTATCGATGACTAGAAGGAGATCAACAGAACGTGGTCTTAGTGGAGGTCACAATCATAGTAGATAAAAATCAATAAGTAACAAGAATGCTAAATGCTACAATTACAGCAAAAAACGGTTGTCAAGAAAGAGTGTTAGAAAAATAAGCAAAGTAGAGACAATAAAGTTGAGTCGTCAAATGCTCATGATTATACGATAAGTACTTTTGATGATAGAAAAATTCTCTACTGCGAGACAGTAATTGTTACAGAAGACATGAAGCATTTGGCTGACATTTGGCTTATAGACTTAAAAGCAATATGGCACATGGCCTTTTGAAGAGAATGGTTTCATAAATGTGGACCTTTTTAAGAGAATATGTGTACATGGGTGACTTGGAAATCTTTGGTATTGTTGCTAGTAAAAGAAAAATGTTTGGTGGTACAGTTCGCATAATTAAGGAGATATGACATGTCAAAGGCATGAAAAAGAATTTATTGTCTTTAGGACGAATAGAGTGTCTTGGATACAAAGCTCATATGAAAAATGGGATCATGAAGATTGTTAAAGGCGCATTTGTATTGATGAAGGTGGAAAAGATCGGTGTTAGTTCTATTCATGCTTAAAGGCGAAACACTACAAGAAGCTGATGTGTCACGTCAAATGGAGAAGAATCGACAATAATGTGGCATCTCAAGCTTAGCCACATGTTGGAATAAGGTTTAAAGATTCTCTTTGAGCGAAAGTTGCTTCCGAGGCTTAAATAGGAAAACTCATCATTTTGTGACCATTGTGTTTCAAGTAGCATAGATTCAAGTTTAACAGATCTAGCGGCAGAAGTAGAAGCATTTTTAACTTGATTCATTCTGATATTTGGGAATTGCCAGATATATCCATGAGAGGTTAAAAGTACTTGGTAACTTTCATCGATGATTATTGCAAGAGATACTACGCATATCCTATCAAGAAAAAGTCATTCATGACAAAATAAATGGTCGAGAAATATAATTATAAGTGACAAAAATATTTTGTAACTAAAACACAGGTGTAAATTTTGGCAAACTATCAATGACACATAATATTAGTCTCTAAAGCTATTTTGATTTATTATAATTTTAAGATTTCATTTTTTAGTCGTAGATGAGTCATTATGGTGACAAAACTAAAAATAGTAACTAAAAGTTTTGTCTTGGACAACTTTGTATTTTTTATGACCAAGTAATTTATTTCCTAAGGCATTGACAAAAAAAAAAGTAGTTGAATGTTTTATTTTCACTAATTTTAACCAACATATTTTGTTATTACTATTTTATCTAGATAAAATTCTAACTCATGTGACTAGACTTTTACATATTGTTGCTTTTCAACAATTTAAAAAATGATCGGCAAGAATTGAACACAATTTCTAATGAGTAATGGTAGAACCACAAACACTTTAGAATTGATATATGTAACTTGATCACATCAATTTGCATATAAAGGGATTGACTAACTTTTCAAATAATTATCTCATCCACAATTCTTTGTTTAGACAAATTTGTCTAACTTGTCTGTCATCTATCATTATTTTGACAAATTGACCAATTACAAGCCTTTTAATTTTATTTTATTTAAAAATATTTAGCCATCTCAAAATTCGGGTAGCTTATAACTAATTTCCATTACTACTTTGTCATATATGCAGGCCACTCTTCTTTTTTTTTTAATTGTATGCGACATAGTAACTTTAGTTTATACATAATTACCTATAATAAAATGTAATTAAAAGGTTGGACAAAATTATCTTTTTAAGTATGTATAAACAATTAATTGGTCTCACCAAATAATAATAATAATAATAATAATAATAATAATAATAATAATAATAATCGGTATTCAATCAAAGTTAAGACAAAACAATTCCTAAATAGTTAATTTTCATAATTTCAGTTAATTTTTATGTATTAATCTAAACAAATGAGATTTTTTCTTTTTGATGTGTTATATTTTAAAACTCTGAATGCATTATTCTAACTTTATTTAAACAATTAATTTATTTAATTCTTATTCAATTTTAAATTTGATCGGTAGTAAAATTATTTTTATATTAAAAATTTTTATGTAATTAGTTTGTGTATAACATTTTCTCCTAGCTTAATCTCCTTAATATTAGCTCGAGTAAGCAGAGGTGCTGGTGAATATAACCTCAGTACCTCATACAGAATTTGGCTTACCTGCAACAGAAAACGGAATCATTTGGGAGGGGGAAAAAATAAAATAAAATTAGTTAAGGTTCTAAATTTCACTGGATTTCCCGTCTTTTGGTTTGGAAAATAAGCTATCACTACTTGTTAATTTTAAACTATGATTTTTTAAAATATTACATACATATATAGAAAATCCCTTCCCATTCCTTGTGTAAGAAGGGATTTGAACCCTCGACATTTTTGTACGTTTTATCATTTCCATTAACCAACCCCCAAGGCCATAACCTCTGCATAATCTAAGTACCTCGGATAGAACCCAATTTTCTTACCTGCACCATACAATGGAATTATTTCTTCAAACAAGGAAATTCTTTGTTCTTGGTGATTGATAACAAATTTATTAAGGATAATTAATTGTGAAAATCACAGAATATAATTCTGATGTTGTGGGACGATGACACAGTTCTGTTGGCACCTCCCAAGATTTTCCCTAATTTATGCGGCTTCCTCTATCTTTGATAGTAAAATATTGACAAACACCGGTCAGGTTAAGAAATTCAAGTGGTATCAATTTAAGGAGTAGTAGTTTTCAAGTGCGGATGTTTGGATATTCTGAATTCCAAATTTGATCAATGATTAGAATAAAAATAATTCTACCTCAGCCTAGAGTCCTAATGGTAGTTAAAATTTATATTTTGTAAATCCAGACTTTGACACCTGAAAATTAACAAGAAATTGAGTCTTCCCAAAATATTCGACAAATTAGAAAAGCTATAGATATTTAAGTAAGAGTAAGATTACTTACTACTTTCAACTGGTTCAGCTCTTCAAATTTTGGTTCTCTATTTTCAAGAACTTGACAAACCTCTTCCCTTGCTCGTTCTTGCCATTCAGGATGTATGCATAACAAAACCATTGTCCACACAAGCAATGATGCAGTAGTTTCCTTCCCAGCTAGATAGAACAGCTTGCACTCTTCAATCACCTCTTCAATACTCAATCCAGTTTCCTTCTCCTGAATCTCTTTGTGATTTGATTCCATCAAGATACCCAATAAGTCATCATTATTGCTGGCTTTTCCAACTTTCAGAGCTTCCTTTCGTTTGTTAACGATACCTTTTACCAGTTCTCCCATTTCACTGTGGTCGCTGTTCAATTTTCTGTTCAGTCTATTAGGCACAAACCTACCCATAAACCACTCTCATAATTAAGTGCAAGGCACGTGGAAATTATTTATACGCTAAAACATTTGACAACACTTTTCTACACTATAATGATAAGGATTCTTTTTTTAGAGGACCACTTCTAATCTTATGTAGTGCTATAAACAAATGCATGATATAAGATCTTTAAAAGATTAGCACAGCTCAGGTCACCAAGAGTATTACAGGGAATAATTGACGTTGATTAATAATTAAAATTACCTCCATCCTGGAATATAAGCAAACAATGAAGCTTGAATTACATGATTCATTTGTTCGCTTAGGACTTCAAATATTTTTCTTCCTTCTTCAAAGCTACTGCAGAATGCTGTTCGAGAAATCACATCCGCTGTCAAAGTTTGAATATGGTGCCACACATCTAACTCACAGGACTCATCCTTTGAAAACGACATCTCCCATTTCCTTAGCATGTCGTTACTGCTCTTTTGAATTGTAGGAAACATATTCTTTAAAAAAAAAAAAGAAGAAAAGAAATTGTCAAACATTGTCATTGGTCATGTAACAATATGAATATGCATATTGAAAATGGTGTGTGTTTGTGTGTGATTAAACGAAGTATAAAGGTGAAAACGAACCTTCAACTTATCATGATGGAAAGCTGGAGTGGCGATTTTTCTAACTTTAAACCACTGTTCACCATCATAGACTACCATCCTGGTGGCCAGAAACTTCACAAGTGGGCTTCTCACCTTTTTAAAGATATCAGGCTTCAAAAAGATTTCCCTTATCATCTTAGGGTCTGTGATGTTTATGTTTGGTCTTGGACCCATCCATATGTAAGAATTCTTACCTTTAATTTTTAATTATTGCAATAAGGTTAAATGATCCCCGGCTCATTTAGAATCTTACAATCCTTTGCAAGGTGAAAATATTATTATAATATTTGTGTTTGTTATATTCAATCAAAAGGGGCTATGATATTTTACAAGTAATAATAAAAATAGAAAAGAAATCTATTTTAAAATAGAATAAATTGTTTTTTCTTTATTATAATTATGGGAATCAAAATTAAAAGAATCTAAGAGACGCCAACGCAATGGGAGTGGTGAAATGTGACACCCACACGTCCAAAGTGTTGATCGATCTTGAGTCATAGTCCGGAAGATCGTTTGGAGACGGATCTACAACTCTCAATCGCTTCGCCTTCCGAATGAATTGTTATGTTGTATGAGATCGGTCCATAATTTCTCCCAACAAAACGAACCTTCAACTTATCATGATGGAAAGCTTATCCACCGTTAAAATCAAACTATGGATAGGGCTTCTCACAAAGATATATTAAACCTAACCTTGGTCTTGGAATAATAAGAATACCTGTAATTTTAGCAATAAGGTAGTTAGAATAGTAGTAGTAAATCGAATAATTATAATTATAATCTTAAAATCAAAATGGATAGTCACAAGTTATTAAACTAACCTTAATAATAATAGTAGTAGTAGTAGTAGTAGTAATTATAATTATAATAGCAATAATAACTAATATTAATAATAAAATTATTATTATTATTATTAGTAGTAGTAGTAGTAGTAGTATATTGCTAATCATTATAATTAATATTAGTAATAAAATTACTTTAATAATAATAATATAATGAAATTACTTTAATAATAATAATAATAGTAGTAGTAGTAGTAGTAATTATAATTATAATAGCAATAATATTATAATTATTTTCCATTATAACTAATATTAATAATAAAATTATTATTATTATTAGTAGTAGTAGTATTATATTGCTAATCATTATAATTAATATTAGTAATAAAATTACTTTAATAATAATAATATAATGAAAGATAAAAAGGGAATTTTAAGATTTAAGTGTGGGTAGTATAATCACTTTAGCGAATGAAAATCTTACTCCCACCTCCCCATAAAAATTGGAACTCTGATAATTATTCCTAATTTTAGGTAGAGTCTACCAATTTTATTCTCATTTCATCTCTTATTTAAGCAAGTAAACGCATCATTCATTCGCAATCCTTAGTCTTGATTCTCATTCTCAATAAGTAAATGCATCATTAGTCTCTACATATCCAACAAGTACAAAAAGTACACTAAAGTGCTCATTTTTTAAAATTCCATATCTTTAATTGAAGTCCAAAATGATAGACCCAAGGTTACAATATGTTGAACATCAGCAGCTCTCACAAACATTATTAAATAATGGATTTCATTGGGAAAAATGCTATCGGCAGAAAAAAAAAAATATGTTGATGTAAAAATAAAGAAATACTTATTTAATTAAAAAATAAACTTGTAATGTGGCATTACTACTTACTAATAATGAAATAAGTTAAAATTTAGTTATGTTGATATCATATTATACTTCATTCATAATAATACAAAATAAAAAACAATAAATAAGCAAATAAAGCTTCCTAAATAGTTAATTTTTATGTATTAATCTTAACAAATGAGTTTTTTTCTTTTCGATGTATTATATTTTAAAACTCTGAACGTATTATTTTAACTTTATTTAAATAATTTATTTATTTAAATCTTATATTTTATATTATAATTTTTTATTTAATTAGTTTATGGATTTGACAGAATTATAAATTTTTAATCTATAAACTAATTTGTAAAATAGTGGATTGGATCAAATCCACATTCGATCTGCAGGCACATGGATTAAACTTAAATTGAATTTCATCAATTTATGGATTTGATTAGATTGACAATTAAAAATCTGTAAAATTATTAATCGAATATAAATTAATGCCCAATTTATAAAATTCAATCCGCAAACACCCAAGAAAAAGCTTGAAAAATAAAAGTGTTATAGACGCTTCAAAACCATTGATCTGTCATATTTATTTCTCTTTTCCTCGGCATGAACTTGGTCCAGATTGGACCGTTAGGATTTCATGTAGGTCTAATGTATAGACGCCAAGATTTGGGCCCTATTTTTCACCTACTCTAGATTGGACTAGACTTGAGCTTGCAAAATAAAATGCTTGACTCACATTTTAAAAATAATTTTTATTTTTTAAAATTAATTTTTTTTTTAAACACGAAAAGTTTATTTGTTTTTATTTTTTTGCTTTCACCACAGGAGGCCTAATCAACTTTGTATACTAATTAGAAAAAAAAAATGTATCTCCAAATTTATTTGAAAGAAGAGTACTGAGAAAATTTAAAACGGTAAATATTGAATCTACAACTACAATACCATAATAATCACGTCAAAATAATAAAGTTCTTGCCCTACATATATTATATGGCTTGAATTCTGAAAACTTGCGATAGTAATACATACTAAATTTTGTGTAAAATGATATTAGCACCATGCTGTGGATATACAGTTACCCCACGAGCAGGAGCATGCATATAAGTTGGTGAAAGCTGAAAAGTGAACTTCTGCAAAATCATTGCTAAAGCTAATTTTGATTCCAACAGAGCAAAGTTTTGTCCAATGCAGATTCGAGGACCCCAACCAAATGAGAAGAATGAAATTTGATTCTTCGATGCCTTTGAGACTCCTTCTGAAAACCTATCTGGATTGAACTTTTTTGCATCATCGCCCCAGTATTCATGATCATGATGAACAAGCATTATTGGCATTGAAAGTAAAACTCCAGGTGGTATAACATTTTCTCCTAGCTTAATCTCCTTAACATTACCTCGAGTAAGCAGAGGTACTGGTGAATATAACCTCAGTACCTCGTACAGAATTTGGCTTACCTGCAACAGAAAACGGAATCATTTGGGAGGGCAAAAAAAAAAAAAAAAAAAGCCAAGGTTCTAAATTTCACTGGATTTCTGCTCTTTTGGTTTGCAAAATAAGCTATCACTACTTGTTAATTTTAAATCATGATTTTTTAAAATATTATATACATATATAACAAATCCCTTCCTATTCCTGTATAAGAACGGTTTTGAACCCCGGACATTGGTTTTATCATTTCCAATAACCAACCCCATGGCCATAACCACTGCATAATCTAAGTACCTTGTATCGAACTCAATTCGCTTACCTGTAGCATAGGCTGGAATTATTTCTTCAAACATGGAAATTAATTGTCCTCGGTGACTGATAACAAATTTATTAAGGTTAATTAATTTTGAAAATCACAGAACATAATTCCGATGTTGTGGTACGATGTCACAGTACTGTTGGCACCTCTCAAGATTTCCCCAATTTATGTGGCTTCCTCTATCTTTGATAGTAAAATATTGACAAACACGGGTCAGATTAAGAAATTCAAGTGGTATCAATTTAAGGAGAAGTAGTTTTCAAGTGCAGATGTTTGGATATTCCAAATTCCAAATTTGATCGATGATTAGAATAAAAATAATTCTACACCAGCCTAGAGTCCTAATCGCTGTTCAAATTTATATTTTGTAATCCAGACTTTGACACCTGAAAATTAACAAGAAATTGAGTCTTCCCAAAATTTTCAACAAATTAGAAAAGCTATAGATATTTAAGTAATAGTAAGATTACTTACAACTTTCAACTGGTTCAGCTCTTCAAATTTTGGTTCTCTATTTCCAAAAACTTGACAAACCTCCTCCCTTGCTCGTTCTTGCCATTCAGGATGTATGCATAACAAAACCATTGTCCACACAAGCAATGATGCAGTAGTTTCCTGCCCAGCTAGATAGAACAGCTTGCACTCTTCAATCACCTCTTCAATACTCATTCCAGTTTCCTTCTCCTGAATCTCTTTGTGATTTGATTCCATCAAGATACCCAATAAGTCATCATTATTGCTGGCTTTTCCAACTTTCAGAGCTTCCACTCTTTTATTAATGATACCCTTCACCAGTTCTCCCATTTCATTGTGATTGCTTTTCAATTTTCTATTCAGTCTATTAGGAACAAACCTACCAATAAACAATTCTCATAATTAAGTGCGAGGCATGCGGAAATTATTTATACGCTAAAACATTTGACAACACTTTTCTACGTTATAATAATAAGGATTCTTTATTTAGAAGACCACTTCTAATGTTATGTAGTTTTATAAATCCACACCTGATATAATATCTTTAAAAAATTAGCACAGCTCAGTTCACCAACAGTACTACGAGGAATAATTTAAGTTGATTAATAATTAAAATTACCTCCATCCTGGAATATAATCAAAAAATGAAGCTTGAATCAAAAGATTAATTTGTTCCCCTATCACTTCAAACATTTTTCTTCCATCTTCAAAGCTACTGCCAAATGCTGTTCGAGAAATCACATCCGCTGTCAAAGTTTGAATATGAGGCCACACATCTAACTCACAGGACTCATCCTTTGAAACCGAAATCTCCCATTTCCTTAGCATGTCATTACAGCTCTTATGAATTGTAGGTAACATATTCTTATGAAAAAAAAATGGAAGAAACTGTCAAACATTGTTATAGGTCAGGTAACAATATGAACAGGCATATTGAAAATGGTGTGTGTTTGTGTGTGATTAAACGAAGTATAAAGGTGAAAACGAACCTTCAACTTATCATGATGGAAAGCTGGAGTGGCGATTTTTCTAACTTTAAACCACTGTTCACCTTCATAGTCTACCATCCCAGCGACCAGCAACTTCACAAGTGGGCTTCTCAGCTTTTTAAAGATATCATGCTTCAAAAAGATTTCCCTTATCATCTTAGGGTCTGTGATGTTTATGTTTGGTCTTGGACCCATCCATATGAAAGAATTCTTACCTGTAATTTTAGCAATAAGGGTTCTGGATTAGAATCTTACAATCCTTTGCAATAATATTATGGTGGGTTTACTAATCACTAATCGGAATAGGCTGAAATCGGAATGAAGAATGGAAATCAGAATAAATTATTTACTTTAATAATGGAAATCAGAATTAAAATGAATTGTTATCATTAATGTGTTTACTTTATCTTAAAATCAAAATGGATAGTTACAAGTTATTAAACTGACCTTAATAATAATAATAATAGTAGTAGTAGTAGTAATAGTGGTGGTGGTGGTAGTAGTAATTATAATTATAATAGCAATAATATTATAATTATTATCCATTATAATTAATATTAATAATAAAAATATTTATTATTATTATTATATTAATATTGTTATATTGTTAATCATTATAATTAATATTAGTAATAAAATTACTATAATAATAATAATATAATGAAAGATAAAAAGGGAATTTTAAGACTTAAGTAAGGGTAGTATGGTCACTTTAGGAAATAAATATCTCATTCTCACCTCCCGCATAAAAATTAAAACTCTAATAATTATTCCCAATTTTAAGTAGAGTCCACCACTTTTATTCTCATTTGATCTCTTATTTAAGTAAGTAAACGCATCATTCATTCACAATCCTTAATTTCGATTTTCATTCTTAATAAGCAAACACATCATTAGTCTCTATATACCCAACAAGAAGTACAAAAAGTACACTAAAGTGCTCATTTTTTAAAATTCCATATCTTTAATTGAAGTCCAAAATGATAGACCCAAGGTTACAATATGTTGAACATCAGTAGCTCTCACAAACATTATTAAAAGGAAAATTATCATTCGTATACCTTATAGATGTCCTGTTATCAAAAATATTACAATACTTTGAGGGTATATCAATCGTCCACCCTAAATTGACAAAAGCTATCTGCCGACCACCAAACCGTTAGTTGTCGTTTGAAAGTTAACTGAATTATAGTGAATTAACGATTTTACCCTTGAAAATTATCACTTGTATACCTTTAAATTCTTTTATTATCACTTATATACCCTTAAATTATCACTTTATCATATGAAAAGACCAAATTACCCTTTTGGCGTTATCCTATTTAAACAGCAAGTAACGGTTTTGTGGATGGCAGATACATTTTATCAACTTAGGATGGACGATTGATACACCCTCAAAATGTTGTAGTATGTTTGATAACAAAGTATCTATAGGGCATACGAATGATAATTTCCTTTATTAAAAAATGGATTTCATTAGGAAAAATGCTACCGGCAGAAAAAAAAATATATTGATGTAAAAATGAAAGAAGTTTGATTCTCGTTTTCATTCTCAATAAGGAAATGCACTATTAGTCTCCATATATCCAACAAGAAGTATAAAAAGTACACTAAAATACGCATTTTCGAATATTCTATATCTTTAATTGAAGTCCAAAATGATAGACCCAAGGATACAATATGTTGAACATCAGCAGCTCTCACAAACATCATGAAAAAATGGATTTCACTGGGAAAAATACCACCGACAGAAAAAAATATTGATGTAAAAATGAGAGAAGTTTGAAATGGCTCAAAACCCACTGTTTTAGGACAAATTATTCGTTTAGTTTTATGGGCGTTTTTGGTTTTTAATATTCTTAGAAAAAAAACGCAAAATTTATTTTATTTTATGGCATCTTCATCTTGTTATAATTAAAAAAAAAAAAAAAGGACCCTCTAGTTTTTTCAATTTTTTGTTCTTAAGTACGCATTACCATTCTTCCGAGATGAATATTTTTATAACGAGTTAAAAGACACGTAATGCGAAGAAAATGATTTTTAAAAACAGGTGAACACCATATTTTATTTATTTATTTATTTTTAAAAATAGAAGTGCGTTGAAACTTAATTCAATTTTTTTAGCCCTTTCTCAAATTCAAATTAAAGGAGAGAAAAAAAATGCTACAGATCCGATCCACCAGGCGGCGTCAACGCCTTGTTAGGCAAGTAATATCTTGAAACTTTGCGGTCAAAACTCATCCACAAGCAGAGTCAAAGAGAACAAAAAAACTAAACAATGGGACAGCCTTCTCGTATTTTATTATTTTTCGCGGCTGCCTCGCATAAGCACAGACGTCATTCACGGGTCTGCGTCTGCGTCAGCGTATCAGTATCGTTTTCTTATTTTGTCTTATTTTTTTAACATATTTAAATTTATTAATTTTTTTTAATTAAAATTCTACATTCACCTAGATTAATGCTGTTTAAACACAAGTCTCAAATTTTATTGTCATCAGTATGGATGGAGAGACAGAAAAATATATTTATTCTAACTATAAATTAAAAAAATAGTAATAATAATCAAAGAAGAGAAGGAGGAGTCCTAATATTCATTATTAATATACATTAATTCTCATGGTTGGTATAAATAATTCTCGGTCAACTAAGGCCAATAATTATAATATTTAAAATATATATATATCACAAAATGAAAAAAAATTAAAGATATATTGATTATTAAAAACAGAAAGTCGCAACTTATATTCACTTTAAATAGATCCTACATCACACAGTATTTATGTAAATAGATATAAGTTACTTAGTATTTGTCTTAAAAAAAATTCTATATCAATCCGCTTTTGATATATAGTTTTTTTTAAAAATAATTACTTTGTCGTAATTATAAAGGACAAAAGAAATCTTCAGAAACAGACACTTGGTTGAAAGTTTCCAAAAACCATTCCCTTTTTTCTCTTTTTGGTCAGGAGAAGGGCACACTGGTCCCTTCTCCCTTGTGGAAGAATGGCACATTGGTCCCTACCATTCTTCATTTTTTAATCACTCTTACTTTCATCACATAACTATGATTTTAATGTTTGAAATTTTATTGTTGAAGAGTAACATGACTTTTAACATAAAAAAAAATCATATTATACCGATAGAGTGAGATTAAGATAACAACTGTGAAACGGTAAAAAAAGCTTTTTTTTTTTTATTACGATTTTAACATTAAGGGTGTAATAAAGAAATTAAAAAATCAAATACCAAAGTGATCAAAATACGAAATATTAAGAACTTGTGTGCCATTCTCCTTTTCCCTTTAAAATTAGAAAAAACTTGAATCGTATTTAATTTTATTGATATATAAGCAAAATAAAATTATTACCAAGTAAAGTTGAGTGAGATAAATTAGTAGGAAGGGTTACCAAAATGGGTGATGATATGATGGTGGAAAGGCAGAATTCGCCGGGCGATATCGTCGGAGAGGCTGATGGGTCTGCTTTTAGCTTCTTTTGTGATCTGGGAAAGCTCTTTCATGTCTCCATGAAATACTTTGTAGGAGTTTCCGGAGAATCCTTGCTCTCTGAGGGACTTTTCTAGCTTCTTTGGCTTTAGCCATACCCAATTCAGAAGCATCCACCAGGCACATGCTACGGCTAGAATAGCTGTAGAGAAAGCAATGGAGAAAGTCACAGCCCAAAGTGTAGCCTCCATTTTCACTGAATAGAACATGAGAGGAAACAGATTAACAGAGAGAGGGAGAGAGAGATTGTGCTTAACTACTATATCTGGACTCCTGATGAAGCCTCTAGGAAGGCGACCTATTATATTCCCCATTTAAAATACGGTTGGTAAAGTGCGGTTGGTGAAATGCGGGCTTAGATCGGTTATTTTTAAGCCCAAACCTAAATCTATATTACTGAAAATAAATTTAAACCTCACCGGTCATGGGCAGGGCCTAAGCTTTCATTATTTTTTTCTAAATAAATTAAAAGAATGGAATAAGGGCGTATGCATTAGGCAAAAAATTAATCAATGGATTCAAGTGGTTGGTGATGGTTTGCTGCTGGTTTGGGTCAACGGGTTCAAGTTGGATTTTTTTAATTTGATATTAATTTTTTTTATTTATTCTTTGTAAAGCCCGGGCCAAAGCCCAGCCTTTTTCCACATGCCCTTACCTAGGCTCATTGGCAGCGGGCTTCAAAATTTGCAGCCCATGTTTATGGTTTTGTGATGAGGGCTAGGCCTGAAATCTGGAGGCCTGGGCTGGGCCAAATCAGACTTGGACCAGTTCGGGTTTTTTTGTCCACCATTTTTTAAAATATCAGGATATCCAATTCTGTCGTGTTTGTGGGTCCTCATTGTATTTCTTGCGTAGAAATGATTTATTAGATTACATATAGATAAAAAAAAAAGTGATAATTTTATTTTTGTGTTATCATAAATATTTAACAAATAAATCTGTTGTCTTCAATACAACTCACCAAATTTATTACTGTTTGTGGACACATCAAATTTATTAAAATGTTAGGTTCTATTAATTGAGCGCAACACTTTAAAATATCAGCTCCAATTAGGACGATCATTTCATGATCTTTATTTTTTTTAGAGTAAATTTTATTAAAGGGTGATCAATAAATTAAAAAAATAAAAATAATTAAATTCTTATCATACACTAGTATTAAAAGACAAATCAGATCAAGAAAAAATCATAATTCATACAAGTGTTTCTCTTTCAAAAGACGTGCTTCTTGACGAATATCAAATTATGGATTGTTATTAGTTACTTCTAAGGCTTTTAAAGTAGGAGTTGCAGCAGAACGTTTTTTAACTTCTAAGGCTTTTAACCATAGCCAATTCAGTAGCATCCAGACACTAGCTGTAATTACAGTAGATAAAGCAAAGGAGAAAATCACGGACCAATCAGTAATCTCCATTTTCTGTTTTGTTACAAAGTAAAGATTGTCGAGTGTTAGTTTTTGTTTGTTTGAGAGACAAGAAAGTGAAAGAGTTTTGAGTGAAAATTTTGATAGCAATTCATATCTGAATGTAATGTTCATTTTTACTCTAGAGTGTATGCAAATCAAGTTAGGACCAAATTGCGGCTGAATACATAGTTATAAGTGGAAAAAGAGAACGAGAATGGGATGGAGCCAGCTAAAACCAAGAGTGTTGTACAATTAATGCCAAAGCCATTTTGGCTTCCGGCAAATCAAAGTTTTGTCCAAAGTATGTTCTTGTAAGAATAGAATTGGACTCTTAGTTGCTTTTAGAACTCCTTAGAAAACCTCTCTGGTTTGAAAAGTTTGAAATTTTAAACTCCTAAGAAAAACCTTTGGTTTTGAACTTTATATCTTGGTTTGAACTTTTAAACTCCTGAGAAAATCCTCTGGTTTGAACTTTACATCTTCACCCCAAAGTTGAGGATCATGGTGAATAAGTATCATTGGAGCAGACTCCTTGAGTGCAAGATCTCACAAGTCTCACCGAGCACAAGATCTCACTTATCTTTGTGAGATTTACATTAATTAACACCAAAAGTTGCACTTATGGCGTGATGTTAATTTTCCAAGCTTCATTTCTTTGGTGATGATTTAAAGAAGCGAATCTCCCGTTACATATAACCTAATAGATGCAGTGATAGGAATACAAACTCTTGCACAATCTTAATTGAGTTAAAAAATATAAAAGTCAAAAACATTAATGAATCGTCCCATATGGAAACCATCTAAACAATTACATTGTGGGATGTGATAATTATGGATTCAACTCACATATTGTCAATACAAAATCTAATTTTTGGGGGTGTGTATACGCACACACACACACCCACACCCACACCCAAACCTATATCTATGGAAACCATCTAAACAATGACAATGTGGGATGTGATAATTATGATTCCATAAAATGGATTCAACTCACATACTGTCAACACAAAATCTAATTTGTGGGTGTGTCTATATATATATAATACACACCCAAACAGCTGCTGCCCAAGCTCTGAACTTCATTACAACGGCAAGGAAATTTAGCATCATGCTAATCTTATTTACGATATACGATTACTTGTATTATTCTCACACTACAGTTTTCGTAGAATCAAGCGGGTACCGAATTCTGGATGAAGAGTTAGAACTGCGATAGGAGCATGAACATAGGATGGAGACAACTCGAATGAGAAATTTTGCAGAATCATTGCCAAAGCAATTTTCGCCTCAACCAGGGCGAAATTTAGCCCAATGCACATCCTAGGACCCCATGCAAATGGGAAATAAGAAACTTGATTCCTGGTCACCTTTGAAATTCCTTCAGAGAACCTCTCAGGTTTAAACTCAATCGCATCATCACCCCAAAGTTCAGGATCATGGTGAACCATGATCACTGGCAAACTGATTTGAACCCCAGCGGGTAATATCAAGTTTCCAAGTTTCGTTTCTTTATTAACAGCTCGAAGAAGCATAGCTGCTGGAGGATAAAGCCTGAGTACCTCGTTGAATATCATTTGAACCTGTAAGATATGCACCCAAAACGCAAATTAATAAGACCAAAATTTATCAGTATAGCATATTCCACTCAACTGCCTTTGTACTTACAATTTTGAGGTGATTCAATCCATCATAACCTGGCTGATTATTGCCAAAAACTTGCAAAACCTCTTGTCTTGCACGTTCTTGCCAATCTTGATGCTTGCTCAATAGCACCATTGTCCAATTAAGCAAAACAGAGGTAGTCTCTTGGCCGGCAAAGTAAAATATCTTACACTCTTCCATCACATCCTTGAAGCTCATTCCAACATTTTTGTTGTTTCCATGTCCTTCAATTTCTCTAAAATTGGTGTCCATCAGTATGCCTAACAAGTCATCATTTGCAGCTTCCCCTGCTTTCATTGCCTCCTCTCTGTTTTTTATGATTCTCATGAGTGCAGTACATATTTCCTTGTCAAGTTCTTTCATTCTCTTATTTCTCTTAGTAGGCAAAAACCTGCAAATAAGCATAGAAAGAGTTGTGAGAGAGATAATAACTAAATGACTTAATCAACCACTACACTTTGTGTCTTTTTTTTTTTTTTTGAATTATAATCTACTAACATTTAACTCAGAAATTCACCGAACCATTTTAGATTAACACTATAATGGCACAATCTGAATATCTAAATCAAAATGAGTTGCGTGGATCTTATTCTCAGTAATTGGCCCCAAAAAAAAAAAAAAAAAAAAAAATTCAACTACCACCATGTTAATCAAAGCCGAAATATAACTAAGCATTTATGATCTAACAAGGAAAATGTACATGTACCTCCATCCTGGAATATAGACTGAACGAATAACTTGCAGTGTGAGTTCAGCTAGCTCTGATTGGAGCTGGAAAATCCGTCTTCCTTCTTCATAATTACTCCCAAAAGCAGTTCGAGAAATCACATCCCCTGTCAAATTTTCAATATAAGGCCATACATCCAACTCACATGATCCTTCAGTAGACATTAGCTTCTCCCACTCTGTAATTATGTCACTACTACTTCGGCAGAATGCTGGCAACATAAGCTGTAATGAAAGCAAGAAATCAAAATAAAAAATGAAGGGAATATGGAATTTTCCAATGATATTTATGTAAACAGATAAAGAAATTAATAACCTTGAGCTTCTCTTGGTGGAATGCTGGGTTGATGATTTTTCTGTGTCTAGCCCACTTCTCACCGTCATAATTAACCAATCCAACTGCCAGAAACCTGGCAAGTGGGTTTGAATTGATTTTTGAAAAATCATTGATCTTCGTAAATATCTCTTTTATTTGATCAGGATTCGCTATAATCACCCTTGGTGTCGGACCAAACCACATGAAAGAATTCTTACCTGCATTAGTTTTTAACATTATATATGCAAAAGTTAGAAGGCAGATGCTCCATTGCGCATGGCCACAGTTTAAGCAGTAAAAGTTCAGTGATTTTATTCAAAACTTAGTCAAGAATAAATGCCAATTGATTTTAAATCAATCATTAAACTTCTATTCCAAATAACTGGGCCTACTACAAGGTAAGAAATTACATACATGGTGTGATTTCACAAGATTTTGCAAATGATGTTGAAACTACATGACGCTATCGTGCACTGCACGGCGAGTAACACCACCCACAGACCAATTTTCCCTCTGGGCATTTTACACGTGGCATAGCTCATCAACAGGTTGAGTTGGAGCAACTATCCCATCTTATCAAGAAAATTATTGGTCTCTCGTAGGGGTAGACATTCGGTTGGGGTAGTAAAAAATCAAATGATTCATAAATCTCCAAACCAATTGGTTTTTGTTTAATTCAAACTAAACTGAAAACCCAAATGATTCGGAGGGAAAAATTAAAACTGACGATGGAAATTTGAAATTTCTTCTATATGTGATTTTGTATTGTTACTTTCTTGTTTTATTTATTGTTGTGAATTTTTAATTTGTAGTGAATTTGTAAACTATGTATGCTTTGTGTTGTGACTTTATTATGTTGATTTATTTGCGTTGGATTTTATTATGTAGTGTACTATTTATGGATTTATGGTCTTAAAATAGTTGTTATAATAATATTATATTATTATGTTGTTTTTTATTGAATAAATATACGAGTAAAGTTTGTATTAAAATATATATATATATAAGTAAAATTGCTTGGACTAAATAAAATCAAAACTAAACCCAATCATAAAATCGAACCGACCTAAATGAATTCGGACCAATTCAATTCTAGTATTTAATTCGTGTTCAACCCACGAAATGATAAATCAATTGATTTTAGTTTAGTTCGGTTTTCAACCAGAGCCGGGCTAAACTAGATGGTTCCCAATCTCTACATACATGTAGCTTTAGAGACAGAGACAAAATTCCAAGGGGTGGCCTACCACCTCAAGTGCTACCCATGTTCTGTGATTTGGCAGAGGAGTGGGTACCTAATCCGGATCCACTTGTAGTCCCACAAGGAAATGGCTGGGGCATCAGCAGTCAATCCCACCGAAGTTTCTCTCATGGCATTAATGTTTAAAAACGTTTATCAAGATATATAACGTTTATCACGATATATAAAGTTTCTTCATAATAAACAAAGAATAATGGATAAAGCACGAGGAAAGCTGCAACATCGATATCCCAGACCTATAATCAGTTTTTTCTTTGTTCGAAGAGTTTAAAATTATGTTTTAACCCATAAAAATTTCAAAAACCAACTTTTTATGTCATACTTTAACTGGTATTTTTAATCAAAACCCAATTTTTAGTTTATAATTATAATTATAACTCTAACGAACCTTCTAAATTAACTTTGTAAATAATGACACGGTTCAAATATTGGAATTCAGGAGGAAGCTACTTTAAGTATTTGAAAGGGGTCAAACAGCCAACCAATGAGTGGATTGGCTGCTACCTACTGACATTGGAAACAAGTAAAAGAGAATATGAGGCCGCTGACATACATACCATAATCCTTCAACAGTTTTTGAACGAATGGATTAACACGAACTGCAGGGTCATCATCCAAACTGAGAGGTCTGGCTTTCGCTTTCTTCAACATGATGGAACTTTCTTTCAAGTCACCAAACAGAAGCCTGTAAGAATTGCCTTTTAAACCTTGCTGTCTCAGGAATTTCTCCAGCTTCTTGGGCCTCAGCCACAACCAGTTCAGCACCATCCATGCCCATGTTACCAATGTTACAATAACAATGGTGAACGCTATGGATTTCAGAGTCAATTCCATTTCACGCTCAGAAATTTTTGAAGTGTTGTGAGAAATGGGAGGGTATATATCTTTGAGGTTGGAAGATTGGTTTAAAGTCACGGACAAAATCATTTTTGTCAACAAATAGTGTTAAAAGAGAATAGGGGTCTATTATTTTATTCAACTCAAGATTTTGTTCTAGAACCATAGAGTGTATGGTTCGGTTAATTATATTTTCTAAAAATAAACTAAAATTTCATCAAAAATAAAATTATGCGTGTGGATATGTGAATAAGAATTTCTAGTGATGACATACGTACTCTTAAAATTTACGAATTTAATATTAAACTGTGTGTTGGTTAACCATCGTTCAATTATAGGAAGATAAAAAAGTTTAATAGGGACGTAGCCAGGATCGAAACCGAGTTGGGGCACATTTAAAATCGAACATGATCAGAGATACAACTGTTCGTGTGACATGTTCTCATTTGACAAGTAGTGTTGTGGGTCCTATAACTCTCAAATGGGTGACTGTCATGTATGCAATTGTACTCTATAAGGTGTGCGACTACATGCACTTGATTAGTACTTCATTTAAAATATAATACAATTTAAAAATTTTATATAAAAATATATAACATGCCAATTATAATATTCATTGATAGTAAATTTACTCATTACAATTGTCCTTGTTGAAGGCTACTCGATGGGATTTAATGTGTTGAAAATAACATGAAACAACTTCATTATTAATATAATCAAAAGCAAATTTTTCAATGCATAAAATTAAGTTATCACTTAATTTGTTCTTTAAATTAATTTATTCTCTAAAGTCTTTTTATGATAGCAAATATGTTCATATAATGTGACACAAAGAGTTAACATGAATACATGATAAAACTAGGGATTTTCTAGATAAAAGGTCAATTGGAATAATTGAAAATTAGAATTAACTAGAGTTAGAATTTAGGGATCAATATTGAAAAACTAAATAATTGTAGAAAAGCGCCTTTGATTTATGAGAACTAGATTGAAATCCACATACGGACGCGTATGCGCTGCTCTGATCGACTATTCTACTACTACTGTAACAAATAAATAAATAAATAAAGTACCCTTCATTCAAAGCACTAAAAAAAGACGAGAAACGTAAAAAGAGTGAAATGAATCTCTTTTGTTTATTTAGTTTTTTATTTTATTTTAATATCTACAGTCTTTTGTCTTGATTTAACTTTCATAATATTTAAATAGTTAATTAAATTATTTAGAATTAGAAATTTAAACTACGAGTAACATGAAATCTTTTAAAATTGTTTGGGACACTTTCATAATTTTTTTATTTTAGCTAGAGCACTTAAATAATAAATAAAATACATTTTTTAAATAATTATAAAAAAAATTCAAAAGCTAGCTGGGGCATGGGCCCAAATTGGTCCCATGTTCAATTTGTCCATAGTTTAATTTGAAATTTTTAGTCAAATGGTGAATTTTTATACTCTCACTTTGGTAAGGCATAGGTTTAAGTTCTCACGTTAAGGACTCGATTATTCCTCTTTCAATTAAAAATGAGTAAAATAGAAGACCCACGTGCGCGAACCAAGCCCAAGAGAAGAGCTAGTTCCCAACAACCAATAACTAATATGCGACGCCCACCTCCCTCATGTAGCTCAACAACCAATAACTACTACGCAAGAGGGCCCATCTCCCCCATTGAGCCATGATGCACAGCCCAAGAGAGGAGCCAGTTCCCAACAACCAATAACTAATATGCGGGAGCCCACCTCCCCATGGAGCTCAACAACCAATAACTACTACGCAGGAGAGCCCAACTCCCTCATGGAGCCATCGTGCATGCGTGCGGTATCAACCATCTTTTAGTTTTTGTTCTTTTTATTTTATTTATTTTAATTCGAATTAGATTAAGAATTTGATTCCTAGTCAAATTATGATTCAATCAATTTGATTCCCAACAACCAATAACTAATATGCAGGGGCGCCTACCTCCCACGTGGAGCTCAACAACCAATAACTACTACGCAGGGGGGCCTACCTCCCCTACGGAGCCATCTTGCATATGTGCGGGCTTAGCCATCTTTTAGTTTTTGTCTTTTTTATTTTATTTATTTTAATTCGAATTAGATTGAGAATTTGATTCCTAATCAAATTATGATTCAATCAAATCCTTTTATATGCAAAATTAATATTTAGAGCGGAAGAATGGGCTAGGGCTTGCATTTATTCAAAGAGCTGAATATATCACACTATGGTCATCCAAAAATTTGTTCTCTTGTCCTCTGTTTTCCTTTCCTTCGTTGTTGTATGTTTTGCTGTTCTAGACTATCATGTTAAAGTGCAACATCGAGATTAAATTTCTTTTAACAATCCCTCTTGCACTGAGATATTGCATCTTGAGGTGCACAATTCGATCTTAAGGACAATGCTATCGCACGCCTTTACTATTTGCTATTTTTTGTTCAAATTTCAATGTTTTTGGTCCTAAAATTCCAACAATCTTAAGATCAAATATGAGTGATATGCAACCACAAAATCTGTCTTCATTAGTTGTTGGACATGATGCCCTTGCAGCCTCTAGACTTATTGTTCCCACTGCCGATCTTCTTGCAGTTGCTTCCACTATAATCACTAGGAAAAAAAAACTTGCCAAAAACCTCCAAGATTGAATTGTTCAATGGCGAAAATTTCAAGCACTGGCAAGAAAAGGTCTTTGATGTACTAGATGTTCATGACCTTGCCAACTATCTACAGTCATCACCACTAAAAGAGGGCACTGAAGATAATGACATGAAACTCTAGAATTAGAAAACTGGTAACAAGGTCTACAAGTACACAATATTGAATACTCTTGCTAGTTCTCTCTTTGATGTTTACTATTCATATAATAATGCGTCTGAGATATGGGCACTACTTAAGAAAAAATATATGGTTTAAAGTGTTAGAACTCAACAATATTAAAACCTCAAAGCATAAGAAGAAGCAAGTGAGTCTTGAAAATAATATTATATATATATTAAGATTGAAGAGAAGAACATAATTAGAGATGCATTTGATAAAGTAAAGGAATTTCATTCCAATGCAAATCTAATAGAGGACACTCAACCTAAAAAACATAACAATCTTAATAATAAACACCTTAATAATTCCAAAAGGCCCATTGCTAAGAAGAAAGGTCATTTTTTTTTGTGGAAAAAATAGGTATTATGCTAATCAATGCAAGCATAAAGCTATGAGAAAGGAACACAACAAAAATCCTCTTAAAGCCAATATGGTTGAAGGAGAAGAACATGACATCATTGCTGCAGTAATTGTCTTTGAGGTGAACATGGTGGATGGAAGAAAAGATTGGGTGATTGATTCTGGGGCTACTAGACATATATATAACAATAAAAACTCTTTCTTTAACTAAATCCAGTGCAGGAAAGAGAGCAAGTTATTTACGTTTGTGATTCTCGATCTACTTCAGTCCTAAGCAAAGGTAGAATTCTTTTCAAGCTTACATCTAGGAAAATCCTCCCATTGAGTAATGTACTCTATGTTCTTGAGATCAGATATAATCTATTTTTTTTTTATGCCGGCAAAACTAGATTCAAACTGTTCTTTGAGGGTGATAAAATTATAATGACAAAAATATGATATTTGTTAAGAAAGGGTATTGTTCTAGAGAACTCTTGAAACTTAATGTATCAAATGTCATAATAAACGAAAAGGCTTCTTCTTCTGCTTGTGTAGTTGACTCTATTGATTTTGGCATAGGAGACTTAGTCATATGAATTTTTCTGATATTAATAAAATGAGAGAACTTGGTTTACAATCTAATTTGAGCTTATCTAATGACAAATGCAAGGTGTGTGTTGAAACCAAATCCACTAAGAAGACATGTAAATGAGTTCAATATAGGGAAATTGAACTTCTCAATTTAATTCACAATGACCTTGGTGATTTGAAACAAACCATGATCAGAGGAGACAAAAAGGTATTATATTACTTTTATTGATGATTTTTTAGATATACAAAATTATATCTATTAAGAAATAAAAATAAAGCAGGTGAAAAGTTCTTAGTCTATAAAAGTGAAGTTGAAGATCAATTTAATAAGAAAATTAAAAGATCAAGAACTAATAGAGGAGGTAAATATAACTCAAGCATGTTAAATGCTTAGTGTGAGAATAATTGTATTATCCATGAAGTGATACCTCTTTATTCACCCGAATCTAATGGTATAGCTAAAAGGAAAAACAAAACTTTGAAGAACACGGTAATGCCATGGTAATAAGTTATGGGGCACTGCTAAAATTGTATGAGGAAGCTATGTTATTTGCTTGTCATATTCAAAACAAAATACCTTATAAGGAAATAGGTAAGACACCGTATGAATTATGGAGAGGTTATAAGCATAACTTATCACACCTCAAAGTATAGGGGTGTCTAGCCAAAGTTCTTAAAATGGATCCCAAAAGAATAAGGTTAGGACAAAAAACTATCAACTGTATGTTTATAGAGTATGCCCACAAGAGTGTTGCCCGTAGGTTCTTGTGTTAGCCTAAAGGGTTACACATAATATAATTTTGATGATAACAAACATGTGTCTTAAGTGTTTTAATAAATATTGTATTTCACATTTTCACTAGTTTTTAAAGGATAATATTTATGCAAGTGAATCAAGTGAAATCAAGCTCAAGACACTCATCGGATCACGGCAAAATCAAAGAATAATGTTTAGAGCTCAACAGATAAATTATTGCGACAAATTCTTGTAAAACCGGTATGATTTAATTTATGCATGATTTAGCATTTGAGAAGACCAAGAGATTAATTCAATAATTACTTTTCATAAACTAAAAGGTTTTATATTTATAAGATAGAGTATTTTGTGGATTTGAGTAATTTGGACTTAAATGAAAAGTTTTGCAATCTTTGAGTTTGATAAATATTATTTTGAATTTCGGATTTGAACTTATTTGTAAAGTTTTGAAATGTTTTAGGTCATACTATAATTTATGAAATTTTGAGAACCCGAATGTAATCTAAACACTTGAAATCTAAAATTGGACAGAGAGGAAGCGGCTAACCGCCTCGCTAGCAGCTAGCCGCCTGAGGAAAATTTTATATTTTCAAATTTTGGACTAAAGTGAAAGATTTTAAAAACTTTGAAAATTATGGGTATTATGCTAAATTTGAAAAAGGTCTCTTTGAAAAATACTATTATATTTGAGGTGATATCATAATTTCATAAAGTTTTGGGATGATAAGTATTATTTAAGAGTTCTAAAATTGGACCTGTTTATAAAATTTTATGGCCTTTTGGGTCATAGTATAATTACAGAAAGTTTTGGGCTAAATTATAATTTTGGTGAACAGTATTACTGTAGCAAATTCAAATTTAACAGTTACAAGCGGCTAGCCGGATAAATCAAGCGGCTAACCACTTGGTTGTGGGAATTTATCTATAACGACTAGTTTTCAAGTTTTAACTGTGAAAACTCAACTCCAACTTCATTTTAAAAACTCTAGAAAGCCTAAACAAGTGCAAATAACATATATTGAGCTTCCATTTCACAAATCATCATTTATTGAATCATCATTGAGCTATAATTTATTTATCTACTCTTAAAAAGAGTTTTATTATTGTAATTTTTATTTCTCATCAAATTGTGAGTGAATAAGTATGAGAAACACTTGGGGTGAAGAGATTGAGGGGATAATCTCTTGATAGTAAAGGTCCGTTGACACCTTGGAAGTCAATTGTAAACATATGAAGCCTTGGATAGTGAAATCTTCAAGCCGGGTGAGTTTGGAGGCGTGGACGTAGGCGGGGATAGCCGAACCACGTAAAAATCCTTATGTTTGTTTTCTCTTCCCTTACTCTTTTAATATTGTGCTAGATTGAATTTATTATTTTTTATTTGATTAAGGCAATAGATTAAATTATTGTGTGAATTGTATTGCATAAGTTTTAAAATCTCAATTCACCCCCCTCTTGGGTAGCATAACTTGCATTTCATCTTGGTGTTCCAAGATAGAAGTATCTCATTTGAGGCTAATACCATCATTGAATCCAAGAATGCTAAGTTCTTTAAATCTGTTTTTCTTTAAAAGACTAGCATTGAGAAATAATTATCCTATACTGAGTCAACAATTGATTCTTCTGAAAGTTCAAATGTCGAACTAAGAAAATGCACCAGGATGAGAAAAACCACTAATTTCAGTGATGATTTCTATATCTTTCTTGCTGAAATGATTCTCAAACCTTCATAAAACTATGATTTCTCGAGATGCACTATAGTGGAAAGAAGCTATCAACAATGAACTAAATTCTATAATGAGCAATCATGTATAGGAATTAGTTAAATTACCTCTAGGTATAAAACCTATTGGGTACAAGTAGATTTTCAAAAAGAAATTAAAAGTTGATGGATATATTGATAAATATAAAGCAAGATTGATGGTTAAGGGATTCACACAGATGAAACATATAGATTATTTTAACACCTATTTTCTTGTAACTCGGATTGCATCTATTAGAGTTTTGATTGCTCTTACAATAATTCATAATCTACATGTGTGTCAAATGAATGTTAAAACTGCCTTTCTCAATGCAAACTTAGATGGGGAGTTTCTATCTGAATTAACCTGAAGGCTGTATAGTTCTAGGTTCTAACATAAGGTGTGCAAGTTGGTTAAGCCTCTATATGGCTTAAAATAAGCACCGAAACAGTGGCATGAGAAATTTGATTAAGTATTGTTGTTCAATGGATATACAATTAATGATTTAGACAAATGTATCTATTCTAAATCTATTAAAACTAATATTTTTCTCATTTTATGCCCCTATGTTGATGACATGCTTATTTTATGTTCCAGTTTTAGAACTATTAATGAGATTAAGAAGATGCTTGAATCCAATTTCGATATGAAAGATATGATAGAAGCAAATGTTATTTTAGGCATCAAAATTATGCAGGTTTGTGATGGTCTTATGTTATTGCAAGAAAATTATGTTGAAAAACAGTTAATGACATTTAGGTATTATGATTGCAAAACAATGTCCCTTCCGCTTATGATGATAATACCCACATAAAGAAGAATATCAAACATAGTGTTGATCAAGTGAGGTATGTCCAAATAATTGGTAACCTAATGTACTTGATGAACTGTATAAGACCTGACGACAATCACTTGACTGCAGTAGCCAAAATGTGTAGATATTTAAGAGGAACCATTGATTATAGGCTTAAATATAGTAGATCTCCATAAGTACTTGAAGTGTATAGTAATGCAAATTGGATCTCTGATCAAATAAGCTCAAATCCACTAGGTTATATTTTCATCCTTGATAAAGGTGCAGTATTTTAGAAATCATCCAAGCAAACATGTATAACTCGTTCTACCACGGAGTTCGAGCTAATTGCTTTAGAAAAAGCATGTTTTGAGGTTGAGTGGTTGCGAAACCTCTTGGAAAATCTTCCCATGTTTGCTCACCGTCCTACTGCTATGCTAATCCATTGTGATTGTCAAGTTGCTACTGTAAGAGCTAGAAGTAAAATATATAATAAGAAGAGTATACACATTATGAGACATAGTATTCTTAAGTAGCTACTAGAATCAGATGTTATGAACCTAAATTTTGTAAGGTCAAAGTTGAATTTGGTCGATCCTCTAACAAAAACACTAAACAAGAGTTTAGTAGAGATCACATCAAGGGAGATGGGACTACTGTCTAGATCAAAAGATAAGAGTGATGGTAACCCTACCTATGTGATTGGAGATCCCATGAAGAACGTTGAATAAGTTACTTTTTGTTTTGTAACACTATCAATATTATGTAATCTTATTTTTATTCAATAAAGATTTTCTTTATTTATAAGTCCTCCCTATAACAAGATAATGTTTATCGCAATGATTTAGGTTAAGCAATTGAGCTTTTAATGAACTCCATAACTCACTTTTTTATGTATGATGGTGTGTCAAAATTGCATGACATACTTGATGGAGGTTCGCCCATGTTAGTGTGGAATTGGATAAGTTCCTATGAGAGTGTGGAATTGGATAAGTTCCCATGAGAGTTAAACATACTTCTCTAGAGCGCTCATGAATACAAGGGCACGAGGCTACTAAAGTGTCAAACCGTAGAACAATAAAACATTGAGAGAGTTTAATGCGAGCTTCTAGTTCTCTGCCTTACAAAAACAGAATATTGGTTTATAGAAATTATCAGTTTCATCAAGTTCATATGAGACATGGTTAGTTATTCAATGGCCAGTTCATAGCCTAAAAGGCACCAGTTCATATGCATTAAACTCTATAGACTATGATGAAGTTGAAGAAATTGAGTATTTTGAAATATGTGGAGGATTGTTAAAGATTGAGTTGGTATTTTAAAATACTAATATCCCATATTGCTTAGACAAGAGAGTATAAGTTGGTTTTTATATAGAAACCGAATATAGCGCAGTAACAAGGCTGTGAAGAGGAGGCCGATATGCATGAAACCAAGCCTGAGAGAGGAGCTCATTCCATGACTCTATTAATTGGTCGCTCGTACCCAACAACTCACTCGCAAGGGGGACCCTCCTTCCCCCCATGGGATGTCGTGTATATGTGCGGGCTTGGCCATCTATTATGTTTTTGTCCCTTGTTTTAATTTTATTTATTTTAATTCGAATTAGATTGAGAATTAAATTCCTAATCAAATTAGGATTTAATACATATAATTATAATTCAAATTTAGAGAGGAAAAAAGGGTTAGGGCTTGTATCCATTTAAAGAGCCGAATATATCACACTATGGTCATCCGAAAACTCACTCTCTTGCTTTCTGTTCTTCGTTGCTCTCTGTTCCTTTTTTTTTGTCGTTGGATGCTTTGTTGTTCTAAACTATCAAGTTGAAGTGCAACATCATAATAGTAGTAATTGTATCGTGGAGATCAAACTACTTTTTTTAGCCCTTCTTGCACCAAGATATTGCATCTTGAGATATTTTAAGGACAGTGCTATCGCCCGCCTTAAATGTTTGTTGTTTCCGTCCAAATTTCATTGTTTTTCATCCCAAAATTCCGACTGCTCGACCTATATAACTACTGGGGGATAGAGCCTGGGTACCTTGTAGAATATCATTTGAACGTGTAAGATATGCACACAAAACGCAAACTAATACGACCAAAATTTATCAACTATAGTAAAGCATATTTCAAATCAATTTCATTCGTACTTACAATTTTGAGGTGATTCAATCCATCATAATTGGGCTTATTATTGCCAAAAACTTGCAAAACGTCTTTTCTTGCACGTTCTTGCCAATCTTGATGCTTGCCCAATAGCAACATTGTCCAATTAAGCAAAACAGAGGTAGTCTCTTGGCCAGCAAAGTAAAATAGCTTGCACTTTTCGATCACATCGTTGAAGCTTATTCCAACATTTTTGTTATTCCCATGTTCTTCAATTTCTCTAAAATTGGTCTCCGTCAGTATGCCAAGTCATCACTTCCAGCTTCCTCTGCTTTCATTGCCTTCTCTCTGTTTTTTATGATTCCCATCAGTGAAGCTCATATTTGCTTGTCAATTTCCTTCATTCTCTTATTTTTCTCTAAAGGTACAAGCCTGCCTATAAGAAATAAGAACAATAGAAAATACAAGAACTTATTGAATGCACTAATCAAATCCTACTTATCGATTTCAACAATATGATTAACATCTTAGATTAACTATGTGACGACATGGATCGAAGTAATAAGCCCAGGATGGGACAAACCTACTTCCATATTTTTGGAAGAAAATCAACTCCTACATTGCTAATTACTCCCAGAAGCCGTCCTAGGAATCACATCACTCGTTAATTTTGCAAGAGAAGGCCGTACACCCAACTCACATGATCCTCCTTTAGACGTCAGGTTCTCCCACTTTGTAATTATTTCACTACAACTTTGGTAGAACGCAGGCAACATAAGTTGAAACGAAACAGAAAGAAATTAAAATGAAGACACTTACGTAAACAAATGAAGAAATCAATCAATAACCTAGAGCTTCTCTTAGTGGAACTGATTGATAAGATGTCTATGTTAACCCACTTGGCAGCTCATGGCTAACCAATTCAGGGGGATCAAGAGACATGTATGGGCCATGGTCCTGTTAAAAAAAAATAATTTAATACTCAATCTTTATATTATACTAATAATAACTTATTTACATTAAAAAAATTATTAAATTTTTTTGAAAAAAATTCTTCCCCCTCTCCCTCAGCCAAGGTTGGCTTGTTTCGCCCTGAACCAATGCAAGTGCCAATAATCTGGCAAGTGGATTTGAATTGATTTTTTGAAAATCATTGATCTTGGTTGACATCTCTTTGATTTGATCGGGCTTCACAATATTCACCCTTCGTGTCGGACCGAACCACATAAATGAATTATTACCTGCATCAATTTTTAAGCTCTGGTTATTTTACTCGTGGCATAACTTACCACAGGTTGAGTTACACCCATTAGCCAATGATATCAAGAAGATTATTGGTCTCGCAAACAACATAGCTTAAATGTTTCAACACCATACATATTTTCTTCACTAATAAAAAACTGAAATTACGTTTTAACCCTTAAAAATATTCAAGAATTATCTTAATGTGTATGACCTCCACTAACTATATTTATAACGAGAAGTCTATTTGGATTTCTTTTACTTATATCAGCTCTACAATAGTGCAAACTGAATTAGTTTTATTAATAATGGCACAATCCAGTTGAGATATCATCGTCTAAACTTTCTTTCAAGTCACCAAACAGAAGCCTGCAAGAATTGCCTTTGAAACCTTTGCTGTCTCAGGAATTTCTTCAGCTTCTTGGGCCCCTCAGCCACACCCAGTTCAGCACTCTCCATGCCCATGTTACCACTGTTACAATAACAATGGTCAGGCCTATGGATTTCAGGGGCAATTCCATCTCACACAGAGAGATTTTTGAAGTGTTCAGAGAAATAAGACTTGCCTACATGGTAGATTAGTTGAAAGTGAATGAAAAAAAAAATATTTTCGTTTGCATGTGTTTAATGGCTTTTCTTAATTTCGAATTTTCCTGTACTATTATATTGTCTCCAGCTAATGGTACACGTCTCAATATCAATCATGCATGTGGTGATCTTTGTGGACTTGTCACTCATTGACTGGCTTCTATCGAACTTGAGAATGTAAGTTTGGTTAATTATTAAAAAAAAAAATTGTTTGCCCCTAATACATTAATTATTCTCAAAATATCCTCAAACTATTATAAACATTAATTTATCCACAATTACTATTAAGAAGGTAAAAAAAAAAAATCATCAATCGTTCCCATTTGTTCTTATTTTTTGAATGATCATTAGGATAAATTAACATTTACAATGATTTAGAGATAACTAAAATTAATAAAATTAAAATTAAAATAAAGCTCATCTAAATAAATTATGCATGGTGGATCTATTTACCCTTATAAAAAAACTCAAAATATTCTATTATTTATGCATACTCATTTACTTATTTTAAAAAAAGTGAGGCTATTTGAATATTCTTATTTTAATAAAAAAATTATTACAGAAATACCTATTATATGAATTACTAATAAGGAATCTCTCTTATAAACTAACATAATAAAATTACTCCAAACACTCACTATTCAATGTATGATTATCTTGCCATAAACCTGAAAAATTTTAAATCCAATGACTTAAAACAATATTTAGTTAAACAAAGAGAAAACGTTACTTTTAATTTTATTATGTTAGTTTATTTTTACTTTTTGATTTTCAGAAAAAAAAAAATTATAGTCTTCTTCTTCTTCTTCTTCTTCACCATCATCCTTCTTTTAGTCTTCTTTTTCTTCTTCCTCTTCTTTTTACTTCTTTCTTTCTTTTTTTTTTTTTTTTGCCAGATGGCAAAAAAAAATTTCAATTGTTTCGTTAAAAAATTGGGTGCAAAAACAAATATTGAATACATTCTTTAATAGATAAAAGCTAATAAAGAATATGTTTAGAATATAATTTGATTCCTTTGTTGTATATAATAAGTTGTTATTAATTCATTTTGGGTGCTCAATAGTTTAATTAGTGTTTTGAGTAAATTAGTTTAACTAGTTTAATTAAGGTCTTTTTTGATATTTCAACAAGTGTAGAAAGTAAAATTTAATTTTTTAAATTTAACACATGATTGTACAGAGTAATCAAATGTTAGAGTAATTTTTAGACTAAAAATAATTTAATCCGAGATGGAGGGACTATTTGAATCGACCATAACACTCATTTGACCCACTTTTGCAAATATTTTTTATTACTAAATTGTCACTAACATAAATTACTATTAAAAACATAATACTATGATACTTCATGCTCTCATCTTTTAATCATCTCTAAATCTGTTCAATGTAGACATAAGAGAAAATTTGTTTCATACTTATTAATTTTTTTAATTTTATTCAACTCCTTGGGTCGAAAATAAATCCAACCGAGTCGTTGAACACTTGGATTTGGTCAAAACTATCTCACCGGTAAACCTCATTGGAACCCAATAAACCAATGACTTCTAGTCAAACTATTCTAGATTCAAGCAATAAAATTTATTTCATTAAATTTGCACTATATAAGAAAGAGAAGAGTTATGCCATTGACAAATATTGAGCGGTTGAATTTAGTTGTGTAATTAATTTATTATTGATTACAACTATCATCCTATTATCATTTAATTTTTCCATGATATTATATATATTATATATCGGTTTAATGACAATCATGGACAAAAATATAAATTCCACTTGAGAAGTTGAAGGATATGACCTTTGCGTATGAATGCGTTCAGGGTGGAGAGATGGAAGAAGAAGAGAAGAAGAAAAATGTTGCAGAAAATCATGAATTAATTTCAAGGATATATATGTTGGGTATTAATATGGGTTTATAAAGTTTAATATAAAATTTTAGATTTTTATAATAGAATTAATAAGTAAATGGGTTTAAATATACTTCTTTTTAAAAAAAATTAGTTTTTACTCTACACACTCTTTAAAATACTAAAAAAGTCCTCAATAAAACCTTTTAAGTATATCAATTAAGAATTTCAAGATAAAATAAATCTATACATGTAATCACAATTAATTACAAATGGTAAGTAAAAGTTTTAGTTTGAAGTCAAGTACTTATTACCAAACTTAAAAAAATTAAACAATTAAAATCTATTTATCTTTTTAAATTATAAAAATATTATTAGTCAAAAGTTTAATAATAAACGAAACTCAATCTAGCAAAAAGATATTTGTATATCATTGTTTCTTTGTCAGGCACTCTAGTTTTCTTTAAAGAACCAGATACCTCAAAATATTTAAATTTTATCTTCTAACTTGTCCTCGTAGTTAACGTAACTAATGACTAAAATCTCAAAATTCACATAAAAGTTTATGAAATGTTGATTTATAGTTGTTACTATATATTGTTTTTGTAAGTATTGGCATTTTTTTCAATTAAAATATTTTTATAAATAAATTAAAACAGTAATAATATTTTGTCCCCTAATGATTTCAATTTATTCAATAAATATATAATTTAATTATTTTATAAAATAAGTCACTAATTCCAATTGTAAAAAATATAATTGAATTAGGAACATATTTAAAAATAAAATAAAAACTTGATTATTATATAAAATTGATAAAAACATAAGGGTAATTGAATTAGGGAAATATATGAAAACAAAATAAAAATTATATTATTATATAAAATTAATAAAAAAAATAAGGGGTATATAAAACTTTCCCGGATTAATCCGGGCTACACCCAGCTTAGGTCCGCCAGCGCACTCATTACTCCAACTACAACCTTTAAAATTTAAAATCAAATTTTTACTATGTAAAATATATAAATCTAAAAAATAGTCTTGATTTTTTTTTTTTTTTTGGCTCCCGTTTTATTATTCTTCTTCTAATGTAATTTTCTCTCTTCCTATTAACGGCTTGAGATTTAAATTATATATCCCTTCTTCTTTTATTGAATCGTAATTCTTGTGATTTCGATTTTTAATTTATGTTGCCTACAATTTATCATTGAGGTATCAGTTACATAAATATAATTTTCCATTCTTATTTCGAAGATGTTAATGAAATATATTTGCTGAAAACGATATTAGAGTGAGGATATGTGCACCCATGACAAAAATTTGCAAAGAAGTCTTCAATCTTTCAAATTTTCCAATTGATAAAGAATTGATTTAAAAAGAAGAAGAAGATGATGGTTTAAAATTTTATAATACATGGGTGTGTCAAGGATATTTGTTTGAATTTAAAATTATTCAATCCTTACTACTAATTCCATAAAAGGACATCTTTTAATAAAATTTTATTAAATAAAGAGTGTTTCAAATATATAAATAAATAGCCTTACCCAATTATAAAGTACAAGGTCACTCGATGACAACATGAATTTATGTAATCAGATATGAATTATGTAAATGATACATAAGATTTATAAATTTAATATAAAACATATAAATCAATATTAATTGTGAAATAAGATATAAATTATGTAAATAAAATATTAGACTTGTAAGTAGAAGATAAAACAAACAAATTAATATAGAAATGATAAATTGCTATATTATTAGTAAACAAACCAAAAACTTACAAATGTAATATATAATTTGTAAATCAATATTGAGTGTGAAATAAAACATAAATTGCTTAAATAAAACATAAGACATGTAAATGAAAGATAAAATAAGTAAATTAATATAAAATTGGTAAATTAATGTATTAGTAGTAAACAAAATAAATATTTAAAAATATAATATAAAACTATAAATCAATATTAAGTAACCAATAAAACATAAGTTTAGGTGTAATTTACCAAATTAATATAAGAGTTATAAAAAAAGAACTTACAAATGTAAAATAAAAGCTCATTATAATATTGATTACCTTATATATTCATTGATTCTATTTTCAAATTGAATAATGATAGTTTTAGTTTTATGTAATACATGTGATGTTTTATATAAATTTATTCTCAAAATTAAATTTTAAAATCTATTCTTTTAATGTTTTTCGAACTTATTGTAAGATAAAGTGATTTTGCAACCTTCTAAATCTCCTCGACAGCAACCCAAATAGTTTCTAAAAACAAGTAAGGAACAAAGGTTAAAATTACAAGAAGTATGTGTAGGACTCAAAATTAAATCTAACTTTATTGATATATCATATATGTATCTAGTAATATAAGAATATGTTTTTATTTTGTTTTTGTTTAAACAACATTAAGATAAATAATTTCACTCAGTTAACTTGTGTAGTGAAAAGATACAATGATAGAAAATGAAAAAAAAAGTTTATAAATATCTTAAAACAAATATAGAATTTATAGTTAAACCAATTCAGTAAAACGTATTTTGCTTGTTTTCAATATAATTTTTTTTTGTCTTAGATTGATGACTATCTTTTTTTTAATTGTTTAGTTAAAATAAATGAATAAACTATTTTTTTCACTAAAATTACGTAGAAATCATGTTAATTGTTTTAATAATTAACTGGCTTATATTAATTTACTTGTTTTATTTTTCAATCACTTCTCTTATGTATAATTTTATAAAATATATTTTTACCACAGCATTAATGCTGTAATTCTAATCATGGCATTATGAAATTTTCTAATGTGGGGAAACATCTTTACTCTAAATAAAACTAGAGTTGTGTTGAGCTCAATTTAAATATCTAAACAGCTCTTGCTAAGCTTTGAATCTCAATACAAAATTAAATACATTAAACTTCATTATAAAAGATTCTACATTGGCATCATGCTAATCTTATTGACAATATATAGTTGCCGGTATTAATTATTCTTGCACCACAGTTTCCGTAGAATCAATTGGCTACCCAGTTCCGGATGAAGGGTTGGAACCGCCGCTGGAGCATGGACATAGGATGGAGACAACTCGAATGAGAAGTTTTGTAGAATCATTGCCATGGCCATTTTTGCTTCTACTAGAGCAAAATTTTGTCCAATACATATCCTGGGACCCAATGCGAATGGGAAATATGAAACTTGATCCTTCGCCGCCTTTGAAATTCCTTCCGAAAACCTTTCGGGCTTAAACTCAACTGCATCGTCACCCCAAAGTTCAGGATCCTGGTGAACTAGGATCATTGGCAAGGTGATTTGAACCCCAGAGGGTAATGTCAAGTTTCCGAGTTTCGTTTCCTTAAGAACAGCTCGACTAAGCCCAGTTACTGGCGGATAAAGCCTGAGTACCTCGTAAAGTATCATCTGGACCTGTCACATACATACGAACACAACTGAAATTAATATGATCAAATTGATCAATATCGAGTACTATTTCCTTCGTACTTACAATTTTGAGGTGATTCAATCCATCATAGTCGGGCTTATTATTGCCAAACACTTGCAAAACCTCTTGCCTTGCACGTTCTTGCCAATCTTGATGCTTGCTCAATAAGACCATTGTCCAATTAAGCAAAACAGAGGTAGTCTCTTGGCCGGCAAAGTAAAATAGCTTACACTCTTTGATCACATCGTTCATGCTGAACCCAACATTTTTGTTATTTCCATGTTCTTCAATCTCTCTGAAGCTGGTTTCCATCAGTATGCCTAACAAGTCATCATTCGCAGCTTCCCCTGCTTTCATTGCCTTCTCCCTATTTTTGATGATTCCCATCAATGAAGCTCGGATTTCCCTGTCAATTTCCTTCATTCTCCTATTTCTCTTTGTAGGAAAAAACCTATATATAAGCAATGGAAGCAACTGAAAAGACAAGAACTAAACAAACTAATCAAACCCTAATTTTCTTTTCCTCCTTTTTACCAATCAGAAATCTGCTGGAGCCTCTTAGAGTAACTCTATGATCAGCACAATCACGATATCTGAGCCGAAATCAGCTAGGTCTACTTCTAAATTTTTGCGCGAAAGAAAATAACTCCCAGAAAGCTAATCAAAGCCTACTCATAAATAAGCCTATATGACATGCATATATGAATGTTTCCAATGAAGAGAAATGTGAATATACCTCCATCCTGGAATGTGAACTGAACGAAAGACTTGCATTGTGAGTTCAGCTAGCTCTGCTTGAAGCTGAAAAATCCTTCTTCCTTCTTCATAACTACTCCCAAAAGCCGTTCGAGAAATCACATCACTTGTCAAATTTGTAAGATAAGGCCATACATCCAACTCACATGATCCTTCTACAGACATTTGCTTCTCCCACTTTGCAATTATTTCGATACAACTCTGGTAGAATGCTGGCAACATAAGCTGTAACGAAAGCAAGAAATCTAAATGAGGGCAAAATGGAATCTTCCAAAGATATGTAAACAAATGGAGAAGTTAATTAATAAACCTTGAGCTTCTCTTGGTGGAAGGCTGGGTTGATGAGTTTTCTATGTTTAGCCCACTTCTCCCCCTCAAGGGTAGCCAATCCAACTATCAGCAGCCTGGCAAGTGGGATTGAATTGACTTTTTGAAAATCATTGATCCTGGTAAATATCTCTTTTATTTGATCAGGATTCATAATATTCACCCTTGGTGTCGGACCAAACCACATGAAAGAATTCTTACCTGCAGAATTTTTTTTACCAATATAGGCACATGTTACTTGATAGAGGCAGATGGTGAATTGAAAATGGTACTACACCTAAGCTGTGAAATTTAGTGATTTTATTGACAAATCAGTCAAACAATAACCATTCATACTAATTGATTTTACTTCAAGCAGAAAAGATCTAACAAGCAACTTTGCCCATTATAAGGTAAACAATTAGAAACATGGCACGGTTTTATAAGATTATGTAAAAGCCTAACGGCGTTGAAACAGTGAATTCATCAGAAAACACTCAGCAAAAGGAACAAAGCTGCCCTCTGGGAATTTTACATGTGGCATAGCCCATCCACAGGTTGAATTACACCCACATGCCTATCTCATCAAGACATTAGTGGTTCTAGCCACTCGGTCAAGGCTGAGTGGTAAAGTATCACCACTTAATTAAAAATAAAAAAAAAAAAAGGAAAAAGAGGGAGAGAAGTTTAGCTGCAACATCGATTTTTTTTCTCTGATCAAAGAAGCGTAAAATTATGTTTTAACCCACAAAAATTTTCAAGAATTATCTTTATGTGAACCATCTCTACTGAATCAGAAGTCTAATCAAATTTCTTTCATCTGACGGGATTAATTCTTTAAGCAGTGGCACAGTCCAGATATTTGAATCATAGTCCAGATATTTGAGTCATTTGAGTCCAGAACAGAACGCACCTACTTTTGAACGAGTAAAATGAAAAGAGTAGACGCCGGGATTGACATACATACCATAATCATTTACCAGTTTATGAAGGAATGGATTGACACGAATAGCAATATCGTCATCCAAACTGAGGGGTCTGGCTTTTGCTTCCTTCAACTCGATGGAATTTTCTTTCAAGTCACCAAACAGAAGCCTGTAAGAATTGCCTTTTAAACCTTGCTGTCTCAGGAATTTCTCCAGCTTCTTGGGCCTCAGCCACACCCAGTTCAGCACTCTCCATGCCCACGTTAGCACCGTTACAATAACAATGGTCAAAGCTATGGATTTCAGAGGCAACTCCATTTCACACTGACAGATTTTGTGGGTTTAAATTTGAAGAGACGAACGAGAAGAGCATATATAGTCATCAAGCGGATGAGAAAATCGTTTTCATTTGCATGTGTTTTTGATTAGGTGTTTTCCTGATCGATGATTTCAGAATTTCCCTGGACAAAGATATGGTCCCTAGTAAGTGGTGTTAACGATACGTGTCAGCTTGCATGTGAACTGTGCACTGTGAACTTTGTTCTAGAACCCGACCGTATGGGATCGATTAATTTTAAAAAATCAACTAAAGTTCATATGGTAAGAATTTTTAATTATAAATGTTTGAAAACTAAAATCCAACCTACATTTGAATGGTAAGCGTCTAGAAACAAGATCTGTTTTCTGTCATATGACGCGAGGAAATACACTGCCTTTTCGGCAATGCACAATCAAGCCGCATGATTTGCTCTGCTTTCACACGAATGTAGGTCCACTTTGCCTTGGCTTATGCGGAATTTTAATTATATCGTTATAAGGATTAATGGCTCTGCTTAATTTTGGGGTCTGCTTTCAGAGAAATACAAAACGATTAGAACTCTGCTTTGTGATACAGACAAGACGCAATGGATCTATCATCTTCGTCTCTACTCCTATTTCATTTATCTTTATCCTGAATCTAATCCACGATTCTCAAACATGATAAACAGGGTCACAAACTACGGAGGTTCTGTGTACCAATCTGCTGTTTTTTTTTTTTAAAACTTAATTAATTTAATTTTAATCATTCAAATCATTGAGTCCATTTATTTTTTCAACTTAATGAAAATTTTCAATCACTAAATAATTCAGTTATCAAATTAATTTTTAAATTTTTTATTTAATCTAAAAAATCTGAATAATATCATTAAAAAATATTCTCTAAGATATCCCTATCTAATTAATTAATTTGTATCATTACCTAAATAAAATTTAATAATTACTGTTATTACCTACTTCTATAACTTATGATAATATAGTGCACTAGTAGACTACTATTATTTTTAATTTTGTATTTGCTTCATATTAAAATTATTTATCTTCATAATCTTTTATATAAAAATATCATAAACTACAATATAAAATATTAAAAAGTCATATTCAATTGAATATAATTTATAATATGATAATATATTATCTTATTTATATTTTTTGTGATGTTTATTATTTGTTTAACATTTATAACTTGTAAGAATGTAAATATATAAAATAAAAAAAAAACTAGTTAACATTTAACAATTCAAATAAAAGCAATTTAGACAAAAAAAAAAAAATAAACATATCATTCAAATTCAGATATTCAGCTTTATTCAGAATTCAGACTAATTCAAATTTATTTAAATTTCAAACAAAAAAAAATGCCACCAAAATAAATAGATGAAAATAGTAAGCTTTATAAGCACCAACATAAAAACTTTATATGAGTAGCTACACAAAACTTACACAAAATTTCCATTCACTTGAAGAAATAGAATAAAAGATGAAAAGAATGTCACAGCTTTTTCAAAAGAAGGTGAGCAACTTCAAAAGTTAAGAACAATTCAACAGAGGTTTCTAACCAGATTCTGAAACCATACTTGTAAAAGAAATGGTATGAAAAACTAAAAAAGACAGATCGTATTGTGCCGGAAAAACAGAATGCAAAATGCAAAGCACTGACACCCATTTAAGGCGGTTACATGAACAAGTTGGGCCTTGACGCCTTATATGTGGTCTTGAGCTTCCTCGTGGGGGGCCTAACTTTCTTGAACACTAAAGGGAACTTGATTTTGGAGTTATGGAACTGCTTTGTGCTTTCTCTCTTGCAGAGCTTGGCTGGTATTGTGGCTGTCCTGATGATCTGAATGCATGGAGACCGTACTCGGTGACGAGAAGCCATCTCAGTGTACATTTGCTCAACAGCACCGTTAAGAGTAGTGTCTCGATATTCCTTGTACATATTGTGATACCCAGTTCGGCTTTGATATCGCAACCAGATTCCATAGTTTTTAATTTTGGTAGGATTCTTCTCAAAAATCTGCAGTACAAATTAAAGAAATTAGACAAAGATAATCTTATCATAAAGCATAAAGCAGAGCACTTAAAAATCCACCAAATAAATTAAAAAAGAGTGACATACTCATACACCTTCTAAGGATTATATGCTAAATATATACTACAAATCATAAAGAAGTTGTAGCAACCTGGGGACATATGGGATGCTGCAATGGTGCAATAATATAATTCCTCAGAGTGACTGTTAAAGTGTACATAAAACCTTTGATTCGAAGACCAGCACAGGTAGAACACAACTAATAGCCATCAAGTTTCAATAATAACACAAAATAGAATGGTCGTACATCTGTTTTTTCCATTTAAGAAGTAGAGCCAAGAGACTTACTTCCATTTGGAAAGGAAATGGCAAAAACTCCATTACTGATTTCCAAGTATGCAACTAACTATGCAAATTGGGAAACCTTTCATTAAGAGACACATGTTAAGTTTTTGAACTTTTCTACGATGCATGTCATCTTCTTCGGTTCACATGACAGCATATATTAACTATCACTTAGATGGAATAACTCAAAATTGAATGCCTTTAAAACTTTACTGGCCAAAGAATACGATAAAAATTATTACAAGAAGCTAAAACAGAAAGTTCTTGCAGATGCCATGCCAAAGTCACAAATCAAGTTAAAGAAATCTCAAAAAATGATCCCTCTTATATCCATCCAGTCTATATCAAGAAAAACTTCTGCAGTCCCCAAATATTGAATTCATTTGAACAAAACCATACATAAAAATTTTAAAGAAGCAGCAACCTCAACTCACTAGACAAGTAATCTCGGCACAAACACTCTGAAACTATCATTCATTTAAATTGTAAGAATTGCATTTAAACATGTCAAAAATGCTAAACCAGGAGTTGAAACACTCATATATAAGATATTCACACTCTTTATTTGCATCCAAATTTCATTTGACTTTGAACTTGTGCTATTCAACAAGAGAATTAACGTCATATGAAGTCGTGAACTTGTAACATGCTCACTGAATTTTCATGCATTCTGCTATTATCAATACCAAATCAAAGACACCCACTCATTTAATTGCCAAAAGAGAAGGTTGTTTAGATGGAAATCTAAAGCAGCACACTGGAAGGTGCCGACCCCTCTTCACTAATACTTATGCAATAGCAAGAAGTAATAAACAAAAAAGAGTGATATTTTACAAGATGCAGCAAAGACATGCCTCATTGATTGCTAACATCTGCCCATTACTCTTCTTAACTTTCTTCAGCTTCCTCAAGAAATACCTAAACGGGACAACAAAAATAAAAAGTTAACAGCCGGAAAAGAAGACTAAACAAAAAAGACACATTTCATGAAGAAAAAAAACTCTAAATCAGCTGAAAGGTAATAATCAAAGTCATTAAATCACTATGGAAATTCCAGCCTCAGGAAAAATTCTTTAAAATCAACATCCGAGCAACAGGTAACAGTGAAAAGTGTTCAGGAGAGCAACAACAACAACTACAAAGTGACCAACTCTACCACGAGTCGGGTGCCTAAAATATAAGATGGGGCTATCGTGCTTACTACAACAAATTTCTATATGTGCATAGAATAAAAGATTTTAAACCACACATTATCAATTTTCAAAACACTTGACAGGACAATTTAATACTGCATTTACTAATTTAACAAAACATAAAAATAAATTGTACCGGGTTCTATTATTACATTAAGAAATAAAATGAATGAATGATATGATTATGAAGCCTTAACTCACCAGAACTTGGATTTGGCACGAACCTCGTTGGTGGCCCAGAGCTTCATTCTGTAAATCTTGGGATGCTCATCCTTTTCTGTGGGCAAAGCTCTTCCCACAACCTGGTACTGGTGAAACTGCAACCCCGAACAGAAACCCAAAACAATACGTCATCGTTTTCAACAATCTATATCTCTAAACGAACGAAGAGAAAAGGAATTGAATCAAACACTTACCCTGAAGGTAACCATTTTTCCTCCAAGGAGAGCTGGCTCACTGTAGGAGAAAGAGGGGAACCGGCGTTTATATCCTGCGCTTTGTACCGAGGGTTTGGGCTAGGTCCAATTTGTTTATTTTTTTTTTTTTCTCCGAGCAGAAGGACCCATTTGGTTACAAAGTCATAATAAAGCAATATAGTATAATACAATAAGGATTAAGGGTATTTGTATAATAAAATAATTTTATTTTTAATTAGTTTTGAGAGAAAATCCAAATTTGATTAAGGCCGCGTTTGGGGCCACACCTATATTTCAGATAAAAACTTCTCCTCTTTTGTAGACTGGGGCAGCTGCTCCAAATAGGTTATAAATATACATATAAGTCCCGATATGTTTGGGAGGTAGGATTAAGTATAGGATTAGATTAATTTTGAGACTAATTATTTATCTTATATTTGGCAAGTTCCACTTTGGATTAGATCATAGGACTAAATTTAAATTTAGTCCTAAGACCATGGGATTAGCAATCCCAATAAAAACATGGGTTTAGTTAGGATTAACTTAAAAATAATTGTCTATTTAATTAATTATTACTTGAATATCTAATGAGTATTTAATTTAATAATCACTATATTAAAATTAATCATGAAAATTAATAATACTAGTAATTGGTTGCTTTCATATAATTTGCTAACTTTTTGATAAAATAAAATATATTTAAAATATTTAATAAAAATTAAATCAAATGTTTAAATAATTTTTAATTTAATTTAATGTAATCTAATTTATATTTGTTTATTATAATTATGATTACCCAATAACTTAATTTTCTACATATTTAATCTTAATTAATTGCCCTTTAAATTAATATTAATAATTATTTTATTATTAAATATTAAAAAACAATTCATATTTATATTTAAATGTCAAATTAAATACTATTTAATTTCATTAAAAAATAATTTAATATAGTCTAATTCAATACTGTACCAAACATAAGACAGTATTATATAATCCAATCTAATCCAATTAAATTTAATCTAGTCTAATCCTAATAATTAATTCAATCCAATACTGCATGCCAAATGTAACCTTAGTTTATTCTTGGGCACACGGACTCCTTTTTAGATAATTATACCCATCGATTACAATGACCAAATTGTATTCTATTTGGGTATAATTATTCAATTGAAGACATGAATGACCATTTCAAAAACTATACATTTGAGAAACCTAGGAGTATTGATGGCTTTTAGACTTAATTTAAGCAGACCGCTAATATCTCTATTATTGAAATTAACATATACCACTAATCTCATATTATTTTCATAATATTCAATAACTTCTTTGAACAAAAAATTTAAAGGAAAAAAGGGTTAATCGATCATTTGATTGATATTTGATATTGAGAATATAAAATATGCATTTATTATAAGAAAAATGTTCAAAATAAAAAAAAGTAGAAAAAAATCTTATTATTAATTTTTTATTCACATCAAAACTTATATTCTTTTTATCTTTAGTATTTAATTTTTTTATTTTAATTCGTATTTATATACTTTCTTTAATTTATGATAAATATGAATAAAAGTATACTTAAAAATAAGAGTAATACTGTAAAATTATATAGTGGGAGAAATTATTAAGTATTACAATAACAATATGAAATAAGTGTTATATGTTATTTTAATAAAAAAAAATTGACAAGCTCCCGTATTTTTATTCTCATGATGTGACTGAAATTTTATGTAAAATTCTAATATAAATCAAATCCTTTTGTTAAGTGAAATGATGTAGACTTATATAGTAAATAATGACATGCTAGTACTAGTACTTAGTAGTGTTAGCTTTTATGGTGCATTTACTAAATGAAAATAAAAATGGACTGAAATAAGAGTGTGGAATGAGAATAAAAAAAATTATTTACTTGAACTATAAGAATCAAAATTAGAATAAATTAAATTGACAATAATATGTTTACTTTTTATTGAAATCAAAATCGAAATAAGTTAAATTGTTACAAATTACTAAAAAATCTTTAATTAACTATGGTCATAATTATTGTTTTATATTTTAATTAATATAATTATTTATGCAATTATTATTATTATATTAACATTAATACATTCATTAATTATAAAAACTTTTATCAATAATAATAATAATAATAATAATAATAATAATAATCATCATCATCATCATCATATCGAAGGCCGCATCATCATCATCCTCAGCTCGCGACAACTGCTGCTGGTGGTTGTTTGACTTCCGCGACGCTGAATAATCATCATCATCATCACCATGACCGCTGCTGCTCCACGGGTGACGATTGACGATGGCCAGGGAGCTTTGGCAGTGACGAGCTTGATCTTTTTTCTTTTACGCTATTTATAATTTTTAATTCAAATTAGGATATTTTCAAAATATTATAATTTTAATAAGAGCAAAATAGTCAAATTTTTAAATGAGAATCTCATTTCTCATTCTAAAATTGGTATGGACCCTATGATTCCAATTTCTATTCTCGCCTTTATTTTATAGAGAAAACAATGTCAATGATTTTGATTTCGGATTCTGATTCCGCAATCCGAAAAGTAAACACAATAAAGCAAATGAACTTTGTGCTTCGATTGAGAATAGACACATTTGAAATACATCTACATAGTTTCACTTAATAATTCAGTTCCTCAAATTAATAACACTACTATACATTTCTATACGGGACCAATTGATTTTCACAGCATTTTTTGCATAGTTTATAATAAAAAATCATGATTCATCTGTACCTGAAATTCTCCGTAGAAGTGTCGAGCTCAAACCCTAACCCTAAGCAACTATATCATAATCAAAATACTATCTTAGTACCACATGATTTGCAAAAACATACATATAATTAAGAAATGATCATAATTCCATAATTTAACAAGTCAAGCACATACTGAAATATTCTTCTCTTATCATACAAAGAACTGCATCAATAAACAAGATTATCACTAACAAACGGCACTGTAGTCTCTGCAGTTCTGTGTAGTACCATTAACCATAATTAACATTCAAGGACTTACTAGATCTTTCACGATTTCACACTATGTTTGAAACCCCAGATACAGTTCAGGACTTCAGAGATGAGTATATCCATTTTTCACCTGTACAACTACCACTCATCGGCTCCCTTTGTTACACCAAGAATAATTGCAATTGTAGCAAGAACAGCCTGCAAAAATTGCATTGTGTTAGAAAAATAGCTATGCAGTGTAGATGAAAAAACATGGTAGCTCTCCATTTGGGACAACTCTAAGTATTATAGAATGCATCCCAAACTTCATAGAGGGATAAAAAAAAGAAAGTGCAACTGTTTAAGACAAGGTACAACTTTAGGTAATATTACTACTAGGCCATAAAACAAGAGCTAGCTAATGCAAGGAGAATTGCTTCAGACAGGGAACAACTTTAGATAGCATATCTCACACCCATTAAACTTGCCATGCTAATTGAGGTAACTTTGCTTCAGCATCTGTCACCAATATTCAGCAGCATTAAATACCACTTAAAGCAATCCCATCGGTTCAAGAAGGAAAGAGGCAGGGGGAAAACAGAGGTAGATTTTCTCAAGATCATATAAAATGCCATTAGTTGACTGAAAAAAAAAACATGAAGACACTGCTTCTGATGCAGGATTAGCATGTCAGAAATTGGATGAGATGTGAGACATCACGCTCACCACCAGTTAATTACATTACAGGTTCAAACCCACAATCGTTTTACAGAAGCATATTGATGATGCTGACAGTGAAGTTTCCTTCACCGTTCAAAAATTTCAAGAACCGCTGTTGCATGAAACAAGCATAAGAACAAATTGACAGAACTCATCACATTGAAGCAGAAATGGCACAAAAGACGTGCACAGAGCTAACATAGTCAAACTTCATTGCAAGAGGAAGGCCAGAGAACGCCTGTTATAGTAGCGTAGGGCAAGAATTGAGGCTCAAAGGAATGGAGGTTCCAGAAAAAAAAGATGAAAAGATCTTGCAGACTTTCTGTCATTCAAATTTGAAATATTTGCATCAAACATGGCTCGAAAACATAAGCTACAAGGCCACTTAACAAAAATAGGAAAAAGTGACAAATCAATTAGAAAAAGAAGGAAAATATTCTTGATAACTGAAATTTTACACTCAAGTATACACCTCATAGTATAACAACTATTCACAGAAAACTTATTGCAAACAAAACCCCAGAATTTTAAACCTAATTTCCATTGGCCTTTACAGAAATATAACCAAGCTAAGCCTGAACCTAGGCTTAAACAAATTAGCAAATATTTTCAAGCTTCATCTCACTCCTTACCCAACCCCTCCCAATATCTCATCCCTCTCTGTAACTGAAGGATTTTATAATAACGTATTACCAAAAAGGATAGTAGACTTACACAATCATGAAAAATGGTTTTGGAAGTCAACAGCTGTATACTGGAGCACATTAAAAATAATAGAAAAAGAACTCTAGCAGTTCAAATTAATGATCTCTGTCTAAATACATAACAGAACAATTTACAGACAAAAAAGCTGAAAACTGCCTCCAGCCACGAGCTGAAAAAATCCACAGTACTAAATTCTGCATTTCCTATTGTTGTGTATGAGTATACAAGCAAGTAAGATCAATTGAAAAGATATTCAGGTTCCGTCATTTAAAATTGGGAGAAGTTGATCAAGTGTTCCATTAAAAAAACTTTGATCACAACCATGCAACGGTAAAAACAACCAGGAACGACTGATACTTTTACTCTAAGGAATAGGAATGTACAGAGAACCCAAATGAATGATAAACACAAACATATTGGCATCTATGACGTCGTTGTTCTAAGAAAGAAAGGTTATTAGATCGTATCGATCCAACACAAATTTTCAATACTTAAATTTTCATCTCTAGTATAGCAATCACCAATGATTTTATCATGAAGTGGAATAAGTAATCATCTCCGCCAATTTCACAACAGAATAAGAACACCCTTTCGACACTAATCTCTGAACTCTCACTATAAACAAAAAATTACAAAAATTTGTGTGGTAAGTAACTATGTAATTATCATCATATGCGAGAGAGAGACTTCGGTGATAGCAGTGATCGAAATATACAACCATTTTTAAAACTCAAAAGTAGATTATGTTTAGAGTGACTCACAGCAATAGTGCAAGCAATATATCCAGGCTTCTCTCGGATGTCAATCCTTGCACACATCAGCACAAATAACCCAACATACCATGGGATGCCACCAAGGAAGAAACCCAAAATAAACCTTCATTTTGAAAAAAAAAAAAAAAAGAGCATTAAATGAAAGGATCATCAAATGAGTAATGCCATAGGATCTCAACTATTATCCCAACATTTGCATCTCAATTGATGTGGCATTTTATATATCACTGCTACAGTATATTAGTTATTAATGTTTATCAGGAACCGGAGAAACTATAATTCATGAAAAATTAATGAATACTTAATGACTAACATAACGTAACAGTTACATATAAGCAGCCACAATGGAACCCAAATACAGGGATAGTAATTTGGATACCCAGTATTACATTGTTATCGAGTTGATTTGATATACAAAACGTTTAAAAGAATAGCAACAACAACTTACAAGCACCAGCCAACACCGAGACCACAACAAGGAAGGCGACGCTCTCTCACTGGTCTCCCTTCAGCCACGGCATAACCTATAAATAAATTTAAAAAATGGTAAATATCATCGACCACCCCGAAACTTTGTTTAAATACAAACAGATGGATCAAATGTAAAAAATTCGCCAAAATGGTCCCATTTTCACCTGGAACAGTTTGGTAGCCTTGAGGGTAGTAAGGAGAATGATGGTGGTGGTGGTGGTGCGAAGAGGTTTGGCCGGAAACGCCAGGTGGGGGCACGGGCTGAGGGAACCCAATTGCCGGCGGCTGCGGCGGAGGGTAATTGGCTACGCCCTGAAACGTACCGTACTGGGGTAGTTGTGGTGGGAGGGGTGGTGACCGTTGATCATGGTGATGATGATGGTGTTGATGACCGACAACAGCGGCTCTGTTTTTGTCGTCTTCACTCATGGTGATGACCGGTGGGGTGAATTGGGACGGTGGTTGCGGTGGCGGTGGTGGTGACTGGTGACCGTGGTGATCATGATGGTGTTGATGGCCAACCACAACGGCTCTGTTTTTGTCATCTTCACTCATGATGTTGATTGATCAGATGAATTGGGATCTCTGGATTTGGCAAAAGAGAAGACGCAAAAGTCAATGAAGTTTTCGTTATTAGAGGAGGCCAGAGAACAAGAAGCTGTGCTGTAATTTCTGTGTGACGCTGATGAAGCATACCAATTCGCACGATCATTTGCTGATGGTGATGTTTATTGCCATTTTAACTTCATTATTTGCGTACACGTTAAAGAGTAAAATATCTGAATACTAAGAAATAATTTTAATGTAGTTATAAATAATTACAATTTCAATTCAACGGATTATACGTGAGAATAAATTTTTATATTATAATAAGTTAAAATTTGTTTAGATCTCGTTTTAAGAAATTTGATTGGGTATAGAAATAATTATTTATATATTACAAAAAATATATAAATGTTTTACAATTAAAGTTTAAAATTGAGAACATATTTTTTCTAAAATTGTTTGAGATAATAATTTATTTTTTAGAGTTGTTATCAAATTATTGTATAGTAGTTATAAAATTTATATTAAGAGAAAAACATAAAACAGAATGAAAACATTTAAATTTTTTGAGAGAAAAACATAAAACAGAATGAAAACATTAAAATTTTTTGAAATAACTCACGTATTCCCATCCGTACATAAATGTATGGACTGATTTTTTAAATTATGCCTATCTCTTTCATCAATGTTTATACATTAAATTTAACTTTAATTATTAATATAGTACATATTTTATCTCTATATTATTTATATTAAGCATAATTACGTCAAAAATATAATTTTGTGACTGTATATCCGTTGAGTTGTAGTCTGCTTATAGCAATAAACTTAGTTGGTCTCAAAATTATAACTATTGAGAGGTTTTATTGTAGTTGTTGCTGTTATTAGATTTTGTTTGGCAAATTAAATTTTTTAGGAAAAACTACTAATAACATCCATGATTTGATGAAATGATCACGTATTTTGGAATATAATGACTCCTTTCACGTTCATGAATAGTCATACAGATTTCCCAAGACTTGTCCCTAAAAAAAAAAGGTTTATAATTTTGTATATTTCAAAAAGAATTTGTATGGTCATTCATTATTCTTTCTAAAATAAGAGTATCCCTTATCCTTTTCTCCTATTATTATAAAATATTGTTAAAAAAATTGCAATCTAAATGGGTAATCTCAAAATTCACCAAAAACGTTGTAACGAACTTTTTTTTTAAATAAATTTTAGAAATTTATTTGTATGCATTTTAAACAAATTTTTTGATAAATTTATTAAAAATTTTGATATTAATGTTGATGTATTTGGGAATTTGTAAACGTAGCATATTAAGAGCAATTTTTTAAAATGTAGTTTCTTTTTCCATCAAAATGAAATCCTCAATAAATTTAAGTAATAAATATTGATTTTTTTTTATTATTACATGAAAATTTTATTTGTATAAATTTCTTTGTATTGATAATCACAAATATAACAAATTTTCTATAAATCAATCCAATTTTTGTAAGAAAATCAACTTTATTGTTATACAAACACAAGAAATATTTTGTTTATTGGAGTTATCTTGGCTTTGATTATTCATCTATGGCAAAAATTGCTATCAAAATTTTGGATAAGATTATTGAGTTTAGCATTTGTGTTAGACCCATTTGAAATATTCACCTTTGAGAATAAAAATCTTTCACAATGAGATCTTGTTGGTTGCGAAAGTATGATTACATAGTATTTTTAACTTTAAAACTTGTGGCCTAAGACCGAGGGGAAAAAAGGGCCTTAGATGAAAAATAGGTAAAATTATTATATTCTTTTAAAGAAAATATTGCCATATTTTGAAGAGAATTATTGTTTGAAAAATTTAAAATAATCAGTCTCCCAGAACAAAGGAGTGAAGTAATCTAGCTGGCCTTGTGCTAGTTGAATTAATACAATTGCCAAAGAAGGCAGGATTGGTAAATGGGATTGGATCCAACACATCGTGGGGACCCGCTATTCATGTGCTGCACTCAACAGCCATGGACCTCAAATGCTTAATAGTATTAGAACTACATGAATTTGTCTCTATTGGGACAAATGACCCAGATAAATTTCAATCTAAATTTTTCCAGCGAACTGATTCGCGCATCAAATTCCAGTGCTCAAACCTTACCCAACAATTCCAAGGCAATTCCTACAACAGAGATTCCAGGACAATTATGACATTCAACACCAACCCAGAAAGATATTCAATTATACCTTATTTTCATCATTTCACTGATCCATACATTATTTAGGTGCTCAACAACTTTTTCTTTGTTATTGTTTTGTATTATCCCAATTAAGGGCCATTATATATCATTTGTGCAGAATAACTTGAACAGCAGGTACCGAGGTTATCACCATTTTGGCATCGCTCAAGGAAGCTCATCAGGCTTTGGAGGTCAGATCTTGCATTCCACAAACCAAATTTGCCGGAACTGCTATGTCTATCATCTTTGGATATGACAGGTTTAAATCTGTTCGTGAAAATATTTGTCCCAGTTGTTAGTTGTTTTACAGATTAAGAAAGGACTACAACTAAATATAAGATAAATCAAACTCAACATGTAATTTGCATATACTCACTTTCCATTATGGATTTGAACGTTTCCTGCAAAATGTTGTGAAAAGTATTATCAGAAAAAGAATACCCAAAATGAAAATCTAACTGAAACTCTTTTAAAGAAAAAGCAATGACAATCCACCTTTCAATTAGAAGGGCTCTAACAGTTAGTTGATAATGCAATCACGAGTAATCCATAGAAATAAAAGAATTCAACGTTAGCCAAACAAGTACCTCATCTTTGGTTAGGCGAGGATTGTATTGAATCTCCTCTCCCACTGTGCTTACCTGAAATTCATATCAGTATAGTATAAGCAGCTTTTACGTGTTATTGAACTATTTCAAATATAAATAAAAGACACAGCTTGACTGTTAACTTACTGTGAATCCCTTGTAATCATGAGCCGGGTAGATTAATGTGTCCTTCGGCAAAGTAAATATCTAGAAACACAAGACAAAAATTAGTAACAATTAACAGAAGGCTTGAAGTATTAAATTCTTTTATTTTTTTGTTTCACTCCTCTTGTTCTTTTTTTCACAGAACCCCATGTCCTTGCCTGTGAATGCACTGACTTGTAGAGTTGACTTGAACTTCCTCCCTTCAAGAAAGTAACAAGTATTAAATCTTTGCCACATACAAAGCATTCATTAAAGATGAAGAGAAACAAGCATGAAGGTGTTCTGTCTGAGTTAAAAACAAAAGAATAATAAATATGCACACCTTCCATCATTTATAAGATGTTAAAGAAGCAATGAAAACCACATAAGCCCTTCCTTCCCTTTCCTGATACCCCCAAAATCCCCCAAAACTTTGTTATGGGAGAGTATTGTTAGAACCTAAAATCTATGATAGTCAAGAAACTTGTTGAATGAAATATCACAAGTAGGTATTCCAAATGGTTTGAATACACAGGATAATATATAACAATAATAAATTTGCCACTATGGGATAAAATTATCAATCACTAGGGAAGCTTGATAATGTAATGAACATCATCCCAAAGAAGAAACATCTTTTCAAAATTATAATCACCAAAATGAAAAGATAAAGAAGGATCAGCTGAAGAGAAACAAAATATTACAATTATAAAGTGTGCTGTTTTCTCATGGTTTCGAACTAACCTACAGATGGTACTTGAATGCTTATGAAAGAGTTAAACAATATAAAACACCACTGTAAAAACCCGAATCATCCCCTTTTATAAAAGAGTTGCATTCTGTCAAAACAACACACCACAGTGGTTTATTCCACTTTCTTTTACGAAACAAAGCCATTTGTTCATTATCCATGAGCTACCAAACAGAAGATATAAAAATTAGACCACTTCATAAAATCTTAGGATGTTCCAGAATTGATAGGAAAGATGTGTCAACTCACACGGCACAACCATTATTCTTTGACTAAAACAGGATGCAGTTATTGTCTTAAAAAAATTTCAGCTCTATGTGAGAATCTGATAATTGAACATTTATGAATAATTATCTGAAAAGATTTTCATTTTCCTGATCAAGTAGTTTTAAGACCCAATACCTGAAAATCAGTCCTCCCGCATCCACGTATCAGTAAGGCATCTCCAGTGAATGCCATCCTTGGTTGAGGCTGATCAGGTCCTTCACCAGAAACATAGGTAACACAACCCAACGTATGGCCAGGAGTAGCACGAACCTGCACAGCTACATTTGATTTAGCAAGCAGCAAAATTTGCAGAAAACTAAATATATAAGTAATGTCATATACAGCGACCTGTAGTCTACAAATTTAATTTCAATGATTGTTCTTCACAGAAACATAAAACTTCTATCATTCATATGCCATCTTCAATGAAATAAGTTTGATAACCACTTAGCAAACAGATATCCAGAAAAGTGATTTCTTTCTCTGTGGACTCAATATTTTAATCATCAGAAATCCAGATCAGAGATCCACACCATGCTGCGTATCACATTTTCTAAAGGTCTGAAAACACTCAGCAGATCATATCTGCAGCAAAACTAGGTAATCATATTAGAATAAAGTCCAGACAGAGGAATGAACTTGTACAATAATTTTATTTCTGAGAAACTGCAGAGAGGCCTTTTTGTCATCGTTTTTTGCCATTACTTTAGGCAATTATCAACTGATGCCTCAATCTATGCTTTCCTCCAGACATCATCACAACCATATCTGCTTTGTCATTCACTCTGTTGAGCTCCTACTGGAAAGAAACCTAAAGGAAACTATTGCTTTGGTGACAGATTGATGCAAACAGGACATCATATCAGGCTTGTAACCTTATCCACATAAGAAAGAAGTTTTAAGATTTGCTTAGTGGAGCTTGGAAGCCACCGACTATACATACCTCAAGGAAGAGATCACCGAAAGAGACTTTATCCCCATGTTCAACATGAAGATCAGCCTTGGAACCACTTGCTTTTGATATAATAGATTTCACTCCCGGAACCTTACTCTGCAGCAAACAAGTACATAAACAAGCACCAATTAAGCCATGTAAAATAAGACAGATTCACAAGCAACAGTAGCAAATGAATACTAACAAACCTTAATGAGACCCGTTCCAGTGACATGATCAGCATGTACATGGGTGTTCATGGCATATACAAGCTTCAATCCCAGTTCTTTAATAACATTCAGGTCTCTGTCAACGGTCTTGTCGACAGGGTCAATCAACTTCCAATACAAACATACATTTCAGAGGCATTTCAATATGAACATTAGCATAAAAATGAATTTTAAAGGGGATTCAAGTTATGGATTTGCATTTTCACCGCATGAAATTAAACTAATCACATGGTTTTATGAAATGCCATTATTTCAAGATTCTAGCATAAGGGTAAGCCAAAAATTCAGAATTTGAAAGTGCTTCTACAAAAAGCACTTAAAAATATTTTTCCTAAGATAGGGATTCTGAAGCCTTTTTTGTCTCAAAAATCTAATTGTTTGTTTTAACACAATCAAGGTCGGACTTAGGACTTAATATTATCCCAGATTAAATTTTAAAATTTATATTTTGAAACGAATATAAAAATTTTTAGATAGAAATAAGTACATTAAATAAAAAAAAATACTAAGAACTTTATCTCTTTAAATATATATGATAGACAAAAATAATTTAAAAAAATAAAAAATAAAAGACAACTGAAATATAAAAATAATATTTTTAATATAAAATCTAACATTACAACTTATAATAACTTATAATTATATAATAATTAAAAAATTAATTAAGAATTTAAAATTAAAATAAATCAATACATATACTTACATTTAATTAAAAATAATAAATAAACTTTTTATATTTGAAGTGAAGTATTAAAACACCAGACCTAATAATTTAAACACTTAAAATTTATTTATCTTTTAAATTGTAAAAATATTATTAATAAATAAATTAAACACAATTCAACAAAAAAATATTTGAATGTAATTATTTTTTTATCAGGTGTTTTATCTCTTTTTTAAAAACTAAATGCTCATAATTCTTTTATTAAAATTTTTTTAAAATATTTAAATTTTATTTTTAACTTATTCTCTTTGTTAATATAATTAATAAATAAAATATAAAAATTCATATAAATTTTTATGAAAATATTAATAGTTATCATTATCATGTTCTTATAAATATTTTTAATACTAATGATGGAATTATATTACATTAATATATTTTTAATTAAAAATTTTTAAAAATAAATTAAAATTGTAATAAAATTTTACCTCTAAAAATTTTTAATCTATTTAATAAATATATAATTTAATTATTTTATAAAATAAATTATTAATTTTAATTAAAAATAATATAAATAAATTATGAAAAATTTATAAATAATATAAAATTTTTATTGTTATACAAAATTAATGAAAACATTAAAATAATTGTGTTAGAAATATATTTAAATAAAAAATAAAAATTTTATTATAAGAATAATTAAATTAGAGAAGTATTTAAATATAAAATAAAAATTTTATTGTTATAATAAATTAATAAAAATATAAATATAATTGAGTTAAAAATATATATGAAAATAAAATAAAAATTTTATTATTTTATTAAATTAGTAAAAAGTTAAAGGATATAAACAATTTTTTTGGAACACAATCCCAAAAGATAGACACGAAACTCCAAGCAAGCACAGTATTAAAGACCTTTCCATAAAACACGCGAGTTTCCGCAAAGCACTCATAAAAAAAAAGGTGCTTTCAGAAAAAGCACTTATCAACAAAGTGCTTTCAGAAAGAGGGGAAAAAAAAAAGCATGTACAAAATAAAAAATTCCCAAAACAACCCCCATTGAACGTAAAATCTTTACAAACAAGAGAGACTAACCAGAGCTGGTTTATCGGGATGATTGACGTCAGCAAGAAGGTAAGTGTACGTGGAGGATTCCTTCTCAAACAACTGGCGAAACAGCAGCTTCGATGAAGAAGAAGAAGACGATGTCGTAGTAGTGGAATAAGAATCCATTTGAGAAAGAGGCTTGAACTTGGTGACGGGATGAGGAAGAAGGGTTCCGGTTCTGGGTTTCGGAGAAAAATTGGAAAGAATGTTGGAGGAGGAAAGCAAAGGGGATTTCAAAAATCGCAATTGAATCATTTGTTGTTTATTATTCGTGTTACTATTATTATTTTTTTACGAAGATGGTTATCGATCAGATCACGATAAGCAAAAGGGACGTGTTGAATTATTGTTACTATAATTTATTTATGGTAAGCGGTGAAGATTTCGTCACTGGATTATATGCTTGTCATGGCGCCCATTATCACTTGGCACTTGGCAGACTGCATTTTGGACGGAGCTTCTTTATTTGGATGGTAAAAATTACCGCGGGGCCCTTGAATTATTTGGGCTGGGTATGGACCTCCAAAAATCGTCATAAAAATGATTGGGCCTAATTTGGAGATAAGGTCATGGGCCTAAAATAATGATTTTCGTACTTTTTAATGTTTGTATTTTTATTTATTTTATTATTTTTACTCTCATAACTCTAGCATTGCTAATTTAAAAACTAATTTTACGTGCTTACAATTCCAAAGCCCTGTATTCAAAAATTTAAAAAAGTAAAAAAAAAAAAAAGTTAATTTAAATTATCTCCTGATAAAATGATAATCTTCTAAATATTTTATAAACTATTGTAAATCTCAACTTACTCTACTTTTATAAATAAGATAAACGATTTTCAACCTAAACCTTATTATTTTATTATCTTTTAAACAGAAATGAGGATAAGTTAATATTTCACAAGTAGATAATGTGAAATTTACCCAAAACAAATTACAATATTATGCCTAGTAATTTGTTATGTACACATTCTAGAAAAGTTATAAGTAATAATTTGTTACAATGTGGAATTTATTTTTTATTTATAATTAGTCCAAATTGAAATGAGAATTATATATGACTATATGGAGGTTATTCCTACATAAAGTATCACTATAAAGAAGTTTTATTATAGAAAAATTATGAATTTTGGCAATTTTTTTAATCCATCTTAACTATCTTCTCCTTTTTTTCTTGGCTGCATAAGATAAAATTAAATTTTAATAAATAAAAAATAGAAATACACTAGTTAGAGTAAGGTAGTGTTTGTTTTTGTTTGGCAATTTTTTAATCCATCTTAACTATCTTCCTTGTTTATTTTTACAATAAAAACATCTTAAATTTGGTTATTTGACATTTATGTCCTTATAAATAAAACAAAAAATTAAATTTTTTAATAAATAAAAATAAAAATATTTACTAGTTTTTTCATTCGAGATAAAAAAGTCACAGAGTAACTAAATGTCGCAAAATCGTGAAAATGTAATATTTTTATGATAACTAACGCAAGAGATGGTAATATTTTTTATGATACAAATGCCACGTGCATGATTATTGACATAATTAATCAATGAGTTGAAACAATATGTCACGATAAATAACCCTATCATATTCATATTAGACCATTTATTATCGACCCATTTATTACAAAAATTAATTTGTCTTTATCATTTATATATTTTGGATGAATTATTAATTATTAATTATTGTATCGCAATGATTTAATTTTGATTGTTAGATTGTATAATTAAATTTTTATATATTGGATTAGTTTAAGTCTGGATGTTGTTTATTACTTTTCTTATGTATTATTTTTATTTTATCTTTTTAAAGTGGTTAAATTGTTAATTGTGTAATTTTGTCTTAATCACGTAATTGTAATCTTGCCATTAGTGATATAATGATGTTTTAATCACGTCAAACCTATCGTGTCGTGTTGTGTCACTTTTTTATTAAGCGATTCTTGTTCATGTTTGAATTTTTTGGCACAATTATTAAATTTGTCATATCCGTATTTACTTGGATTCAACATCACATAATTACAAGATATGATTATACGAATTACCACCTCTAGTAATGAATGTAATGAGTCTTACCTTTCAAAAGTAGTATTTGTTGTATTTATTTCTCACATATTGAGGATTGACATAAACTATCCAAATTATTTTATATTTTATCGAATTAATACGTGACTAATATTAAATATTAAAGAGCAATTGTGATAGACTTATTTATTAAATAATCAATTATTATGTTAAAAAGTCTAATTTTGCTATACCCTATATAATAGGGTCTGCCTACGTTACCACTGTAGTAACTGTACCACTGCCTTGGCAATTTTCAGTCAGCCCCTTAACTCATTTTTATTTACATTTTCTTTATAAATATTAAATTAATTTATACTGAATCCATATAAAAATTTTAGTTAACACCCTTGCAGTATTTATTATTTATAAATTTTTATTCTATATTGCACATGTATCAAAATATCCCCTCTCTTTATCCAAAACCCGCGAACTCAACCTGCATTCCATTTTCGTTTCCGGCCACTCCATCGGCTAAAGTTGGTACCGATCGGAAGCTCGTGCGATGCCGGTCATCTCCATGCCATCCTTGTGGCAAAAAAAAAGGGTCGACCGGAACCCACGAACCCGACCCGGATTTATTTTTCGTTTCCGGCCACTCCACCGGCTACGGTTAGTACCAATCGGAAGTTCGTGCGATGCCGGTCATCTCCATGCCATCCTTATTGCCGAAAAATGTTCGGAAAGCCGCTGATCCAAGCTGTGAAAAGCCGCTGAATCGCGGCTTCAATTCGCAGCGATTTCGCCGGTTTCCGGTGACGCCACCACTTGGGGTTTGCTCCTCACAATTCCCTCTATCTTTTCCGACCAGCCACAACCACCGAGTGAGCTGATTTGCCGCTGATCAGCCGTTAAAGTATTCACGGGTTTGGGAGAAATGAACTTAATATTTATGAAAAAAATTCAAATAAAAATAAGTAAAAGGGGCTTCAATGATATTTTACACAGAAAAGACAAAAACAGCTGTATGGTGCCACTGTTGTAAGATAGGCGCGTCCTATATAATAATATATTTTTAGACAAGTATAACTTTAATTGTCACTACAAGAAAAATGGTCTTTACTAACGCTTGTCTTATGATACTTTATTAAAAAGTATCAGTAATTACATGTGTTTGGGGTATTTTCCGCGTTTAACAGATAAGTATCATAAATTTCCAATACTATAAGTTCTGTAAATTAAGTATCATAAAAATATGACATTAAGGTATCAGTAATTTAAAAAATGAAATGTTAATTTTGTATTCACTAGGAGTCAAATTGCAGATTTCTGAACTTTAGCTTTTTAACTTTAAACGTTAAACCACCAAACCACAATTTGCATTTTTACTTAATAAACAATAATTATTGAAAGTTACATTAAATTATCTAGAAACTATATCGTTTTAATGAGGTGTAAATGGAAACATAAAATCTAAAAATTTTGACGAGCAAAAAATCTATCCCCACCGTCAATTTCTTCTTTGAACCAAAGCTTTCTTCTTTCTCCCCCCCCCCCTTCCTCTACCTCTCTCTCTAACAACAGTCTACCTCACAAGTCACTGCTATAAACCTTCAAAAGCCGCCATCCTTGAGCTAAAATACCCTTGGAAAAAAGCCTAGAAAGTGTTGTGAAGAACTTGGCCAAAGTTAAGGTTCAAAAGTCAGATTAAAAAAATTAGGGTTTTTTTTGTTAGGGTTATCTTATTGTTTTTAATGTTGAGTTCAGAGAGAATGAGTTTGTCGCTATCGCCAGGTAATTAGACGAAACCAATATCAATTATAGAATCCATAGAAGCTGATATACAAATAACCTGTGACTTGAAAAAAGTTTTGTTTTATCTTTAGTCATAATTACTTTTTTTTTTTATATATAAAACCCTAATTTTGATTTCCTTTGGGGTTGACGTTTTATGTTGAAGCTGGGCTTTATGAAAGCAAAGAAGAAGCAGCAAAGAGAGAAGAGGTTCTCGGTCGAATTAATCAGGCAAGAATTTTAAAAAAAAATTATGATTGACTTGTGACATAATTTTCAAGCTATTATAGATTAATGATGGCTTTGTGATAGAATTATTTTTTTATCACAAATTAATGATAAATTGTGAAAATTTTTTTTGATTTGGCTTATATCATAAAAATATGATTGACTTGTTTTATCACATAATTTTTTACTTCGCCACGTGTAATTTTATAATTTATTGCTTAATATGTGAACAATATTTATTATTTTTAATTCTATTTATTATTTTTAATTCTATTGCATTATTTGAAATTTAGAAAAAAAAATATCATCTATATAAAAAAAATGATTTTGTTAAACAAGATAAATCAAAAATGAAGAAAAAAAAAAAAGAAATGGTAGTGTTTAAAGAAAAGTAAATAACAATGAATAAAGAAAGCACTTCATATCGGTTTTTTTTCCTAAGTGCTCAGCCAAAACTCAAACGTCTCTCACCCTAACACGGTCTCACTCCCGTAACAACCTATTGCCTCAAACCCTTACATCAGTAACACCGTCAATTTTGCCTCATGACCCGGCATCGATTTGGCCTTGTCACTCGCCGTCGATTTGGCCATCATCGAGATCCACATGAGGAACCCACTAATGTGTGCTGCCATTGTTTCATTTCAAAACCCTAACTGAAAACCCACCGTTGATGAAGCTCAATTTTTTTATTAACACAACTAATTATTCCCCTTATTTTCTCTTGCATGTCAATTTATTTGTTCTCTATGTTGGAAAAATGGAAATTTTCCTTAAAATTTATGTGCTTAAATGTACTAGTTTGTTGAAATGAACGAAATCTGAACCTATAGAATGATTTCGGTTTTGTTCTTGTGCGGCTAATCACCTTAACATTTTGTTCAATCTTCAAATTGGGGATCCATTTATTTTCTTCTCAGTTCTTATGCGGTTGATCTTCGTTGTTGGCGAGGGCTTTGCACCTCTGCTTCCATTGATGTTATTGCAGCCAGCACAGCCATCGTCTTTTAGTAGCAGAACCTGAGATAGCTCAGTCGTTGAAACCCCAACTTAATTTCACACCTTTTTCGAAACCGCCTTTCTCTATAGCGCCCAGTCAAATTCCTCAACTGACATGGACATCAAGGAGAGGAGAAAGCTTGGTTGTGGTAATTTACAAATCTTTTCTTCTTCATTCATTTTAATTTTTTTTCCAAAAAAATCTATTAACCCTAGATTTGAACTCAATCTTGTTTCTTAAAAATATTCGGTTATTGAAGCATTAGATTTAAACTCAAATCTCTTTTTTTAATGATTTATTAGTTTGAAATCCTAGTTGATGAGATGAGTTAATTGTTTATATGTCCTGATTTAATTGATTTTGAATTGGGTTTTGTTGATACATAGCTAGAGTTTAGATTGACGGCTTCACATTGGTGTGAATTAATTTAGGCAATAAAATTGGAATTGATTAGAGCCAATCTCGTTTTTATTTAAGTAATTGATTTTGGTGCACTATGCTGCAGAAACAATAGCATAAATCTGGTTGCTGTTTTGATGTTACAAAACTACAGAAAAAGTTAAATCTTTTTACTAAAAACTGTAAAAATAGCGAGCACATTTGTGCTGCTTTTTCTGCTGTTCAAAAGTACATAAACGGTTGCTGTTTTTGCTATCCAAAAATACAAAAACGGCTACTATGTTTACCATTGAAATGTGCAAAGACAACTGCTGTTTTTTTTTGTTAAAATATGCAAAGACAGCTGCTGTTTTTCCTGTTGAAATGTGCAAAGACATCTGTTGTTTTTGCTGTTGAAGTGTGCAAAGACATTTGTTGTTTTTGCTGTTGAATTGTGCAAAAACAGTTATGTTTTTACTGTTGAAATGTGCAAAGATAGCTGCTGTTTTTCCTATTTAAATATATAGAAAAACAGTTAGCTATTTCTGTTGAAATTGAAAGAGCTTCTGTTTTTGTTTTAAATGTGCAAAAACAGCTGCTGTTTTTGCTGTTGAAATATTGAAGACAGGTGTTGTTTTTGCTGTTGAAATGTGCAAAGACAGCTGCTGTTTTTCTGTTCAAAAGTGCAGAAACAGCAGTTGTTTCTATTATTTTGAACAATTGCTGTTTTTACTGTTGAAATGTGCAAAGACAGCCGCTGCTTTTACTGCCGAAATGTGCAAAGATAACTACTGTTTTTCCTGTTCAAAAGTGCAGAAACTTTATGTTGTTTATCTCTTTTGAACAACTGCTGTTTTTGCTGTTGAAATGTGTAAAGACAGCTGCTGTTTTTTCTGTTCAAAATTTGTAAAATAACTCCCAAGTGTAATAAGTAATCACATATAGCTGCAGCATTCATGAAATGCACTGATGATTGGTGTTTGAATTAATTTTGTTCACATGAAGCTTGCAGATCATTTTGTAAGTTTTAATTTTCATTTAGAGTGCTGTCAGAAGATGGTATTGTTGCTGGAAGTCTTGTTGTTGGAGTACTTGCACTAATCTTTGGAAGTTTTGTTGGGTACCTTGGCTTGGTGACCAGAATTCTTATTGTTTTTCTTAGAATTTGATTGGAATTTAACTATTATTTTATTCTTTGGGATGATTTTTTTTCAATTTGGGATTTTTTTTATGTATTGTATTTTTTTTTTGAAATTAATTTTTTGGTTGAATCATCAATTAATATTAATTTTTATATTCATTTTATAATATAAATTTAAAAAAATCAATAAATTATAATTATAATATAATTTAAAAAAATCAAAACTTTATGACCGAAAAAAACCATCATATATTCTATCATAAATAATTTCCCGCCAAAACTGAATAATAAATTTTTAAATAATAATTGAATTTTCCGACAAAAATTTAAAAAAATTAGCCCTAAAATCTAAATAAATTTTAATTTTAATTTCATTTTTTTACTTTAAAATATTGTGTGACAGATTTATGACTGTGAAATACAATTATGAATTCATGACGGAAAATATTCTGTCATAAATTAATGACAGTGATATAGATAATAGATGAATTGTCTGTCATGTACTTCATTTTATGCATTTATTTTCCGTCATCTATTGCCTATTTTCTTGTAGTGTTAAGATGACTTCTTGTGATATTTTTGTTATCAGTTGGTTCATTCTTCATTTTGTAATTTGGTTATGAATTGAGCGTGTTTGAGTTGTATTGGCTATCTTAGAGATTTTATTTTGTTAGAGAATTTAGTGATGAACTAGAAAATTAGAAGAATTGATTCAAGATGGCAATGATAATTGGTTTACTTTATTTTAGTCTAAGAGTCGGAGTGCTAGTTATAGGCAAGTATAGTATTCCTCTGTGTGATATAATTTCAAATCTAGATTGTCATTTGGTCTTTTATATGTAGATAATTCATTATGTTTTGTGATTTTTTAGCCTTCTAGGATAGATAAGCAGATTTGGGAAAACTGATTTTTGTGTTAAATTGATGAAAATATAAATTACTTTCCATTTAATTCGTTCAAATAATTGTGTGTATTGGTCCCAAACTCTCAATTTAAACTAAAGAGTCTAGATTCATGTCCCTACATACTCTTTTTTCTTTCTAAATATTCTTAGTAATATATTTGGATAACAGTTGTCTTTTCTCATGTTAGTAGTTTGTGGGTGGAGTTGTCTACTCCCTCATTAAATTGTGGTTGAGCTACTATTTTTAGTAATTTGTAAGAGTTAAATATGTTTTTAATATATTTTTGGATGAGAGTTGTCTTTTCTCTTATTAGTTTGTGCATGGAGCTGACTTCTTCCTCATGGTTCTCATTACCTTCTAATTATAGATATATCAATTGTATTATATATCTCATAGAAAAAAAGTAATTCAAATGGTGTCCATGTGCAAAGAAAGCAGGATTATAAGCCAATATTCATAAAAATAACCATTCCATAATCAGATTATAAATTATAAAGTTTAAGTTAATAGATTTCACAATAATTTTGATGCAACCATAACTAAAATTGTAGGGAATAAATTAGGATAAACGTCATCTCAATGCTTGTAATTAAAAAAATCAAATTTTAAGAAATAAAATTCTAATACATTTTAAAATTTAAATGTTATACTTGAAAGAACGGCGAAAACACAATTTGAGTATTAAAAATTAATGGAACTCATGTCATTAACAAATCTTCCAGTAATATGTACGCAGTGTCCAGGTTTGAAACGTAGCTTGCATAGCTTGGATTTTTGGAGATTTTTCACTTTACTGACTCTTTTCGTCTTAGTCAAATAAAATAAAATAATTTAATTTAATTTAAAAAGAACACAAATAGGAAAAGCAAAAACCATTTCTGGCTGTGAAAAAGAAAAGCGAAGAAGCTTCAAGTTTTAGACTCACTTCGTTTCCTTAATCTCGGCTTTTTGCTTTCCCTAACAGTACTTCATTTCTCCCTCACTGTTTCTGTTTCATTATTTTTTAATTTTAATTATATATCTCGAGCTCAATTTAATGGTAATTACGTCATTTTTTGTTCTCATTAAGTCAAGTTTTGTTTTAATGTTTGAGTTTTGTGTTGCGAATGTTAAATGTTCAAATGAAATTGCAAATGGTGTGATTTTTCAATTTTTTTCTACTGCATAATATATCACTTTGCTATGCTTTCATTTTTAGTTTGAATTTGTGATTTGCATTGCATTGAGTGAATAGACTTAAAAGTATATATGTATTTGAATTATGCGATGCAGTGAACCGCATGAACTATTTTATTATCTTAGTAAAACTCGTTGAATGATTTATGTATATTTAGTAAAGATACAAATATCCACAAGCTTACTCGGTTCGGTGTTCCTATTCTAAAAAACTTGGAATCCAACTGCCACTGTTTCCAATTGAAGATATGTGAGACATGATTGTTTTAAACATAGAAATTAGCCAAAAACACAAATATGACAAAGGTTTATTTATGTTAACCATTGTTTCTCTAATGGTTGAAAATTGACAAGTAATTTTTAAATTTTTCCTTTTTCCATGTATTCATATGCAGATTTGATCAATATGTTTGAAGTGTTTCTTCCTCAACTTCACTTGTATTCTAACCCATCCATTATTGAATTGAGAATGAAGGAGTTGGTGGTGTGATAACTCAATTGTAGTACTTATATTGAAAGAGTGAAGACAATTATCCTTCTGATTTTAGCTTTTAGAAATGTTAAATTTAGCTACAACTAGTAGGAATGTAATTGGATGGTAGAAAATTTTTATGTAATTAATTTAGATTATTCAATTATAAGGGTGGATTATCTCATATCTTGTTTCTTGAAGTACTTGGAATTTGTAATATGTAATAATAATATTTAAATATGAAATGAAAGATTTTGTAATATAAATCGAGTTTCTTTTTGGTTATTTTGCGGTGCCTTTTAATTTTATCAATAAATCAATAGGCAATAAGCCAATTTAAATTTTAATTTTTTAAATAAATTAAACAGTGATACTATGGTAACAATAATCTTAGACACTAATATGATATCAATAATTACTAACACTATAATGTCACAAAATTAGTGATACTATAATAATAATAATCACTGACACCACATACAAGTGTCACTATTTTTTTACTATCAAATTATTGACACAATTAACAAGTGTCACTAAAAGTAATTACTGGCACTATTCTAATGTCGGTAAAGACTATTTTCTAGTAGTGTGTGTTATTTTAGTTCATAGTAGAATGAACAATTTTATATTAACACATGAGCGGTGCCTACACTCAACCACAATATTTAAGTAACAACACTTATGAGAATAAAACACACAACATTTAAAATATTTAAATAAACTATATTCAAATACACAATCAAATCGAGTGATCAACAAAAAAAAAGAAAAAGAATGGTCCACAATGGAGAATTCTGATTTATAGTATACATGATTGAAACCTTATCTCTATGAATGTTAGAGTATTTTGACAAAGTAGCTATGCCACATGTTAACCAACCCTTTTAATAATAAAATGAATATTATCATTTATCACTAAAGTCATTCTGACGTATCATATCAGTGTCATAGTTTGCCAAAAAATATATTTTACCACTAAGCATTTGCAATGTTATCAATTTATCACCATTTCATTAAAAACGTTAAAAATTTGTTGATGTTTTGTTGATGTCATAAGGGCATCAAAGACATTTCATGTTGAAAGCAAAATATTGCGTTGCAAATGTAAAATAAACAATAAAACAAAGTAAAAATTTTCAAGGGAAATAATTAAAGAATTAGGAAATTGATAGCCGTTAAATCGGCCCCTCTCTCTCATTAATTTTTTCCTTAATTAAATTGTTATTATTTTTAGGTGTGATTAATACTTGAATTTAATAGATTAAAATATTAATTTTGAAGCAGAATTTTTTATTAATTATTTTCTTTGCCGCTTGTTGTAATTCTGCACATTGTTCATTATTTTTTTATTAATTATAATTTTCAATTGTTTTCTAAATCTTATTTTTTGTTCATTGTTTCTTTCTTTTCAAAAGATAAAATTGTCTTTTACTCTCCTGGGGTAAAATCAACTTTTAACTCATTTTCTGTTAAGCATTAACATTTTTTTAACGGAAGTAGTAAATTGATAATAGCATAAATATTTAGTGGTAAAATATATTTTTCAGTAAACTATGGTACTGATATGATATGTTAGAATAACTTTAGTAGTAAAATGATAATATTGTATAATAAAATTATTCTTATTTTTTATGGGAAATTCTTTAAAACTTTGACCTTTTCATGTAAGTAACCGTTGATCGTGGAACCAACTAATACGCTAACAAATAATGTCATACAAAGAGTTTTAGGAACAAAAGCCAGTGATGGAAAGTTGTGATGACACAGCAAGAATCACGATGATCAAGATAATTAGCTAAGTGATCATGCACTCACGAAAGGTAGGAGTAAAGCAAGATTTCACAGTCTTAATTAATGTTTAAGGTTTATTTAATATTGAGGGGTTGTATCTGTTAAGCCACAATTATTCAAACAAAATTATAACTATAAAATAAGATTTGATAATGTTATAGTAAAAATAATTTTTAAATAATAATTCTGATAAAATAGAAATTATAGGATTTTCATTATATTTGTGTGGGATCAAAATATTTTAACTTTAAAACCACATAAACAACAAGTGTTTGTCAAATACTTTATTATTATAGTTTTTAAACCACAACTGTCTAATTTCAGTTTCAAATATGCCTTTAGTAAACTTGAGGCAAAGCAAACATCTATTTTGAATGCTCCAATGAGGACTGAGAGAGTGGTTTAGAAAGAAGATGAATTACCAACATGGCAATACATTTATGGTGCGTTTATAATATTTCATTGGAATCGGGAATCGGAATGATTGATTGCTTTCTTTTTTAAATGAAGCGGGAATCGGAATCGAATGGTGGGGCCCACAACAATTTGTGAATGAGGAATGTGAGATTGATTCCCATGGGGAGGTCGGAATCAATCTCCCATTCCCTAATTCCCATTTTGCCCTCCCCAAAACAAAAATGCCTACTTTATCCTAAATTCTATTTAATTAATATATTATTATAATTAATTAATTATTATGATTAATTAATATATTATTAAAATTAATTAATTAATTACTTATTATGATTAATTAATATATTAATATAATTTTAATATAATTATTAATAATTATAGTTCTTGAACAAATAATCACAATAATTAATATATTATTATTATAGTTTATTAATTAATATGTTATTATAGTAATTATTAATATTATTACTATAATTAATTCATATATTATTATTAATTAATTAATATAATTATTACTTTAATTAATATATTAAAATTATAATTATAAATAATTATAATTTTTGAATAAATAATCACAATAATTAATTTATTGTTATTGTTGTTATAATTAATGAATTAACTGTTATAATAATTTGTAACACCCCTCGGACCTATTATTTCTTGGACTTTTTCCCAACCCTTTATAAAGAGAAAGGAGAGAGAGTTGGCTCAATAGAGAGAGAGAGAGGAAGAAATTGTTGACCCTTGTTTTGACCCGGATCCGAACTTCGACCTTGACCGTGACCCCGGCCGATTCTCCTGATTCTGCCACGTTCCGAGCAAGGTACCGAAATGAAGCTTGAGAGACGAGCAACGCATCACCATGTCGTTGAAAACCGACCGAACGCCGCACGGTTGAAGCCTAAAAGGACCGCGACTCCACCGTTCTTGTCGCCGCGATTTCGCCGGATTTGAGCCGAGCAACCGCTGGATTTTGTTCCTCACGCGTCACTAGCATCATTTCCCGACCAGCCTCGCCATCCGAACGGCCGGGATTGCCGCCGAAGACCACCTAAGCTCACGGCCTTTGAGCTTCGATCCGCCGCCGCGCCGCGCTGGAGGTCACCGCCGACCAACTCATGTGGTCCGAACTACCAGTCTTGAGCTTCCCGTCATGCCGGTTGAATTCCCGGTCACCGTTGACCGTGCGAGGGCATTTCGGTAATTTCGCATTTTTTGGGCAATTTAATTTCAGATTATGTGGGTATTTTTGGTAATTGCTGGAATTGAGGATAAGTTGGTAATGTAAATTGTTGAGGTTAAGTTGGTAGATTATGATTTTATGGGTATTTGAAAATATTGAATCAGGGTAATTTGGTAATTTTACACGCCGAGGGTAATTTTGTAATTTCTGATATTGTGGTTATTTTTGTGATATGAATTGAGGCGATTTGATAATTGAAGATTTTGAGGATAATTTGGTAAATATTGGTGTTGGGGCATTTTGGTAATTTTGGCATATAGGGGTATTTTGGTAATTTGAGGCACACGAGAATAGTTGATTATGAATGAATATTTGTTTGAGTCTAATGCGTAAAATTAGTTGTATTTATATTTACGGATAAATGATTATGTCGTTTATTTGATTAGGAGGACCCGCGAACGAGAATCAACCAATGACGTTGTTGAAGATAATACCGAGACAGATCGTCACTATTTTGGAATATACAAAACATATTTTTCATAGTGGTTATGATAGTAAAGCATGTTTCATAAATAAGTATTTTGAATATTCGGATTTAATGATTTTCTCGAAATGGATTTTATATATGCATTGATATTATATTAAAATGTTTGGTCAATGATTTTCTCAGACGATTTTAAATGGATTATGATAATATTTTAAAGACGAAAGAAGTGGATTTCGATGTGATATGATTTTATTATCATTTTTGGAATAAATGCAAGATATTAGAATTGAGCTGATTTGAGATATGTGAATAAATGAAAATGAGATTTCTAAATGATTATATGTTTATGTATAGTATCGATATTATTTTTAAAGGCATTGGATTACCATCCCCTCCAAATCTGAATGTTGAGATATGAACAAATGGAAATAAAGGGGGAAATAAGGGAGGAAATATGTTGATACGATGATATGAGATGAGAAGATTTTGTAACACACATGAGGCTTTTTGGGCCGTGTTTTGGCGCTTTGCCTTTTGGGGCATATGTATGCAGAGTGATGATTAAAGACAATAGTAGATATTGAGATACCGATGTTAAATAAATTGAAATATGATGATACAAATGATATATTAAATAGACACTAATATGATATAATGATTACTAACATGTGATCACAAAATTAGTGATACTATAATAATAATAATCACAGGCTTTGGGCATACAAGTGTACTTGGGTGCTTTTGGGAACCAAATTATGCATGCACGATATGATGAGATATGAGATGATATTTCGATTGCCCATCCGTTGAGGTCCTGATAGAGATTATTCCCTACTTGTTTGGTGATGATTTTCGGATTTGTATATTCTATACGATATTGTGATATGGTTTCCATGATTATTTGATATGATAGTATATATATAACTTTTCATGGACAGAAATATGATTTAAATGTTAAATGATTTAAATAAACTATTTCAAATATGGTTTGATGAGATTGTGTTTGGAAATAATATGATTAGTTGTGTTTAAATAAGAATTATTTCTAAAAACTACTATCCACTCATGATTCACCGAACCTTTTAAACTCACCCCGTTTTTATTATATTTTTCCTCACCAGGAGGTTGCCATTATGTTAACCAACCCTTTTAATAATAAAATGAATATTATCATTTTTCGATCTTGGCCAAATGATGGTGTTAGATATATAGATGATTCTTGTTATGATATGTTGGTTATCTTGTTCTTTTGGGATTGTATAATTTTGTTATATTATCCTTTTCATTAAAATTTGTTGAAATGTTGATTTTTGTTGAGTTGTGGGATATTGAATTATTTTGGGAGTGTACTTTACAAAATTGTAGTTTGAGATTGTTATGTTTATAAACAATTTTCAAAGTCTTTAAAAAGTTTAGTATCGATTAATTAAAGAGATTCGAAATTGATCGCCGAGGGTGCGGGCGGGTCTCTTCATAATTATTAATATAATTATTATAATTAATTCATATATTATTATTAATTAATTAATATAATTATTACTCTTAATTAATATATTAACAAATTAAAAAATAATTATTAATAATTATAGTCTTTGAATAAACAATCACAATAATTAATTTATTGTTATTGTTATTATAATTAATTAATTAATATACTTATTTTTTGTTATAATAATTATTAATATAATTATTATAATTAATTCATATATTATAATTAATTAAATAATATAATTATTACTACTAATTAATTTATTATTAACAATAATTATTAATAATTATAATTTTTGAATAAATAATCACAATAATTAATATATTATTATTGTAATTAATTAATTTATTATTATAATAATTAATTAATATAATTATTATATTTAATTCATATATTATTATAATAATTAATTAATTTATTATTATAATAATTCTTAAATAATATAATAATATATTATTAACAATAATATATTAATAATTATAGTTCTCGAGTAAATAATCACAATAATAATATATTATTGTTTTAATTAACTAATTAATATATTATTAATTAAATAATATAATTATTACTACTAATTAATATATTAATATATTTTTAACAATAATTATTAATAATTATAATTTTTGAATGAATAATCACAATAATTAATATATTATTATAATTAATTAATTAATATTAATATTATTAGTTAATATATTTTTATAATAATTGTTAATATAATTATAATAATTAATTAATAAAATTTTACAATTAAGTAATATATTAGTTAATAATAATAATAATTATTATTATGATAATAATCCACATAAACAACTTTTTTGTAAATACTTTATTATTATAGTTTTTAAACCACATTCCAATTTCAGTTTCAAAACAAAGTAAACATTAAGGCAAAGCAAACATCCCATTTTGATTCCTATGCTCAATGAGGAACTTAATTTGATTGGTTTTCCCATTCCAAAGAAGATGAATTACCAACATGGCAATACATTTAGTCACTCTCTAGCTATAAGTTTCACCAGCATTTTAAGTCACAGCAAGAATCACACCAATTACCTCTGCAAAATAAGTTGTACACTTATACCAAAAGGAATGCCAAAGCCGCCCAAAGAACACACAAGTATGATCTCTGAAAACTCCTACGCGAGCTGAAGGCCAAGCAGTTTCCTTAATCCAACCATCAGTGTTTACCTTAATCAAGTTAATTATCTAAAATTAATTAATCACACATAATAAACACATTCTTCAACTATCAATATTCCTAATCCGCTCACAGCAATGTGAGTTATAATATTTTGAAAAAGCAGTATAAAGGTGATCTATAGAACCTCCACGGTGATTTTTAGAAACTCCCCAAATTCTTGTGAAGCATATATACTCCTGAAGTTTAGAGTTGAAAATCATTCTCGCCGGTGCTTTAATTGGAGATGGATTTGGTTAGCAGTATCTATGTAAAAATTAAAGGAGATCTATATACCTCAAGTTTGGTTAGGTGATAACAGTGAAGAGCGGCGAGATGTTATGTCAAGCAAGATCATAAAAAATAAAACAAAGCATTTATTAAAGCATCTGATAGATGTTAATTAGTTATCATTTAAGCAACGCAAAACATTTACTCATAGCTGCCATAGCTGTAAAAGTATCAAAATAAAGTAATTATAATTAACCTATATATACTATATTAGTCATGTAAAAATATACCTCTTTATATAATAAATCTATTAAACTTGATATAAATTCCCACCAGAATACCTGGAAACAAGTAAATATTCATATTAAAATATATATATATAACTTGCTGACTGAATGATTAAAAGGGAAGAGCACCTGTATCAGCTGACTGAATGATGGAGGCAATAATAAACACTGAAACTTTAATTAACTAAACTTACACTGAATATATATGGCAAATAAGGTGTGCATATTTTTCAAGGAATATCTTGCGCAAGACCACGCAGCCTATATACATGAGCAGCAGCATCAAGGTATAGGCTTATCCATTTTTATCCAATCTTCTATTCTTCTTCTTCTTGCTCCTCTCTGTAAATACTGATGAAATACATGACAAACCAATACCCAGATGCGGTTTTTCATGAACAAATTGCGCGGTCTTGAGCAAGATTTTGCTTTTAATTGTTCTAAAACTTACTTACTAGAACAAGATCAGCTGGCATTGGAATATGCACCTTAGTTCAAGTTGTACTACAATACAAAGTCAGCAAAAGAAAATGAGATGTAAGAGAAAAACATTAATAGTAAAACAAGAACATGCAACTTCTGTATATAATTAAGCTTTGAGAGAGTGAAGGATTTCATGATCTTTTACTCTTATTTATAGAAGAAAAAAACATTTATAGAAGAAAGAACAGCATATGGTGTAGGAGAAAAAAACTCTAGTTTGTCCTCTTTAATTATGGTAAATCATTTGGAAGCTCATTGTCTAACTCATATTTAAAAGTGTAAATGGTTCTTTAGCCTCTAATGAATTTTTTAATCAGTTCCTTTATTTAAAATTATCCAAAACATCCATATGGTGTATACATTTTCATTAAAATTTATTTTAATTTTAATTTACATCGGACACAAAAAAACTAATAACCCTTGGAAAGTCAAATTTAGCACCCATAAGAATAACGACAAAAACCATTTAACAACTATAAGAGTAATGACAAAAACCTTTTAGGTAATTTTTAAAGCGTTATTATTATTATTTTATTACTAGAAAATAACAACTAGGTGCAACAAGTATTCTACCTTAACATTTTATCACTAAAGAATCATAATATATCTTACATTTTACTATTTTGTCATTAAGATTATTAGTTGTCCGTTACATTTCACCTTTAAATCACTAATTTTGCTCTTACTTTGAAAAACTATCGGGTTAGAAAATATTAATACAAAGCATATTGACATTTTCTTTTAGTCAATTCTAATTCATTATGTCTCTAATGATAATTTTACCCTTTATATTTAATGAAATTATAATTTTGGAGTAATTTTATGTATAAAGACACTTTTACCCTCTATTATATCAACATGATGTTAGCAGTCAACTAACAATCATGTTCAGGAAGTAGTAAAATGTGAGACGCTAAAAGTAGATTGATAGAAAACAGAAAAATTTCTGAATAATGATAAATTATATTGAAATTTTTGAATGAATAAATTTAGGGTTTTGAGCCCCTTTTATAACAAACTTAAATATTGCGAATTTTACCAAAATAGGCAAATCTGAAATATAATATGATAATTAAATTCTTCTAATCAAAATAAGAAAAAGTAAATAAACGATACCGAAATATGAGTTGTAGAAAAAAAAGATAAAAATCTTAGAAGAATCAAGAAAAATAGGAAAAAAATCTTAAAACTAGAAAACAACTAAGGAAAAAGCAAAATTTCGGACCCAACCCAGAGGCAAAATGGCACAAGCAATTTTGGGTTAGATTCGTCTTGCTGTAAGCTTTGATACGATATATTATATATTGAAAGCAGACACCTATATATCAAGTTACACAACTACTCTACCTCATTAATAATAAAGTATTAGAGTATAATAATTGTTATACCTAGATGTTATTTCTTAATCACTTAAGTAGTAAAAGGATAATAACTCTCTCTAAAAATATAGGGACTAATTGAGTAATGGACTTAAAACTCCAGATTAGAGGAACGCTTGCCCTGTTTAAAAATTTGCTCCTGAATATGAGTTAGGTACACAAATTTCAGCAAAAAGAGTAGAGTTACTCACATAGTGAGAGGAAAAGGAAGGTTCAGCCACTAGACTAAACTATTGCAGTGAAAGTGAGTTATCGTAGCCGTGCGCAAATGGGATCCACACTGCAGTTTTATACGACAAGAATTGATAAGAAGATCGGTCTACATATCTATGTTTAGAAAGAAAAAAAAAATTACATAAGCTGAAAATAGTTCTTGGTCACGATATAATAAACTTGGAGCAACATTCAAACTAAATTTTGAAAATAAATTCTAGCCATAAGCTTCTAAAAATAAAAAATTGCCAAAACTTGCCAGATATGCAGCAAAAATTAACAATTCAAAGATAGAGTGGTCTTTTTAAAGTTTTGCTTTGTTTTACAGACGTGCTTCGAAAGGACGAGAAGATTGGAAAAGAAACATTATCGTTTTCAGAATGAATAATGTGTAGGATGTCATATCTCAATCATAGGTTTGGTTTAGGTCATTTCTTTTTTCCATTATCGATTCTAGCATCAGTCACGTTGATTACCCAACAAATATTTTTGGTTTCTTTCATGGGTAATACATGCATGGTTAGTGTCATTTCATTGCTTAGGGTCGTCAATTTTGAGAAAAATTCAAACATCAATGCTAGCTATTTCACAAGGCATGTGCCTCGTGCAATTAGATTGCTAATGCTTTTTTTTTTTTGTTTTTAATTGTAATTAATGTAACCTATAAGGGTATGGGGTCGTGCAGCATTGGCATTCACAGTTAAAAGTCCAACTAAACCTGGCCGGATATTTTTATATGTTTTTAAAAAATGAAATAAACTCCATTACGGCATACAAAAAGACTCAAAACTCCCTAGCCCCAGCCCACAAGGATGGAAATGGAGATGATTTACCACAGAACTTTACATACTTAAGATATATACATTCTATATAAATTGAATCATTAAGACAGGTCTTAACTCTTAAGTGAGATTATGCCATCGGATTATGTAAAATCTATTAACTAATAACATAGTATTATCAATTATGTACAAATAGAATCATCAAACATACGCTACTAACTGAAGCTTGACCTAGGGGTGGGTCTTTCTCTCAACAAAAATTGAGTGCACAAGATGACTTGAAATATTTCATATTCCATAAATATAGGTGGGGGAAGCAATCTCTCAAAGATTTTATGGGGGCATATTTTTGAGCTCCATTAAAAATCGATTTCAAATTATAGTATCTATAAATTATAATCATTTTTTTTAAAAAAAAAAAGTCAAAGCATATACATTAAAAACATATCACAAGGGGTAATATCATGATATTATTCATATAAAAAAACAAAATATTGACAATCCCAACTAAACTTATATATTTAGTGCTAATTTAGTAATGTTGTATCTTTTAAAATAATTACTATTAGTTATGCTATAAAAAAAATCGACTGTAAAGAGAATCAGTTAAACATTTAGTAAAATTTATTTTTAAAAATACTGTAAATTTTCAAAGCAATCATATGTGTTTAGTAAATCCTACTGTTAACTGTCGTAGGATGGATGATTATGAAAAATTATTTCTTTCTTGCTTTTTAAAATATATTGTAGGATGGATGATTCTGGTAGAAATAATTTCTAAAACAATTTATTAAATATTAAAATTAATTTTTATTTTTTAAAATTACTTTTAAATATTCTAAAAACAATGTCAAATGATCCCTTATTTGTAACACAGTGGGTGCATAAACCTGTCAGCGTTTTATCAACATTTTATCTCTTTTTCGATTCTTCAATATCATTTGTTGCAATTGGATGGTTTTCAAATGCAACAATACATGCAATAATTCATCAGAAGGTGCGCTCTGTTTCCGATGTTCATGTGCAAACAAAGATGAATCAAATTCGTTATAGAAAAGTCTGACAGCATGCATGCATTAATTATTTGGCACTAAAATGTGATCCACGAGCAAATTCCAGAATAGGAATCTCTGAGCATATGATTGTCACCAATTCAATGCTTACAAATTCCCATGAATGGCTGGTTTCTTGGCACATGCTTGGGGATCAATCTCTTTCGATCTTCACGTTTATGGCTATGCATTCTAAAAGCCGAAATGTCAGCTTCTGCTTCATTTTTAGGAATTAAATCTTTTTCAGCATGGGATTCCTGCTACCAAAAGCCAAAAAAATAAAAGTAAAATTAGAAATTAATAAAATAAACATAGTATACATGTTACCATTTTAAATATATTTTTTTAAAACTTTGTTGGGTTTCTTTTAAATTATATTGATATTTTCAAAAACTAATTATATTGTTATATTATTATATATTTTAAATACTATTATTATTGATATAAATTATGACACAATTAGTGTATTTTATCGATATTAAAAAAATAATATTATTTATTAATAGTTAAAAAGAAATTTTTTGGGTTAAAGTCAAATGAGAATTTTATCCTTATGACGTCTGAAAATTTCTCACTGTGTTAAGATGACAGTGGAGCATTGATACACTTTATAAAATTTAAGTAGACAATTGAAAAATAAAAGTGTTAGTTTATTTTTAATAAAATATAAAATATCATGTGGTCTGTAAATATTGGCCCCCTAAATTTACTCGCTACCCTAATTTTAGGATTGAACCATGGGTGAGGCTATTGGAACTCACCAATTTGTTCAATAAACATATTTACTAAAGAAGCCCACCCTCAAATTTTGAAATTTTAAATTTTACTCAGTAAACCCACTAAAATGCCTAATGTGTCCTTACTAAACCCAATTTTTATAATAATAGTGATTTTACTCATTGAACCCATTAAATTCTTATGAAAAATCGGTTGAATATAAGTCAACAAGTAGTCCCCAAATTCTACAATAATTGTTTTTTCTCAGATTAGATTGGAAATTGATTATTAATTGGAAATTTAGTAATCAATTTTGAGTGAATGGCCCCACACTCAAGAAAAAATGAATCAAAACATTCTATATGGAAAAAATAGTCGTCATCTGAAATTATTGTTTGAGTTATATTATAGTGGTGAGAAAAATCTTGTATGATAGTATGAAAATCTAATATTGGGAATTTGAGAAAAAACAATTATTGCAGAATCTGGGAAAAAAACAATAATTGATTATTAATTAATAATCAATTTCCAATCTAATTTGAGAAAAAATCATCGATTATTAATTGAAAATTTAATAATCAATTTTAATTAAACAATTTTGAGTGAGGGGTCATTCCCAAACGACAATAATTGATTATTAATTGGAAATCTAATTAAATTTACCTTGAGTGAGGGGTCATTCCCAAAGAATTTTAGTGTTGATCTCATCAATGTAATCTGTTAAGAAATATTGAACCAGATCAAGGTTTGCATTAAACATTGGAGAGCACTATTCATAAAACAAGTAGTCCCTAGATTCTGCAACCCTCCCAAACCCGTTCTTTCCTTTCTTGATAGTGTTATAGGAATCATATCCATCATCCATATCCATGAACATTGAGCCAAAAGAACAACCTAAATGGCATGCCATCATTAAAGAAAAAAACAATAAATATTATTATAGTGTCAATTGTCTAAAACTATTCTATCTATAGTAACTACCTTAGGACTTATAATTTCTCTAAAATGTTGTATTTGAGAAGCATATGAAGTCTTCTATCTGTTTGCAATAGGGTGATGATATAAGCCCCCCAATAAGGTGTTATAGGTGGAACAGGATAGCTTGGCGTTAAAAATACATGTAAAAGCTTATAATTAATAATCGTAACTTATAAATGGAACAACATTTAATTAATAACATAATAAATTATACCTCAACATAATGATTGCCAAATACATAGCCAATAACAATATTTCTGCGAGATAGTATATCCCATGATCATCTAAGTGAGAGCACAGCTCATTTAGTAAATCTTTCCTCACTTATACCCATGCATCCACACCCAAGCCTATTAAGTCAGCTATTGCTTTAAAACCACAGTTACCATCAGTTGCAACATCTTTAATTTGATGAATATATGATTGTAATCCAACTGAAAATTCATCAACAAATGTAATTGATTTGACTGGCATGCTCTTGTTGACCTACAAATATATGTATTATATATAACAAAAATTTAAATTAAATGATTTACTTAATAACTTAAGCATAAATTTGTATTACCTTTGTGTTCGGTCTTCCTCTACGTTTCACCTTAACTTTTGATTTAGCAGCTGTAACTAAATTACTTTTCACATTAAGTGAACAACTTTCTTGGCTAGATAATACTATCTCAAAAGCAGATAGGTCACGATGGGTAGAAGTATCAGCTTGATAGAAGGTCGACCATGTGTTCTTGTCTTCACTTTTGTATCTAAATAAAACGTACTCCCAATATTGGCTATCTCCTTTAATTTTTTCAAAATATCTAACTAGATTTCAATCGAACTCTCATTAAACCACTTAGCAATTAACTCAAACTCCAGCTGACAACTTAACTTCACCTTTTGCTTCTGAGTAATAGCTACTAAATCAAGTTTTTTTCCAATGAAGATTAATTCTCTCAAGTGGAATAGGCTGACATTCTCTTTTGTATTCTGCAATCTCACGAGCACATGTAAACCATGTGTTTGGCGAACAACATAGAGCGGTTGACCCCAATAAAAATAGCACGTTTTAGCTCATTAAGGATTATATTTAACGCAGTTACAGAGATGAAGACTCAAATATGTTTGAATTCTGTAGGCTTGAATTGATGTTGAACAATTGTCAAACTTTTCTCAAATGATGCTTTAATATTGTATATTGTAGCTCAAGTAAATTGTGTATCTTTGCCCATGATGTCTCAAATTTTCCCTGACTTGTGGAAAGATACTTCTTCAATTTTGAATGTGAACTTTCAACCCTATGAAAAAGATAATAATAATAATAATAATAATAATAATAATAATAATAATAATAACAACAACAACAACAATAACAACAACAACAATATAATGAATAAATTGAATAAATAAAACCAATAAGTTATTGGTAAAATTAAAATGTTGAATACTTGCTTGTTGCTAAATTCCAAAGTGCATAACTTTATCTATCCATGTTAAAACAAATCTGTCTCTATAGTTGTTCAAGCATGTATATGTTACATATTCCATCACTATTGGAAAAGATGCAAAATCTCTCTACATGGTTTTAAAGTGGTCAATGAATTCAATTTCATATGAAGATAACACCAATAAGTTCCAACTCATTATGAACTTCTCTCACTTATCATTTGCTACAAATAACTTCTTGCAGTCTACCATAATATTCCTACTAATATGCCATCTACATAAAAAATGATTTGCATGAGGAAATATTTTCTCAATGGCATTCATTAAATCCAACTCTATTAGTGATAATGACCTTAGGTAAAAATCATTGTCCATTAAACCCCTCAAGCTATCTAATGCTCATGTGTAGCTATCTTCCTGCTCAGAACTTAGGTATGTATAAGCAACATTAAAAGTCACATAAGTTGATGTCACTCCTATAATCTCAAATAAATGAAGATGATATTTATTGACTTTGTAAGTGCAGTCCATTAGCAAAACGCTTGGAAATGTACGTAATTATGATCTGCCAGCCATCTCAATCACCTTATATGCTCTTAGGGTGTGCCCAAAACAAGTCTTTCACAATATCTGTATTGTCATAACACCTATGCCACTCAATGTAATTATGTTCAGGTAACTTACTCAAAAGTTGTTACATTTGTGATTTGCCAACCATCTCAATCACCTTATAACTCTGTCGTGCATTGTATATTGACTTCATTGTAAAAACATTAAATGGACCTTTTTTTTTTCAAAGTGACTAAGATATCTTTTGGTTGTACCATATTTTTTGGCATGTCAACTAATATTAATGTTTCTTCTGCAGTTAATCGCCCAGCAAATGAGTGCCCTTCAAGATGTTTTGCAATTGTATGATTATGGATTCCGCACATTACCTTTAGCATCCAGTCGCTATAAGTGTCTAACTTTTGGCCCTTTAATTTAAAAGGACATCCACATTTTTTTTTGTACTAGTTATTCTTGATTTCGAATCTTTTTGGTTGTCTTTCTTCTTTATTTTTTTTAATACTTTCCACCTCTCTCACAACCAAAAAAGATCCTTGGTCTTTTATCACCATGACCCACTTTAGATCTCTTGATGACAACCATTATATCTTTCTTTTTTTTCAAACATTATGAGTTCACTGAATGATTGCTTCTCTACTCTTGAATATCTATATAGAAAGAAATCTCATCTAAGTTAAATAAAATTTCATAAAAAATTTTCCAAAATTAATTAAGAAAAATTTTTTATGAACTAAAGTTACCTCATGAATTGTAAATTCACTGCTATAATCCATCACACAATCTGTATTAGAATTGGTAGATTTGATGGAAGCATCATCCTACATATAATAGAATGTTGTTATTAAAACTACAAACTACATTTAAAAAATTAGTTTTATATGACACATAAAGATTTATTGTTTACTAAATCAAGATCTTAACAATAATACCAACTGACAGAATGAAGGAAAAGTAGCATTTTATAAAGCATATAGACATAAACCAAAAGACCAAACTAAAACAATATAATTTTCGTATTATTAGATAAAATAACAGTTACTCTCAGAAGAAACATAAAGTTAGAAAAACAAATTATTAAAAGAAGTGAACCTCAAAAAATGAGTTAAAATAATGCTTAGAAACTATTGGCTCCATTTGTGCTTTAATCTGCTCACTTGCATCCAAAATTACAGCTCCATAAATATCAGAACTTGCAGAAACAATTATTGGTGACGCATTTGGAACCTAATTTATTTTGGCAAATTCAAATACAATAAGATATAAGTACGGCAACTACTATTTACCAGGCTATCAAAAACTAATTAAAGGCCAAGATCAATGCATAACAGAGAGAGAAAATTTTCAATAAGCAAAAAGGGATCCCTCTCTTAAATTGCAAGCATTAAAGTGTACAAGGAAGACTTACGCAATTAAACGAAAAGTCAAAGAATCAAGTAAAATTTGTCTCTTGTTTCTTTGGAATACTAGCGGTGAAAATATGTTGTGGTTATTAAAAAAAAAAAAAAAGATCAGAGATAGCTGTTAGAGGGTATTTAAAGTTGATTTATAAAGTACACCAAACGAAAACCTCCAAGGACAGAAACTGCTTTCTTGGAATGAAAAGAAAACTCTTTGTCCAAGGACACCAACTATTTGTCTGTTTGTTACTATTGATGAAGTCTCGCATGCATGTGGATTTACTTGCGTTTTGAATATATCTCTCTATCAAATATAAAAAAAAAAAAATTTCATACCTGCTCATCATCCAAATTATTGTCAATATTGTTTTATTCTTCCATAAAATCAATATCCATAAAATCAATAACAACTAACTTTGTTACTCTAAATCGAATCACATGTGTCCATTTAACAAAAATATATGGGTTGATAAAATAATCACACCTCTTGATAAATTAAGGTTTAATGAAAATTTGATCAGGTTCTATAAAATTATGTTGAATATAAAGATGGGTTAAAAGAGTAAAAATTCTGTTTTTTTTTTCTTATTATTCTCTAGTCTCCATAACTGTAATTTAATTTAAAGGTATTTTAATGACAAAAAATTATTTTTAAAAATAAATTTATTAAATAATTTGGTGACTTCAAATAGTCCCACCCTCGGACCATTTATCATTGGCATAGGGTATAGACGAGATGTTACCAAAGGAATGGTTTGTTCTCTGCACGCCACGGCCAATGCTTGATTTGTTTGGATTTAACCCTAATTTGTTAGCCCAAATATCATGGGGCCTCCTGGACTTGCTAGTAGATGTGCGATTTTGATCATCTTGTGAGTTGTGTCTTTCATATCTGCAGTGGCGAAGCTAGCGACGTCTTTTGGGGTGGGCTAATAAATAATTTAATTTAATTTTTTTATAAATATTAATAAAGATAAATTTATAAATTATAATTAATTATTTTTTTTAAAAGTTAACATGGTACCGTTTATCGACTATTCCTAAATAATTAGATAATTAACGTCACGCCATATGCGCATATGAACCTAACGTTTTGACAATTTTATTTATCAAATACTAGTTAACAATTATAAGGAATTTAATTATTTTGGGAACGAAAGGGAAAGATGATGGCGTGACATAAAATTAAGACTCATATATATATGCTACATTTAATTTAAGAACAAGAGATTAAAAACTAACATAGAAGTAAATCTCATTATTTTTTATTACTACTATGTAACCATAAGAAATTTATTGATATTTATAATAAAAAAATCTAATGAAACTAATCTAAATCAATTCTTTTATAATACAAACCCATATTCATATTCCAATTCTTAAGATATATTTATCTCACTAATATTAAAAAGATATATCTACCCTACCTATATTTATTTAAAAAAAAATCCATACTTAATTATATAATCTTGAGAGAATGAAAAACAATAGAGCTAAGACTCGATCGAACCTATGGCAAGCAGATCTCATTAATTAATAATTATTAATATGAAAGATCGGAGAGATAACTTCAATGGAACTCAAATCTGCTGTGCATATACATACTGAGTGAAGGTGCGTATATATCACATCTCATTACGTACAAAACTCAACTGTGGTTTTGTTCTACTTACTGCTGTATTTATATATTTGGATTGTAATGAAAATATAATTTTTTAAAAAATTAGATATTATCATAAACAGTGAATTTGATACTCAGATACCTAAACCCCATAATTCAAATAATACTTAAACAACTGCTGGTACTTGGTCCCATTGAAAAGGAAAAAAGGGGAATAAAATCTATATATATATATATATATAGGACATTGAATTTGACAATGGCCATCATATGAAAACGACGACGGAAATTCAGAATTTGAAACTGGCCTGGAAAGTCGGTAAACTCTGCCGTACGGATGATGTGTCGCCGAATAAGTGGATAGACACGACAAAAGCTAAACGCGGATGCACATGATTGAAGCTGGCTTGCCGACGCGGCTTATAAACGCAAAATCCACGTAGATATGATAATTTGCCATAAAAGAATTTAAGTGTATAGTCAATAGTGACATCTTACCTGACTTGGCCACGTGGTGCCCTTGTTCACTTATATATTAATTATGACGTCAACTTTGAATTAGATTCCTTTTTTTTTTAATTTTTTAAAGTGGGCGGCATGTCATTTATTAAAGCCACTAACGGTCGGTAGAGACTAGAGATACAAACATAATAAAAAATACATATCCAAAATATAAAACAGAAACCAAAATATTGTGATAATCACTATTTACGAAAAAGTAATAACGCGATGGAAAAAAAAACACTAATTTGGCAACGCAATCAATTGAGAAAATCATAGGAATTTTTTGATTGAAGTCCGGCGTATTGTGCACTTGGAATTCTTCTTTTACAATGATGTGCACAAAACTTTTAAAATCTTGATAATTTTTTCAACCGACATAATTACAAATCTGTATGAATCAACCTCCAACGTCCTAGAATTTTTAAAATATGAAAATTAAGGTGACGTTTGTTTTTTTATCTGAAATTTTAATAGACCTGAATTAATTTAAATTCTGAATAGATCTGAATGTCTGAATCTGAATAATATATTTATTTTTTTTGTCTTAATCTCTAAAAATAAGTATTAAATTATTATTTTTTTAAGCTTAAAAAACTAAAAATATGTACTTTTACATTTGTATCCTTATTAAATTTGAATATCAAATAAATAATATATTAAATTCCATAATATTTTAACATTTATAAGTAAAACTACATTCAAGTGAATACATAATGATTTTGGAATTTTAATATTTAAAATACCATAAATGTCAAATTTTATCACTAAAAAGATTAGCAAAGCTAGTTGATTAGTATATAAGTGAATGCTGGGAAACGTAATTGAAAAGAAAAAAAGAAAAAAGGTCCAAGTCAAGTGCTTGCCTAGTGGGAAATTAATGGGAGATTTAATAATTTGATGAGAGAAGCAAAGTGAGGAGGGATTCGATGACGGCTTAAAAAAAATATAAAGATGAGATTATGTGGCGTAAACATCTGTAGGTAAGTTTTAGGATAGGTATGAAAAATAAATTATAAAGTAGGGAGATTTTTGACATTAAAAAGTAACTGACTTAATTCAAATTTTTTAATTCAGTAAAAAGTTAAAAAAATTGACTTATTTTATTAAGTTAAAATTATCTAAAAAGTCCCATTAAATTATAAAAATAAATAATTAAATTAACTTAATTAATTAAGTTAAGTTACTTTAAGTTATTGAGTTAAAAAAAAAACACCACCTAAAAGCTTCAGAATTAAGGGGGACAAAAAGGCCAAAATAAATATCTGCGTAGAATAAAAGGAGAAATTTTTTTCAAAACCTAAGATAAAGGCAAAGAAAAGAGAGTGAAAAAATCCACCGAGAGAGAGCTTCAGTGGAGTTTCCCGCTAGCTGACAAAATGGGATGGATTGAAGAAGGCTTTGGAATACTCTCGTGCAAAAGTATAGGCTTTTATGTGGATCATAAAATTTAAACAAAAGTATATTCACCTTGAAATTAATGTTTCAGTTATAATCTCATGAAATATGAATTATAATTTGAGTAATAATTTTATGTAATAAAAAAAATCAATGACTCAAAAATAAAATAGCCGAGAGAAAATTTAAGATACTTAATTACTTAAAGCACGACATCATTTTAAAACATATAATTGAGAATGACCAGAGCATAGTTACTCTCTCAAGATATATATAATATTACATACAACATATAGAAATTTGGCTTAATGAAAATTTAAAACAAAATGATTTGTACAAAAAAATTTTTCGTCATATGTAACTACCACAAAATTTTGACATGTACTTTACACCACCTTTGTTTTTAAGTTTGTATCAATCAATCACTTTAACACTAAAAAATAACTATTTTATCCCTAAATAAATTAAAATACCATTTTATTCTACAAAATTTTAAAAAATGAAAAAACTAAAATTATAAGAATATCCCTGAGTTTAATAAAAAAATTAAACTTTAAATCCAATATGTTAATTTTTTATAATTATAATTTCATTTAAAAATTATCGTATCAATTTTTTGTAATCATAATTTCATTTAATTTGTATGGCGAAGTTTCTTAATATTAATTATAGGAAATTTTACAATAATTATACAGAGCTTTTCTCTTGTTTTTAATTTTTGTAAAATTTCTTATACTTAATTTAATTACAAAAATTAAATAAAATTATAATCATATAATTTAATATATAATTTAATTACAAAAAATAATATAATAAATATAATTACAAGACATTACCTTTTTATAATTATAATTTCATTTAAAAATTATCATCATAGATTTTGAGATTTATTTGTTTTATTGAGTTTAGGGGTATTGTTATAATTATAGTTTTTTTTTTCAAAATTTTATAGGATAAAATAGTCTTTTAATTCATTTAAGGATAAAATAGTTATTTTTTAGTATCAAAGTAGTTGATTGATATAAACTTAAACACAAAGGTAGTGCAAAGTACATGTCAAAATTTTGTGCTGTTAGATGTACATATGATAAAAAAAAGTAGTACAAAAATAATTTCCCAAATTTAAAGGTGTAACTAAAATTTAGAGTGTTCACTTTTTAAGGATTAAGGTGTTGTACCTTAGATTGTTGTATATTATTTAAAAAATAATATGAATTAAAAAATCTAAATTATCTTATGAATATATTAGAATATCCAAACTAAGGTTTTTTTTTTAATTAATTGTATGCATTTAATTATCTCATTCCAAGTTGTTTGTCTGAGTACTATATCTTATTTTAAATGCAAGCCCAATTGTTTTATTTTTTATAGTAGTTAGATAGATTGTCAGTATCACTCTACTAAAATCTTATATATACCACTAATTACTTGCTATTTTCATAATAGCTTATAACTTCTCCGTTACAAAAAATTTAAAAGAAAAGAGGGGTAAATGGTCATTTGTTTATTTTATTTTAGGAATATTAAAGTACCTTGTTATCAATTTTTTGTTCACACTGAAACCTATGTGTCTTACTTGTAGCAGTTAAATTATTTCATTTTAGTTATTTCTATTTATATTTCTATTTATATGGTTTATTTAATTAATAATAAACATAAATAAAAGTATATTTCAAAATAAGGATAATACTATAAAATTATGGTGCAATTATTATTAAAATAGTAAAGGGATAAGTGATATATACTAATTATAGTTCGGTAGAAATTGACAATCTCTTTAATAGTTACATATAGGTCATTAAAGTCATTTCCTTGTCTTTTTCATATGTATATATATAATAAAAACCTTTTCCCTAATTAAAAAAAAATCTGCTCAAAAAAAGAAAAAGAAAAAGAGAAAATCCCACTGTAATTATATTTCTGTGTCCAATTAGAATACGATAACTAAAGATCGCATTGATCTTTGAAAGGGAAAGCCACACCCAAAAAAATTTTGGCCAAAAAAATCAATTAAATGTTTAAAAAAAAAAAGTCCTTCCATAATATCTAACCAATTAATTGTATCACGTTTTTAATAATTTTGATCTTTCAAATTCTCTTAATCGTCTAAATTTCAAGACACTTGATCGTATGTTTTAACCCACTAGACATGTGAGAAGAGCACAAATCGAGAAAGTGAACGTGTGGGCATGATTGTCCCAATACCCAAATAATTATTTCAACAATTAATTAAAGTCCTCAAATTGTATAATTTTTAGAGATTAATACTTTTTTTTTAAATCCATATTTAGAATTTCAAAAATAATTATAAAATCTTGTTCGGCATGCACATAATCATATTCATAATCTGTTCATATTCATAACAGTTTACATATGATATTTCTTTATATATATTTGTTAAGTTATAAAATTTTATGTTTTTTTAAAAAATCTTTATTTAAGAGTTTCATAATTGAGTATTTAGGTAAATATTTTATATATATATATATATATATATATATATATATTGTTGAACTTGTTCTAACTTATAATTTTACAAGTATTTTACTTTTGTAAAGCAGTTCAAATGGTCTGTTGAGAATCAACTCGTAAAATATACTCAACAAATAATCATCCAGAAATCTTCAATAAAATTTGTTTTAATTTTTCTATAATTACTTTTTTTAAAAAATAACTATTATTGCATAATTTTATCTGTAGGGATCCCATCTATTTCTTAGGACACAAGGCCCCACAATGAGACGCGTAAACGACACGTGTCGAAGAACACGCAGTCAAAGCGCACGAACTTCAAACTGACCACTGCTCATGTGCTTTCATAACGAAGCCAGTCGGACCAAATCTAAAAAAACAGATACTAATAAATGAATTAGTTTAAATGTGGCCGATTGCTTCCATATTACGGTACCGTTACTTCACCAGCAAAAACAAATAATCTCATCCTATAAATAATTTACCTTTGTTCATTTAACTGCTCCCTGTTCTTCCTGTAAAGAAATAATTACAAGCAAACACAGCATGTTGTGTTAGTAGTAGTAGAAAGTAGAAACTCTGAAAACTGCCACCACCCAATACCCAAAATTCAATATTTATTTCAAGAGTTCATTTTTTTTCCCTTCAATTTTCTTGTGAAGTTTGAAACTTGTTCTTGAATTAGGTCATGTGAAGAACAAAGGGAGAAATATTTGTTGGTGAAAGCAAAGAACAAAAAAGATGAGTTTGATGGAGATGTCAATAATGCACCACGTGGGCATTGTTTTGTTTTTGCTTTGGTTGCTTTCTTACTTTGATCGTTGCCACCCAGTTGCTTATTTCATCTCTCTAATCTATCTGTACTCGGTATGTATTTTATAATTTAATGTTAATTTGTTTGTTTGTAGTTGTGATTTGAATGATTAGTGGGTTAATTTGTGTTTTTAATTTATTTTTTGGTGAAAGGTTCATGATCGATACGTCATGAGATTGACGAGGAAAGTGCAGTTCGAGGAGAGAAAGAATTCGTTTCAAAGAAGGGTATTTTTCTCGTTCTATTTTTCTTAATATTCTACTTTTGATATAGTAAGATTCTTGGTTGATTTTTTTTTATTATTCATTTTAATGGGTATTTTAATTTAGTGCGAATCTATGGAAACTTTGTAAAATGATAAGGTTTTATATTGATTCCTTCAAGTATAAAGTTAGCCTTAGTCGTCAAAACTCAAAATCAAATTATATTTGCTGGGTTCAGTGGAAAGTTAGTACGTGTTTTGTTTGATCCACAAATACAAAGTGAAAAAGGATCAAAAGACAAAAATTTTCTTCTTTCACTTTCAAAGAGTAAAGGCGCCTATGCTTTCAGCCTTTTGTTATTAACTTTATACTACATTTGTTTAATATATAAATGAAAACTAAACTGGATGCATTGATGTTGATCTTGATTCTTGGAGTAAAAGATAATGCTCTCTTTATTTTCAGGTGCTTACAGAATCTGAAACGGTGAGGTGGTTGAATCATGCTATCGAAAAGATGTGGCCCATATGCATGGAACAAATTGCTTCACAGAAGTTACTTCTCCCCATTATACCATGGTTTTTGGAGAAGTACAAACCATGGACTGCAGTATGACTCTATTTACTTTTGGAATTGACTTTATAAAATGCCTTTTCTCTTTAATACGGGTAACTGAATTATGAGAATTCACTAGTTGTATATTTCAGTGTTAATTGAGGTTAGCAAACATGATTACTGCAGTTAGATAGTATCCATTTTCAGTGCCGAAAGCTTATAGCTTTTCTCTGGTGGTTATATTTTGGTCCGCTAATGAGTGTATTGGCAATGATATATTTGCAGAAGAAAGCTTTGGTTCAGCATCTGTACCTGGGTAGAAACCCCCCAATGCTTACAGAAATGAGAGTTCTTCGCCAATCCAATGACGATGACCACTTGGTATGTGTCACTGAGCGTTGATCTGGCATGTTGTATCTTTTCTTATAGTGTGGTGGCTCTACAATGTTTTTTTTTGCTGTTTCCAAGGAGATTTTAATATGTGATAATTGCAGGTATTAGAGTTGGGAATGAACTTCCTCACAGCAGATGACATGAGTGCGATACTTGCTGTGAAATTAAGGAAAAGACTGGGATTTGGAATGTGGGCCAAGATGCATGTAACTGGCATGCATGTTGAGGGGAAGGTACCGGCAGATATATGTGATGCTTGAGTTAAATTATATTTCAGGCTATGACTTTAAGATAAATGTCAGTTGATTGTATATGACAAATCAGTTCAAATTCTTGCAATACTAATATTTGTTGGGTGATTTAAATGGCATGGCTCAAATTCCAAGGACACGATGTTTTTGAGTTTTATTTTATTTGAAGAAATAAGGGGTGAAATTGTTCGACTTTAAGCTATGCTTTTATTTTCTTCCAGGTTCTTGTTGGAGTGAAGTTTCTTCGGAGATGGCCTTTCATTGGCCGGTTGAGGGTATGCTTTGCTGAACCGCCATATTTCCAGATGACTGTGAAACCTATCTTCACTCATGGGCTTGATGTTACAGAATTTCCGGGAATTGCTGGATGGCTGGTAAGTTTAATACAGGAACACAAAATTAAATTATTGACTTTCAATTGTTTGATATCTCTCTCCTTCTGTAAAGTCCATGTGTTTTCTCTTTTCTTTTTCTAGGACAAGCTCCTGTCCATAGCATTTGAGCAGACACTTGTGGAGGTTAGTTTTTTATGCTTACTCCCTTCAAACTAGCAACTGTCCTTTCATTTAGTTTCATTTGCTGCTTAAATTTCACAAACATGTAGTAGTTAGTTTCTTCTTCTTTTTTAACCTAAAATCAGTTTCGCAACTTTGGGATGAAGTTGTAGATTCTCAAATCCAACCATGTTTCTTTTGGTTTGAGTTTTGGCTTAATATTTGATCTTTTTTACAGCCCAATATGCTGGTTGTTGATGTGGATAAATTGGCTTCATCACAGCCAGGTAATTCACAGCCTAAATCTTCTTGGATTCTGCAGTGTATTTCGAATTTGTGGTTTATAAATTATAACTTTTGATAGTAGTTAATAATTTTTTCAGTTTATCATTATTCATTGGTTTAGAATATGGTTCCTTCATAATTTTGGAGTTGACTGGTAGGTAATCTGTAGGCTGGAATAGGTAACTTGGTTGGTGGAGATACGGGTTTAATAAGGGGATCTTTTAGTGTACAAGAGGGCTGCACTCGCTTTTTAAGATCCAGGAAAGAGCCAGAGTAGTAATAAGGTCTAGAAGGGAAGGTAGATTTAGAGAACCATCAGGCTTCTTACCGTCTCTAGGTATTAAGAAAGATACAGAGATGCTCAAGTGAACTTATGATAGTTATGAGAAATATTACTTGTGGTTAAATGAAAATGAATAAGCTACTGAAAAGCTTTGGGAAAGAAAAATGGTTGCTTTATATGGTATGTGGATTGCTATGGCATGTGGGAAGGGCACATGTGAGTAGATTTTTTGTCAGCTTAAATAGATTATTTCATGGAAGTTGGGTGAAAAAATGCAGGCATAACTTATGAGATTTTAATCATTGCTGCACTACCAGAACCAAATAAACAATAACTTTGTTTTATTCAGTATCACTTTATTATGTGGATATGGATCTGGATATTGTACCTGAAGACAGGTGTCAATATGGAGATCATTGCTGTGTTGCTAGCCATGGTTCAGGATGCTGTAGTTTCTTTTTTTTTGCCCCCTATTGATATGCTAAATTCATTCCGTTTCTTAATTATATTCTTGTCAGGAAATTGGTTCTCTGTTGATGTGAAGGAACCAGTTGCATATGCCAGAGTTGAAGTTGTTGAAGCATCTGACATGAAACCATCAGATTTAAATGGTTTGGTTGAAAACTATTTTTTTGTCATTGTTCCGTAACAGAGTATTCCAAATCTTTCTTTGCGATGACTGGTTGAAATTTTCAGGTCTGGCTGATCCATATGTGAAGGGGCAACTTGGCCCTTACAGATTCAGGACAAAAACACAGAGAAAAACACTGTCTCCAAAATGGCATGAGGAATTTAATATTCCCATATGTACTTGGGACTCTCCTAATGTGCTAGTTATTGAAGTTCGTGATAAGGACCATTTCGTTGATGATACTCTTGGGTATTATTCTAAACCCTGCTATATAATATGGTGTACTAAGGGGCAAACCTTTGCACTTAATGCTATAAAAAAGGCAATGCAGTTTTGTTTTTCTTTTGATTGTTCGTAATTATGTACATTGAGGTTTTCAGGTATCTTCCTATCACATTTTTTTCATTTTTCAATAAGAACAATAAACAATCAAATAAAACATCTGTAAGAGATTATTCTACTATTGGGGCACTTAATTTACGGTTTTCATGCTATAAATGCCAAATTACTAAGTTTTTATGCGCATTTGGTTTAGCTTATACAGCTTCTTTCTTTGGAGCCATTACTCCCCAAATAACAGTCAGTCAGATAACAAAATTTGGATATCAGTATGATGCATATTTATTTTGTAATGAGAAGAAAAATTGTTAAAGCATAGTGTTGTAGGTACGTACAGAGAAAAGGGTGGAAGTGTTGATGCCTCTCTTACTATTGCCCTTTGGAAGAATTTGATGCTTTCCCTGAAGTTCCTTGAGGTTTCACAAGTACTCAAATCTTAAAAGATATGAATTTATGTTGTTTTCCTGTAGTCCTAAAGAACTTAAAAGTGTTTGAATTCTCTTTTTATATTGGCTGTAAGGATACCTGGCCGTCATTAGTTAAAAGTTTTCTTGTTTACATTTATAGTAAGTTACTGGTGCATGCCCTTTAGAATTACTAAAAGTATTTTGAACATGGATTTATAAAATAAGATTCTATGGTATGACTTGCACTTTTGTTCTGGCAGTCATTTTCTTTGTTTTTCCCCGTGCTTTCATTTTTCTTAATGCTTCTTGCTTAGTTACTAATCTTTAATTCTAATTTTTCATGATCTAATGAAAGCTTGTTCTGCAATCGCTATATTTGACTTAATTTTCTGTTATTCACAGTGATTGTACGATAAATATCAGTGATCTTAGGGATGGCCAGAGACACGACATGTGGATACCTCTTCAGAACATTAAAATAGGCAGGCTGCATCTCGCAATAACAGTTCTTGAAGAGAGTGCAAAGGTGTGTTCTATCAGCTTTCAGTGACTAGTGAAAGTATAACAGTTTGACATATTGTTTTAAATTGTGATGAAACACTTCTGCCGAGGTAAGCAGTAAAGTTTCATATGAACTGTTGGCATAATTTCAGCAGGGGGTTGATAGTCCATGTGACGGGGGAACATTAAACAAGGAAGGTATGGGAAACAAGGAGGATCAAAGCAACAAGGAAGATATACGGGAATCCTTTGCGAATGAAACTACTAACAAGGGTTCCTTTTCGTCTGTATCGTCAGAGAAGTCACAAAAGGTGGCAGATAATTTTGAACCCATCAACATTGAGGGGCAACAAGAGACTGGAATATGGGTCCATCAACCAGGAAGTGAAGTAGCTCAGACATGGGAGCCTAGAAAGGGTAAGAACAGGCGCTTGGATACCCTGGTCCGCAGAGTGCCTAATGGTTCCTTTAACAGTACCAAATCTGCCGCATTTGGATCCTTGAACAATGACAGCAGCAGCACTGATGATAATCAGGAGGGCAAAAATCCAATCAGACGGGGCATACGGAAGATTGGTTCTATGTTTCACAGGAATTCTAGGAAGGAAGATCATGCAGGAAGCATTGGAGAGGCTGTTCCATCTCCACATGCCAACCTTAGAGCAGTCAATACAAAGGACGTTGGTGTGAAGTTCATAGTGGAAGACAGCCTTTCAGGGCCTATTCCTGTTAAGGCTACAAAGGATATAAATGTGAGTTCGGACGGAAGTGAACCAGAAAGTCCTAGCAGGGGACATGTGAAAGGTATGGCAAAGAGCATTATGAAACATGCTGAGAAGCATGCTCGCAGCATAAAGCATGCCTTTTCTCGTAAAGATTCAACAAAGTGTCGAGGCGGTACATCACCGGTGACAGAACGAGAACTTTATGTGGATTATGATTCCTCTGATGATGAATCTCTTCCATCCTCTAGACTTGAAAGGATTCCTGATTTTCCCAATCCGATGAGCTCCTACTCCACTAGAGATGACAACTGTGATACCAAGGAACAGATCACGCAGACAAGTTCAAGCGATCCTGAAGCAGACATATCAGGTCAAACAGATAAAGTGAGTGCTGATGGTGAGGAAAAGAAAGATGATGATGAGGTGAACAAAACCGAGGGGCGTGACGATGGGCAGATCGAGTTCATAAAACCTGAGGGGCTTGACGATGGGCAGATCAAGTTCATAAAATCTGAGCTTTCTGAAGGGGATCTGAAGGGGGGAGAGAATATAAACCGAGGAGCTGAAACTGATGTCTCATAGTAATTTTACCATTGCAAAATAGGTGTGAATTACGAAATAGACGTTAAGTTTTGCGCATTTTTTGATTAGATTGTATAGCATCCAAATAGAATGTCAGAAACTGCTTTTTAGATATTGCATTTTCATTTGGTTGGTATGTTTGTATTACTTGTTAGCACATGTATAGCATATTACAGAAACCAATTCAATGCAAATTTTCAACTCTTCTTTTTTGAGAAATTTTGCATAAAGCTTGAGGTCGAACAATTACAATTGATACTGAGAGTCTGAGAACTTAATCCTACAGCATCGCCAATTTGCTGCTGAAGTTTAGAGATGCATATGTGGCTGGACAAAAACAGAGGATACGGGCACCCATATCTTTTTCCTTTGAGAGTGGTACAGCAGTTGACATTAATCTCAGACAATTGAAAGGTCCAGGCATGGTGGTGTCAAATTGAAGACCATGATCAAACCAATTCATCAAAATCTTGATGATGGTTTAAGCCAAAGGCATCTTCATCTCCCTCCATTTTATGTCCGACGATCAGTTCTAAACCCGTTGAGGCATACCCATCTACAGGCTAACAGAGCAAGACATAATTTTCCCATTCATGGATCAACCTCAACTGGCCAAGCTATCAACAGTTTCTGTGACGTAAACACGGTTACAATTGTCTTTCCCAAAAGTAACACATCCAACGATCTGCCTCCACATCCCCATCCTCGGAACAAAACCTTGTTGCACCATCTTCTCCAATACCCAATCCACATCCTCAACCAGCTTCTGATTACAAAGTCCATGAATCAACTTCTTGTAGGACACAAAACTAGGACTCATACGCTCACAAATCATCCTACCTACAAGCTCCTTCGCCTCAAGAAACCTCTTCTTATCAAGCAATCCATACAAAACCTCTTGATAAGACGCTGGATTTGGATAACACCCTTTACCCTTCATCCTCTCCAAAAGCTTCATTCCCTCCTCAACCTTGCCTTGCTTCCTAAGCCCCGAAATCAATATATTAAACGTTATCGTATCAGCATCAATTCCCTCACTTTCCATCCTCTCAAGCAACCCAAATGCTTCCTCCACATTACCCTTCTCGCACAAACCATGCATCAACGTCGAATATGTTCTCACATTAGGCTCACAATTTTGTTTAGGAAATTCATCGAGCACGTAGAATGCAGCCTCCAAATTCCCATTTTCACACAACCCTTTAAGAAGAATGTTAAGACAACAAGCATCAATCTCAACTCCAAGCTTAGCAGCACTAGTGTAAATCCCCTGTATCTCACCAAACAGCTTGGCCGAAACAAGCAAATTGAGCACCAAATTGAACGTTTTGACACTCGGCCAACAATTATAACTTGACATATCAAAAAGGGTCTCAATTGCTTTGTTAATTCTCCCAGCCATATTGCCATAAACCTTGATCACATTGTAAAAAAATCCATCTGAGAAACGACACTGTTTTTCAACTTTTATTCTTTGCATTATGTCTTCAATGGCATCGAAGCTTTTGGCTTGAGCAAGCTTGTTGATGATAAGAGTGTAAAGAGCTTCATTGGGATTGTAGTCTTTTCTCCTGGAGTATTGATTCAAAACTGAAATCACTAAAATGGGGTCTCTGAGATTTGAAAAGATTTTCAATACTTCGGTTGGTGAGAGCCAGTCTTTGTGATTCAGTTTGTTGACGTGGTGATCAGAATCTTGATGCGAAGCCGAAGGAGAAGCGAGTGCGAAAGTTCTTTTACGAGTGATTATTGAAGCAGACGAAAGAGATTGAATGATTGATTGGCGATGTTTATGAGCAAAACGTGAACGTAAGATCATATTTTGCTGCCAGAAGCAAATGAAAACAACGGGTGTGTCAATGGTTTTGTAGTTCCTTTTTTTCTGCTCACAAGCAGCAATAAAATGCACTTCCCGCAAGCAAGCTTTGCTGCTCAAGTGGGGTTTTATTGCCACTCATTATTAGTTATGAGGTTAATTGTATTTAAAAGTGATCACATGAATTTATTCTATGAGAAGTTTTATTAGTTGAGTATCACGATCACTTCTTCATTTTAAGATAATTATATCCTTTGATCAAAGTAACTCAATTTTATTTTATATGAACATAATTATTCAAATCGAGATCCATGTAACTATTTAAAAAAAAAAAATGTCCCCATAAAATTTCGGTCAATCACAGTTGTGTTACTTTCTTTTTCCCTATTTTTAATAATCCACTTAGCTTGGAGAAAAGAAAGTTATGTGATAAAACAAAGCCAGAGATATGACATAGCAGACAATTGCTTTATCACAATATTAAGAACTCATTGATAAATGGCATGGGTTCAATTTCCATCCTCTAAATAGGTAATTGAATATTCACTGTTGAACTTCTATTCCTATTTTATACAATCCTACTTGAATTGCAGCTATACACTAAATTATTGACATGTATTGAAAATTTACCTACTAATGTACTCAACTCTAATAGTCTGTTATAAACAAGTACTTGCCACTCTGCTGCAAAAAATTATCTGTGCTTTTTCTTCCCGGCAAGAATTGGTTGAATTTGCAAATGCCTATTGAAGGCCTCGTTGAAAAGGAAGCGAGTCTGGAAAGCTGATATGATGGGGAGCCATGCCAGAATAGCTATGGGCGTAAAAAGAACGACCCCCATTCCATAGTCGTACGCTTTAGCAAGAACCTTTACGAAGTCCCATAATCCTGTATTCTCTATCTTTGGCCTCACAGCTTGCGCAATCTGAAGAAACCGAAATGTGTATGAAGCGAAATATAGATAGAACAGAGTAAAATTGTTTAAGAATAAAGAACGAGGATTTTTTTAACTCTTACCAATATTAGACCCCATCCCGTTGGCAAAAATGCTAGACAACACACAATTATGTCCTTGAAAGATAGTTGACAGATGACAGAAAGCGAAATTATCGTGGATAGAATACCAAGGAAGAGGAATGCTTTGATGAACCTAAACACAAGGTGGTAATTGGCACTGAATTGTTGTCTTCCCATGTTCACTGCCTGCATATCATGTTTCAGATCGAGTGAGTGTAACGAGTAGATCACGACTAAAGTAATGCTTCTTAATCAAGTGACTTATAAAGGATGAACTTACAATATGAAACAACTACTTAGATCTATGTTGAACCTTAATGAAATTTCATTCGAAGTGGAACGATTTTACCTTGACTGTGAGGAAAACCGCAAGAATCACAATCCACGAAAGCACATAAACCAGAAAATTTTTGCTCTGCTGGGAGATGTCTAGGTGATAGACCAAACCATACTGATAGATAAAAAATCGAAGAGAAAGAAGAATCTCAAACAACCTAGCACCTAACCCTGAATGATGCAGATGGGCTTGCTCGTCAATCCACCAAGAATGCCAACTTTTATCCTGTTGAATGCCTATGCCACCTTGCACCCTGATCCACTTATTCCAGTCTTTCCAGTCATCTACTATCTTACCCCAACTAAATCCAGAAGGATTAAACAAAAATGGTGCAAACAACCAAGTGATTGACATGAACCAAATGGAGTAAGTGATAAACACATATGCCATGTTGCTCTGATATGACCGCCTGAATAAATCATAGACAATCAACAGAAGTAGTAGCTCAAATCCTTTAACAAAGTGACTTCGTGAATATAATCTGTAATTCTCAGTGAAGCTGGCATGAAACACCACGACCTTACGTCCAGTAGGTCTATACTTAGCTCCCCCATGCAAAATTGTTCGACCATAATAATGAGTTTTTGAACCAAGAGAGAAAGTGAAGAAAAGAGCAGCAAGCTGCAATTGCATAAGGACAAAATCTTTAAGGGCATTGAGGAATCCTTTCTCCAAGCCAATCTCCATTACCATTGGTAAGCCTGTTAAAAGCCCAAGCTGGATAAATGATTGAGAGGCAAGGGCAGCTTCTAATGATTGTATGTTCCTCATTTTAGCCTCAATCATAAGCGCTTTTTGCAGTCCACTAAGAACCAAGTATAGCTGACCGTAGAGGAATACGTAAATTCCAATGACTGAAATCTGCAAATATTTGTTGTGTTTTTTCCGAAATAGCAAAATTTTTGTTAATTATATATTAATAAGCACAATAGGAAGAAGATAGAATCACTAGATATTGCACATCAACCAGCATAAAGAGATAAATTTAACTAAAAATACGGAACTTGTCAAGAGTTTAAACCACTTACCATGCTACTAAAATAAAACCCAATGGTTGTAAAGTAAGAAGATAGCATCCGGAAAAAATCAAACTGACGACCAAGGCGGTGTATGTCACGGCTCAAAGTTTGTTCACTGTTCCCATTGGCAACTTTGGCTTCAAACTTAGAGATCTGGTTTAGGCCTACATCACGACCTTTGCCCACTTGTATATACTCATGGTAGGTGATGCATCCCCTTCTTAAGGTACAATTAAATCCTGAATCAGAAAGCAGTGAATCAACTTTGACAATACCATTAATTATTGTTTGAAATGACAAAAATATATTGTACCGGCGAAAACATCCTCGCTCAAATTAATTGTTTTGGATGCTTTGCTAATGCCACCTCTTGTAATGTGAAACACCCTATCAAATACATCAGGATGTCCATAGTGGAATCGTACCCTAAAAGATGAGATGCAAAGAAATTACAAGTCAATTGATTAGAGGATTGAGGATATACAAAAACATGAACAGACTTGGAAAATATTATGGTTAAATGCCATAACAGGACAAGAATTAGTGAAGACAGATTATGCAATGCCAGAGCAGATACAACCATTGGAGTATGGACACATATGCAACTGACAAGAGTCATTCAACCACACGTTTTTGTCAATTTTTATTTGAAGCACCAAGCTTAATAGAAAAATAGTAAGCTGCTAGGTATTCTGCATTTGCAGGCAAATAACATATGCACGCATATTTATACCAAAATTACGTGAAGCATTAAGCCTGAAGCAATATATATCCATTACCTGAGAGGATTGGCAAGAAGCCGTTGACCAATGGTAACAAAACTAGTCTCCTGATATGACATGAAGCATGCCAGAGAAGAAACACTGCATAACGGGAGACAGTTTAAGTTTCTCAGTCTGTAATATCTTATCACTAGTGTACTTTTATAGGTTTGTGGAACTATAGTAGATGCAAACTGAAACTAATACAACGGTGGAAATTATTTTAATCAGAGAGCAATGTAACATAGGTGTAACCAATTGAACATTATGTTTGATTCATGGTCTTTACAACAAATTCTCAAGGTAACTTTTCTGAATCCTTTTTATTGCCATATTTTTAGTGATTACCCATGCGGGCACAAGGTGTGGACCATGTGGTATTTACAACTTATAGGAAACGAGGATCAAACCTTCCTGTAAAGATGTGTTCCCTCAGACCAAGTATTGTGGGGGGCCGCCGTCCATGGTTCTGAAGAAATTCTTGTAGAAGATTTCTCATTTTTAAGGCTTCTTCCAAATAATTATCCTGCATAACCAGAAAAAAATAAGAATCGAAGCCATGGGAATCATTAAAATGTAGCTACTACAGTAAAAGCATACTTGGTTCATATCAATTGTCTGTAGAGCTTCACCACGTGTGAAAATTATGGCATGATTTTGATTTTCAGGCTTCCCTTCTCCCATATTTGGTGGACCAGGAAGTTTGATGCTATATATTTCCTACATAATAAAAAAGTACCACAACCAGCTGTTACCACTGTACAAGTTCAGGGAAAAGGCAGATGAATATGGGGGTAAGAATGCACAAGCTTATAGTAAATGACTCATGGCTTGTAATCCTACAAAGTAAAAGCCATTACATTATTTACTGGTGGTTAGTTCCTTTCAGTAAGCTATTATTATTGTGTACTAGACTCTTAATACCTCTGCCCCTGGATCCTTGCCATTGACTCCTTTAACCAATACAGAAGAATAAACCTTCACAGACTTATTTGCATCAAACACTTCTTTCTCTTCCACATAAGCAACACGCAGAGATGGGTACCTTCAAGCAAATAAGCAATAATCCATAGCTGCATTTAGGTGACTTTTAAATATGTTTGCATATCAAAATTTTCCAACATATTCACTTTTATCATGTCCGGCAAATAATTAGTTACCTAATCATCAAGTCAAGCATGTCTTGTGCACGGGTGTCTCCTGAAGCTTTTTGTGATCCAAACATTTGACAAGAAACCACATATGTGAATTTCATGTCTGACAATGCATCTAGTCGAGCAAATAATGTACGATTATTTCTTTCAGCAGCTTCATAGCCTTCAAGAATATCTGGATGAACAGAATTGATGACATTGTGTTAAAGTTTAAATGAAGCTATCTCCTCCATATATGATCTCAGGCAAAGAAGAAAGGTGCAATATAGCAGCCTCATGCTATGGTCCGGAAATACTGCATAAAATATTGGATTGAAAAACAAATGCTGCTGCTAAATACTACTATCCCATTCAATAACACAAACCTTCATCTTCAGCCAAGTCAAGGAATGCTTGTAATTTTAAGGCCTCTTCATAGTACATCATTCCTCTAACTTTGATAACCAACAAAGAGGAGGTTAAATTCTGATAACCAATTTTCTTCTCTATTTGGATAAGCTTTATAAAATAGTTAATGAATTTTTTTTTTCCTCACCTGATCGGCTCAGTGTTTGCCCTCGAAAAGAAGCCCAGCTCCTAAGTTCTTCCTCCTTGCCTTCATCTTTTAATTTATCCAAATTTTCACACCCCATTCGTTCTAAAAAGTTTTTCCATTCATCTAAGGAAAATCAAGAGTCACGTACATCAAGTTGCATTCAATTGGAGAGCAAAAATCAACTACTCAAGAAGTCATCCGTTACCTGGATAAATCTTTTGCATGTAAAAAATGATCGAAACTTCTTCTTTGCTCGAATATAACTCCTTCATTGAAAAGTTTATGTCTTCCGTGAAATGTGGAGTTAAAACACTAATAAAGAATACATTGAATCAGGTGAAATTTATGGGGTGAACGTTTGTCAATGAAAAAGAAAATTAATACAAAAAATAAGAAAACAAATTCTTCAAGTTTGTTGGTTTTCTTCTAGGGTTTGTATGTTATAATGCTTGTCCAAGTAAATGTACATCACCAATAAAAGCAGAAGAGAACGCATCAAACAAGAAAAATTTGAGCATGCATAACTAGGTAATCTTTCACCAAATCTCAGGGCACTTAACTTTCAGTAAAAAATTTCAAGAGGGAAGTGACAGTGCTGTAGAATGCAACGTTGCTAAAATAAAAAAATGACAGAAAACAGACAAACTCCAAATAGCTAACAAATAGATAAAAAATTATAGTATCATGCATCAAACCTACTTCAGGTGCCAAAATTGACTGGCATCTCCGTAGAGAAGGATTTAACTAGATTTAGCAAGTTAAGTAATTTCGAGTTATTCCAACAAGAGTTAATCTTTAAATCTACTAAACTTATTGGCTGATGTTATTTCAGTTCAGGTACATTGTGCTTGGTATTAGCACATTATTAACTGCAAATTTGAGAATTAAGAGATCATTCGTACAAGAATTAACTAGCATGTATCTATAAAAATTCATTGATTTATCAAATGTTTTGTCAAGATATGACAAGATATGACACACTTAAATCTAAAAAAAATTTTGCAAAATAAGAAAGCTGTCACCAAGAAAAAATAAGGAGCAAGACGATGCATTCAACCTGAACGACAGCATGCTCCGTACTTTAGGTGCACTGGGCATGTCCATAAATAATGATGTAGCAAAGAATGAGATACGCCTCTGAGCCTCCAAGTTTGCAGGTATGTCCATTGCCTTGTCTTTGACAGAAAGCAACAGAAGAAAACGCTTGATCTGCCATTTTAAGTTTGAAATGTGTGGTTATTAGTCTAATGTTTAAATGTATGGATGCATGTTTGAAATATATAAATGAGTGGATACAAACAATGATGACACATAGATGATTTTGATGTTTTGAGAGTGCCATGAACATTCTTGTGGTTAAGGTAAAAAGCTAAATTTGCAGAAGAGGGCTGAATAAACAGAGCAGGTGTGTGATTGTGGACTGAGTAGGGTTAACATGCTCTACACAAGGAAGAGAAAAAATGGAGAGGGGAAAAAAAAACCTGTTCATTCAGAGAGTCGTTATCTGGTAAAGGAAAATGGATAGAATTCTTGTCAGCGAACAACTGAGGTCTAGTTCTTTGGAGACAAAATGCAAAATCCCGCTCAACCAGCTGGGATGAATTTAACGAATCCAGTACTCTGCATATGTAAAATGAAATTTAGTAAGGTCTCGTCTCAAATTGGTATTAATACAGGAATGAGGACAGAGAAAAACATACCTGGAACAATTTTTCATCATATCATTTGTTACTAGCTCAAAGATATCTTGGAGAACTTTTACAACTTTATCATGATGAGTTTCATTTCCCTCAACCTTAAAGAATGTCAAACAAAAAATCCCTAATACCTCTCTGTTGATTGAGAAACAATAAACTTCAACTTGAAATTCAGCTTTGAAGTAAAATAATTACCAGAAGTTCAACTAGTTCAATGCATTTGGCTTGTAGAGCTAGGAGCTCACTCATCTTGAAATTGTCGAGAAGATTTGATCTTCCAATGCTTTCTTCAATTTCATTTACAATGTTGGATATAACCCTATAAAGAAAAGTAGCACCAATAGATCCGAAAAAGTGTCATACACTGGAGGTAAGAAGCAAGCCAAGTTTCAGTTAAAACTCCAAAATTCAGTGGCCAACCAAGAAAGGAAAAACTACGGTATCTATTTGGTATGTTACTTGCAAACCTTAAAAGAAAATTCCCTACATATGTGCACAGAAGGCTAATTTTGATCAGAGGATTTTTCTCTACCTTTTCTCCAGATCCCCAACAACGAGGATTTCAAGAATACACTTCAGTGACTCATAGCACTCCTTTACGGCACTGTACATGTACTTATCTTTTCTAATCTTCCTGAAAAGAATCTTGTCCTTCCCAACAAAATCTCTTGCAATGCTCAGTGCTGTTACGAACTACCAAGAGTAGGAACATCCTTTATAGAAATAAATGACAAAAAGTCAAAATCACAAAATTTTAGTGAAAAAACCATACCTTGTGTGCCAGGAGGAAAATAGGCCAGCGAACTATGCCAGAAAATAACTCTTGTGACATAGGTATTGTCATCAGATCCAGCTCCCTGATCATAGAAAAATCATTCGGAAAGTTCAAAGTTAAGAAAACAAAAGAACAATTTCATAACAGATTAACTCTACCTGTTGCTTATCAAGTCTTCGACTCGGAATCTATTAAGAATTTGGTTCCAAACTAGAACAAACTTGGCAACGTCATTTTTTTTACCCTGAGCAACCTAAAATATAATCAGCGGAGCAGTCATTAGACAAGAACATTAATCTCTTCAGGCAATTCATATAGCAATGTAGCAAGATTAAATCTCCTACCTTATGAAACCTCCTAAAGAAACTCCTTTTATTCTTATGATCATTTCTCAGCGCAGGTGGGATTAGGCAGACATTGAATGCAGAAGGCAACGTGTGAAATCTGCTTCTTAGCATTCCCAATGTCCGAATCTGTAATAAACAATAGTAATTAGTTCATTAAAATGATGTCATGAGTCAAAATATTCCTCTTACCTCTCCAAGATGATGCAAAATGCCATAAAGTCCACCGAAGATTGTACAGAAAACAGAATACCAGATCTGTGTGTCCATGAAATACACCTATCATAAGCACAAAAACACAATAAATTTATGTAAAATTGAACTATGAAATTTATTTTCCGTTTTAAAGATAATCTTGGATGGAAGTCCAGTATCACAGTTAGATACAAGTAAAAACCATCACCCACCAACATTTAACTCTGATCACACCAAATGGTTGAAGGTAAAATTAAAGCATTTAAAAGAAAGGTTCCAGACAGATTGGTAGAAACTCACAACTATTATGGGAGACCACACAGCCACAATTGCACCAGCATTACTCTTGACTACACGAGAGGAAAAATTAATGTTAGATAAATAAATTTTGAAACGCAGATTCGAGCTCAAAAATCAGATTAGAGAGAAACAAATATTACCTTTGGGGAAAAGCTCATGCCAATCATACCTTTGCACGCCAATCTTCATAATAAGTCTTGTAGGTTCAATCAGTGGTTTTATCTGCATTTTTCATTGGCAGATGATAGATAAGTTCTTTTGCTTGAACATATTTTCATTGATGTACAGAGTCAGAAAGACAGAATGTTGATTTACTGGGACCAATTACAGCAGTCTATATCCAATGTGTAGATCACTAAAATTCTTCCGGTGAAATTTTTTGTTTCCTTCCATCTTAATGTTCATCGAAAAACTCAATGTTAGAGTTTAAAATATAGTTGGCCGCTTTCATATAAGCTTTAACTTTTGGGATTAAAGAAACGTATAACACTTGGATAACAATGGTCTTCAGATTGTAAAAAAGGTCCGAAAAATAGTTTTTAGATCCAGCACACCATTCAAATGTATGATTCAAACAATAATCTAATTTGTTCTATGTTATAACAGAGGAGAAAGTGCATTTCAATTGTAACTATGTTGTTATGGAAGCCCCTGCACTATACTCACCTCAAAAATATAGCTAAATGAAAATTTACTTAGCAGTACTAGGAACCAAAACACTGTGTACCTGCTTATTAAGAGAAAAGGAAATTATTTCGGATAGAATCAGTAAAAGACAAAACCAAGAGCATAGCAATGAAGGCAGAAGATATACTTGAATTGAGAAACTTGAGTTTCTTGCATTCCACGTCCAACATATAATCTAGGCTGAATGATAACAACAAAATTACAAATTATAAAGAGTATTAATAATGTCCAAAACTATTGAGGAATTCATTTAAGGAGGAAAAAAAAAATGATAAAGAGCAAAGACAATACAATTTAGAAGAGTAAAAAAGAACTAATTTCTGCATTATAAAGAGCTACACAGCTGTGAGTTAAAATATGAAAAAGCAAAAACAGAAAAAGCAGAGATAAATTAACAAAGAAGAGGGAAAAACATGTCTCCTATATTTCTTTAAATCTTTATAGGATTCTACCTGTGTCCACCAAGACAGCATTGTGCATATCCGCCAATTTGAGATCTCAATGTATTTGCCAATGGTAGGGACAAAAAATAGCACCAATTCAATGGCATCAGTCATCAAGTAAATTGTGACTGCAACCATATAAGATGAAAAACATAATTCTCCAAGCCAGCTCTTGTAGCGTGTGGAATAGCAAGTATATTTCCTTCTAGTACTGGCATATAAAACAGGAAGAACAATTGTCCATATGACTGCAACAAACAGCTTGAACATGTATTTCCTTTTGCGAGAGGATTCCATTGTACGCCTGGCTTTCCACGTGAAGGCAATGTCAAAAATAGCTGAAAGACCAGTTTTAGAATTAGATCAGCAATATTTTCATATGTTTATGTATTTGGGCATGCAAGCATGTATAAAGCCTTTTAACATATTCACTCTGAAAAATGCTTACATGCAAGAGAAAATAACCAAAGAACTTAAAAAAAAACTAGCAAAGAGTTTTCATTTTGGATAGAATATCACAACGTACAGAGATACCCAAGACTCCAAATAAATTCAATAATTCCATTTTCGAGACCATAATGCAGTGCCTATCTGAAAAAAAGGAACACAGAATTTTTAATTTAAAGTTATAAACCTCAGCTCCTAGCTTCACAAGTTTAGATTCATAAGCCCTCCACCTTCCATCAAAGAGCATGATGTGTCCAGAGTGCAACATTATGTTTATGTATCAAGTAAGCTTTTAAGAGAGTAGAAAAGAAGTTTTCATTGCTGTAATCCAATTAAAATCAATGCTACAAATACAAGCTAAACTAATGAAATACTAAGAAGTGAAGCACTGCTTTGGTTGATTGTTTCTTTGTTCTCTACCTTTAAGATCTGTTGGGACTTGGGAAATGAGATACCATGACATTTATTCTATACATTTTGTTGAGTTATATTGATATTTGATTAAAATTGGCCAAGAAACTATTTGCATATTTTGAGTTGCGTTAGTCTTTCACAGAAACTTTTTTCAGAAATATATGAATTAGAGTTCGCAGGTCTTTCCAAAATCCAATTTCAACTTTATGACTGTTACTCTATCCAATGCTATTATCACTGCTCAATAGCTAAGGCCCAACTTCCCAAAAGAAACTTCACATAGGTGGGAATTATTAAGATCACTTTTGTTTTTAGAGGGCAAGATTTTCCAAGACCCATATATGAGAAAAGAAAAAGAGCTGAACCAGACAATTATTTTCACTGGCTTTATATCATTATTGTACTTGTGAATATGGGTACTTTCCTGAAATAATGTCAATAATGGGTAAAATAACTGCATGTTCCCCTACCTTGTATCAGTTTGAGAATTGCAGATGCAATGAAGATGCTCATAATGTCCTCAAATACATCTGCATCAAACACTTGAAGGGGAGATTCCATATCATGGCAAGCCACAATTATCATTGCCTGAAAAGGCGACAAAAAATCATAACTAAACTGCGAATAAGGATGATGGAGTGATAAACCACTTGTAGTGAGTTCAGAACAGACCTGAAGGCACAAAATATAAAAGCTCCACATTCTGTCAAAGCTCCTAAAAATTTGCCAAAAGGAACGAATCTCAACAAAATTTGTTTTTCCCAGCCACATGGGTTCACAATTTTCTTCTGCATCAGCCTGTGAGAGCAAAACAATGAGTTGTCTGGTTCTTAGGAAAAAAAAAAAAAAACTAGTAAGTACTTATCCCATTGGTTATGAAAACATAAGAGCAACCAGAAGCACAACTAACGGCAACCCATTTTGATCAATCAGAAAATAAGTAAACATCAGACACAATACATATGCATAACAACATATATACATAAAACATGTGTAATGCATATGCCTCTTAGATATATTCAAGCACAAATTAGTGCATCTAAATGAAATAGTAGATAAATACATACATAAATATGTCTAGATATACATCTATGAACAACTACACGCACTTAACTGCATACCTACACATACATACCCAACATATGTATAATTCAGGGAACAACAATATACACATGAATGCATCATTGCTTACATATGTCATATAAAGACACATCTGCGAGCAACTATATATATACATAATGCATAGGCTGTGCATAGTAATGATCCCAGAATGTATTCTAGTTCCTTTCCATTTTTGTAATAAAAGATATTTTACAAATTATTTTAATGTCTTGCCACTTCTATTAGGAAAGTACTTCTGTGCTATATTAAAATGATTCTGAGAATAAACAGAGGGAATAAACCTCCAGCAGCATATTAAATGAACGTTTTTAAATGGGCCCGATATGATCATATTCAATAAATTTGACCATACAACACCATTGATTAAAATTACTTGGCAAAACAATATCTGTTCAAACTGATATATTGAGACCAGTTTAAGATTCTCTTGGCATAAACCATACATTTAATGTCATTATTACAGAATCCTAGTATGAAAAGAATACCATATAATGATCACTGCAAGCAATCGATTCCAAGAGGATAATATAAGTTTTCTAAGTTCAATTTTAAAATATGATGTTTCCCAAAGCCTTGACTTGGAATATGCTCACAATTTCCAACAAGTCAAACATGAGCACTATGGAACAAAATCAGCATGTTTTAGATGAACAATGTGTTCTTCATCATCTTTTAATATCAATTAAGTTCATAAATTAATTTATTCAAAATATGCAACGTGAGTTCTGCAACCTGGCTTACTCCTTGTTCTTCATCTTTCTTTTCTTCTCCCTTATTTTTTCCTTTTACAGCATCTCTGGGCACCCTAGCATTCTTAGCTTTACAATTATCAGTCACACAGAAAAAGTCATGTTCTAGTCGCATGGGCCAACCTATCTCAAAACAAACAGGAGACCTGAAAATTGGAGTAACCATAATTATCCAAGATGAACGTCTTGAGAGCTTGAGTTGAAAGATATGGACAAGAATGTTATGAAATTGCTTCTAACCAGAAAAACTCATTGAGATCATCGTAGTTTCTCCATTTAGAATGATCAGCTGTCCCATTTTTGCTTTTTTGAGCTTCCTTCAGTGTTTAATAAGAAAATGAGATACTTGCTCAACATTTAAAAGATATGATTGTGATTGCGAGCATACCTCATAGATAACCCGATATATAGGGGTAACTACATTCTTAAGGAAAGATTCAAAAGCACCCCCATAGGCTGGCATGATCTTCTCCCCAGTTATAGTACTAACAGCACCGGTTAAAATACCATGCAATTCATAGGCCATCTGAAAGCAAACAAACCAAATATATATATATATATATAAATTCTTATAAGAACACTAATAGTTTGTTATAACAACATGTTGAATTTGTTTTAATCTGTACTTCAATATGCATATTACAGCATTGTGGTATGTCTGTGAAATTATGTACTAAAATAGATTTTTCCTCCAAGTCTTTTGACTAGGACAGTCAAGTCTAGAGTAAGACCAGAAACATGACAAAAGCCACAAAACTCGTATTCCTACATGCAAAATGTACAATTCAATATCTGGCATAAAAACGTAATCAGTTCCAACAGAATTTTCGACTTACATGGTGAAAAATATAACACAGACACTCTGGCATAAACCGCAAATTTGCAGCCTCCCCCCATATGAGAAGGTAAAGCCCTAGATACAGAATTTTATGTTGTTGGGCTTCCTGTTTTACATAAGGCAACCTTCAAAAGCAAATAGTAAATATAATATAAGAAAATGGCCAGAAAACATGAAAAGAAAACAGAAAAAGAAATCTTTCAGTCTTATGACGAGATAGAATAATGAAATAACGCCCACGAGATGCAAAAGGATGGAAAGATATAAATAGCAGAGTTTTGTCCAAAGACATTGAAGCAGAAAAAGAAAAATCGTTCTCTCAAAAAAAAACAAAAAAAAAGAAAAAGAAAAATCGTCAATTTGTCCAACAATAGTGCTGCAGTGAATAGAGAATTAATTTTTATTAATTAATATAAGATGGAAAGAAATGAATTATATTTGGTGCTGTTTCTCACCGGATGCTTTTTCTTCTCCCCAAAAATTTGCTCCAATTTGTATAATTTTTAAAGAACTTCCTCATCAATTCATCCACAGCTGCATCTCCAAGCTAAATCATATGGTAGAAACAGATTCAAAACAAAGATAACCAAGAGGTTAAAAGGATTGACATTTAAATAAATAAATCACCTCTGAGATAGATGACTGCTTATGAGATTGCCGAATATGGATGTTAGCAAGAAGAAGAATAAGATTCTCCCTCTGGTTGGCAACATTTCCTTTCTGATTGAAGACAAGACAAGAATCTCAAAAAACAATTGATGTCTCAAATCAAGCACATAAAGGCAATATTTCATTTTACAGCCTTTTGCCAACTCCAGTTTCAGTTCAGATTTTCACACTTAATAAAAGAATATAAATTGAAATAGAATAGAGATGCTTGAGGACATTTACCTGAAAACCAAAACAATAATGAAGAAATTCAAATAAATCCATGAATGCACCAGACTTCTGGAAATCTGGGGCCGAAGGTAAACCACGAGTATTGCGAACAGCTGCTATGGCAGCTTTAATCTGTACCACTTATAAGCTTGTGAATGAACTATTTTATGCTATTTAACTCAGGAATGTTGCAGCAGAACAAATGTTTATGACAAGTAAATTTAAGGGCAAATGAAATAGACTTTGAATGAAAAGCAAATGCCACTAGCATCAACCAGCTAATATCAAGAACATGGACCAGACCTCAGGAAGCTGCATAATTGGTTGCTGAATACCTCCTTGATCAAGTGGAAGAATATTATATGGCACATAGAACTGAGATTTTGTTGGAATACTGTCTCTGTCTGCAAGGGCCTGATAAAAAAGATATGTAAACAAAATAAGAAATGAAAATACAGTAACTAAGGTTCTAGAACAATATGCTTGTAGCAGAAACAGTAAAAGATCAAAAAAGTTCAGAAATAAAATGTCACCTGAGGATCAGCTGCGTTTGCTACTGTCTTTAAAACTTCATACAACACCGAAGCAATTCTACGTGCATTTATTAATCTCTCTCTTTCCCTGATTCAAATTTAACACAACATATTAATTTCAATTAGTAGAAGTGAACCTACAGAATAAAATGTAGCCGAATCGGGCATAGTGAAAATTATAATTTAAAAATAACTCAAATCACCTTCCTTCTAAATTCAGTGCTCCACTATTTCTGAAAATATAGTCCTTGTATGCATGATAAACACGTCTCAGTTCGCGTGTATCACTCTCCTCCTTTCTTCTATTAAGGGTGGTTTCTTCATCCTAAAACTCATCAAAGCCAATAAAGGTATGAAAATTTAATACGGATTCAAAAAATAAAATAAAAAAAGACCAGTAACTTTCTGCAATAAACAGAAAAAAAAAAAGAAGAATCCGATCAATAATCACGTAGCACAAAAACACATACTTAAATATTAGATAAACAGAAAGATAAAGAGGTTAGCACTAACAATGCTAATTATTGGTGAAATGAAAAATTGAAATCATAAGGCAAGAAAAATTGCTGAAGGTATACATAGCTAATAAAAGTTCTTTCGGGGTTGAGGCAAATAATTTACAAGTATATAACCACAAACGATCAATAGTGAAGCCTTCTTTTAAAAAGGAAAAAAAAGCTACATAAAACACGAAAATGATAGACTATATTGAGCTAGATATCACATCTGTTATCAAGAGGAGCAACTATTGCTAAAATAATAAATTAATGTAAAGGCTAAACCTACAAGAAGACAAATCAAGAATTATAATCAAATTAAAGCTGATAATTCAAAGAAGATAAATAAAACATATGCAAACACTACAAACAGAGAACTCCTCCTTGGGGAAAAGGGAAAATAACTGCATTGGAGCTATTGGATCATAGCATTAGGGTGTGGAAACCTTTCAGGTCAAATTCTATATGTATGTGATGACAACTTAAAACATCATACTCTTTGATGATATTTGTCAAGACATTTCATGTGTTGAGATAAGTTATCTTGAGATGAGTTAGTACCTGCTCAAGCCGTTGAAGAAGAGACGTTTTGAACTGCCGAACACCCCTTGCAGTTGAGTTTCGGTCCATTTGATGTGCAATTTCAAAAGCTTGGAAGCGGCCTGCCCAAAGATCAACATAACAAATATGAACCGGTCATGTACAATCACATGCAAAACCTAAATTTTCACTACTAGTGCGAGTTCTATTCGTGAAATTGGGATTGCATTTAAATGGTCCTATACTAAATGTCAAACAAAAAGATCATTTATAATCCCATTTTCCTCTCTTTTCCAAGTCACAACTTTGTACTTGCTGTCTTGCTGAACCTAAACTATTTACTTAAGGGCCATAATTTTGTCACGACCATGTCCCTATTCCATTGTGGCAAGCATTGTCCACAATTTAATCCTGAAATCCAAATAACTGGTGGGATTCATACTTCACGCCTGATCATTCGAAAACATATAGAAAATGCTAAATTCACCAAAAGGGAATTGATTAATGAAAACAACTCACAAACATATAAAATAACTTATAAGAGCTCAATTCTTAAACCTCATACTTTATCCAACAAAACCAATACAAATTTTAAGAAATCAAAAAAGAAAAAGAGGAAAGGCGAACACAAAGAGAGAAGAGCAAGTGAGCAATACTAACGACTAACAAAGACAATAATCAATAAAAGATTAACTCCAATTATTAATCTTTAACACCATGAAACAAGCACATTTCACTGTTTAACAGCAAAACAGCTTACAAAAATTAACAATCTTCTAAAAAGCATAATTAAAATTAACTCAAGTTGTTAAAACTAGAACCTAATAAGCACCCAATTCACCAAAAGACAAAAAGACTTACAAAGATAAGCAACGCGAGGCTCCTCGCTCTCAAGCAAATTGGCAACACGAAGGAACCCCTGAATCCCAGAAGCCAAAAAAGCCGGCAGCCTCTCACTGTCAAACGGTTCGGGAACATGCTGACGACCGTACGTGAGTGATCTTGTTCTTGTAAATGTATATGGCGTTTCCTCATTTTCAGCATTGGCTTCATAATCATACGCACCTGATGAAGAAGCATCATAAAATCTCTCGTAAGTATGGTTGCTGCTGCTGCTATCAGTTTCCTGATCAAGAATTGAGTCAGCAGGAACAATCTCATGAGACATAATTGCTGCGAGAAGAAAGTCAAAGTGGGAATTGAAGTTGAAGCAGAGTATATATATGGGATCATTTTTATTTTCGTTTGCTTAACGTGGTGTGCTTTTGGTTTGTGTGTGTGTGTGTTATTGCTTTTTCGCTTTTGCTTTTGAAGCCGGGCGTTTCTGTTTTATTTTCGTTTGTGGGATTTGCTTTTGCTTTCTCTGCGCTTTGTATTTGTGGTTTGAGAGGGAAGCCATGAAGAGGGTTCGTTTTTGCTTTTGAAACAGTGTTGATTGGCCATTTCTTAATTGGTAAAAGCACTTGCGGTAAAAAGCACTTGAGATTTGCGTGAATCGGAACAAGTGAAAAGTGATGATTTTAATTAAGAAATAAATAAGAGTCTTTACTCTTTAATCAACCTTCACTCTGCTGCCAGTCTCTGTTTAAAAAGCAGGTGTTGGACATTGATTGAATCTTTTGGTCGCCTGAATAATTGAACCCGAATCCCATTTTGCTCCTCTCTTTGCCTTTACTTTTTTTTTTTTTTTAAATTGTTTATCTTTAAATATTTTATTACAACATAACAATGATTACATTCAATCCACGGCCTACCGAATGAGTAAATTTATTTAATTATAGCATAGATGAGCAGTAGACTGAGTATATCTTGAAAATTTACGGAGCATATCTTGAAAATTTACAGCTACTCTATATATATAATTGACATTACACAAATAAATATTACAAGTTAGAATAAGTTCCAATAAGATAATAAAGAGAAAATTAAGTCCATAGATAGTCCGGAAAAATATACTTGAAAATAATTGTTGGACGTTGGTAGCTCATCACCGAGGAGCTGGTCAAGAGTCAATAATAATCCAAAAGATTAATATAGAGAAATAATGAATTCTTTGTGCACTTGTTATACTAAATTACCAATAACATAATCTGATTTTTTTTTTTGTTTTGTTTTTGACACATAAATTTTAACCCTTTGTCTAAAATGATCCTATTCACCTCAATAAAATTTTTATTTATTTTTTGTTATTAACAATTTCTTATTAAAGGTTATTATTATAAATTCATTTTTAATATTAATACAAATTCTTAACTAATTCAATGATTTTTAACAAATTTTAATCTCTATTGAGACCTACCTTGATTAATATAATTTATTTAATATAATAATTTTCTAAAAAGAGCTTGCATTGCATGATTTGTGATTAAAAGCTTTTAATTCATTGCAGTGCCATCGTTGTATTTGTCTGATTACATAGTTGTCTTCCATCAAAGATTTTTTTAAAAAAGAAAAAAATACAACAACAAAACAAAATCCCAACACATAAAAGAAAAAGTAATTTTAGTGCTATATAATAAGGTATGCAAAGAGAGGACGTAAATGCGGTAAAGCAAGCTTGATTGCTTGAACAAGCGATTTTAGAGGTCAAAACAACTTTAATAAAAGCTTAAAAAGGTAATCAACAATCACTTTTCCTTAGCAATTAAGAACTCAAAGGCACGTATTCATGGCTCACAGGCATGCATGTCACATGGTTTCTTTCAGAAAATAAAAACATTCTAAAAGCTTACCTAAACTTTTACTTGGGAAGAAAAAGGAAAAAAAAAGAACGAGCTTGTGAATTGTTGTATTTAGATATATGAAGACTGCAAGCTTCTGAAAGTGGAACGCTACATATGACCTATTTGGGCAATTTCTTTCAATCTAAGAATACAAAAGCATTATTGATGATTGCATGGACAGTGATATATTAAATTAACCTATAATTTATCATCTGACTTTTGTTTAAGTTAAATGAAATCATTTAAGGACAGTGTGAGTGAACATAGAGTTGTGACCCTTTCCTTCTCATCTTTTTCCTCTCACTAAAATTTCAATGATTTCATATATTGAAAAAAAAAAAATGGAAGGTGACAAGTAATTGATCTCACTCGATTGAAGATTAACTAATTAATGTTTTCATATTAGATTATATTTTAAAGGGTAAATTCCATTCACCTAGCTAGAGGATAACAGATCCTTTTAATTTGAAAATTTTGAGGGAACGTTTGGTGAATTTAATTTCAGGGTAATTATGATGAAATTCAATGATCTCAGTAGTTAGAGAGAATGGGTAAAAATCTAAGGATCTTCCTAAATGCCAGGTAAAGAAAAAAATTATGATGGTTTTTGCGAATTTAACTAATTGTTTTTATACCAAGTAATGATAGAGGGCATCCACATATAATTACGCTTATCTCGGTAAGGTCAATAATTAATAACCCATTATAATTACCTATGAATGCACTTGAAAAAATAATAATAAATGAATGGAATAATAATAAATTATTCACTCTTTAATAAAGTAGAGTGAAAATTTCAGTGGACAACTTGGGTTATGCTAGAATAGGAAAAGAGAATAAGAGATTATCATTAAATAAAGAAAAAAAAAACGAACTGGAAAAGAGAAAACAAAAGGCAAAGATCCCGTATTAAATTCTTCTTGAGATAATAAATAAATTATGTGTGATAAAGTTCTAAGATATTACCTAGATATGAATATACCGAACATACCGAAGATTTGATTTTCTCAAAGCTAGGATTTTGGGAAGGAATGATGCACTATCAACACAACAACTTTTTCATTTTTTTTTTCTTTCTTTCCTTTTTCCCCCCGAATGAAAATACCATTGTATAATAGATATAGCTAAGAGAACAAGTTACACATGATTTACAATTTCTGTGGTAGGATCTGCACACATCAGTGGAGAGAGCTAGTTTAGCTAGACCATAGCTACATACTGAAGTATAATCTCTGGATACACATTTGAATTGGGGTTTTTTTAATTTCTAATATGAGTGAAGCTTCTTGGCTGTGTGTTGACACATTTGATCTCCTTCCTATTTGATAATTTCTTTAAGATGGATAGATCAAGAAATCATCAATTAAGATGGAGGTAATTGAACACCCTAATTCAAATGGCGACAAGATTTTGCTGTCGTGATTTTTGTTGTCCTTGGAGCTCTGACATTATTTTATTTATGAAATTGGCCTTACCATCATCTAGATCTTGAAATATGGAGTTTGATGGTATATTCAACGTGCTTTGTAGTCGCCGTTAACGTTGTTGGACTACTATCAATGTCCTTTGATGTTGGCACCAAATGTTAGTATCTCATTTGCTAGTTGACAGGTAAATTTAAAGGGTTATTTATCAGTCTCCACATGTTTCGACAATTAGCGCCATTCGCCCACATGTTTCGACCATGTGCACTGCGCATCCATTTTTATTAAATAAACGGTTATTTGTAACAGTGCAATTTGTAAAATTTAAAAAGACAGAATTGCCCACCGTTTGAATTTGAAATGGTAATGTTACAAACAAATCCATATCAATTTGTCTTATGTGAAGTTACTAATATTACACTCTTGCCCTTCAAAAGCAATTTCATTACAGTACATTTGTGGCATTAGATAAACACATTGCAAGCATAGGTAAAGCATCTGCAGTTGTGCACTGTAATGGCTACGTATAGAGAGAAGATGGCATCATTTATAGTTCCTTTGCAACGGTAACGTAACAGCATGAGGGTTCCACCAACTATAAATATTTATCTAGTACAACCCTTCTTAACTTCACCATGACTAACAAAACTCACTAGCATAATAATACAAACAGCACTTGCTCGTTGTTGAGCTTTAGACCATTATTAAGCCTAACACAGGCATCACCATCTATTCGAATTACAACCTATTCAACACATCATTGGCGTAAGGATGTCTAGCTCCATGGGTGCTTTAAGTTCATCAAAATCAAAACCTAATTTAAACAAAATTCAATAAATAGGGAAATTTTCAAGTTCCACAACAAGGTATGCTATTGTAGAGTCAGGATAGCAATCAAAATATCAGAATCCAAGCCAAATCCTAACCAAATATGTCATAGCTGTCCTAATGATCCTGCATGTGGTTCTTTAGATAGTCGGCACCATCTAGAGAGGAGATTGCAGAATTTGCAAGTCAAATGAACCCGTTTCAAGATCAAGATATCAACAACAGTGACAACAATATTATGAATCTTGACATGGCTAACTTTGATCACCAGATCATCAAAATTGAAAACCTACTTTCTGAATTGAAGAAGTACCAATTCATGACAATGGCTATTCTAATACTTGTTATAGCTATCATATATTGTAACTTATGACATACGTATTCAGAATAGTCGCGTAGATTCAGAAAATATGCAAGAAAATTAAGTGTAACATCTACTAAGATTCATTGTACTTAATAATATCAAATAGTTGATGGAGTAATATAAATTGGCAACATTTGAAATGGTGTATTAATCATCTATATGGTTACAAAGCAAATGAATAAAAAAAAAAAAAAGGATATTGTTGGTCTATCTACACGAGTGCTAAATATGCTTCACCGATAACTTTCATAATGCCATAAACCCCTCATAACATAATCTAAAGCCTAGTTAAAATAAAATTGTTATTGCCTTTGGCATGCTTAGTGTCTAAGTGCTAGATATATTTAAGATCCATAAGCAAACTAACATGACATATCAAAATAAAACCAAGACTAGAATTCACTTGTTAATTAACCAAAAAGCTTTTGTTTCCATTTCTTCAAATCATCAGCTGGTTTACTGTGGCATTCTAGAAGGTGTCAAAAAATAGTTTATATACCTTCATTACTGCTTACTGTTAATGCTGCCAATGTCTTCAATTCATTCCAGCAATCACTACATTATAACAACAACATAATGTACAAAATAAGTAATGTAGTCCTAACTCAGTAAGATAACAACTGCATATTAATATTCATTTTAGAACCATTTGATGATAGAATTATTACCTTACCATATAAGTTGGGAATGCTGGTCCCTTGCCTTTGTCAATATTTTTTAGTACAAACGTTTTTGGACCATTGTGGCTCTCCCTTAAAGTTATCCCACCAGTTGCAAAGTTTTGAAATTTGGGCCATACTATAATTTTTGAAAGTTTGAGGACCCGAATGAAATTCAATCACATGAAATCCAAAATTGGAGAGAGGAAGCGGCTAACCCCTGAGGCTAGCGGTTAGCCGCCTGAGGAAAATCTTATATTTTCAAATTTTGGACTAAAGTGAATGGTTTTGAAAATTATGAAAATTATGGGTATTATGTTAAATTTTAAAAAAGATCTCTTTGAGTAGTAATAATATATTTGGGGTCATATCATAATTTTAGAAAGTTTTGAAATACAATGCTATTTGGAAATTCTGAAATTGGATCTATTTGTAAAGTTTTATGACGTTTAGGGCCATAATATAATTATAGAAAGTTTTGGGCTAAAGGATAATTTTGGTGAACAGTGTTACTGTAGCAAAATTCAAAAATAACGGTAATATGACTGTTACAAGAGGCTAACCGGATAAATCAAGCGGCTAACCGCTTTGTTGCGGGAATTTATCTATAACAGCTAGTTTTCGGGCTTTAACTGTAAAAACTCAATCCCAACTTCATTTTAAGGACTAATGCAAGCATAAATAAGATCATATAACATATATTGAGCTTTCAATTTGCAAATCATCATTTATTGAATCATCATTGAGCTATAATTTGGTTATCCACTCTTAAAGAGAGTTTTATTGTTGTGATTTTCATTTCTCATCAAATTGTGAGTGTACAAGTGTGGGAAACACTTGGGGTGAAGAGATTGGGGAGATAATCTCTTGTTGTAAAGGTCCATTGACACCTTGGAAGTCAATTGTAAACATTTGAAGTCTTGGGGGGCTTGGATAGTGAAATCCTCAAGCCGGGTGAGCTTGGAGGCGTGGACGTAGGCGGGGATAGCCGAACCACGTAAAAATTCTTGTGTTTGCTTTCTCTTCCCTTACTCTTTTAATATTGTGCTTGATTGAATTTATTATTTTTGATTTGATTAAGGCAATAGATTAAATTGTTGTGCGAATTGTATTGCATATTTTTAAAAACCCAATTCACCCCCCCTCTTGGTTTGCATAACTTGTATTTCATCTTCATCATCTTATCGTAGATCTTTTTAGAATATCAGAATCCCAAGCCTCGAATTTTTCCTTTTGTTTACTGTCCTCTTTATTAGCTTTTTACTTATCCATTCAAGCATATTTAGCATTAGTACCTTTCTTTAAACCTTAAGCCATGCATTAAAGGATTTTGTTATATAATTTATACAATGGTCAGTTTTGCAGTTATTATCAAAGGCATTTCTTAACTAAAATTTTGCTGGCAATCTTCTTAATCTCTTGTAAACACCTTGTCTACCTTCATCAAGTTTGTAATTACTTCATCAAAATCCCTTCTGTTGTATGCCCTTGTAGCTGCACATAAATAAGCTTTGAAGTTTGTATGAAGATGTTTTATTTTCAAGTTTGTGAGAATATGTGTTATGCAGAACTTGACATGGGCATTTGGGAACTCAAAGACCAGAGCATTTTGGATACCCTTCTGCCTATCACACATGAATATTAGTAGCCTTGTATCTTCAAGAAATATTTTCAAATGGCCTAAAAACCATGTCCAGTACTTGTGTTTTCAAAACTACACACATAAATAGCATTTGGGAATATTCCAGTGTTAGCATCAATTACTACTGCTGACAACAACACACTCTTGTATAGACCCTTCAAATGGCAGTTATCGATCCTAATAAATAGTCTACAGCCATATTTTAAACCATATCTAAGGCCTGGAAATGAAATGATCACTCTATCAAAGTGAGTTCGAGATTGCTCCCCTGGAAACCTAATTACGCTAAATAATAACAGAGCTTGTGGCATTTTGTTTAGTATCATTTAAGCATAACTTATGATGAGCTTGTAGCTTGACTCATATTCTGCACCTATTTTTTGTAAAGTGATTTTCTTTGCCCTATACACCTTAAATCTATTAACCTTACAACCATATATTCTTTTAAGTTCATCTTAAATGAAATCAACTTTTGTGTCTGTGTGATCTGCAAAGGTTTGTCCATACATAGTAATTATAAACTCAATAGTAAATTCACGATTGTCCAACTCTTGTGAGCATGTGTGCACCTTATAAAGTCTCTTAAATAGGAAAACACCTTTAAGTATAAATTATATAAGTCAGAGTTTGCGTCAAATTTGCTTTGAAGCTTGGTTATAGTAGGGGATGGTGTTTTTGTGAATTAGTTGTGATTGAATAGAATCTAGTGCAACCAAACATTTCATGATACTAGTTGTGGCATTGATTGGAATTTCAGCTTTGAATTTAGCCAAGAGTGTGTCATTTGGAATAATTTTTTAGTCAGTTAGGTTTGTTGAGACATGCAAGGGTAATGGAATTGGGTTATTAAAGTTTAACGTTGCTTGACTGTTGGTCTATAGACTTGAAGATGAGTTAACTTCAGAAGGTTGGAATAATATTTTTTTTACTGCAGATTCATGGCTTTAGGATTTTTTGTTAAGGTATAGCTATATATACTAGATAAGATGATGGTTATGCTCTTTTAGTTGAAAGATGAGGCCTTTGTGCTTCTTTACAATCCCATAGTTGCCAAACACATAGATTGAACTTCTCTTCAAATAGCATCTTCCTTCCATAAACTCTCACCATAACTTTGTTGATCATAGAAACTCTACTGAATTTGTTTCGATCAATAATAACAAGGTTGTGTGTCTTATCCATGAGTTAGTGGTATAATCATCTTTACCTATTATTTCTTGAAATGATAGTACCTATTTCATTATTATCAAGACCTTTATCATGAAATAAACACACATCTCAATGAACTATAACTTATAACAAATGGTACATAAAACATTAAACAAATAAATCCTTGTTAATTTTATTGATTAAAGGCATTCACCCAACAAATTATCAACAACCATCTCAACATTTTCCAAACAAGCAATGATCAATGACCAACAAAAAAGTAAATAAAACCAAGGCCACAACCGTCCATAATAAAATCAAATCCGAAAAAGCAATTGTATTGATTCAAATAATAGAATATAGCAATTGAAATCGACATACAAATTAGTATACCTAGCGAAAACTAAATAAGGAAGTGCTTTCACTCACCTTAGCTTCTTCATGGAGGGGTCAGTGATTTAGCTCTCAAACCTTTGTTACATCGGTGCATTTTCTAAATTACACAGAATAAAAAACTTATCTCCTTAATATATGTGATAGTGGTAGGCGATAATGGGTGGTTTTGCCACCTTTTTAGTGGTAGGTGATAATGGGTGGTTTTGCCACCTTTTTCTCTTCTTCATCTTGGATTTCCCTCCAATTTCCAGTAGCTGAGCTTTTTGTACAAGCAAGCTCACTGACATGACAAAGGAATAGTGAAGGTACAGAGGCTGAAATGATAGTTAAGCTTCGATTCTTAAAATTAAATGATTTTTTAAAAAAATTTTAAAGTAGCTACATCCATTTTTACCCCTACACCGTTGCAAATAATCATTTATTTAACGGAAATGGGTGCGCAACATACATGGTCAAAACATGTGAGTGCGCGACACTAATTGTTGAAACATGTGGGGGCTAACGATAAATAACCCGAATTTAAACTTAAAACGGTTATATTTTAAGAATAAATTTATTTGATGAATTGTTTTAAGGGTAATTTGTCCTTTCCTCCCATGAATTTTGGGCTTTTTACACTTAGATGGCGAAGATCCGTTTATTTGTGAAAACCTTCCTATGAAATTCAAACATTAGTTCTTTGTTTGTCAGTTATCGGCACTTTGGTAATATAATTTGACAAGCAAAAGTTTTGCACATTTTGGTTCACATGAGCACAATGACTGTCAAGTCATTCTAGAAAATTGTGTCTGAATTTATAAAGCAAAATTTGAAAAGAATTCAAAGCTTAAAAAAGATATTTCTCTCTTAAATTTCAAAGTGAACTTCATTATGTATTGCTCTGAATTTCGCCAATGCCTTAGGGACTCGAATCACTTTGTTGAAAGCCAATAAAAGGTTACTTTCAAACAATTTTTTTGTGCCTAATTTGGAGTATTTTGATGCTACTGTAAGTGGAAAATTTCGAGTGGGTACCTGATTCTTGTTAATTGACGTGGTTTTGATGAGGTTTGTGGAATTGTGAAGTATAAAATTCAGAATGATAAGGTTTTAGCTTATGTCAAGTAGGTACGAGCAAATGGGTTTAGATTATGTCTGCATTTGAAATTCGAACATGTGATGCACATAATGAATTTTTTATGCGATGAGTTTAATAATATAGCATAGTGATGGATTGATGTTTAACTTAATTATTATTAGGTAGTATTTTTAGCAATCATAAGGGGATATATCTCTAATTTTTGTTCGTTCCTCCTCATTTCTAGAGCATATTCCTGGGATTAAGTTGAGATTGGACCGGACATATTGAAATTTCGATGTTAGAAGTGTTGTTAAATCACATATGAATACAAACATTTGTAAAAGCTAATATGGGTGTATAGTATATCATTGCTTCATTAGCGAATGATTGTGTGGAAGTTAAGGGAAAATGCTTTGAAAGTTGCTACAATTTTAGTAGTTAAAACTTACAAAGAATCTATCAGAGTATTATGTTTTTAATTTTTTTGAACTATTTAGGAAAGTATTTATACTCCAATACCATAAGAGTTGAATTGGTTGTAATTGATTGATGCACATTCTATCATTGCATTATAGAATTAAATGCTAGTGAACTAGAAAGTTAGAAACATATCAAAAATACTATCATAGCTAGATAGATAGTGTAATTAGAACATTTCAATGTTGAAAGGGTTAGTGCTCCAACATAATAATAAATTTGTTTAATTTAAAAACAGTAATGCTTGTATCATAGTGTATATTACCGAACAACAATACATTCTAAAAATTGTTGAAGATATTAGCTTTTATTTAAAAGATGAGAAATAACTTATCTAGTTTCACTTAATCATTTTAAAATGTTTGTTTTGGAAACCATTTTTTCACTGTTGTTTGTGGAAAATAAAAGACAACTTTGAGAAACAATACCAAACACCCCTTACCATTATTTAATAATTGAATGTAATTAATGGATTATCTTCTCACTTGTTCTGGGCTTATTTGCACATTGGTATTATAGTCACATACTTTTGCATTTAGCATTTAATAATTTTAGCTTTTTTTCTCTAACATATGTATAATTTATTTATGTTGTTTTATGGCATTGTAGTGTTGTGTATTATGATGTTGAAGCAATCGTTACTGGGAAAGTGACTGAGATTGGTTCAATTATTCTTAACTACTATTCACTACCCAAGCTTTGGGCTGACATTAGGGACAATTGTTGGGATGAGCGTATTAAACATGCTAGTGGCTTTAGAGCTCAGCTACTGTTGCCTTGGACATCTAATGGCAGGGACTTGTTGAGTGACAGTGACATGCAACAAGCTTTTAAAGAACTGAAGAAGAAGGGTTATAGATAGGCAAGATTCAAAGTGTCATCTTATATGGGGCATGAACCTATAGTAACACCTTTAAATAGATAAAACACAAGCAAAGAACAACTATAAGACTTGACAACTCTGAAGATCAGTTCTCTGTCAATATCAATGTTGATCCTGAGATTAATTAGAGTGAACTGGATGATGTTGAAGAAATTAACAACAATAAGCATACTATGACACAAGTCAGCCTTGGTGGTGGTTTTGTACTAAAAAATGACATGGTAGTTCACCTTGACTTTAGAATTCTAGAAGACATGGTGAGATATCAATTGAGTTAGATTCCATTTCTAAATCAAATTCAAGTGATGAAATAGAGCATTTTACTATTAAACTCGAAAATATTGATGGTTTGCTTGATGCTACTGATGATGATAATGCAAGATTAGATGGTGAAGAGAGTGACTATGGTCTTGATGATTTCTAATTAGGTGATGACACTGGTGATGAATCTGATTCTTCTGATGATGAAATTGCTGCTTGTGTGAGGTATGATACTAACTCAGGTGGATTTGAGTTTACACTAGATGAAGATGATATTGTTTGTTGATGTTTATGAGTTTAGGAAGGTGTTGAAGGTATATGGTATTAGAAATGGGTTCAGGCTGTATAAACTTAAGAACGAAAAGGCCAAAGTGATAGCTAGATGTGCTAAACTAGTATGTACATAGAGAATCCATCATAGTCCAAACTGGAACAGCAAGGTATTCTAAATCAAGACTCTATGTGATGTTTATACGTGTGTTGGGATTAATGATGACAATAGAGAAACTACTTCAACCTAGATTGCAGCCGCTTATCTCCATGTCTTCAAGTCAACTCTTAAAGTTAGTGTCAAATTGATAGCATGTAATTTGTTGAAAAACTATAGAATGGAGTGTAGTGCGCATATATTATACAGAGCGAAACAAAAAGCATATGATATTCTTGGCCAAGATCATAAGAAGAGTTACAGTAAATTGAGTAGATATCAACAAGCTTTCATAAAGTATAACCTTGGATCGACAGTAGCTATTGAGAAGGAATTTCATGGAGATGCAATTCACTTAAAATTCAAAAGATTCTTTATGATGCTTGATGCAAGTTGGAGGGGTTTTTTTGAAGGCCGTATATAGTTTATAAGGGTTGATGTCTACCATTTGAAGGGGTTGTATAGGGAAGTATTATTAACAGTAGTTGGCATTGATGCTAACTATGAAATATATCCACTGGCCTTATGTGTAGTAGAGAGTGAGAACACTCACTCTTGGGTGTACTTCATAGAAAAGTTGTATGATTAGATTGGCTATAGTAGATGAGAGAGCCAATGTTTCATAAACGATAGACAGAAAGAAGTGCTTAATGCAATTGATAAGGTATTTCCAATGCAATCAAGAGATATTGTTGTAGGCATACGTATGCCAATTTCAAGCAAAAGTTCATGGCACATTGTGGAAGAAATCTTCTGAAGAGCATGTAGGAGTCCAAGCTACTCAAAATTTAGCCAAGAAGATAGCAAGTTAATGTTGATCATGTGAAGCAGATCAATAAAAGGCTATTTACAGTGAATAATAACATAAGGGAATGTGGGCCTAATGGATGTTAGAGAGTTTTCTAAGAAAAGAATAAGGGAAAAGGCTTTTTTTGGAGATGAAATGTTCATGATCTTTCAAAAAGGTGTAAAAATAGAATAAGAAGAAGAAGACGAAACAACTACTTAAGTAAAAAATCAGATCTATGAAAATCCCCAAGAGTTGATAGAGCAAAAAAAAAAAAAAGAGTTAGCCATCCTTTAAAGTTGAACTTGTAGAGCTTATATAGGAATGCTCCTGAGGGTATTCTAGTACTTATGTACACCTGGTGCTTAATTAATGAGTAGTCTTCCCCAAATGAGGCTATTTAAGTAATTTGCCTTGTAATCCTTTGATGGTGACACCTATGAACTTGAGAGGTAAGGAAACCTCCAGCTACTTTTTTACCTCTATCGGTGAGCAATGTTGTAGCCTCTTAGTCTTGTGGGCTTACTGCTTTTTAAAGAGTATCAAAGGACAACTGATATGGTCCTCTCCTATTGTTTTGCTCAAAAAAAATTTATTCCCATTGATTCCTTAGTCTTAGCGCAAAAAGGATAAGACCTTTTGGCTTTCGATAATACCTTTTAATGTTGAGGATTTTGCCCAAACTATTATTTTATTCGAGGAGCTTATCTTTTAGTTTCTGTAAGCTATCCTGCTATCCTAGTCAAACAAAGTAGGCTCCCTTAGTTGACTTTTTTAGTCACTTGTCACTGAGTTATTGGCTCACAATAGCACCCAGATTTCACCTAAAACAATCATTGCAACAATCTTTCTAGTAATTATTTATAAATAAATTAATACCAGCCAACTTAAAACTATGCTTTGTACCTTGTTGTCTTTCTAATAATTATCTTAAAAAACAAAAATAAGCCTTATTTATTTTCAAAACAAAAAATGTAAGTTGTTTTAGATTGTGCGTACATGTAATAACAAATTAAACGTAGTAAAAGCTGTTAATTCCTTATTATTGTATGAAAATTGATAAGTCTGAATTTTATTTTGATTTATATTCAATATTGGAATATTTAATTGTTTATTGGTTAGTCATTTAAAATCAAACACTTAATTAAAGTACACAAAAGTACAGTAGTTGGAATTAATACACAGGTTAAAATGATTTTTTTTCACCGTTTATTAAAATGAATTTTGTAGTAGTTGAGGGACGACTAACTCTCACTCTTTTTTTGCTCTAATGATAAGCTCAGTAGTTGAGGGATGGCCAACACTTTACTTCTAATTAATTAATTTCTTTTTTTTCTTTGCTCTAATGATAAAGAAGAAGACGACCGTGCATGCACTTTAAGAAAGTTCACATTTTGAGCATTGGACCCAATGCTGAATTAAGTTATTTGTCAACATTTCGTATGTACAATTAGTGTGACTACGACGAAGACTTTCACTTTGCCGAAGATCTTCACTTACACCACAGATTTAGCAAGCTCTCATAAATTTTGTTTCACCTATTCTCCATTTTTAGGTCCATTGTGATCAATATACATCTTCTTGACAAAATCTATATAAATATTAAGAGACAAAATATGAATGGAGTAAAAAATAGAACAAAACGAGAAATGAAAAAATACAATGAGCAAACAATCTAAATCCAATAGGGATCTAATAGTATTTTCTGTAAATGCATTTAAAGAAAAAAAAGTTAAAACATAGGACTTGCCTACGTTGCAACAGTTGTAACATATCACATTTTTTTTCATCTTTGTTATAAAATGTTGTTGTCTATAAGGTGAGTTCATTTAATGGTTAAGAGGAGTCAGTGGATAAGCAAAGTAGCTCGTTGACAAAAAAGATTGTAGAAAACTAAAATAAATAAACAAATATGCAAATGCAAATCGATATTCACTATGTTTTGAGAGGCCATCATCGAAATCTTATCCACATCGGTTTGAAGCCAAATGGTGGACAACGACACCTCTGGTCTGTTTTCTTCTTCTAATAAATTTAATGTTTTCCAACATGCAGATTTGGAAAAATACTTTACAAATGATCAAATTTTAAAATCCTTTAAGAAACAAAAACAATTATCTATCGATCATGCTTATTCCAATTATAACACATCAAGATAAGTCTAAGCCTTTAATAAAGTGATCGAATTTGCCATTTACTATTTTAGTTTTTTTTAACTCAATTAAATTCATCAACAAGAATCCATTAAGACCATTCCAACAAATTGCAAGTATAATGAAATAGAACCAAGTTTCAAATTTCTAAGAAAAACTTGCCACTTACTCTGTATCATATAATGTAGGAACTTACTACAATTGCATTCATCATTATCATAGCAATGTCCATCAAAGGCATTACTAAATAGTAATCATCAATCCAATAGGCTGGTAAAAGTCACCAGCGACTACTAACACAAGGCACTTTCCCTTGGTTAGCACTACGAAAAAACATTAACCTGTTTATCAATGTCTTGTTTTCTGTTTTGGAGGCCAATGGCTGTGTACATTATCAAATGGACTTAAAATTATCAATTAAACATACAGGGGATAAAGCTTTTTTTTTTTTCCATTCCAGCATTTATGATGGACCATTAAACCAGCTCCTACTCGGCTATGCACATCAGTCAAGTGCTCATCTATCTCCTTGATGGACGACATTCTAATTTGTGGATTCTCCTTACTCTATCAATTTATCTATGGTTATTGACCAACTCGTTATCTGACTTCCCTTAAATTCTTGTTGCAGAACTACTTCATCTCTGAAATTGCAATCTATATGTCAGAGAGAAATAAAATATCAGACTCTACAAATAGAATGTTCTCCAACAAACAAATATGCCGGTGTTTACGGTGTAAAACACTCAGGAACAGATATTCATGGCCCATAAAGATCTAAAAGGAAATTTAATTGTTTTCATCAACACATAACCTAATTTACCAAGTCATAAAATCATTTGAAAGGGGTTCATCCCTAAACCCCTCAATTTATAAGCAAGCAAATAATGTTTACATCAACCATGTGCAGTCTAATAATAGAACTAAACTAAAATTCATAACCCCAATATCCTTGGTACACACTTGGTCACTAGAAGAGCAGTAAGACAAAAAAAAAAAAACATTTAACAACATGCCATAGAACTAAGACCTCATCAATTACCAATATAATCAAATGGTCGTTGCAAAAATAAAGTAATATGTAACTACACAGTTTGTTTGAACGTAAATGCAAGATCATTCTTGATTTTCTTTTCCCGAAAATTAATTGCCTCTTGCTCCTTCCATCTAGCGTTGTTGCAATGAAATTAAAGATTGAGTCCTTGTTATCAATCTCACTTTTTTACATTCTAACAAATAAACATAACCGGCTCTTCCAACCTAATTATGACTATTAAATCTTTAAAACAAAATTAAACATTTTTCTAAAGTTTAGGAATTACTTGCTGCGTCCACTTTTAACGACACATCAACATATCAAACTGACGCGATATTATTCCCTCTCTTTTTAGATATTGCTAATTCTTAAACATTTAGCATCGCGAAATATGGGTTGCATGTGCCTGCTATATTTACAAATTTGGCATCGAATTTGTACCCATGATAGCCCATGTTCATATACAAATCATCATAATCCTTTCCCCCAAAAAATTGAGATCGTCTTCTTTTGATTTCAATGTCTCCTAATTATTTCTCACATACAATCACTTACACCCTCTGTACTAACAAAATCGCCATCCAATTCATACGATTTACATCCTAGGTTGCAACATAGTTGAATCATAGAAATCTTTTTCCCCCATGAAATTGCGATCGTCTTATTTTAATTTTGACGTCTTCGAATTATTTCCCAAGCACGATCAGTTGAACTCTATATATTTTTTTTCATACATACATCGTTACTGATCTTTTTTCCCAATTATATTTTTCAAAACTGCGCCACTCACCTGCGATTAAATAAGCACAAAACCGAATTTAATGATGTTTGGTGCATACTTTAAAAAATACTAGGGTTATAAAGCAACCCTCTACCTACTTTTAAAAGCTGCTGACGAAATGGAGAAAATTACGAAATAAGCTGCTTTTACAAAATTTACCAAACACTGTTTTTATCAAAAATTATGAAATAAGTAGCTTATTGAGTTTCAACCTCAATCCCAAACGGGGCCTTTGTATTTTGTAAAAGAGGCTTATAAAATAACCCTAGTATTTTGTAAAAGCAGCTTTTCATAAGCAGCTTCTTCAATAAGGTACTACACCTTTTTAAAATACCTATTATAACCCTAGTATTTTTAATAAAAAGACAATTATATCTTACTTATCCATAAATCTTAATATATAAATCATTAGATATTATTTTACCGCCATAATTTAGTTACCGGCATAACCAAGTACATTCTCTCCAATTTTGATCTAGTAAGTTCATATGCTAATTTCATAACTATGCTTTTAAAGTTTAATCTATATATTTATATTTTGTTAATTAATTGTTTCAAATTCGTTGGTAATCTATTTTTAATGTAATTTTACATATTTTGAAAAAAGTCTAAATAATTTATTAAACATAAAATAAAAAGCAATTAAAACGTATGTCTATTTTGGTCATTATATAATACAACAGTGCTTTCGTAATAAGATTTACCTAACGCATGTACTCTACTTTTCAAACTCACAGCAACCACAACAACACAATTTACCAAACACCAAACTACTTTTTTAATCAGCAACTTATTTCATCAGTCTTCGCAATCCCAAACTGGCCTAAAATGTGTGGGATGTTGCAACTGCTCCGACAAAGACACTCCTTCAAACAAAATATTTATAAAAATATAGCATAGAAGACTGGGCCCATTTTACTTCATTTAGTTGTCAACAAAAGTAAAATAAGCCCGGTCTATTCTCTGCATTTCTCTATATTTTTTTCCAACATTTTGTTTTCTTATCATTTTGGCAAGTTTAAAGTGAAGAAGAAAAATGATAGGTGCTTGGGCTGGGTTATTTTGTATGAACCAACTAGCCACTTTAGGAAGATGGGCGACTTTTAATGGGAAGGGTGGAAAGGGTATTTAAGTAAACAATTAACATTAGGAGGGGAGGGTGGTGGCAAGATGGTGTAAAAACAAGAGGAAGATGATTGACTTGTTTTGAACTATTTCCACGATAATTTAAGAGTACTACCTATTATGTTATGTATTATTTCTTTAACAATTTAACATTTCTTTATATTAAATATCTGATTTAAGTATTGGAGGATTCACGCTGAAACACCATTAGCATGTCCTATCTATTGTTTGTGACTTGTAGATTGAGAAATTTATATTTTACTCAACATCGTAGTTCATTCCATTTTGTTTTTTCCACTAGAATAAATTTAGCTATTGAAATCGATTTTCGACATCAAATATGCTTTATGTTACTTTCAAAGATTCATCATGTGATTTTTATATACTATAATTTTAAAGTGAGCAAAAATATCGTAATTGTAAAAGAGACTCAATTCATGACTAATCATGAGTCTTCCAACCTCATAAATATGATATTTTTCTTCACTTTAAAGTTACAAATATATTAAAATCACCTGATGTGTCTCTTGAAGTAACATAATTATGCAAGAGGCTCAATGCATGACTCATCGGGAGTCTTTCAACCTCATAATTATGATATTTTTGTTCACTTTAAAATTATAAATATATTAAAATCACATGATGAATCTTTTGAAGTAATCGAAAGTATATTTGCATGGCGTGTAGGTTGCGCACCATTTATATTTGATTTATGCTCTACCTTCAAACCTAGAATAGATTAATGATAAAGAAGAAGATGACCGTGCATGACTACAACAAAGACTATCACTATGCGGAAGAGCTTGAATTACACAACAGATTTCGCTAGCTTACATAAATTTTATTTCACACGTTTTTGGTAAATATACATCTTTTGCATGAAATTTATGCAACACAATAAGAGACAAATACGAATGGGCCAAAAAATGACAGGTAGAAAAATAGGCTTTACTGACACTAAATTTGTGTCAGTAATAACTTATTAATTGTGTCAAAAATACTTAAGTTAGAACATACTGATACTAATTTTTAGTGTCAGTAATTTTTGTGTCAGTAATTTATTTTACTATCACCAAGATAATGACACAATGATGTTATTATTTGATGATACTATTTATATGTCAGTGATTTATATGACTATAATATCAAAAGCACACTGACTTGTTAATGTCAAAAATTTTTAATATTATTTTAAATATATAATATCAATATTTAGTGATGTTATACTACTTTTTGGTTAACAATATATTTTTATTTTAATTATTTTTTTCTTGTTTGTTGTACAACCAAAGGGAAACTCAAAATATATTAAATATAAAAAATCTTGCAACACAATTCATATAATAAATATCCCACATGCCTCACTTAAGTCCACATAATTCAACTACACCGCTAATTGGAAAAGAAAAACGTAAGTGCCAAATTAAAGTTTTGGCAATCTTTAAACAACAAAGTACTATTACTACTAGATTAAGTTTCCAACAAAAAAACAAAAAGAGAGAAACAACACAACAAGGTCACTCAAGATCCATCCATGCTTCATTTTTTTCCCACTTGCAAGTACATAAAAGCAATTAGTATATCCTAAAAAATAAATCTTGGATAATTGGAAGCAAAAATAGTCATAGATTACTCATATATTACCTCACGATGTATATTGTAATTAGCTTAGCAACATGTGTGGATTCTGTAATTTCATTTTTTTTTATTTGTTAAGTTGCTTCTTTTATTTTTATTTCTTCCATATTAGCTCATACTTCATTTTCCCCGAATGACGCCACAAATTGCTTCACCAAAACTATTCTATAAAGTAGAGAAAAGGACATCTACACCCCTAAGTTTTGGAGAAATGGTCACCAGTACCCTCAAGTTTTCAAATAGATATACCAACACTCATTTTTTACCATTATACCTTTTATCTCTATTATCCTAAAAACATTAACTCTAATATTTTACAATAAATAGAAATATAATATTAAAATAAATGTAATAATATATACATTTTAAAATAATTTCAAAATTTTAAAATATTTTAATATTTTATAATCTATTAGATATATTTTATTGTATTAAAATAAATTTTATGATGAGCAGAATTATAATATTAAAATAAATGTATTAAAAATTTAAATTATTTTGAATATTATGTAAAATAATAATTTTATCAATATTAGTATGTGAGAATGTTTTTAATTTAATGTAAATATTTATTTAAAATCTCTACAATAAATAAAAATATTTTATTAAAATAAAAATAATAATTTACATATTAAAATTTATTTTTAATATTTTAATATTGTTAGTCTACTGCATAGATTATATTATTTATATGGTATTTATATTTACTAAAAGTACCAAAGTTAATTTTTTAAAAAAATAGAGATAAATGATATAATGGTCAAAAGGGAATCTTAGTGTTCCTCTTTGAAAACTTGGGAGTGATGGTGGCCATTTCTCAAAACTTGAATGTAGATGTGCTTTTTCCTATCAAATATTAAAGAAAACACTTATGTAGTGTTTACTTATTATAGTAAGAGTGGGGAGACTCCAGTATTTACTTGCTTGTTTAAAGAGGGGAGTGAGAGTCTCACTCCGTGGGCTCCACCCTCTTTTAGAGTGTGGAGTGAGAATCCACTCTTACCTCTTCTTTTTTTTTACCCCTTTTTATTAATATAATATAATTTATATTTATTTAAATAAAATGATATTACATTTATTTAAAATAATAATATATATATTTTTAAATAATACTATTATATTATTTAATAATATTAAAATTATTAAATAAAATATTATTATATTTACTCAAAAATAATAATTTATGTAATCTAAATTAAAATCATTTAAAAATAATATTATTGTATTCATAGATAATTAATAATATTATAATATATTATCTTTATTTGAAAATATAATATTATTATATTTATTCAATTTTAATGATAGTATATTTATTTACTATTAATAATTAATAATAATAAATAGTTTATTCAAAGAAATATATTAATTTTTTACTATATTATTAATAATAATATTTCATCTGTGCTGCTTTTATTAATAATTTTTAATTTACATAATTACAATTAAAATTAACAAAAAAATTATTGTTTACATAACTACGAATATTAATAATAATTATTAAGTTATATAATTAAAATTAATAATAAAATAAATAGTTTATTTTATAAATATATTTTTTGTTAAAATATATTTTTATCAACTTTGTAACTTAAAACTATAATTTTTTAAATAAGGATAAAATCATAATTTGAAACAATTCACTCCTACTTCAAGACAATATAAACACATAAATAAGATTTTGATTTTTTTTCAACGTTCTTATTTTAGCGTAAGTAAATAATTTACTCCCACTCTCACTTCACAGTCATAATCCTAGGGTTCTCACTTCTTTGAATTCTCAATCAAATCCAAGAAGGAAAGATTACTTTAATAAATACGTCAGTATTCAATAATGATGACATGAATAATGTTGTCTATAAATCAGCAAGTATAAGTTATATTTTTGTAATCTATTTCATTGTTTTAAGTAAACAATAATATAATATATGATCGAGTACCTTAAGTTAACAAGCACTATAACACTTATAGCGCCCACATAAAATGATGATCAATTGAACCGAAAGCTAAAAATTGAAAAAAAATGAAAAAAAAAATAATGAGCTTAAAGAGGAAAAATAAAAATGATAAAAATTTAAACATCTAGGGACGAAATTAACCAAGTCGAGATGAAAAATAGAAATAGAAAGCCAATAAGTCAAACATTGCACATAGTTTGCTTTCTAAGACACGAACCTAGTTTCCAATTACAGCACTTTGCAATTCTTTTAAAAAAATTGGCCAAACGTTACACATCAGTTTGCTTTTTAAGAAAAGAACCCATTTTCCAATTACAACACTTTGCAATTCTTTTAAGAAAAAGCAAGGGTTTCCCAATTACTAAATCTTTTTAGATTTGAATTAGACTGATAATAAAATTGAAGAAAGAAAGTAGAGCAAAAATTAGGTTCAGGTATGGGTCAAGTAAAAAAGTAAAAGATAAAAATCAATTTTAGTGCAAAGCGGCTGGGTTGCAAATGATAAGCAAAGGAATAGCTTCTTCTTTCTTCAATCCAATATTCTTCTTGGAACATGGAATACTAACAAAATACAATTAAGTAATTCATAAACATATAGTAAAATAAGATGGTTATTTTTTTAGACGAGACTGAAAAATATATATTTGATTAAAGAAAGAAAGCACATAAAAATATGGACCAGGTTTCCAAAAAGAAAAGCAAAATGGGAAAATAGGGAAATAATCTATACATAAACCACCAATCGCCCTTAGAGAACCATCCTTCTTCTGAGCAAAAATCTGTACAAGACTAGGCCAAACCTCTAATATTGTAAAATGGGTTTGACATACTGTTTCTTTTCTTTCATTTGCAAAGAAAAGCTAAAATTAGAATTGTCTACTAACAACTATCCTATAGTTTGCCCACTTTATTATTGGATGTTCTCAATTAAATGTGTGAGTATATATACACACACACTCTCAACCTCTTTTTTTTTTACTAAGTGTATGGAGTTAAAGGTAGGGCTTTATTATTATTATTATTTTGGTTTTATCAAGAACTAGTTTTCCCCTTATCTCAAAGCATTCAAGATCTTTTCTACCATTAATCCCATCCTTTGTCTTGCCCAATTGATAAAGTAATGTGTCACATATATTCTCACACAAATTTTTTTCAATGTGCATCACATCTAGTTGATGGCGAACTAATAAATGCATCCAATATTTTAAGATAAAAAGAATAACTTTCTTGTGCAATTTTTCAGTTATGTTCTTATAACATTACCACCACCACCACCATCATGTTTCATTTTTCCCCCTTCTTTTCCCAAACTTAGTGTTAGTATCTTTTACCATGTTAAAGATTTCCTCACCAGACAGTTTTAAAAGGCTTATTCCATTCTTGTTTCCCATTGAAAACCTTTTTGAGTTTTTGAAATGGGTGAGCAAGTGGTAGAAACCGACGACGACCCATATATAACGTTTGCTAACTATACAGTAGCCAGCATGGACAAGTGTCTATTCCATAAATTAGGCAAGCATAATAGCCAGCAACAGTGCACCTGGAGAGGTTTTCATTGAAATATAAGTTGTGCAACCCAAGAGGGGGGGTGAATTGGGATTTTAAAGGATATGTTAAACAATTCACACAATAAATCAATCTAACCCCTTAATGGAATAGAAAAAAATAAATTCAAACAAGCATAATAATTAAAAGAGTAAGGGAAGAGAAAAACAAATACACCGATTTTTACGTGGTTCGGCAATCCCTGCCTACGTCCACGCCTCCAAGTGAACCGAGCTCGAGGATTTTACTATCCAAGCCTCCCAAGGCTTCAAGCTCTTACAATTGACTTCCAAGGTGTCAATAAACCTTTACAATCAAGAGATTATCTCACAATCTCTTTATACAAGTGTTTCTCACACTTATACACTCACAAATTTGATGACAAAAAGAAGATTACAACAAAAACTCTCTTTAAGAGTGAATATGCAAATAATAGCACAAAAATGGTTCAATCTATGATGATTTGTGATTTGGAAGCTCAATATATGTTATATGACCTTGTTTATGCTTGCATTAGTCCTTAAAATGAAGTTGGGATTGAGTTTTTATAGTTAGACTCCAAAAACTAGCCGTTATGGACGAAATCCCGCGACCAAGCGGTCAGCCGCTTGATTTATCCAGCTAGCCGCTTGTAACAGTGATATTACCGTTATTTTTGAATTTTGCTACAGTACCATTGTTTAGAAAAATTACACTCTAGCCCAAAACTTCCTATAATTATAGTATGGCCCAAAACGTCATAAAACTTTACAAATAGGTCCAATTCCAGAATTTCCAAATAGCAATTGTATTCCAAAACTTTCTGTAATTATGATATGGCCCCAAATATATTATTATTACTCAAAGAGGTCCTTTTTAACATAATACTCATATTTATCAAAGTTTTCAAAATCTTTCGCTTTAGTCCCAAATGTTCGTAAAGTATAGTATGGCCCAAATCATTTAAAATGTTTGCAAAAAGGTCCGACTTCGAAATTCAAAATAATACTTATTGAAATCAAAGATTATAAAACTTTTTCTTTTAAGTCCAAATTAGTCAAATCCATAAGATACCTTATCTTATAAATATAAAATATTTTAGTTTATGAAAAGTAATTATTAAATTAATCCTTTGAGCTTCTCAGATGCTAAATCATGCATAAATTAAATCATACCGGCTCTACAGGAATTTATCGCAATAATTTTTCCTTTGAGCTCCAAACTTTATTCTTGATTTCGCCGTTGTCAATGGAGTGTCTTGAACTTGATTTCACTTGATTTACTTCCATAAATATTACCCTTCAAAAACTAGTGAACTTGTGAAATACAATATTTATTAAATCACTTAAGACACATGTTTGTTATCATCAAAATTACATTATGTGTAACCCTTTAGGCTAACAATCTCCCCCCTTTTGATGATGACAAACATCTCATATATTTTGACATATATACTCCCCCTTAATACATGGCCTATATAATTCAACATATAAGTTTAAATGCAAAACAAGAACTCCCCCTTAATATATTAAAACCATGCACATTTTATATGTCTCCATATTCAAAATACATGATCTCTCCCCCTTCATCATCAAACATAGATAGATGCAATTTGAAACAAGACATGAAAAATAAGTCGATGAAGATATTACCCATTTTGTGCGAGCAAAAATTTCGGCAGAGTTTCCCCTTAAAAATGAACAAATCCTTAAAAAATACAAGATGATTAAAAGCACTTCCATATAAGCTTAAACAATTATTTCAAACCAACAACTCCATCAATTCATCAAGCAACACCCATATAATCATCAAGCATCAAAATCACTATAAATCCATGCTTATACCCAAAAGAACATCTCAAAAATTAATCACGAAACATAGGTAAATTAAGCGTGTAATTAACTAAGATATTAGAACAATCGAGATGACATAAACTACCAAACACAACATATCCAAATATCAAATAACAATTATCCTCAAATTCAAAACAATAATGCATATAGAGATGTAGTGCAGAGTGACACATGACTGAATATAAAATAGAGTTCTAAGGAGATGGTGGATGTGATGAAGAGGATGGAGGTGGAAACCCAAGAGCAGCAAAAAGTTACTGCTGGCCATCAAGAAGCTGTTGTTGTTGAGCAAAGAGGCGATGTTATTGATCAAATAAGCGCTGCTGCTGCTCAAAGAGACGCTCTTGCTCAGAAATAGACTGAAGTTGAAAAGCTGCAAACTGGGATTGAAGTTTTTGCCTTGCTGCTCGGAAAGAGAATCCACTTTAGTCAACAGTTACTGCATCGGATCCTCAGAATCAGCTGAAGTAGATTGGGACGGGCCCTCGGAAGGTGGAGGATGTGAGCAATATGAAGCACTGAGATCAGGGAGCCGTTGTGGTGGAAGGACATCGTTAAAGAAACGATGATCTGTAGGAGCCATTTCAGTAACCTTTTTGTTTCTTCGATCTTTATGCCATTCATTTTCTCTCCAATAAAACCCAAATTTGCTATTGCTTCATCTTCTAGTTCCCTCGAATTCAAGAAGGTTGGCTCGGTTATAGGTACTTGGAAATACTGGAGGATGCGGGTGATAATACTAGCATAGGGAAGGGATCGTTTGGCTATACATGGAGTGTTAAGCATGTGATGAAGGATAATATAACCAACATTGAGTACCCTTTCCTCAAGAATGCAGTCTAAAATGGCTACATCTAGGCGGTTAACTTCATCCGCATGTCCAAACCTAGGAGTTATAACATGATGAAGAACATAATGAAGGATTCTAATTTGAAGAGGTAAGGCTTGAGATTTCAAAGGTGATCGACAAAACGCAGAGGACAAATCACGTCGATAAATTTTTTGAACGACATTTTCAAGAGAAAACCAAGGATAATTTATTTGGGTTCTAACACTATATAGTTCCAAACCTTCATTTAGAGTACCAAGAATACGATTTAACAGAGCAACATCAAATTCAATACGGACTCCCCCAATACTAGTAACAATTTTATCCGAGATATCCGTATCCATATTCGTATAAAAAACCTTGACTAAATTTTCATAATATTGCTCCTTAACAACCAAAACATTTTTCCAACCCATAGTAATAAGGAAATCTTTAAGAGATTTATCACAAATTTCTAAATTCGCTAAATTACTAAGATTGACAAAGAAAGGAGGAATGACCGACCTTGGCATGAAATTGTCGAGAAATCGTTTTTGATGCAAGGGACGCGGGCAATGGGTTAATAGAAACTCCGAATAGTTTCCATAATTTTCCTTGCGCTTCTTGGCCACTTGTTTCCCCTTGGATTTGTCACCACCCGCCATTATTGTAAGAAAAACAAGCTTAAAAATGCAATTTCGGGTTTGAAAAATTTGAGTGAAATGGGTGTGTTTGAGGCAAGCAAATCAAACCTAGAGATGAATAAAGCTAATATATGATGAAGATTGAGTCAAAAATTGGCTAAAAGAAGCTTGAAAAGGAAGAGAGAGAAACGGGTAGAATGGAATTTTTGATTTTAGGTTTTGCAAGGAGAGTTGATGAAATGTTGTTTTGAGAGTGAGAATTAGATGAGTAATGGATGAATAATGGTTTGAGTGATTGATTTTAACAAGAAAATAGTTGAAGGATGAAGAGATTTGAAAAGGAAAATGAAGAAGCACTATTCACGCGTGAGAGAGAAAGATGAACAAGTGAAGAATAAGTGAAGAAATGATGAATGGGAAGTGTTTAATAAAAGTGAAATGCATGGGTGTTGATTTGAATCATTGATTTTGGCAGAAAAATGGTTGTAAAATGAAGAGAAATTGAATGGAAATGGAGGGACATGTTCGGCTTTGAGAGAGAGTGGAGAGAGGTTGAAGAACACATGAAAAAGGGGAAGAATTATTCTTGAACCCGTGACCAAGCGGCTAGCCGCTTGAGGGCAAGCGGCTAGCCACTTGCTCTCAGGTCCAAGACAGTTTCCAAGCGGCTAGCCGCTTGGTTGCTGTCCACCTGCACTTTTTCTTGCTTTCCGGCTAATTTGACCAATTCCGTGATCATTTCGTGATCCCGAAACATATCAAGAGCCAATTTAATGCATGAACCATTAATTTAAGCATTTAAAACATGATTAATTTAAGCAAATAATTCATCCAACAGACATATATCATGAAGCACATAAGCATTAAAAATAAAACACCTCACATATCTTTCATGCTCAACCTTTTCATAAACATCAACAATCACCAAACAAACAATTTTAATAGACTTAATAACATAAATAGAGATATTAATGCGAAAACTTCATCATCCCAAGTTCATGCCGAATTTTTTAAAATTGCTCTTCGCAAAGGGGTTTTGTAAAAATATCGGCAAGTTGTTTTTCCATAGAGATAAATTTTAATGCAATATCACCTTTTTGAACATGATCTCTCAAGAAATGATGTCTAATCTCTATATGCTTGGTTCTAGAGTGCTGAATGGGATTCTTTGAAAGATTTATGGCGCTAGTATTATCACACTTGATAGGAATTTGTTCAAGATTAATGCCATAGTCTCTAAGAGTTTGTTTCATCCAAAGGGCTTGTGCACAACAACTACCTGCGGCAATATATTCCGCCTTAGTGGTTGAGAGTGCAACCGAATTTTGTTTCTTGCTAAACCATGAAACAAGTGAATGACCTAGAAAATGGCAAGTTCCACTAGTACTTTTCCTATCAACTTTGTAACCAGCAAAATCGGCATCAAAATAACAAGTTAAATCTATATGTGTTCCTCTAGGATACCAAAGACCAAGATCTATGGTTCCACTCAAATAACGAAAAATTCTTTTAACAGCAAGCAAATGAGATTCCTTGGGACATGATTGAAATCTTGCACACAAACATACACTAAACATGATATCGGGTCTACTTACGGTTAAGTAAAATAAAGAGTCGATCATACCTCAATATTTTTTAATATCAACTTCTTTACCTTTTTCATCTTTGTCAAGCTTAATCGTTGTGCTCATTGGAGTGCTCTTGGTATTTGAGTCATCAATGCCAAATCTCTTTAGCAGATCTTTGACATATTTCGCTTGGTTTATAAAAATTCCCTCATTGTTTTGCTTGATTTGAAGTCCAAGGAAATATTTCAGTTCTCCCATCATACTCATCTCAAATTCCTTACTCATACAAGATGAAAACTCTTTGCACAAAGATTTATTAGTAGAACCAAAAATAATATCATCAACATAAATTTGAACAACAAGTATATCTTGATTCTTATTCTTAATAAAAAGAGTAGTATCTGCTTTTCCCATCGAAAAATCGTTATCCAACAAGAAATTTTTAAGCCTATCATACCATGCTCTAGGTGCTTGTTTTAAACCATACAATACTTTTGATAATTTGTAAACATGATTTGGAAATTTTTCATTTTCAAAACTAGGGAGTTGTTTGACATACACTTCCTCCATAATATAACCATTTAAGAAAACACTTTTGACATCCATTTAAAATAAAACGAAATCTTTATGACATGCAAATGCTAACAACATCCTAATAGATTCTAATCTAGCTACAGGTGCAAATGTTTCATCAAAATCGATCCCTTCTTCTTGGTTGTATCCTTGAGCCACTGATCTAGCTTTATTTCTTACAACCACACCGGATTCATCTATTTTATTTCTAAATACCCATTTAGTGCCTATAATAGATTGATGTTTCGGATTAGGGACTAATTTCCACACATTGTTTCTCTCAAATTGATTCAACTCCTTTTGCATTGCCATAATCCAAGACTCATCATTTTCCGCATCCCCAAAGGATTTTGGTTCAATTTGAGAAATAAATGTAGCATGTTCACATGTGTTCCTAAGTGATGATCTAGTTGTAACACCTCGTGAGGGATCTCCTAAAATTACATCCTTAGGGTGAGAAGAAACATACCTCCACTCCTTGGAGAGTGTTTGAGAGGTACCTTCATTTTGTTCTGCATTTGCTTCTTCATGATGCTCTTCTTGAATTTCATGAGGTGCATCCTTTTGGCTGTCATTTGATGATTCTTCTTGATGTTCTTCTTCTGTATTATCATCAACAACTCTTTTCTCCGCAGAGGAGGGATTAGACTCATCAAATGTGACATGCATGGATTCTTCCACAACCAAGGTTCTTTTATTATACACTCTATAGGCTTTGCTTGAGTTTGAATAACCAAGAAAAATACCAACATCGGATTTTGAATCAAATTTTCCTAAATTATCTTTTGTGTTCAAAACAAAACATTTACATCCGAAAACTTTGAAATAGCCAATGTTGGGTTTTCTATCTTTCCAAAGCTCGTATGGAGTTTTATTGAGATTAGGTCTAATCAACACACGATTCAAAACATAACATGCAGTGTTGACGGCTTCGGCCCAAGAATATTTTGGCAAAGAGTTTTCATTTAGCATGGTCCTAGCCATTTCTTGAATAGACCTATTTTTTCTTTCTACAACTCCATTTTGTTGAGGAGTCCTAGGTGATGAAAATTGATGCTCAATGCCAAATTCATTACAAAACTTCTCAAATGCATGATTTTCAAACTCTTCACCGTGATCACTTCTAATACAAGTAATAGAATAACATTTTTCATTTTGATCCTTTTTACAGAAAATTCTAAATGCATCAATGGCATCATCCTTATTAGTTAAGAACAATACCCATGTGTATCTAGAATAATCATCCACAATCACAAATGCATAATATTTACCATTTAAACGAGCATATCTAGAAGGTCCAAACAAATCTATGTGAAGTAATTGAAGTGGTTTTGAAGAAGAGACATGATTTTTATTTTTGAAAGAAGTTTTGATTTGTTTTCCGAATTGACAAGCTTCACAAATTCTATCATTTTGAAAACCGATTTTTGGAAGAATTTTAACTAAATCATTTTTTGAAATTTTTGAAATCAAATCCATGCTTGCATGACCTAGTCTTCTATGCCACAACCAACTATCATCATTCAATGTGGAAAAACATTTATCATGATTGGATGCACATTCTATGTCAATTGTATAAACATTACCATATCTATTTCCAACAAACAGAATTTTCCCATCACATGTATTCTCAATAACACATCTTGATTTATCAAAAACAACTTTATAACCCTTGTCACACAATTGACTAATGCTAATCAAATTGTGTTTCAAATTTTCAACTAAACACACATTCTTAATTAGAGTTGAGGAAATTTTACCACATTACCAATTCTGAGAATTTTTCCTTTTGAGTTGTCTCCAAAAGATACATCCCCACCATTTTCGATTTTGGTGAAACTTGAGAACCATGCATAGTTTTCAGTCATATGCCTAGAACAACCGCTATCCAAGTACTATTTATTTTTCTTCTTCTTTAAGCCCTGCAAGGAAAATCTTATGTCTTAGGTACCCAAACCTTTTTGGGTCCTTGAGCGTTAGTGACAGTTCCTTTTGGAACCAAAATGCATTTGACACCATAATATGCATTTAATTTCACAGGACATCTATATTTCATGTGACCATTTTGATTACAATAATGACAAACGATTTTATGATCACTTGTGGAGGTGGCTTTAACAAAATAATTCTTATAATACTTTTGCTTTAAATTAGGCTTATACCCAAGTCCTCCTTTATCAAATACACATTTTTGAGAGTTAAGCATGTTATCCAACATCTTTTGCCCATTTGTAAATTTTAATACAACATCACTAAGCTCAATATTCTTTTTCTTAAGCACTTCATTTTCCTTTTTCAAATCATCTACATTTGGCTCTAGATGCTCATGTGAAGTACTTGGTTTCCCATTTGATAATGCAACTTTATTATGCAAGGTTTTATTCTCTAATTTTAATCCTTTAATCTTCTCATTCAATGAATCATTGCATTTTTGCATGGCATCTTTTTTATTAGTAAGTTCTAGCAATTTCTTTTTAAGGCATGCATTCTTTTTACCAATTTTCATCAACTCATCATGCATTTCTTTAAAGGCATCATACAATTCATCATAGGTAGGATCACTTACCTCATTGAGATCATCATCATCTCCCATTGCCATAAGTGCTAGGTTTGATACTTCTTGCGACTCTTCTTCATTACTTGAATCTTCATCGCTATCATCCCAAGTAGCAACCATAGCTTTCTTCTTGAGTTTATTGAGAAGTGGGCATTCCGATCTTATGTGTCCAAGCTTTTTGCATTCATAGCATATGATCACCTTTTTCTTCTCCTTTTGGTTTTTGAAGTTTCTAAATTTTCTTCTCTCACTGGTTTTCTTGAAAAATTTTCTGAATCTCCTTGCTAGCATAGCCAACTCCTCATCATCCGGCTCACTTTCCCCATCACTCTCATATTTTGTTGCTTTGAGAGCAATGCTTTTCTTCTTTTCCTCATTTCCTCTTTCGGCTACCAAATCTTCCTCATAAGAAATAAGAGATCCAATTAAATTATCAATAGGTAAGACATTTAAATCTTTTGCTTCCTCAATGGCAGTCCTTTTTGGTCTCCATTCCTTAGGTAGCGACCTAATGATTTTCTTAACTTTCTCGCTATTTGAAAAGGTCTTTCCTAGGGCTCCTAGAGTGTTCACTATGTCCGTAAATCTATTATACATGGAATACACACTCTCATTTTGTTCCATTTGGAACAATTCATATTGTCGAGTGTACCTACTAATTTTAGACTCTTTCACTTGATTCGTGCCTTCATAAACAACTTCAAGTTTGTGCCAAATTTCATTAGCACTTTCACAACTAGACACTCTAAGAAACTCTTTCTTATCTAGTGCACAAAACAATGCATTCATGGCTTTGGAATTTAGAGAAGCTTTTCTCTTTTCCAATTCATTCCATTCCCGTGAAGGTTTTGGAATGTCTTCCCCGACTTCATTTTTAGTCAAAGGTATAAATGGACCATCACATACAATTTCCCAAATTTCATAGTCTGGTGCTTGTAAATAAATTCTCATCCTAGTTTTCCAATATGGGTAGTCATTCCCGTCAAAGAACGGTGGCCTAGTTGTGGATTGTCCTTCCCTAAAGGTTGAATCATTTTGGGTTGCCATGGATCTTTTACTCTAGACGGTTAAGTCCTAACAAGAGAACCAAGCTCTGATACCAAATGAAATACAAGTTGTGCAACCCAAGAGAGGGGGTGAATTGGGATTTTAAAGGATATGTTAAACAATTCACACAATAAATCAATCTAACGCCTTAATGGAATAGAAAACAATAAATTCAAACAAGCATAATAATTAAAAGAGTAAGGGAAGAGAAAAACAAATACACCGATTTTTACGTGGTTCGGCAATCCCTGCCTACGTCCACGTCTCCAAGCGAACCGAGCTCGAGGATTTTACTAACCAAGCCTCCCAAGGCTTCAAGCTCTTACAATTGACTTCCAAGGTGTCAATAAACCTTTACAATCAAGAGATTATCTCACAATCTCTTTATACAAGTGTTTCTCACACTTATACACTCACAAATTTGATGACAAAAAGAAGATTACAACAAAAACTCTCTTTAAGAGTGAATATGCAAATAATAGCACAAAAATGGTTCAATCTATGATGATTTGTGATTTGGAAGCTCAATATATGTTATATGACCTTATTTATGCTTGTTTATGCTTGCATTAGCAATTGTATTCCAAAACTTTCTGTAATTATGATATGGCCTCAAATATATTATTATTTCTCAAAGAGGTCCTTTTTAACATAGTACCCATATTTATCAAAGTTTTCAAAATCTTTCGCTTTAGTCCCAAATGTTCATAAAGTATAATATGGCCCAAATCATTTAAAATGTTTGCAAAAAGGTCCAACTTCGAAATTCAAAATAATACTTATTGAAATCAAAGATTATAAAATTTTTTCTTTTAAGTCTAAATTAGTCAAATCCACAAGATACCTTATCTTATAAATATAAAATATTTTAGTTTATGAAAAGTAATTATTAAATTAATCCTTTGAGCTTCTCAAATGCTAAATCATGCATAAATTAAATCATACCGGCTTTACAGGAATTTATCGCAATAATTTTTCCTTTGAGCTCCAAACTTTATTCTTGATTTCGCCGTTGTCCATGGAGTGTCTTGAACTTGATTTCACTTGATTCACTTCCATAAATATTACCCTTCAAAAACTAGTGAACTTGTGAAATACAATATTTATTAAATCACTTAAGACACATGTTTGTTATCATCAAAATTACATTATGTGTAGCCCTTTAGGCTAACATTCATATGTTAGAAAGTCACTGATTGTCCACGTCAATACAACCCATAGATGTAAGGTTTCTTTTCTATATACATCATAAACGTCAACCCTTACTCCATAGATTTTCAAGTCTTCAATCAAAGGTGCTAGATATACGTCTAGATCATTTCTAGGTTATTTAGCGCAAGATATCAAGAGAGACAACATCAGAAATTTTCTCTTCATACACAACTATGGAGGAAGATTATATATTATTAATGTAACAGGCTAACAACTGTAAGTAGTACTAAGTGTACTATGTGGGTTAACCCTATCAGTTGAGCGAGCTAAATGGAGATTTCTAGGTTCTTGTGCAAATTGTGGCTACTCATTATCAATTAATCGCTAGGCTGGTCAGTCTGTTAGGTGGCAAAGCTTGCCGTCTTTTTATTTCTTTAATTAGCATGCCATGTTAAGTTTTGAGCTGTTTATGGTGATTGAAACAATCTCTTCAACTAGGAATAGGTCAAAAGTACTATAACACCTTTTCAAGAAACTCTTTCCCAAATTTTTTCCGCAATCTTTTTTTTTTTAGCCACCTAGATGATCTATAATTTGGACATTCACTAAGATGAGCAAATTCATTCTTATAAAAAATGCAGTCATTTTAACATGCATGTATTTTTTTCATACTCTAAGTCTAACACTTTCATTGTTTTCTTGGCCTCATACATTGACTTAGGTAGATAATTACTATTTACCAAAATATCAGCAAGGACTTCTACCAAAGCAGAAAATCTTTTATCAGACCACTCATAATTCCCTTTCAACTATAAAATCTTATTAAACCAGGTAGCTCTAAATATTTTGCACTTAGATACAAAGGCTTTTCAGCATCTTCAAGCATATCCTTAAAAGAACTAGGATCTCTATCACAATGCTTGTAATCATCTTCATCCATGTTAATTATGTCACTGTAATCATGACATCTAAATCTTTGACTATCTGGGTGGTCTTAGGACATTTTATATTTAGATTAGAGTTAGTCTCAGCACGTTAAGTACAAACTATTTATTTCGTGAGAAAACCTTTTTCAAATAAACGATCCTTCACTTGTTGAGGAGTATGAAACTCCATATTACAACAAACGTTGCAAGGACATCTAATTGAAATACGGTTTTCAGCATTTAAAATGGCAAATTTAAGAAATCAACAACTCCTGTACGATACTCTATAGACAATTATCACAAGTTATTCAAGTTCTATCCATTTCCAATATTTTTACTTGTTCATATATGTAGTGTATGTTTAAGTTAATTAAATCGTATGATTAATTTCATATGTTTAAAGTTATTATGATTATAGCTTCAATAATAAATTCAAAATTCTGAAAAATCACTAACAGCCCTTATAAGTCAATGAATTGTAATAACAAGTTGGATTCTATAACATAATTTGCCTCTCCTCGCATGAAATGGAGATGTAAATAATTTGTACTAATTACTAAATATATAGTCATTCAGTCAATATAATATCCAAACAATCATCCTCTAATCAAAAAGACAAAAACCAAAATGAAAATTCATATTTAAATACATTCAAAATCAACTAATTTATTAATCAAATTTAGTAAACAGAGGCTGAATTTTGGAAACTAAAAAAAATACACTTGCTTAATTTAAAATAACAATGATAGTAAATCAAATCAAAGTTTTTAAACTCACCTCAACGGTGGCAGAAAAACTGTTCACTAGATAACAATGAAAGATTATTGAGTTGCAGCAGCGAGTTGTTCAAGTTTTAATAAGGCACCAATTAAAATATTTGTTCTTTTGGACTTTAGGTGAGTGAAAATATAGAAAAATATGAAAAAATAAATTCAAATTACAATTAAGTCAAAAAAAGATATGCAAAACAAAACACACTAGGATTGCACTACTGGTAGAATTTTGCATATCTAAACAACCCAAAAAATTAAAATTGAAAAAATTAATCATAAGTTATTACTAGTTGACAACTTCCTCTACAGTTCTTTCTTCGGACTTAGCCTATTAGGGAGAGCATAATTACTTGAATATGCAACTAATGGTAGAATTTTGCATATCTAAACAACCCAAAAAATTAAAATTGAAAAAATTAATCATAAGCTATTACTAGTTGACAACTTCCTCTATAGTTCTTTCTTCGGACTTAGCCTATTAGGGAGAGCATAATTACTTGAATATGCAACTAATGGTGCCACTTCACCCCTTATCGATTTTTTTTACTTGCTTGCCTAGTAGAGGCACTAGAGTTTTAGTTGGAGAAAAAAAGCCTCTTCTATAACAAGCAATTAGGGTCTTGGTTCATTTTTTAATTAGGGAAAAATTTAAAAAGGAAGCAGAGTTTTAGCTTCTCATGATCTATTTGAATTAATTGAATTTAATTTGTAAATGGACAATGGAAAATAAAGGAGATGGAGAGGAGAAAAACGAAAGAGAAAGAGGAAGATAAAGGCAAGATAGCGATAGAGTTTATGTACAATTGCTAGATGGGGAAAATTGCTTAAGTGTAGGTTTTGTGCTGTAGTTATTTATATTTTCATTTTTAAGTATTTTAAAATACTATTTTTATTTTAATTCAATGGTATTTGATGGTCTATGATCCAAACTTTAAAGCTTTAAACCTTAGAGGTCTTAGGTTCAAGTTGGCACTAAAACAAATTTTAATGAATTTTTTTTTATCTCTAATACTTTAGTGTCAGTTATCTTTGAAGTTTAATTTATTGATATACTAGTGTCAATAACCTCTGATACCTATTTGTCAAAAGCAAAAAATAATGTATATGTATATAATTACTAACACTTTTTGCAAAGTGTCAGTAAAAATCATTTTTATAGTAGTGAATAAAAATTGTCTCCCTATACAAATAAATTTAAATACTGACATTAGGATCTGCTTGGTAACCCAAAAACTGACACGACTAGAATTTGATGTCAACAAGTAACATTTTTGCAGCATTGTTACTGTGCTACAAAAAATAGTTTGATAGCATTGCTTAAGTGCTACATAATGAGTAACAATAACAATTATCCAATGCAATTGAAACTACTTATGCAGCTTTTATTATATGAATTATAATTTGTAGCATTCCATAATTGCTACTAAAAAGGAATACTTTTAGTAACATAAGCTATTATAGCACCTTACAAAGGGCTACAATTTACTTTTAATAGCACTTTCATGTGCTACTATATGTTAGTTTTTTTTTTGGTAGCGAAAACCAAATCTCTGCCATTTTTCTAATAACCATAAAAATTAAATTTTTTTCCTTACTGTGGTGTCGAAATTCTTATATCATCATATAAGATAATTTTTTTTTTTAAGAGTATGTGTGACCATTTATGAAATTAAAGGGATTCATGTGACTATTTTAGTAAAACTTGGTGGCTTTTTCCCCTTTTTTTTCTAAGAATTATATTTCAAATCAATTAATAGCCACCAACTACATTTTAAATTACAAGTTATTTAGCGTTTACGTATGTGCTTACAGCCCTCACGTGTAATTAAAGTTATAAAATTGAAAGTCTACGAAATAATTTCAATTTCAGCGCTCAAAAGATACAAGTCAATGGAAACATTAAGAATTAAGATCCCTTGAAATTGGGTCAATTTTACCATATCTATATAGTTACGTTTTTGTAGATTAAGGTATATATAGCTAGATAATCTGTGCATCTATTTTTAAGTAGTATCCTATTTGTTTTAAATAGCTCCCTAATTAGTAGCCACTGGGGATACCTATTTTATAAATAGATGTGTGTAACTGCAAGAATATCTGGTTCGTTTGAGTTAATTATAATAGCAATTATTTTGACATCGATACGAATATATACAATAAGAAATTACGAATTTGGTTAGGTAAAATTGACATAAATGGTTTATTTAATTGGAAAAAAACAGTATGTACGTACGTACGTATTTGTGTGTGCATATATAGTGTCTTAAAAATCTAATATATAGTATGTTAAGTTATATAACAATATAACTCACATTAATTTAAAAATTGTGTCCAATAACCTAAAAGTATTTAATAAAAGAAATATGTTTACCATATTTAGAACAACTCTTTTAAGTTTATCTAAATAACATTATCATTTAACTTATAATGTAACTTGGCAAAGTCTGCCGACATATACATAAGTGCAAAGATTCAAAATTCGAGGTACTTCGCAGTACTAATTTTGAATTGCCAAAAACAACGGCTCTTATTCTACAAGCACAAAAAGGAAAAAGATCACACAAAGTTAACACAGATATAGCGGATGCCTGTTACATTAATTAGTGTTACATTAATTAATTGGAGCTACATCATCCAGAAACTTCGCTTTAATCTTCTTGAGCTTTGTTGCGGCATCGGTCATAGATATCCTCTGTTTTGGAGATTCCATGGAACAATCCAATGCCAAATGCATGATGCTTAATAAACAATCCATTTTGGCAGAAAGAGCTTGGTCTTCTCGCACCAAATTTGCATCAACAACTTCAATCAATCTATCGGGTAATGACTCATTTACCCAGTTTCTTAAACTCATTTCTCCCGTAAACATTTCTTCTGCAGGCTTCTTTCTTGTGAAAGTTTCCATCAACAAAATACCATAACTATAGACATCACATTTGGCTGAAACAATTCCTTCTGAACCATATTCTGCATTTTTCCCAGTTTATCAAATAGATAAGCTATTATGAAACAAATAAAAAACAAATACTGAAGCAATGGTATTTTAATAATAATGTACCCCAACTTTACATGTGCTTGACAAAAAAAAAAAAAAAGAAGAAGAAGTTAGATATGAAATCTTACCTGGTGCCATATAACCAATTGTAGCCATTGTCATGGTTTGTATCATAGAATCACATCCTTGGCCTAAGAGTTTAGAAATGCCAAAATCACTCACATGTGCCACCATGTTATCATCCAAGAGAATGTTGCTAGGCTTTAAATCACAATGAATCACAGATTCCGACGAATGACCGTGATGGAGATATTCAAGAGCCAACCCCACATCTATCATTACATTTAACCTTTCTAGCATATCTAGGAAATAGTTGTGAGAATACAGCCACTTTTCAAGACTACCATTAGGCATGAACTCAAGCACCAAGGCTTTAAAATCTGTAATACAACAACCGGTAATAATCTTTATGAGATTTCGATGACGTACATTTCGCAATACTTCACATTCAGAATCAAAACTCTTAAAAGCTCTCTCTAATTGCAGATTAAAAACCTTAATTGCAACATTAGTCCCATCAGAAAGAGTCGCTTTGTATACTGATCCAAAACTACCTTTACCAAGAAAGTTGCATTCACTAAATCCATCAGTTGCCCGTTCAATATCTTGATATGATATTCTTCTCCATATTGCCAATGATAAGAAATCTTCTTGATTCAAATTTCTTGCACTCCTCTTGTTTTGACAGAAGATAATGACAATTGCTATTAGTATAGAGCATATTATCAAAGGGAAAATATATTTAAGGACAATCAAAGCAGTTTTTTTGGATCCTTTTGTATTATATTGCTTGCAAGGTGGGACTTGGAATCTGGGTGGACCACAAAATGCATAATTCCAAAAAAATGAACTAGCTGAGAAGTTTCTGAAAGGCCCCTTGGTAGGAATTTCCCCTTCTAACCTATTGTGAGAGACATTAAATTGTTTGAGATATAGGAGTGCCTCCAATGTCCTAGGAATTTCTCCTGAGAGATTATTGCTGGATAGATCCAAGTATTCTAAACTTATCAAACTGCCAAATGAATTAGGGATAGGACCTTTAAATTGATTATCAGCCAAAGACAGAGTTTTTAGATCTGTCAAACTACCAATGGTTATTGGAATATCACCTGATAACTGATTTCTTGATAAATCTAAACCCATCAAGACCTTCAAGTTTTGTATATTTGAAGGGAGAGAACCAATTAATGAATTTGAGGACAAGTCTATCTGCAACATATACTCCATGCTCCACAAGGACGATGGTATATTAGAAGTGAGCTCATTGGAGCTTAAAAAGAGTTCTCTTAGAGATATCAAATTGACCAAGCATTGTGGGATATGTCCAGAGAGCTTATTTTCAGTTAACCACAACAAAATCAACCCCTTCAAGTAGCAAAGATCGTAGGGAATAGATCCTTGCAAATTGTTACCATTGAGAGATAGCACTTGTAGCTGTTGTAATCTTCCCACCGTTGTTGGAATAGTTCCATTCAAGTCATTGTTCGAGAGGCTTATAATTATCAAGCCACTTAAATTCCCAATTTCTTGAGGAATGTTACCCTTGAGTTTGCAATCGTTTGCATAAAAGTTCTGAAGAGAGGCAGAGAAATTTCCAATTGATGGTGGAAGGATGCCACCTAATGGATTAGAATCTAAGGAAAAATATCTTAGATTTCTACAACTAGTCAAAGAAGAGAGAAAACTCCACTCTGCAGTAGATGATTCAGTCGTCAAGTAATTATTGTGTAGGGCGAGCGTGTTGAGGAATCTCAAATTGCCAAAATTTTTTGGAAAAAGGCCAGATAAATAATTGGTGTCCAAGTCTAGGCCAACGAGTTTAGAAGCGTTAGTGATGAAGTTGGGAATAGTTCCGGTAAGCTTATTTGCCCCCAAGGTTAAAAACTCTATGTTTGGAAATGAGCGACCCATCGTTGATGGTAGATAGCCTGAGAGTTGATTGCCATATAGATTAAGCAGTGTTAGGGTTGAAATATTGAAGATCGTTGGTGGAATGGGACCACTTAAGTTATTCGTACTAAGAACTAGGCTATCCAGATTTTGTAAATTTCCAATCCCATTTGGAATTTCACCTGCCATAATCCAAAGTTAAAATATGTCCTTATATACGTGTATATTTATGTTTAAAAGAGTAGGTGCTTTTTGTAACTTTGAAGCCATTACTTCTAAAGCTGTGAAAATGTACTAGATAAACTAATCAATTGATGAAAATATGATCACTAAGTAAAAATTAAATAACTTTAAATGTCTTTAAGAAGAAATCTACTTCCTTAACGTCATAAAAATATAGACTTGTTAATTTATACTTATCTAAAATTTAATTCATGTTACACAAAAGGAGCAAATACATGGGTCCGGCCGGACTTTGTTAAGCCCAAGCCCAAGTCTAAACTAGGCCCATTCAAATTGGATGGACGGACTAGGGCTAGGCCCATCATACATCCAAGCTGGACTTAGGCTTCCAAAAAAAAATTTTACTTCTCTGTTACAAATGCCTTTATCTTTTAAAATATATATTTACTTTATACACCATATAATGTATTAGTATTTTTATTATTTTTGTGCAATTGAATAATACACCATATGGTATTAGGTTTTTGATACCATTTTCATTTTCAATGTCACATGCAACAAGGCCCCATAAAGACATTTTATCTGTAATAAACAAGGCCCCAAGCTCTTGTTCTTAAGCCTACGTTCAGGTCCTCGCACAACGGGCCTGAGAATTTCAAAGCCATGCCAAGGCCCTCACACAAACGGTTGGCCCTACACTAGACCAAGGATAGGCTTATTCGGACTAGGGCAAAGTTGAAGCCAGCATGAACATTTTTGCGAACCCTATTCATAATCGTCGCATTTAGTCCTTCTTCTCCCTTTTTTTTTTTTTTTTAAAGAGAAAACCTATATTCAGTAAGCCTCATAATAGACTTAGGGGTTTTTTATTTTTTTATCTGAAATTTAAATTTTACTTATTTTTAGTTATTTACAGTTTTTAATTTATTTGTTTTCTATCCCTTTTTTTTTTGTTATAAGATGTTTAGATATGAATAAAAAAAGTTAAATATTCTGACTTTTATCTGAATGACAAAACATCTGAATGAAATTATAATATTCTCTCTCGTTAATATCCCTGATAAATAAATTTATTTTCTATTATATAAATTATTCTTTTATTTTTTATTTATCCTTTTTTTATATCCGTGTATTAAACTTTTAATATTTTTTTTAGGTGAATGAGACTTTTAAATATAATAGAATTTTAGATGAGTGTGTCTTATAACTGTTCTATCCTTTGTATTTGTTTTTACTATTTTTATATAGATTTTGAATTTTATTTAGTACATTAATTTTAATTCAAATGATTAAAAAATTCTTGATTGACTTATGTAATTACAAGAAAAAAATATCAATATGATATACTAAAAATAACATTATAATAAGTATCATATACTAATGTAAAATATACATGTGTTAGATATATATTTTATTTTTCATGCTTTGTTAAGGTAAACATTATCAACTTTTTTTTTTTTACTAAACAGATAATTTATTTATAACTTGTCATGTGTTTAACCAATTAATATAAGTATTGTTAACGTTTATGAGGTTATATATGTCAAAATGTCACATTTCAGATTTTTTTTTGAAAAAAAAATTACTAACACTTATATTCAAATATGAAAAAAAAAATTTAGACTTGTTCAGATTTCAGACTAAAAGAAAAAAACACTATCTTAGTTTAGTGATTAATTTGTTGAGAGTGGTGATGTTTAATAATTTGTTGAGCGTAATGAGTGTAGGGTTGAGGTGTACGGTGTTTTACTAGTTACAATAATTAAAAAAAAAGGTTAGGAGGCATTAATTTTGAAAATCACAAAAGTTTTGATGATGTTATTTTTGTAAATTTCCCTCCCCTCCAAGATATTGCAGGGCTGTCGCTTGCTCCCATGTTTTGGGTAAATTATGATATGCTCTTTTAATTATATTTATTTAAAATAGTACCATTAATATTTTTTCATTATCGTCAAAATTTTCAACTGTATCTCATACTTTTTAATTTGTGCATTTCAACCTTAATTCTATCACAACCTAAGACTATGATTAAAAACATGTACATATATATATATATATATATATATATATATATATATATATATTAAATGTTAAAATTTTATTGAATTTTTCTAGGATTTAACTTTCAATATAATATTATGATTTAATTTAATATTACGATTAATGGGTTTTTTTTTTTGCTTATTTACTTTCGTATATCAAAGTGTTAATTAATTGGAAGCTAGGCCAAACCCTTAAAAAAGTTACAAAATTTATAAAAATAAAGAGCTATATCAATTATACAATTAATAGTTAATAAATCTAGTTACCTAATAATGGCATATAATTTATTCTAGTTTATGTTTTTACTTCTTGGAGTTTAAAATTTTTCTTTTCAAGAGATTAAGAGAACTTATTTTGAAGTAAACACAATATCTTTTTACTTTTACTTCTTCAAATTTTATTTATCACGAATGTATCAAAATTCAATTTAATATGCTATTGAATGGGGCAATTTAAACACATTAATTAACCAGTCTTTCTTTCGGATCAGGATTCTCTCCTGATCTGATCATGTCCTGAGCAAATAAATCAAGTACGGATTGGTTGTTAATAAATAAAAAAATAAAAAAATTAAATTTTACCCATACACTACCACTAAAAGACACATGACAAAAAATCCTTAAAAGCTCAGTATTATTTAGATCAGGAGAGGATCCTCTTCCTTTCTCAAACTCACAAAAACTATTCTCTCTCTACTTCTGCTTTTCTTTCTCCCAAATATTTATTCTTTGCCTTTCTTAGCCACCTGTAAACAAGCATAAACTAACTATTTCGTTTTCCGAAGAATAGTATCTTGCTAATTGCCATTTTTAAAAATATGGGAAAAAATAAAACTTATAGATTTTATGGTTTGGTGGAAAAAAATATTTTTAATTTTAGACGGTGGGCTTTTCTCTTCGAAGCTCAAAGTTTCGATGTACTAAAACAAAAACAAATTTGAGAATTCGCGACAGGTTCGTTTAGCTAACCCATCATGGATTAAAAAATTAAAATGTAGGCCTAACTTCTTCTTCTTCTTCTTCTTTTTTTTATCAATTTTTAGGACACTTAGTGATGTTCGCATAGCTTAAAAATGAATTCTTCAGACATGCAAGTACATTTACCTCAAAAAGAGAGGCGGTGGAACGTACCTTGTAGGTTGTTACCATCAAGATTTAGGAACATCAGCTTACTCAAATTTCCAATCTTTGAAGGAATGTTCCCATCAATAATATTGTTCATTAAGTTCAACTTCTCCAGCTTTGACAGGTTGAAGACAGAATTTGGGATCGGACCTGTGAAACTATTGTTACGAAGCTTCAATCCTTGAAGTCCGGATATCACACCAATCCATGATGGAAGGCTTCCGCTTAATTCATTGTAAGCGAAATCAATGATTTTGAGTTTGCGTAATTGTCCCAATTCATTCGGCAGATGGCCATGAAAATTATTAAAACTACCATTAAGATACCTTAGGAATGAGAGATTTCCTAAGTATGGAGGGATGGTGCCTTCAAGACCCATATGCGAAATATTCAAGTCTGTAACTCGATGATGGCGTACACCACAAGAAATACCAACCCAACCACATACCGGGTACGAAATTGTCCAATTATTCTTCAGGATGCTTCGAGAATCAGCGATATGGGCTTTGAATGCAAGGAGAGCAGATTGATCTGTTATTATGTTTTCTACAGTCGCCGTAGCTAAGCTAGCCATGGAACAGTACTGGAACAATATCATAGGAACAAAGGAGAAAAATAAGCTCATATTGATCTTCATAGATTTAGCAAACTAGGTGCTAAGGAGATTAATATTATAGCTACCTTTATACAAATTCAAAGCGAAGACGAAAAATAATATACTTGCAAAAATACTCATCCCCAGTCCTCAAAGGGATAAGACTGAATTTTTTTTTTAAAATTATATCTTCTATGGGAAAACTCATTGGATGATGAGTCTTTTGTGATAAGTACGCTATTTTTCTTCACGTTATAATTATTATTTTGAAATCTTTAGTTTCTGTAATGAAATTCAACTAATAAGGGCTAATGCAAGAGCGTTTAGATCACGCAACGTAAGAATTTGATCAAGCACAATTTTTTTTTACCTTGGGATGGATTATTTTGTGAAAAAATTTTTGGGCCTATTAAAAGTGGAATTTGTGCTTGTGGAAATTATCGAATAATTGGAGATGAAAAAGAAGACCCGCAATTTTGTGAACAATGTGGTGTTGAATTTGTTGATTCTCGGATATGAAAATATCAAATGAGGTACCTTGCCAAAGCGAGCGATTTTAATACGAAAGAAAAGAAAAGATACAATTAACTAGGAAACCTAATTAACCTTATCCTTTAATAAAGACATAATATTTAAGAAACAGACTCTAAAAACAAATATATATATATATATATTACAAATCAAATCTAAGATAATATTAGCTAAAATGATACTTAGGAAACCATTGGCACCATCATAAATAAATTTCTGAACAAATAAGGTTGCCCCTTGCCACCAAGTCAAATCCATGCAATTTTAGCCGTCAGTTTACAAGACAATCAGCAACACTATTATTTTTCCTTATATGCATGAGAGCATTCATAAAAGAAAGCTTGGCCATGCAATTTAACCACCGATTCCTGAGACACCAACAGGGGTCCGAAGTCCTTTTTAAGAGAAAATTCACTACCAATATAGAATCGCACGCTAGCCAAAGATTTTGCCACTCATAATCAAAAGCAAAATCAATCACTGATATTGCAGCCGTTAACTCAGCATTGTAAGTTGTATTCCGACCTACAGCGATTCCAAAACAGCCTAAAAGATAAATGTTTGTTTAGTTAATACATTTTGACTTAGATACTTGTTAAGTTATTATATTTTTTTTAAAAAAAACCTCAAAACATTCTTAGAGTTAAATATATTACATTCTTACCATTATTTTTCTATTTTTCTATCCTTTTATAATAATACCCTAACAATAATATTCTTGACAATAATTAATTTATCTATAAAAAAGTTAATTAGCAAATTAACCAATAATTACTTATATACAAATAAACGAAATAAATATCAATATAAAAAAATTAGTATTTTTTTTGTACCTATGCAACAATCTTATTAATAATTATTTTATAATTTATGAAATTAATTCTAAAAGTAAAAACTATATATATAAAAGGTTGTGTAAAATTTTAAGTAACTTTCAAACTTAATTTAATAAATTAAAATTTTTCTTTTCACTAATATCTCCAAGAATATTATTGCAGGATATTATCATAAAAGAAAAAAAAATAAAGATAAAAGTATAGCATATTTAAGAGTAAGGATGTCTTGAGATATTTTTTAAATATAAGAATTAATCAGACACTTAATTTAAAATATATGAAGTAATGTATTTAACCAGCTGAAAGCCTTATTTGGAAAATTGATCCCGCACAATTTAATTTGCTTTATGCTTATCAGATTGTTCTGGTCCTAGTCCACCATGGCGACGACTTAACGTAATTAAATTAATTAATTAAGGGCTCATGAAACTTTATTTCAAATTAATTAATTAAGTTTTAACTTATCCCTTCTCTTTTCCGAGAAGAAAAAGACGATCTTGACTACGATGAAGACTTTCGCAACGTCGAAGTCCTTGTCTTACACCAGAGTCCACAGCTAAAACATTAGCTCGCTTTTTTTCAAACCACACTTGCATGCGTAGAGACTTTTCTAAACTTGCAAAAAGATTAATTTTTTCATTGAAATTTAAAAAAACATTACGAAAGTTTAGAGTTAAACAATAATAAAATAGCAAGAAGATTAGAACTTGTGGGAAAAAGATTAGTGAAGAGAAAAAGTACATTATCAATTGTATTTCGAGGAAGTAACATTGTTTCAGTGAGAGATCGAGAGTGGACCGGGACCACTTAATTATTACTTTGAAGAACTAGATATTTCAGATTTTAAAAATTGCAAATCTCCTTTGGAATTTCACCTGCCAAAATGTAAAGTTCGTATATATGTTGTTGAAAACTAAGCAGACTGTAATACTCAAAACTAAAATTATTTGAGAAATTGAAAATTTTTACTAAACTAGAAGAATTTTATTGATATTTTAAAAGAGAGATACTACAGCACCCATGGCTCACTCTTTTTTCTCTATTCTAATTCTTAATTCCTCATTTGATGCCCTACAAAGTGCCTAGGTATATTTATAGTAACTTAGAATTAATACAAACTACATAGATAATAAATTACAAAAAAAAAATTGATAACCACATTTTACAAACATTTCTAACTACTCAAGAGATTTTTAGATTTAGATATTTTTATCACCATTAGATTTTTTTTTATAGAAATCTCTCATTCTCAATATAATTCTTGAATTTTTCATGGATTGAGCTTTGATCTTGGGCTTCAACAAATGTAATTAGATTTGATCATAAAATTATTTTTGGACTTTTAGCAATCCTTCTCAACACCAACTTTCATCCTTTGATCCATATTAAGCTGCTGACAAAAATCTTCAAACTTTTCATTACTATGACTTGTTGTAAACAAATTAGCAAATTGATCATTCATTTTGACGCACTGTACTTCAACTTCATCTTGTAAGACCTTTTCCCCGATGAAGTGATAGTTCATTTCCATATACTTAGTTCTTGCAAGTAAAATTAGACATTTCGCCAAATTAATCATGGATTGAGTATTTTAACATAATGGTACTGCCTAATCCACTAGTTGGTGTAGATCCTTCATTAATTGCATCAACCAAATGCTTTCTTGAGCTACCATTGTTGTTGCTCTATACTTCGCTTCTGTAGTGGACAGTGATATAATTGATTGTCTCTTACTACCCCAAGAAACTATTCCAGACCCAATTCTAAAATTGTACCTAGTAGTTGATCTTCTTGTTTTATAATCTCGGACATAGTCAACATTACAATAGCCAACCAACTTATAATTTTTATCTTTATTATACAATAGAGTATAACCAATTGTACTTTTCACATATCTTAGCATTAACAACTTTCCATTGTATATGAAATGCTTGGTCCAATAAGCGTTAGATAGATTAAACTACTTACTAATTGTCAATACACCATTCCATCTCGTAAATCTTTGCTTTCGTGTGTGCATAATTTTGAATTGACTTCCACTGGAGTTGAGATTGGCTTACATTCCAACATTCCAAACTTCTTGAGCAAGTCTTTGGCATATTTCTAGCGGTAAAGAAACATCTCCTTTTCTGTTCAATCAACTTTTAGACTGAGGAAGTGCTTATGTTCACTAAGCTCTTTCATCTGGAAGCAAAATAATAAGATTTATCTTGTTCGATGAACTCTTTCTTTATTTGTCACTAGTAAGAATTAAATTATCAATATACATTAATACAATTGGTAACTTTCCTTCATTAGCTTTGATGAACAAGCGAGAATCTATATATGCCACTAAATAACCTCTTTAAGTTAAGAATTCAGTAATCATTCCATACCATGTACTTAATGCTTGCTTTAAATCCTAAACTGTCATTTTTAGCTTGCATACATACTCCAAATGAGCTTTATTCTTAAATCCTCTAAGTTAGTTCATACAGATCTCTTGATCTAATTTTTCTATAAAAAGACAATTTTTACATGCATCTAAGACAATTTTCATTCCTTATTGCCTACAAGTGCAAGTAGGACTCTTACTGTTGTGAGCTTTGCCACTAGACTAAACATTTCATCCCAATCTAGCTCATATTGTTGTGAAAATCCTTGAGCTACCAATTGAGCCTTGCACTTTTCAACTAAACCATCTGGTCACTTTTTAATCTTGTACACCCATTTGCAAGACATTAATTTTACATCCCAAGCTTGATTTTGCTTCAGTGCGTCGCTTTCTTCCTCTGTCATCTTCATCTAATAAGAATTTTCTACTGCTTCTTCATGTCTCTGGTTCTTTTATTTTTTCTCCTTTTGTAATCACTATAGTAGCATACCCACGATTTGATTTTCTCACTCTTTTGGATCTTTTAAGTTAAGATTGAGGAGTTCTTTATTCTGGTTCATTTATTTCTTCATCTTCAATAAGGCTCTGGTGACCAATATCTTCCATAGACTTTGCGCCTCATCATGGTCGATATTATTATCTCGTCGATCATCAGCGTATTCGGACTCTTTTTTAATCGGGCAAATTTTAGTAATTCATTCTTTTATTTGATCTTAAATTTCTTCTGAACCTGGTAGCTCTTCTTTTTTTTTAAAGACCATTAATAAAATGCTTTGTGAAACACTATATTTCATGTTGTTCAGCATCGCCCACTGGTAGAATCATAACACATCCATATTTTCCTTTGACTATCATACCCAACAAAGATACAACGAATTGCCTTCTTGTAAAATTTGCTTCGCAAGTGGCTTAGCGTAAAGACATAGCAAACGCAGCTGAATAAATAAAAGTGGCTGACTATAGGTTTCACATTCCATAACTTCTCATAAGTTGAGATAAAACTTAGGTTTAGTTAAGGAAGTTTGTTAATCACGTCAGCTGCTGTCTTCATAGCTTCGGCCAAAAACCTCTCTGGTACATTCTTTACGTGTATCATACTCCCGCATATCTCTATTAAATACCTGTTCTTTTGTTGTGCTACGTCATTTTGTTGTGGTGCACTGGTATAAGTGAACTGATGGTGTATTTTATAGTTTAGATGATACTGTAAGAACTCATGTGATGTATGTTGTCCTTTATTGTCTGTTCATAAGTAATAAATCTTCTTCCATACTTCTCATTTAACCATGCTTCAAATTTTATGAACTTTAAAAAAGTATTAGATTTTTCTCTCATAAAGAAGATCCACCTGAAGAAGTCATCAACAAATGTGATCGTATATCACATACCACTATTAGAAGGTTGATTGACAGGTTCAAACATGTCAGAGTGTACTCACTCTAATGGTTCTTTTACTTTGAACTTCAACTCCTCATAGAGGAGTTAGTGAGCCTTGCCATACTAACACCTTATACATATAGTGTTTTTTTTTCTCAAAACAAGTTAAGGCATACCATTGAGCATTGACTTGTTCCTTATCCTTTAATTTATGATAGCTAACATGTCCTAACTGAGCATCTCATGAATCTACTTTCTCATTCTTTTGAGTCTTACCTATATAAGCAGACTTTACTGACAATACATAGATTGATCTTAACCTTCGTCCTTTTATAATAGGTATTCTCGAGATCTTTAGATTTTGATACACCTTAACATCTTGAAGACTGAACAAGATATAGTTGCTTAATGATGTTAGTTATGATACGGAGAGTAAGTTCTTCTTCATACTTATGACATAATGCACATTTTGAAATAATAGCCTGTGGTGACTATATGAATGTGTAAAAACTGTAGTGCCAACATGAGCTATTGATAGTTACAAATTATTTACTATTATTACCATGCGATCATTTTTGTACTTAGGTATGTCTTGTATCTTTTCTCTATCACTAGTCACGTGATTTGAGCGTCCTGTATTAACGATCTAATTACTCTTTAAGTTAATTTGGTTAGGTATTGTAACTACAATGGCTAGCTCATCATCTTCGATAGTGACTAACGTTTCAACTTCCAATTCTTTATCTTTGTAAGTAGTAACGCTACATTTATAAGTTTTATTTTTTAATTAAATAAAAATTTTTTGTTTTGCAGATTCAGGATTTTTACGTATTTGTGGAAGTAAATCCATATCTAATTTACCGACTGCGGATTTTTAAATTTTCAATTTAATCAAATCCACCAATCTACAGATCAAATTTTTCCGGATTAGAATTTTGCGTATTAGATGGATTAAGCGGATCAATTGGATTCTGAATACCCCTAGGCATTAGATTAAATTGTAGTGTAGTTTGCTTAGGTTAAGTTTTCAAAACTCAATTCATCCCCCTCTTGGGTTGCATAACTAGTATTTTATCAATATTTCTCTTTCTTCTTCCAGCAGCTTCTACTCGATCACCAGCTTATAAACCAATCCTCTTAACAAACTTAACAATCCAGAAGGCACAACTATATCACACATGTGCAAGAAATTCGTTAAAATGAACTTGGCTTCAATTATCAATCACGTGATTGCTGGTGTGACTTTCTTACTCAAGTAACACCAAAATGCTTGCACTCAATGCCGTTTTGAAATGAAAAGAAACAGTTATGCTTCTCACATGAGTTTATTTAGCCACTTAGAAGCTGAAATGTTGTTGTTTTGGATAAGGTGTTTGAATTCACCTTACACCAACAGTTCTTCACCTTGAATCAAACACCCTACAACTGATTCATTCACCAGACAATTCATATTAGGATTTGTATATACCAACTAAGTCCAAGCACTTCTTGAACTTAGCTGCAGAAACAACTTTTGTAAGCATGTCAGACAGATTGTCATCAGTGTGTATTTTAACCATTCTGATAACTCGCGTTGAATCCTCATTTCTAATAAAGTGAAGCTTGATGTCGATATGTTTAGTCTTCTTATGTTGAGCTGGGTTCTTAAACAAATGCAATGGATTGGAAATGTGATAGAAAATTGGCACAGTGCCTTGTTTAAAACCAAGCTTTGTGATTAAGCCCTTAAGCCATATAGCTTATTTTACAGCTTCAGTAGCAGCTGTAAATTTTGCTTCAATTGTGGAAAGTACTACAACATGCTGCAAACTAGCTTTCCAATTGATTAGGAAACCATCAAGCATAAACAAGTAGCTTGTGAGAGATCTCCTTCTGTCCAAATCCCTTACATAGTCAGAATCCACATAACCCCACAAGCCTTTTCCAGTTTCAAGGTTATTACCATATACTAATCTAAGCTTCACTGTGCCCTTGAGATACTTAAGTATCCACTTGACTCCTTTTTAGTGTTTTTTGCCTGGTGATTTTATATATCTGCTGACAACACTCACAGCATGTTGCATGTCAGGCCTAGTCAGCACCATGGCATGCATAAGACAACAAACTGCCTTAGCATATGGCACGTTTATCATCTTAAGTCTTTCATATTTATACTTTGGACAATAGAGGTTGCAAAGCCTAAAGTGAGCAGTTAAAGAAGCTTGTACTGGCTTTGAATTTTGTATATCAAAAGTTTCTAGTATCTTATGTATGTATTTTTCTTGAGACAAAATTATCAACCCTTCACTCCTGTTCCTGAGTACATCCACTCCCAATATTCTTTTAGCACCTCTCAAATTCTTCATATCAAATGTAATGCCAAAAAGTGTTTTCAAAGCATCAATTTTTTGCCTTTCGTCACAAACAATCAACGTATCATCTACGTACAACAGTAGATATATATGTTTATTCAGGTTCATCAGTTTAAAATAAACACAGCAGTCACAACTACACCTTTGAAATCCATGAATAGTCATAAACTTATCAAATTTAAAGTACCACTCCCTGGGAGATTATTTCAGGCCATAGAGGGATTTTTTCAGCAAGCATACATAATCTTTTCTGCTAGGGACCTTATATCTTTCTGGTTGACTCATGAAAATTCCTTCTTGAAGGTTTCCATGTAGAAAAGCAGTTTTAACATCAAGCTACTCCAGTTCCAAGTTCTGTATTGCAGTTATAGCCATCAAAACTCTTATTGAAGCATGTCTGACAATAGAGGAGAAAACTTCTTTGAAATCAACCCCCTCCATTTGAGTGTATCCTTGATTCAACTATAAACATACCCTTGTTTATTCTGTATGTCTATTTGTTCCCAACAATCCTTTTATCCTTAGGTCTTTTAAAAAGTTCCCAAGTGCAGTTCTTATTAAGAGAATTCATTTCTTCATCTATAGCTTTCTTCCGCCCATTAGCATATTGACAATTGATAGCCTCTTTTTAACTTTTTGGTTATTCAACAATTAGCTCATGTACAGAGTGCAAAGTAAATGCAATCAGATCAACATAGCCATATATTTTAGGTGCTTTTCTTTGTCTTATTTGTTTATCTCTCGTCAACTGATAATCCAGGGCTTAAGCTTGAGTTGAATCGATTTCTTAAAGTGTCAGTTGTTCGTATGTATCTTCATCACTTTCTCTTGATTCTGCAGCTTCATTTGAATTGATTTTTACATGTGACTGCACCTCCAAATGTGCATCAGAGGCTTGACTGGATTTGCCACTGTCTTTTTGGACATTATCAACTACTGCTTTCTCATTGAATGTGACATCCCTACCTATTATGCACCTGGATGGAGAGAGGCCAGTTTACCAAAGTCCGTTACCCTTAGTTCCCTCTAGATATCCAATGAACACACATTTTAATGCTCTATGTGCTAGTTTACCTTGGCTTATGTGATCATAAGCCTAATAGTTAAACACTTTAAGATTCTCATAGTTGGCAGGTTTACCAAACCAGAGTTCAAAAGGTGTCTTAAACTCAATGGTAGTAGATGGACTTAACTTCACCAAATAACAAGTTATGCTGAGAATGTCAGCCTATAGGTTTTAGCTTAGCTTGAATTATCATGCACCTCACCTTATCCATGAGGGTCTTATTCATCCTTATGTTAAGCCATTCTGCTGAGGTGTCATCCTTACAATCTTATGCCTTACAATACCTTCTTTTACATAGAAATCATCAAATACCTGGTTGCAAAACCTAAAGCCATTGTCAGTTCTAAGATTTTTCATTGTTTTCCTTATTTGATTTTCAACCAAGGCCTTCCAATTCTTGAATCTTTTGAACACCTGATCTTTGTTCTTGAGATCATAAACCCAAAATCTTCTTAAAAAATCATCAATTATAGATAGTTCTTTTAGGCCTTTAAGACTCATGTATCCAAATCTTAAGTGCCATAGCCTCGTTTTCTCAACACCTGTAACTTTTTTGTATTAAGAGCTGACTTAACCTCATCCAACGAGAAAGTTTGTCCCATGAGTACATCTATGAAATTTTTTTATGATTCTGGTAAAGAACTAGTCAATAGTAAAGCCTTTCTTTCATCATCCAGTGCTTCATCAATTGTAACAAGTGTATCACATACTTGATTAAATTCATCAATGTGCTTGTCCAATGATGAGCCCTCTTCCATTTTCAGGGTAAACATCCTCTTCTTAATGATGTTAACATATATGTTAACATAATGATTTTGATGATAACAAACAAGATTAAAAATGATTAATTTTTTTAAGCTCAAATTATAAGGGGAACTTACATTTAGGGGGAGCAATTTATTCAATCACTCTGTAAATACATGAAAAGTTTGTTATCATCAAAAAGGGGGAGATTGTTAACATTTATGTTAACATAATGTTGATTTTGATGATAACAAATAAAATTAAGAATGATTAAGTTTTTAAAAGCTTAAATTATTTTTTCATACATTTTAAATAAATCATTATTTTCACTTTATAAAGGTTTTATATTTAATGGAAAAATGATTTTATGAAATTAGTTGTTTTTCAAGTTTATGGTTTAATTGAAAGAATTTTGAAAACTTTGAAATTAACAAGTATTGGTTGAAATTTTGGAGAAGGATTTATTTGAAACGTTTTATAGCATTTTGGGTCATATCATAATTTTAGAATATTTTGGGATTCACAAAGTAATTTTTATAAATTCTGAAATCGGACTTAATGGCAAAATTTAAAACGTTTTGGGCCATAATACAGTTATGAAAAGTTTTAGGGCCAAAACTATAATTTTGGAAAATAGTGCACTATGCCCGTTACTGTAGCAAACGGCAATCCGGTTATACTAAACGGCAATCCGGTTATGCTAAACGGCAATCCGGTTATGGGGCAGAAACTCTCCGGATGAAAAGCGGCAATCCGGATTTCGTAAGCAGTAATCCGGTTATTGGGCAAAAAGCTTCTGGAGCATAAACGACAATCCGGATATCACAAGCGGCATTCCGGATGTTCTAAAATTTAAATTTTTGCCTTAACGGTAACATGCAAGCAGAATTCTGGATTCTATAAACGGTAATTTGGTTATGAGTAAAAAGTGAATAACGGCTAGTTTTTTAGCTCCAACTATAAAAACTCAAAGCCAATTCATTTTCAAGAACTCAAGCAAGCAAAATCAAAGGGCACACAACATATATCAAGCTCTCAAATCGCAAATAAAAAACATTGAATCATCTTTTGTTCTTCAATTTGTTCATCTACTCTTAAAGAAAGTTTTTGTTGTAATTTTAATTTCCTCATCAAATTTGTAAGTGTTTAAGTATGTGAGACACTTAAGTGAAGAGATTAGGAGATAATCTCTTTGTTGTAAAGGTTCATTGACACCTTGAAGTCAATTGTAAGCATTTGAAGCCTTGGAAAGGCTTGGATAGTGAATCCTCAAGCTTGGGTTGCTTGGAGGCGTGGACATAGGCGGGGATAGCCGAACCACGTAAAAATCCTTGAGTTTGCTTTCTCTTACCCTGCTCATTTATTATTGCGCTTTTATTGAATTTATTGTTTTGGATTCCATTAAGGTATTAGATTTAATTGTTGTGTGGTTTGCTTAAGATAAATTTTTAAATCCCAATTCACCCCCCCTCTTGGGTTGCACACTTGTATTTCAAATGAGAGTATTAGCAAAGGACTTCTTCATGTATATGCTTTTCAATTTCTCTAATAAATCAGCACTTGATGTCTCCTTGGCCACTTCTCTGATTACAGAGTTAACAAGGCTAAGAATTATAGTGCTTTTTGCCTTCTTATCTATTTCAACCATCTGTTTTGAAGTCTTTGATGATGACACTTCCTTCCCTTTTCTTTTAATTGAAGCCTTGAGTGCATCTCCAAGACCTTAAGTAACCAAGAGAGCTTTAATTTTACCTTCCACATGTTGAAGTTATTTCTGCCATTGAACTTCTCCAAATCTATCTTCTGTGTAGTCATACTTGTATCTTGATCAAGAACCACACTCTAATACCAATTATAGATTCTGACTTGTATAATTAACACAACAAAATTAGATTCTCCCTAGATCCTTAAACAAGATCAATTAAGTTACATATAACAAATTGGGTAAATTGGAAGAAATAATACAGCTCACTCTGAATCAAACAAAGGATTACTAATCAACACAATTAACTAAACATCTGAAAGCAAGGAACCAGCAAGCTTTCATTAAAAGATTAAAGGTGTTTGTTACAAAGAGTTGAGAATAATAAAATAAAGAACAAGACTTATTTTTTTCTCACTATAATTTCTTTGAATATCTCCCTCTTTTTCCATCAGCTTCTACTCGATCACCAACTTAAAAACACTAGTCTTCTTAAAAAAATGTAACAACCCAGAATGCACAACTACACGACATGAGTACAAGAAGTCTTTTATAAGGAACTTGGCCTCGATTATCAATCATGTGATTGCTCGCGTGACTTTCTTAACTCAAGTAACGCCAAAACGCTTGCATTCAATGTCGTTTTGAAATGAAAATAAAAAATTGTTCTTCTCACGTGAGTTTATTAAGCCATTGCGAAGGTCAAACGTCGCTGTTTTGAAGGTGTTTGAATTCACCTTACACCAATAGATTGCAAACTCAAAGGCAACAATCCTCAATAAATCAAAAATTTAGGGGGCTTGTTAGTTTTGAGCCTTTTTGGCTGATTTGAATGGGATTACTTAAAATAAATGGACAAATTAACTATATCTTAATTTACAAAAACATGAAAATATAGGAATGGACATGTTATTACTCACATATTTTGCAGTGAAGCTTTCGAGTATTATTGGGAAGTTGGGATTTACATGCATTTTTGTCTCACGACTTGAGTTGAATTCAAGCCTGGCTTATGAGCATCTTTATCATGTATATACATATCAAATAACATTTCCTTTTTTTTTTCTTTAGTTCTTTTTTAGTATTCATTTACATGTTTTAAAACATCTCTGTTAATTAGCTCTGTTTGCTGCATGCGTTTATGTGTAAATTTGTTTTTACGTTCATCATGTTTCTTCCTCTTACGTATTTTGTTACTTTGCAGCAATGCAACTGTTTCTGTTTCATAGATAAAAAGGCTAATAAAATATTCTATAGGAGTATGCATTTGAATGTGGGGTTCAGTAGCGTGTTTAGAGACTTATCATGTTTACAATGGACAATGAAGTAGAATAGGAATATTTGGATAGGTTAGTCAATAAGGCAAGCAAAAATTAATATCAACACTCTACTTGTTCAAATTAATTGTACTTTTTAATCATGTATTATATAAGGCTAAAAAGATAAATTTTTCTACTTTCTAAGGAATTTTACAGAATCGAATTCGAACTTCTCTTCTTAAAGATATTTAAGGTTTAATCAGCAAAGATCACAACTGTATGGAATTCTACTTGAGTCCAAAAGTTGTAAATTAACAAGCATCAATTCATCCATGATTAATAAGCAAGCTTCATATCACTGAAACTCTTTGAGTTAGTAGTTTAATGAACTTCACATTATCGATTTAGAGTTCTTTACATCAAAATATAATTAAATGAGTGTCAAATGCTTAGATTTATTATTAAAACTGACTTTAATGTGAATTTGTGATTTACTATATTCTTCTCTAACCATCTACAACTAAGATCTTCAATTCAAGTTTAATAGAGATCTTATCCTAAGTTATGCGTTGTTCAGAATTTAAATCTATTTTAATAAGAGTAGGCATATCAAAACCTTACAAAATTAATTAACCTAATTAATTCATTTTGAAATTCAATACTTGACGCAATCAGACTCGATCCCTCTGTTGAGTATAAGGGGGACTGTATGAAAACTCACTATTACCTATCTCATTCTCATATCTAAAGCCCGTAGCATAAATTTTATCCATAAATATATAAAACTAGACTTTGTTCTCTACTATAAACATATAATAACAACCGTGTGTTATCCAAAAACATATTCGAAAATTGCGCACTTCACACCTCATTGTACATACACATATTTCAAATATATACATATAAAGATGAACATGCTCAAAATGCAAAATACGTAATAGTATGTGTTGTGGCCCAACATCAACTTGTCATGCGGTGACTGGTAATCACATCTCATGGGTTAATAATCATACAATATGCACTCATATAATTATAACATGAGATGAAATCATACAGTGCAACATAAACTCCATAGAATACATAATAATAACAATAAGAATCTATTCAAAGACCTTGATTCATTATGGGTTCACTAAAAAGCTCTTGTGGATTTTTGGGAACATGGATCTCTCCTGAATATATGATAACAAAATTAACTGTTAGAATTGATATTAAAATTAATATGTATTATGAAAACTGTAATTTCTAAATCCTCAATACAAGAGATGAATCACATTTATAAGTTTTTAGAAATAGACATGGATTAATCATCAAAATAAGAAATGTAAAATATGAGTAGGTTTGCCCAAGAGCATTGGTTGGGTGATAAAATGATGGGTTTAATTTGGGGTAAAATTGATCGTGACCCTAGCGAATCGAAAACGAGAGTAAAAAATAAAACGCATGCTCACTTTAGATGCAATGCAAAATTCCTCTTTCATCAAAAGCAACCTTAACCCCTTAAGTGTCAAGTTATTAGTATTATGCCAAAAAGAGTATCATCTAAATTTCTTAGTAAGCAATAATATTAGACCATTGTCACGTCCAGGAGATAAATTAAAACCATCCAGTCAAGTTATCATTTAGATACAAGCGTAATTATGCATATACCCTTTAATAAACCTTTGATACCGAATTGAAATTGAAATTGAAACTTAACCGATACGTAAAAGTTGACTAACCAGGTAAAAAATAGTTTATTAAAACCTAAGTTGAGTATACTTCAAAAGGGGGGATTACACATTAGAGGGAAATAGAGTATCATCATCTAAATCGGAAATTTCAGAAATTAACAATACACAAAATCAGAAAGAGCAAAAAATTACCTTGCCGATGATCATTGATATAAGTTCAAAGCCCAAGCAAATTATGTTTATTTTTCTCCCAATACTTACAAATTAATACAGATGTTGCATAAAGTTTCGAGAAGTGACAAATGTCTCCCTAAATGTTATAGGCTGTTAGCACTAGAATTTAGATAAAACTATTAAATGCCTAGAGAAAATAACTCCGCTCAATTTTAAATGACCAGAGAAAATTACTCCACTCAATTTTCTCTTAAAAAAAGGTATCTTGGACTATAATGTGAAACACTAGTTATGCAACCCAGAGGGGTGAATTGGGTTTTTAAAACAATTTAATATAATGCCTTAATGAAATCAAAAATAATAAATTTAACAATGTTCAAAAATAAAAAGAGTAAGGGAGGAGAGAGCTAACACAAATATTTTTACGTGGCTCGGCAATCCCCGCCTACATCTATGCCTCCAACCACCTAAGCTTGAGGATTTCACTATCCAAGCCTCCCAGGGCTTTAAATGCTTACAACCTCTTAACTTGATTTTACGCAAATAAATTTCCCTCACACAATGTGTTTGGTTACAAATGAAAGTCCAATATGTGTGAATGAATGAACACACAAAGTTTATGCTCAGATTGCAGAGGAATGCTCAATGATAACTATTGTTGTATCTCTTGAAATGAATTTGATTTGATTCATTTTATGGTTGGAGAAGAAAACTAGCAGTTATTGACTTTTTGGTGATATTCGGCTTGTCGCTTTGTGTTAACCGGCTTGCCGCTTTACGTTACCATTATGCCATTATGTTCAAAGATTTAAATTTTTGCACATTCGTTTTTTCGCTTTTCATTTCCGGTTAGCCGCTTTTACTCCAGAGAACTATTGCTTGATAACCGGTTTGCAACTTTTGTGAATCTGGTTAGCCGCTTTTATTCCAAAGAGCTTTTGCCCATAACCGGTTTGCCGCTTTGATAAATCCGGCTAGCCCTTTGCTACAATGAAACAACTATTTTCCAAATTTATAATTTTGCCCAACACTTTATAAAATTATACTATAGCCTGAATATTTATAAAACTTTACAAATAAGTCCATTTTTAGAATTATAAAGCAATACTTGTTGATTTCAAAGTTCTCAAAACTTTTTAATTTAAACCACAAACTTGAAAACATCTAATTTCATAAAATCATTTTCTTGTTATAAAAACATAATGTGTAGTTCTTTGTTTATACAAAACATGTGGTTTGTTATCATTAAAATCAACATTTTATAGCCATATATGCTAACAATCTCCCCCTTTTTTATGATAAAAAAATACATTATAAAAGTTTGATTTAGTTATGAAAAAAACTCACCCTTAATAAATGCAAGATTAAAAAAGGAATTAAAAAGCTCTCCGTGCATAAATGCATATTTTTCATAACAAACAGTTATATATCGTATCTCCCCCTTCATCGTCAAAAGAGTAGAATACTCCCCTTGAGTATATTATAAGTTTAAACAATTTTCCAATCAGCTAAATTAACAACTTTAAATACATGTATTCTTCGCCCCCTTCATTATAAAAAAGAAAACTTAGTAGAAAAGAAAAAAAGAGTAGCAAATTTGTTACCCATGTTGTTGTTAGCCTAAAAGGCTACACATAATGTAATTTTGACGATAACAAACATGTGTCTTAAGTGATTTTATAAATATTGTATTTCACATTTCACTAGTTCTTGAAGGATAATATTTATGATGAGGTGAATCACATGAAATCAAGTTCAAGACACTCAACGGACAACGGGGCAATAAAAAATAAGGTTTAGAGCACAACAGACTCATTATTGCGACAATTGTTGTAAAGCCGGTATGATTTAATATATGAATAGTTTAGCATTTGATAAGCTCAAGTTTTTACTTAATAAATCATTATTTTTCATAAACCAAAGGTTTTACAAATATTAACTAAGTATTTTGTGAAGTTAGCTATTTTTCAAGATGTGGAGTAAAATGAAAAAGTTTTAAAATCTTTGATTTTAATAAGTATTGTTTTGAATTCCAGAGTTGGTCTTATTTGCAAACATTTGAAACTTTTTGGGCCATACTATAATTTATGATAGTTGGAGGACCCAAGCGTAAGTATCCAAAAATAGAAAAAGAGTTAGTGGTTAACCGCCTGAAAGCTAGTGGCTAGCCGCCTGAGGAAAATCTCATATTTTCAAAATTTGAAAACTTTAAAATTTATGAGTATTAAAGTTAAATTTAGGAAAGGACCATTTTGAAAAATATTATCATGCATTGGGCCATATCACAATTTCAAAAAGTTTTAGGGTTGGCAAGTATTATTTAAAAATTCTAAAATTGGATTTGTTTGTAAAGTTTTATGACATTTTAGGCCATAGTATAAATAAAAAAGTTTAGGACAAAAATATAATTTCGTGAACAGTATTACTGTAGCAAATTCAAATTTAACGGTAACTTCACTATTCCCAAGCGGCAAGTCGGATAAATTAAGTGGCTAGCCGCTTGCTCACTGGAATTTGCTTATAACTGCTAGTTTTCGGGTTTTAATTATATAAACTCAACTCAAACTTCTTTTTTAACGGGCTAGCATGCAAAAACAAGTGCATAAAATATATATTGAGCTTCCATTTCGCAAATCATTATTGTGCTATTATTTATAGATCCACTTTAAAAGAGAGTTGTTTGTTGTATTCTTCATTTTTCTCATCAAATCTGTAAGTGTATAAGTGTGAGGAATACTTATATGAAGAGATTGAGAGATAATCTCTTGGTTGTAAAGGTTTATTAACACCTTGAAATTCAATTGTAAAGAGCTTGAAGTCTTGGGAGGCTTGGATAGTGAAATCCTCGAGCTTGGTTGGCTGGGAGGCGTGGATGTAGGCGGAGATTGCCGAACCACGTAAAAATTCCTGTGCTTGCTCTCTCTTCCCTTAATCTTTTATTTTTTAGTATTGTTAAATTTATTTTTTTTAATTTCATTAAGGCATTAGATTAAATTGTTGCGCCATTTGTTGAGCTTAAGTTTTAAAAACCCAATTCACCCCCCTCTTCGGTTGCATAACTAGCATTTCATTTGGTATCAGAGATTGGTTCTCTTATTATGACTTAACTGTCTAAAGTAAAAGATCCATGACAACCCAAAATGATTCAACCTTAGGGAAGGATAATCCACTACTAGACCACTATTCTTTGATGAAAATGACTACCTATATTTGAAAACTAGAATGAGAATTTATTTGTAAGTTTTAGATTATGAAATTTGAGAAGTTGTTTGTGATGGTCCACTCATGCCTATGAATAAAAATGAAGTAGGAGATGATATTCCTAAACCGTCAAGTCAATGGAGTGAGTTAGAAAAGAAAAACATATCCAAGGCCAATGCTTTGTTTTGTGCTCTTGATAAGAAAGAATTTCATAGAGTGTTTAGTTATGAGAGCGCACAAGAAATATGGAACAAACTTGAGGTTGTCTATGAAGGAACAAATCAAGTTAAAGAGTCTAAAATTAGTTGACACGCTCGACAATATGAATTGTTCCAAATGGAACAAAATGAAAGTGTGTATTCTATGTATACAAGATTTACGGACATAATGAACACTCTGGGAGCCTTAGGAAAACTTTTTCGAATAGCGAGAAAGTCAAGAAATTCATTAGGTTACTTCCAAAAGAATGGAGACCTAAGAGAACTGCCATTGAGGAAGCCAAAGATTTAAATGTCCTACCTATTGATAATTTAAATGGCTCTCTTATTTCTTATGAGGAAGACTTGGCAGCGGAAAAAGACAATGAGGAGAAGAAGAAAAGCATTGCTCTCAAAGACTCAAAATATGAGAGTGATGGGGAATGTGATCCGGATGATGAGGAGTTGGCTATGTTAGCGAGGAGGTTCAGAAAATTTTTCAAGAAAACCGATGAGCAAAGAAAATTTCGAAACCTCAACAGCCAAAAGGAGAAGAAAGAAGTAATCATATGCTATGAATGCAAGAAGCCTGGCCATATAAGATTGGAGTGCCCACTTCTCAACAAACTCAAGAAGAAAGCCATTGTTGCTACTTGGGATGATAGCGATGAAGAATCAAGTGATGAAGAAGATTCGCAAGAAGTGTTAAACCTAACACTTATAGCAATAGGAGATGATGATGATCTCGATGAGGTAAGTGATCTTACCTATGATGAATTATATGATGCTTTTAAAGAATTGGATGATGAGTGGATGAAATTTGGTAAAAAGAATGGATGCCTTAAAAAGAAGATGCTAGAACTTACAAATGAAAAGGATGTCCTGCAAAAATGCATTGATTCATTGAATGAGAAGATAAAGGAATTAGAATTAGACAATAAAATGTTGTATGATAGAATTGCATCTTTTAAGGGTAAACAAAGTTCTTCATATGAGCATACAAAATCACATGTTGATAAATTGATAAAAGGGAATGAAGTGCTTGGGAAGAAGAATAATGAGCTAAATGAAATTGTACTAAAATTCACAAATGGGCAAAAGATATTCGATAATTTACTTAATTCACAAAATGTGTGTTTGACAAAGGAGGTATTGGCTATAAGTCAAATTTGAAACAAAAGTATTGTATTTAATAGACATGACGAACCAGTTGCAACAAAATTTGAAACAAAACAGATGAAGATCAATGATCAGTTACAGGCATTTCACAGAGGATTAACCAGTTGCGTTTTAGAGTTTTGTGATCAAGGTGAATGAGAAGTTGCTGAAAACTGACGATGTAAGTGCTATAAAAAGTAAATATTTTGTTGAATTGTATTTAATAGACATGACGCATAAGCACCCTGAAGTTGGTGTATTTCAATTTCAGTTCATGGCTTTGAACTTTTTTTTGATTCACTTGTAAATGTCGTATCTGTGCCATCTTTTCCTTAGATGCTTTGAAATGTGTGTAGAGTCTGACCTTCTTTCTTGGTGTACTGCAGGAATACTCTCTGCGTAAGACCACAAGCAGGCTTTGTTTTGCAGGTGCAATGTGAAATGTTGCCCAGGTGATAAAATAATGCCTGATGGTTACAGCTTGGGTCGTCTTTGTTTTATACGAATTCTTGAATTCTTGAGAGTAGAATTCTTAGAACTTTGATCATCATTCCTGAACATTTAGATCATCAAATTCTTACCTGAGCTACAGTCATCTTTGATTATTAGATGAAGAAGCATTTTAAAGTTATAATATGCAGTTACATACAGCAATCTATTCGCAAATGAAAAATACAAAGAAAAGGTAAGAAAAACAATTTAGTAATAGATGGCTCTGTCGTGAGTCTCAGGCCACACGGAGCTGTAACCATGATCTTCCAAGGCAACTTTATAACAAAGTTGAAACTCTTCATCAGTACCCAAATCAACATCCACGCACAAGTTCAAGTCATCGCTTGGACGAGAAGCCATTAGCTCCATTTCATCCCATTCAATCTCAAGATCATTGATGGAATCCCAACAATCATGACCATCAACTAGCAGTCGAGGCTCCATTGGAAGATCACAATGCTCTTCTGTTGTATCTGTATGTGGATTTATCTCTGCCTCTAAAGTTCTGATGATGTTATCAAATTCTTCGTTGTTGTACATGTACTCTTCAGCTTGCATTGTTTCTTCCAGTGAGGACATGAGAAGGAAACTGTTGTGCTTCTGGACATCGTCAACTCCATTAATCAAGTCATCAGCATCGATGCATTCTAACGAAGCCATTTTGATAAAATTTAATGGATTTAATTTCAAGAAGGAGCTAAGGAAACTGAAGGGATGAATATGCAAACTTGAGGATGTAAAACACAATGAGGTGACATGGCTTTTAAATCGGCATGTGATGGTAATAACAATGGTGTCAGTAAATGATATACATCGTTCTCTGTTCAGGACCTTGGCAATAATGTTACAATTAATAATTTAGATCAAATGAATCGCTAATTTCAATTGATCAAAAGGATTACAAAACTTCAATCGTTGGGGTCAACGAAATCCGTTTAGTGGGGAGTCATGCATATCATATATCAACATCTGTCACATGTTCATGCCGGATATTGAGAAACAATTATTGTTTAAAATTAGAACGTAATAGTGAGATTGAGACAAACAGGTGGGCTCCCAACCTAGATGCTTTCCCAATATACATTTGACAACTGAAATAATCATGCATTGATATTGTACATATGGTACCACAACCTGTTGGGTGTGTGGAGCTTACACCTCAAAAGCCACTAATTATATTGTTGCCCTTGCTGTAGCTCATATGAAATCAGTTCGAAAATCTGCTTTAAAATGTGAGAGGTATAGTCTATTTTTAAATTATAGATGTCAACCGCGACGCTAATGAATTCTGATTATGAACGAACCAAAATTGTTATCATTTAGGTATTAAAAATGCAGCCGACTTAAACCGCTTTCTTTAGCTGTTTAGTTGGTCAATTGAGTACAAATCTTGAAAGGAAAATAAGAGATTAAAAATTAAATTTGAACTCCATCCACCTTTTTTTCTTTTTCAAAAAATAATTAAAATAAAAAATGCTAATTATCTCTTTAAACATAGGTGAACTAGGCGATTGCCTAGAGCTGCATAGGTTAGGAAGACCTTTTCTTTTTCTTTCCTTTTTTTTTTATTTCCTTAATATGCTCAAATTAAAAGATTTTTTTAAGTTACTTATCAAAGGAATGCCTATTTTGTAGGCCTCTTTTTAATTAATAATTATTCTACAAATATGAATTTTTATAAAAATTTTATTTTTGATAACTTTAATGTTAAAGAGCTATAATTAATAGTATTGTATAACCATTAATTCATTATTTTTTTAAGAAAAAAGATTAAATTCTTTATCTGTTAAAAAAAATTTAATTATTTAACATTATAAAATTTTTTGGGCTCTTCTCTATAAAGAAATTTTTTACATTTATTGGGTCACTTTTGAAGTTAAAAAAAGAATTAGGTTGTGTTTGTTTTTTTTATTGGAAATCTAAATAGGTCTGAATTTAGCTGAAGTCTGAATAGGTCTAAATGAAAATGTCTGAATGATATGTTTGTTTTTTCCTTTTCAACATCTGAAGAAAACAACTTAAAAGATAGTAATTTGATATAAATATCCTTTTAAGTGGTGTATATATTTGTTCTTCACAATTTATAATTTTCATAAGTTGATTAGTTTGGTAGCATTAAAAAAAATACTATCATTGTTTATCTTAATTTTATTTTTTAATTAAAGATGTAATTATAACATCAAATTTTATTATAAAGTCAACATTGATATTTTATTTTTTATTCATATTTGATTTGTTCAGTATTTTAGCTTAGCTAATGTTATCATGTGAATAAAAATTAAAGCAATTTAAAAAAATAACTTCAAGAATAATACAAAAATATTAGGTTTATACATAATATTGGAAATACATGAATTGTTAAGGATATTTTTGAGATTTAAAATTAAAATTTCCCATTTAAACTTCAGACTTCAGATAAAAGTGGACTTTTTCTATTCAGATAAAATTATTTGAAAATAAGTGATAAGTTAAAAAAAAACAAACAACATAAAATAAACAAATATCTGGAAAAAAAAAGTAAAATTCAGACTTCAAACAAAAAAACAAACACCTTAGTTTATTGAAACAATAGTTCTAAAGGAAGCAATAAAAAAATATCTTCTTAATGACTTTTTTTTTTTTAGATTTCATGCTATCTTGTTGATTATTGATATTCAAGATGTAGATAAAAAATCTTGAGCTCTTCTATATTTCCTTAAGTGTTAAAAATGTTGAATATAAAAAAGTCTCGTAAAAAGATTTCATCTAAGGCCCCCGTACTCTAGAGCTGGCCATAAATGTAATTTTCCATATAATTACGTATTAAAAACTGGTTCTCTAAGGACACTCGGATGCTTCAACTGAAGCAATATCTTTTCAAAACATTTTTTGGTGGAAATTTAACATGCGTGAATGGTTTTTTTTCCCGTCATTTTAGTTTTAGTGGATCAACAATATTATACAATATACTCGCCAAAGCTCGTGATCAATCAATCATGCATGCATTGCTTCTTAATTATTTAACTTTCCGCTGTCGGTACGGGCGGCTAACTTTCGGCAACATCCATGATGCATGCACTAGCCATGTTTCCAGTTTTATAGTATATAACCAAATTGGGTTGTTGTTTCATTGAGTTGTTTTCGAATTATAATATATGCAAGATGCGTAGTGTACCCACCACTTTAGAGAAGATTTTTGCTGTTTACGGGACACTTCACATGGCTGAGCTTGTGGGTTCATTTTCATCACCATTCTTTCAGAAAATTTGACATCTGAATCCCACTGGATACATTTGTGGTGGCAACGTGTGCTCTGATGTGTCTGTTGATTGCTCATGCCAAGTAATTTAGATTCAATGTTGGATTGAGCAATACTGGGTGCTTTTCATAATATTTTGTCAAGCGTATATTTTTAGCAGTATACGGTTAATATTTAATCACATATAATTTCTTTTACAATAACTACCAATCAAAATTTTAATTTCTGCGAGGTGTAAAGAATCATGTTTAGTTATAATGTATGATTAGGGATCTTATTAATAAAGATTATTATATCATTAACTGATCAAGGGAGATGATCTCTTCGAAAGATAACGAATCAAGACACCTAACAAAAATTATTAGTTGCTTGAACAAGTCACATAAATCCCAGAATCTGCCAACCTGGGAAAAGTCATTTCTATGCTTCCCATCTCTCTTTTGCTGGTGAAAATTCTAAATTAGGATTTAAAATATGTACCTTGTTTTTTATGTGTACCGTATCTTCTTGACATAATTTCATCATGTATATTTTTATTGATTTATTTAGACATTAGGTGCACATGAGCCCGACTCAGAGGGGTCTACCGCAACAGCTGAAGTTGCACTCTTGGCCACACATTGTAACCCATGATATTGCCTATATAAGGAGAGCCCTCATTTCTCTTAAGGAATCATTGCGTCAAACTTTCGTGTCTTTGCTTAATTTCTTCAGAAAAGAATTAGTTTCTTCTATATATCCTATAATATGGCTGCTGAAAATTGGGCATGCATCAGCGATTACTCTAATGGAGTCGAAATCTCAAAATTCGACACTGCCTTTCTGATGTCCTTTTGGAAGAATCAAATAGTGAAGAGTACAACGACGAACAAGTAAATAAAGTGATTCAATCTCTAGAAGCAGAGATTTATTATGAGCAACATATGCTAGAAGGTCAAGATTTGGCTACGGCGCCTGAACTACTACTTTCCGACGAAGAAGATGGTCAAAATTACTTGTCATCAACGGAGTTTGATATGGAGCAGCTGCCTTGCTCACCGAGTTATGACATGAACTGGTCCAATATGGATCAACGTAGTGGACTCGATTTGGATGAATTTGTTGAATATGAAATTGTTAGTGATCATTATTCTCAGATTTATGATATTGTTTCCGACACCGATCAGGAACATGGCTTCAGCTCTTTATGGCATGAAACATGTGATGCTGTATCAGAATATAACTGGATGTAAACTAATATATATACATGATTAATATAAAGCTTGGAGGATATTAGAATTATTTGGTTGTAGTTATGTGACTTGTTTTAGCAATCACCTACGTTTTCAAACATTTCCACTTTTCTCCATAATGGAATGCTGTAAAAGCCAATAACGAAGTACTTACGCCAACTTACATACATACATACATACATACATACATACATATATACATATAGAAGTGTTCTAATCAGCAATTATAATGTGCGGGAATGTCTGGAAAAACTCATAAACCGTATGGTTTAAGCACTTCAAGTTGTAAGCCTTTAAAATCCTGAGGTTTTAAAGCTTTTCTAGATTTTTCCCGCACTTTAAGATTCCGGATCAGAGAACTACTATATATTTAAAGCCATTGTGCTTTTGCTTAATTTAAAAAGCACATTAATTGAAGTTTATTTTGCAAACACTAAATTTTAGTTGGCAGCTAATGTTTGTTACTTTGCTCAATTTTATTTTATTTGTGATTTTGTTCAAAAAAATAAGAATATATGAGAATTAAACTCCATCGCTGTAAAATTATCATGGTTTGCACTTCATTTTTTAAAATTTAATCCACCATGAAGGTGGGGGCTAGACCCCTACCTCTAATATAAATCATAAAATGAAAGGAATATGAGGAGGGGGACATGGGCCAAAACCTCTTAGAAAAAGAAAGAGCAAACAAATAATAAAAGAACCAATAAAACCAAAGCAATGTTGAACATGTGGGAACTCGAGAGCATCTAAATGTTGAATGCCAGATAGACCGAAATGAAGATCTCAAGAGTTGAAGATTGCTCAGGAGTTTGGTGAATACATGTCCAATTGGCCATAAAGCAATCAGCAACGAAAGTAACCTCCCAAAAGACATGCCTGATAACAATAGAAGGACCAGAAGATAAAGTACGATTCTGGCCAGGGAGATAAACATAGTTCCACTGCACCGAAAAAATGGGAATTAGCCCAAGAAACCATAGTGACTGAGTTCGATTCTACCTCAAGAACATTAAACCCTGATTGAGTAGCCAGATCCAGCGCTTCAAACATAGCCATCAATTTAGTATACAATATTGACTGGTGCCCTAAGAAAGAACCAAAGGCAGCTAAAACTACTCCATGGGGATCACACAGAACACCTCTAATAACAAATATACCAGGGTTGCCTTTAGAACAACCATCCACACTCAACTTCATCACGCCAAGTGGCGGCCTTAACCAAGAAACCAAGTGGACCTACCTACGAGGAGGCATAATAATCCGCAAACTTCCCAATCTGAATACCTAAAACACCCCTCAATTGAGATGACTTAAAACCAAATGTAGACTAAAAAAGCAATAGTATCTACATTAAAGGAATTATTATGTGACCCGCCCGAGCTCTCAGGCGAATCTTCTGGAGCTTAAATAGCTATACTTAAAAATAGAAATAATAATAAAAATAATCCTTATACAATCCATAGAAATCATGGCCCCAAAATACACATATATTATATGAACTGCAGCGGAAGAATTTAAAATTTATGCCAAACCAGCTACTGTCCTGATATTAAGTCCTCCTCGTCACTCATCATAAATATAATTTATCGAGTAATCAAATAAAATATAATGAGTATGAAAACAAACCAGTTTTTCATATACCAAAATACATACATACATACATACGTACGTACATATAATGCAAATGGATATCGTGCCATGGTACTAAAAAACATCGTTAAACAAATTATCGAAATCTCATTATGTCATTCTCAAACTTTTGCATTCTCTTTCAAATCACTTACTTGAGCTACCTTCATTCAATTACCGCTTAGTAGGATACTCCCTTAACTTTCAAAACTTTCATACACTTTCATAAACTTTGGGCTTCTCGCAAATGCGTCCCTCGCCCACTTATCTCATAAACCATAATATAACATCCGGAGTATCCTCCACTAAGCCAGTAACGAGTTCAAGCATCCAAGCTAAAACTGTGAAACAATCTTTCTTTCTACAAATTCTACTTTGCTAAAATCACTTCCTCGTTTTACAGAAAACATAATGCATTTTCGTGCTCATGCCAATGAAATTCCACACATACGAATGCCCATGTTCATAAATACACATATCACATAACACATCATATCAACACATCACATAAATACATGGGCAGGACATATAAATCCATATCCGTATATATCAAAATAGACTTTTCAATCATTTCAAACATATATATTATTTATTGTGATTCGTTTGGAAATCTAGTTTACTTACCTCCTCGTGCCCTCGAGTAACAAATACACATCGATATCATCGGCCTAAAATCAATAAAAATATTCTCATAATAATAAAATTAAACTATAATCATAAACTCCAATATTCTCAAATTCCTCAATATAATCACATTCTATATTTTACCTCAAATAATCTCAATTTAAATCATAAATTACCCAAAATACTTATGATTCCCGAAATTACCCTCAATTATTCCAAAATTACCAAAATGCCCTTGGATTCAATATTACCGAAATACCTATAAAATCATAATCTACCCACTTAACCTCAACAACATAAATTATCAACTTATCTTCAATTTCGGCAATTACCCAAAATACCCACATAATCTGAAATTACAAAATTACCCTAAAAGTATGAAATTACCGAAATGCCCTTGCCGGACAACGGTCACCGGAATTCAACTGACGGTGACTGGAAGCTCAAAACTGAAAGTCCTGGCCACGCTAAGTCCAATGGTGGCGGTGGTGACCTCCCACGCGCGGCCACGGCACCGAAATACAACTCTAAAACCGTGATTGCTCAAGTGGCCGATCGGCGGTAAAACGACGTCCCCGACGACAGTGGATGGTCGGAAATGGCAGAGGGCATGGTAGGGAACAAAACCCAAGTGGCGGTGTCACCAGAAACCAGCGAAATCGTGGCCAATCAAGGTGGCGATTGCCGCGACTTTCGCGGGTTTAATCGACGACTTTCCGGCCATTTCCCGACAGCTAGGATGGCATGGATACATTGCTCGTCTCTCAAGCTTCAAATCGGTACCAAGCTCGACCGAAACGGTGGCCGAAAACGGGAGATTCAGCCTAGTCACGGTCGCGGGTCGGGTTCGGCCCGGTTCTCTTTTCCCTCTGTCTCTCCCCGTAAACTTCTCTTCCTGTTTCTTTTCTCTTCTTTCTCTTTATAAAGGGCTGGGAAAAAGTCAAAGAAACGAGTCCGAGGTGTTACAATTATATTTGAATCTAAAAGCATTTCGAGCCTTCCTGACTTACCAAGGATGAAACATGGAAGAATGACTCGAATATGTCTCGAAGAATAAGCACGACGCCACTAGTGAACAAGCAACACATGGGGCGATAGAAAAGGAAGGTATCGAAGACCAATCATCGAATAAAACCACTGCTAGACCTGTATAGCTGACAAGCATTCCAAAAATAAGTGCTTGACTGTGAACCACAATAACATTGAGATGCCATGTAGAAATCATTTAAGCTTAAGGCATCATCCGTGGCAAAAAAACCATGTAGCAGCCGGCATAAGAAAAATGAAATCCTAGAAGCAGGGTTGTGCAAAATATCCGATCTAATCCAATTCGGCTAAATTTGATCCGAAAAATATCAGATTTGGATCATATCGGGTTGTTAACAAAATCTCATTGGATACATTTTTGCTAACCCAATCGGATCATGATCGGATTAGGATGGCTTTGAAATTGCAAAAATGACACTGCACAGTCACATTGATGCGATCCAAAAACCTGATCGGGTATGCTTTGAAATTAAAAAAATGACACCACACACTCACACCACACACAATCACACACACGCACACACACACACACACAGAGCAGGGGCCTCAGAGATCAGATATGACAAGAAGCTTAACATCAACTGAGCAAAGCAACAGCTAGCAGTCACCGACGCAACCATGCGAAGCCAAGTTGTTGTTGCTATAGCGTCACACCAAAGGGATCTGTTGCACCTCGACCATTGTTGCTTGTTGCCACTTGCTCCATCGGTTACCGCAATTACTACAGATTTCTTCACCTCGACAACTATAATAACCGAGCTTTTCATAGTATTTGACTGGTTTGCTTTAAATAATTAATTTAAAATATTTGAAACGAAATTATATGATGAGGTTTATTGTTTTACTTGATTGCTTCGATGAAAAAAAATAGATTTTGAAATTATTAAAACAATAGAAATATAGAATGGATATTAGTAAACACAAATGCTTTTTAACTCAAATTTGATCCAAACTCAATTAAAATTTTTGATCCGATCCGAAAATATTTTAAATCAGATCAGATCAAATCAATAAGTCGGGTTGAGTTCAGATGAATATTTCCCTAGCCCGATTAACCCAAAACCAGATTGGGTTTATCTGAATCCGATCTGAACCTGATTTTGCCGACCCCTATCTGGAACAATTATGCCATTGCCAAATATAGGTAAAAACCTCATTCTAGATCTGAGACCCACGAACAAGCTCCCAAGCAATTTTCATAGAAAAATTCCCAGCCCCAGATAAAGTCCAACGAAGTATATCAAGTCCAATACCAGAAATAGAGATCAACAAATTCTGCTCAACAATTGAAGTAGATAGAACAAACAACAGCCTACCCCCGTTCCTTGCTAAAAAAGGACACAAGAACCATAAAAACGGCTGTAGGGTTAAAAATATAAAGAGGCCTAGAGCAAAACCAGCAATCAAACCAGAAAATCCTGTTACCAGATGTAATTAGCTAATGTATATGAGGCTCAGCAACATAATGAATGAAGCATAATTGCCAAATTAGGGAAGTAGGATAGCAAAACTGGATTATATTTGGATGTTTGGTTATGCAATATTTGGGCTTTATGAATAAAGCCCAAGGAGATTATTGATCTTGAAATCTCCACCACAATTTTAACTCAAAAGCATTAGCTAGATCAAAAAAAGAATGAACTCCTAGACCACCTTCATCCATAGGGAAGCAAATATATGACCATTTGTGCTAGTAGTGAACAACCGCTCAAGGTGATGAATGACCATAACAAGTGGTCAGAGGACTTGGAAGATATGCAGTAGGATTGAAGAAAGCATGTGTGAAATAAGCACAAGCTTACCCCAAAAGAGAGGAGCAGAGTGGCCCATCCTGAGATTCGATCTCTAATTTTATATATCATATTATCAAAATACTGAATTATGTACAACTCTTATACACTGGCATCCCAGATAGGTAAAAGAAAACTAGCATTGCTAGAAACCAATCACAGATCGAATTATAGCCTGGCAAGAAATCGAGATATGACTCCTAAAATAAAAGCTACTTTTCGGTTGGCTAATCAATTGACCTGAAACAACCTCATAATGGCGTAAAAATGCCATAAGCCGCTAAAGACTAGATCTCTTTCCATTTGTAAAAATTATAATATCATCAGTGAAACTCAAATGAGAAACGTTTATAAAAGCAGCCATGGCATATCTTAGGGAGGGATACTGAGAATATAAGTGGTCTAATCCTTGAGATGAATACTCGATTGTAATAATAAGACAACATGGAGAGAAAAGGGATCACCCTACAGAAGACCACTATGTTACTGAAAAAAAATTCATAATTCACCTTGTTAACTAGTGCAGAAAACCAAGGCCAATAAATCGCTCGCCTCATCAAGAAAAATCCAGCAATTAGAAAATCCAAAGCATCGGAGCATCTAAAGAATAAAGGACCAGGACATCCTATCATAAGCCTTTTTTATATTTAACATAAGAATCACATTAGCACCATTTATGCGGCAATTAATATTATGGATCAGTTCTTAAACTAGTAAAATATTATCATGAATTACCTGACCCATAACAAATCCACTTAGGAATGGAGATATAATACAAGCAGAGTAGAAAGTCTCAAAACCAGTAGTTTAGCCAACACCTTATTATTGACATTACCTTGACTAATAGACCGAAAAACCAATACAATACTCTGTAAGGCCCTAGGCATAGCAGATCCACTAAAATAATCCAAAACTACATTATACACATCAGCTCCAATGATATCCCAGCTTGCTTGATAAAATTTACCGCAAAAATCATTGGGCCTAGTAGATCCATTGAGATCAATAGAAAAAACCACCTGATGAACCTCCTCTACATCGAGCACCCTCCATAAATCTGCATCATCCTCATCTATGGCCAAAGTAAGAATGAAATCAAAATCTTTTATTTGAATTTGGCTATTACTTATAGCCAAAAGCCCTTGGTGGAACTCAATAGCAGAGTCAGTAATAGCAGAAGGCTCAAATATCCACATTAAAGAAGCATCCTAAATTTAATGAACGTGGAACATCTCTCTCTTCTTTTTAATCATCGCTTAAAAAAATTGGATATTAATATCCCCTTATCGAAGCCACCGAACACTGGACTACTGCTTTACAAAAATCTCCTCGCACAAAAGAACATGCTGCAGTCGAGCCCTAACCTTTGAAAAGACTACTATATCTGTAGTGGATCCAGAAAAATCATTCTGTCTTTTCTTTCAAGCTACCTCCTCCTCGGCCTTCTCAACCTACTGAAAAATATTACCAAAATCTTCCTTATTCCAAGTTTTTAAGTAGAGTTTTAGTCCAATAAGTTTCTGCTGAAAAGCCCATTCCATAACCTATCATCGGAATAGTCTAAGACCGTCTAACGACATCCAAGAACCTAGGATGCTTAAGCCAAGCATGAAGAAACTTGAACCTAGATGGTCTTTTGGCTAAATTCCAGTCACGAAAACATAGCAACAGAGAACGGTCGGAGGCAGTGTGGTTTTGAGAGAGGCTCCGAAAACAAAAAATAATCTAGACCATTTTAAGTTACATACCACCTTATATGGGCGCCTCCATGTATATCCACTACTCCAAGTATAAGGACTCCCAATAAAACCAGCATCCTCTAAACCACAATCTAATAACGTCAAATTCAAAGCATCCAAAGCACCCCGAGGTTGAGCTTTACGATCCAATACACTTAACAAAGATTTTTGCTTTTCGCGGGGCATTTCACATGGCTATACTCAGGGGCAGACTCAAGAATTTATATAACCCAGGCTAAATTAAAAATTTATACTTTAAATTGATCATAAAAATTCATCAGTAAGAAAGAAGCATACCAAATAAGGAGAGATGAAAAATCTTATCCTTATAAATACGTACTCAAAACAAAAATATTTATAAAAAAAGAGAAGAAAATAAAAGGTAATTCAAATATAAAAACATTAATTTTCAATTATGGAATCCGACATTACAATCTATAATAACATGTAATTATATAAGGATTAATAAATCAATTAAGAATTTTAAGCTAAATTAAATCAATACTTGTAATTATAATAAATTAAAACTCGGATGTAAAACTTTAATACTTAAAGTCAAGTACTTAACTATCAGACTTAAATAAATTAAGTACCATTATTTCTTTGGTAGGCGCTCTGACTTTGTTTGAAGTATCATATACTAATAATTCTTTTATCAAAAACTCCTCAAAATACTTCAATTTTATTTTCTAACCTATCCTCTTAGTTATTGTAACTCCTAAATGAAATATCAAAATTTACATAAAAATTTTATGAAAATGTTGATAATTGCTATTACACGCTTTTTTTAAAGTACTTTAGTACTAGTAATAATTTTATATTATATTGACCTAATTTTTTCAATTATATTGACCTAATTTTTTCAATTAGACTTTTTTTAAAAATAAAGTTGTAGTAACCTTTTAGCCTCGTAATTTTTTAAGTCCATTCAATAAGGGTATAATTTAATCATTTTATAAAGTAAGTCATTAATTGCAATTGGCCCCCAAGGGCGTGGTTGGGTTGGTTGCAGTGCAACTGTAACCTCTACTAAAACTCGGGTTTGATTCTTGGGGGTGGTAAGAAGGGTAAAAACTATATTTGGGTTTGCCCACCCCCCTTACCTTTAAAAATTAAAATAAATCATTAATTTCAATTGAAAAGAAATATAATTAGATAAAGGACATATTTAAAAATAAAATAAAACCCTACTATAATATAAAATTGATGAAAATATAAGGGTAATTGAGTTAGGAACATTTATGAGAACAAAATAAAAACTCTATTATTACATAAAATTATAAAAATATAAGCGATATAAATGATTTTTTCCTAACCAAGATCGGGCTATAGCCAAGTGTAGCCCATCTACAGGTCCGCCACTGGCTATACTTGTGGGTCACTCACATCACCATCCTTTTAGAGATTTTTAAATACCACAATTCCCATCAACACATTTGTGGTGTCAAGATGTGCTCCGATGTGTCGGTTAGTTGCTCAGACCAAACCCTGAAATTATGTAATCTCTACGAACCACATGCACAAATCGATTTTTAATTTATTTATGCGTACCATTTAGTTGAGATAGTAAGATCTTTTATATTAGAAATAAGATGTCTGCACAGATAGGGAGAATTTAAGGGTAGAGGGTGCTTAAGATTACAGGGAGTATGGCACCTGCAATCTTTAAAAAATTTAAAAATTTTTAAAGGTAAAATTAAAAATTAAGTATAAAAAAATTAATTTGGACCCTGCACAATTAATTTGTAAAATTTGTATATAGGATGAAAATGTAATTTAATCTTTTGTGAAATAAGTCAAAGTGGTCCAATCTTTATTTTTGTTAATTGCTTTTTCATTGAGAAAAAATAGCAAAAAGCCTTTGAAAAGTTTGATAAAGTTTGGATTCAACTCATTGATTTTTGTTTTGTTAATTATTTTTTATTTATAACGCTAGCGTCCACTATCAATCAAATCCCCAAACCAAAATTACTATAATTACAAGCGAAATTTCCAAATTCCTGGAGTCTACCCTACAGCTATAAATGAAAAAAAAAATCTAAAATCAATTCTCTATTAATACTTAAAGTTTGAACTTGGTCCCTACAGAGATTTACTCTGTGCTCCGCCCCTGGGCGAATTAGATTTTATCAGGCTAGAAAATAATATAAAAATCAATGCTTAATTATTTTTATAATCAAAGATCTCATTAATGAAGATTATTGTATAATTAATCAATCAAGGAAGATGATCACTAATTTGAAAGATAATTAATCAGAACACAAAATGAAAATTATTAATTGCTTTGCACAAATCAATCACACTAACCCCAGATTTTGCCAACCTGGAAGCGTCATTCTATGCTTCCTTTAGCTCTCTTTTGCTAGTAGAAATCTTATGATATGTTTTAAATAAATGTAACTTGTATTTTGCGTGTTTCGTATCTGCTTCACATAAATATATATTTATATTGATCCAAGTATTCGGCGCACGTGAGCACGTCTCAGAAGGGTCTACCACAATAGCTGAAGTAGCACTCTTGGTCACACATGCGCCCCATGATTTGCCTATATAATAGCCTCTCACTTCTTGTTCTTGAATCATTGTAATAAACTTTCAATCCCATTACCTACTTAATTTCTTTTGCTTTCTTCTTCAAATAAGACTTAGTTTCTTCTATATCCTACGTCCACGAGGCTTCTTTGGTAGCTGAGACGGGGCAGTCGAAATCTCAAAAGTTGACGCTGCTCTTCTGATGTCCTTGTTCGAAGAATCAAATTGTGAAGAGTACAACGACGAACAAGTAAATAGAGTGATTCAATCTCTACAAGGAGAGATTAATGGGCAATATATGCTGCTAGAAAGTCGGGATTTGGCTATGGAGCTTGAATTACTTTCCGATAGTGAAGAAGATGGTCAGAACTGCTTGGAATCAATGGACTTTGGATAGGCAGATGAGGTGGAGCAAGTGCCTTGCTCACCATATGATGACATGAATTGGTCTAATTACATGGATGAATGCACTAGTAGAAAAATGGGCTTTACTAACACTTCGTTACTGACATTTTGCAAAAAGTGTCAATAATTATGCACATATGCACCATTTTCAGCTTTTGACAAATAGGAATCACAGATTATTGATACTAGTGTGTCAGTAAATTAAACATCAAAGATCACTGATATTAAAGTATCAGAGATAAAAAAAATTATAAAAATTTGTTTTAGCTCCAACTCGAACCTGAGCGCTCTAAGGTTTAAAGATTTAATGTTTGGAGCGCAGACCATCAAATCTCGTTGAATCAAAATCATAATAATATTTAAATTATTAAAAAATGAAAATATAAATAACAACAACAGAAAACTTACACTTAATGACTTTTCCCCATCTACCAGACTGTATCTAGCTACTATCCCTTTCTTGCTTTCATCGTTCTCTTTCTCTTTCGTTTTTTTCTTCTCGATCTCTTCTGTTTTGCATTGTCCATTTACAAATTAAATTCAATTACTTTAGATAGATAATGAAAAGCTAAGTAAAACTCCGTTTCGTTTTTCCATTTTCCCCAATTGAAAAACAAACCAAAACCCTAATTGCTTGTTATCGAAGGGGTTTTCTCTCCAGCTAAACCATCCAGTGCCTATACTGGGCAAGCAAGTAAAAGCCATCGACAAGGGGTAAAGTGGCACCATCGGTTGCGTATTCAAGTAATCTCATCTCCCCCACAAGTTAAGTCCAGAGAAAGAACTGTAGAGGAGGTTATTAGCTGGTAATGACTGAATATTTTTTTTCTGGGCAATTTAATTACTGGGTTTGTTTTAATTTAGCTTATGATTAATATTTTTAATTTTTAATTTTTGGGTTGTTTCAGATGTTCAGAAATTGAACAGTAGTCCGACCCTGGTGGGTTTTGTTTTCCAAATCTTTTTTTCTTTTGTTTAATTGTAACTTTAATTTTTGTTCTTATTTTTCTATATCTTTACTCACATGTAGTCCAAAAATACAGGCATTTTAAGTGGTGCATTACTTAAACTCAAAACACTCATTCTTTAACTCTGTTTTTTCTGCCACATTTGAGGTCAGTTTAAAACTTTTGTGCATGTGATTTGCTGTTATTATTATTGAAAACTAAGAAATTGCATTTTCTTTAGTTTCTGAAATAAACTGTTAGCTCTGTTTCTTAAGTTTGATTAATAAGTTAGTTGATTTTAAATGTACTAAAATATGAAATTTCATTTTAGCTTTTGCCTTTCTGATTAAGAGATGATTGTTTGGGTATTATATTGGCTGAATGAGTGTGTATTTAGTGGTTACGAACTATTTACATCTCTGTTTCATGTGATGGAGGCAAATTTTATTATCTTGTTTATTTATTTTGTTTTGGTTGAAAGATTTGCAATAGAGACAATGACTATGATATGAATTAATTAAGTTCGTGGTTGTGAGTATTTTGAGATTGTATAAAGTTGATGATTTGTCTTTGATTCAAGAAAGAAATGCTTGTTTTAAGGTGTTCTGCATGTTGTATTTGAAGTTAAAAAGTGATTTATAGAATCTTATAAAATGGCTTGCAAAGTGGTATGAAGACATTATTTATTGAACTCTTAACTTTTGTTGGTTACTTGACTTATTTTGACTACTTAAGAAGCCATTAGCGCCCATCTTACCTATTCATCTCCTATTTTAGTTTCAAAGCTACTTTTGTTTCAATTTCAGGATTTTGTCAAAATTAATTCAATGATTTATAGGGGTTATTAGTGATTTTCTAGAATTATGAGTTTATTATTGCAACAATAATCATAATAACATTGAACATTAAGTTAATCATGCAATTTAATTAAACTTAAACTAACATTACATATGTGAACAGGTAAAATATTTGAAATGGACAGAACTTGGATAACTTGTGATAGATTGTCTCAGAGAGTATCGTTCGGAGTTCTTTGATTTCTTAGATTTTGCTATTTTGAATGCTGAAAACAGAATGTCAATTAGATGTCCTTGCACCTTTTGTTGTAATATGGAGTTTCATACTCCTCAACAGGTGAAGGATCATTTATTTGAAAAAAGGTTTTCTCCCAAGATATATTGTTTGGACTTGGCATGGTGAGACTGACTGTAAATCTACATTTACAAAGTGTGAAGACCATTCATATAGTCAAAGATTTAGATGTCATGATTACAGTAACATAATTGACATGGTTGAAGATTCTTACGAGCATTCTGATAGAGATCTTAGTTCTTTTAAGGATTTGCTTGAAGATGCTGAAAAACCTTTGTACCCGGGTGCAAAACATTCAAAATTATCTGGTTTAATAAGACTTTACAATGTGAAAGGGAACTATGGGTGGTCTGATAAAGGTTTTTCTGCTTTGTTGGAAGTCCTTGCTAATATTTTGCCAAATAATAATACTCTACCTAAGTCAATATACGAAGCTAAGAAAACAATGAAAGTCTTAGGCTTAGAGTTTGAAAAAATACATGCATGTCCAAATGACTGCATTTTGTATAGGAATGAATTTGCTGATCTTGCTGAATGCCCAAATTGTGGAGCATCTAGGTATCAAAGAAAAAAAGATAGCTCAATAAAATTTAGGAAAAGGGTTCCTAAAAAGGTATTATGGTATTTTCCACCTATTCTTAGGTTGAAAAGATTGTTTCAATCACCACAAATAGCTCAAAATTTAACATGGCATACCAATAAAAGAATTAGAGATGGAAAACTTCACCACCCAGCAGACTCATCAGCTTGGCAACTAATTGACAATAAGTGGCCAAAATTTGCACAAGAACCTAGAAATCTTCGTTTAGCTCTCTCAACTGATGGGGTTAACCCACATGGTACACTTAGCACTACTTATAGTTGTTAGCCTGTTATATTAATAACATATAATCTTCCTCCATGGTTGTGTATGAAGAGAAAGTTTTTGATGTTGTCTCTTTTGATATCTGGCCCTAAACAACCTGGAAATGATTTAGATGTATACCTAGCACCTTTGATTGAGGACTTGAAAACTCTATGGGATGTAGGTATTGATGCTTATAGAAAAGAAACTTTTAATTTACGGGCTGTGTTGATATGGACAATCAGTGACTTTCCGGCATACGGAAACCTCTCTGGTGGTACTGTTAAGGGCTATTATGCGTGCCCAATTTGTGGGATAGACACTTGTGCATGTTGGCTGCCACATAGTAAGAAAATGTCATATATGGGCCATCACCGTTTTCTACCACTTGGTCACGTATTTCGGAAACTGAAAAAGATTTTTAATGGGAAACAAGAGTGGAATGAGCCTCCTAAAATTTTGTCTAGTGAGGAAATCTTTAATATGGTGGAAGATATTGCATTAAGTTTGGGAAAAAGAAGGCCAAAAAGCGAAAACATGGTGACGGTGGTGGCGGTGATGGTGACGAGAACATAAATGAAAAATTGTACAAAAAAAAGTCAATCTTTTTTTTCTTAGAATATTGGAAGCATTTATTAGTTCGCCATCAAATAGATGTGATGCACATTGAAAAAAATGTGTGCAAGAACATATATGTCACGTTACTTCATCAACTAGGCAAAACAAAAGATGGGATTAATGCTAGAAAAGATCTTGAGCATTTAAAGATTAGGCAAAAACTAGTTCCTGATGAAACAAACAGAAATAACAAAGTCCTACCTCCAGCTCCATATACTTTGAGTAAAAAAGAAAAAAAAAAACAGTTTTGTGAAACCTTGCTGAGTGTGAAAGTCCCTGCTGGGTATTCTTCCAATGTCCAAAAACTTGTTTCAATAGATGATTGTCGGCTTCAAAGCCTGAAGTCCCATGACTGTCATACTTTGATGCAACAACTTCTCCCACTAGCCATTCGAAACTGTTTGCCTATAAATGTGAGAAGGGCTATAATCAGAATGTGCTTTTTTTTTAATACATTGTGCTGTAAAGTGGTAGATCCTAGTACTCTTGACCAATTACAAGAGGAACTTGTAATCACTTTATGCTTACTGCAGCAGTACTTTCCACCTAGTTTTTTTGACATAATGATCCATTTAACAGTCCACCTAGTTGAACAAGTTAGGTTATGTGGGCCTATTTATCTTCGATGGATCTATCCTTTTGAGAGAGAAATGAAAACTCTCAAGGATTATGTTCGTAATCGCTACCGCCCTGAGGGTTGTATTGCAGAAAGTTATATTGCAGAAGAAGCACTTGAATTTTGTGCTGAGCACCTCTCAAATTGTGCTGTTATTGGGCTGTCTACTGGTTGTCCAATTGATTTTTCTGTGGAAAGGCCTTTAGGAAGTGCAAACATAAAGGTGGTTGATGATCATTGGTTGGCACAAACACACCGGTGTGTTCTAATGAACACCCCTGAAATCCAAATATATATTGAGTAAGTTGTTAATTTTTCCTAAAAAATTTTATTATTGTATTATAAGATTACTATACTAGTTTTTAAATCTTCATATGGTCTCACTGTAGGGAGCATATGTATTATTTGGCATCAAGAAACCCCTATAAGGCAAAAAAAAATCTCTGGTTGCAAAATGAACACATACGTACATTTTCTGGTTGGTTACAAGCAAAGGTCAGAATTACTTAACTAAATACAATATAAGATATAAACTTTAACAATATTTTTTACATGTGACTAATTACTATGCTTTTTAATTTAAATTATAGGTAGCACATGATAAAGCAAATAATATACTGGTTGACAAAATGGTGTGGTGGTTGGCAAACAAACCACGCTCAAGCGTGGTGACCTTCCCTGGCTACGAGATCAATGGCTTTAATTTTACAACGAGGGACCGGGACAGTAATCGTATGACCCAAAATAATGGTCTTAGGGTTGTCGCTAACACTCTACAAATTTCTAGCTCAAAAGATAAAAGTCCTCATTCTGGAGACATGACGTTTTATGGAGTCATTGATGAGATTTGGCAGCTTGATTATCTAATGGTTAAAAAAACACTTTTCAAGTGTGATTGGGTAGATGATAGAGGGGTTTGCATTGAAAATTTAGGTTTTACTGTAGTTGATTTAAATCGGATTGGCTATAAATCTGATTGCTTTATTCTAGCTTGTCATGCAAAACAAGTATTTTATGTCAAGGACCGGCTAGATAATAATAAATCAATAGTTTGTTCGATTCTCGACAAAGCTTATAAGTTAAATGGGGAAAGATGTGAAGATGTGGATGTATTTTCCCCATTATCTAACAAACTTCCAGTATGTGAGTTGGATGAGAAAGATGACGAAGGAATTTATGACAGAAAAGATTGTGATGCTATTCCAATAGATATTGATTTAGAAAATCAGTGAATGCATTATTGTAGCTAGTTTTCAGCACCACTTTTCACAGTTTTCCAGTAAGTGATTTATTTATTTCATTATATGCTATTGATCTTGTATTAACTTATTAATCTAAATGATGTACTTATTTATTTTAATCATTTTCAGGATTGTAGGAGATGGCTGAAGATGCTGAGTTCACTCTTCCGGAGCTTGAGGGAAGACCAAGGAGAAGAAAACAAACAAAAAAGAAAGGTTTGCAAAAAGAAGAAGTTAATCATGAAGTTGTAATTGAGTACAATTCTTATGGTGTTCCAGTTGGAAAGGGAAGAAATGATCTTAAGAGTTACATTTGAGTCATTGTACGTGAAACAATTTCAATCTTACTTGATGATTGGAGGCGTGTGCCACTAGAGATGAAGGAAACTTTGTGGCTTCATTTTCAGGTTTTGTTTTATTGTTTAATAGTATGTTTAAAGATTTTATATAACTTCTATATTTGTTTAAAGCTGTTTCTAATCCATATTATTGGTTTCCAGAAAAAATTCAGATTGAGCTTGAAATGCAAAAGCCAAGTGTTAAAGTGGATGGGGGTTGCATCAAGAAACTTTCGCAGTGAACTGGCAACTGAATTCGTTCTACCTAACAAGAACGATCGAAAGTCACTAAGGTTGCCTCTTATTGAATATCCGAGCATTAAAAAGGAAGATTGGAAACTTTTTGTTGATAAAGTTTTATGTGAACAATTTCAGGTGTGTTGTTTGTTAATATTACCTGATTTATTGTTGCTAGTTATTAATAATCAGTGGTAACCTTTTGTTCTCCGTCAATCGTCTTGTTTGTAAGAAAAAAGTAAGAAGGTAAAAGACAAAAGAGCAAAGAATGTCTACAACCATCGCTTGGGCAGCACAAGATATGGTGGCATGTTGTATAGATAAGTATGTGTAGTAAGTAATCTAATATATATAATATAATAGAATCAATTATTTATGTTTTATGTCACCTTGTAACAGAAAAAGGAGAGTAGAGTGTCTGAGCGGGAGATTGACCGCAGTGAAGCTTGGTTAATGGCACGAGCAGACCGAGATGGCAAATATGCTTCTGCAGTGACGCCAATTGCTGAGAAAATAGTAAGTCACTAGTATACTTAATTCTTATGAATAATATTTATAATGTGTATGTGTGTGGGTAGATCTTTACAATTCTTATGTGTAATGAAAGAGATGTCTAGGAGATCAAGTACTTGTGAGAGGTGCTATCTTGTAATATTTTCTGTAGTTTCAATTTAAACTATATATGGACTTGCTCTGTGTTGAAGATTCAAGAAGGATGTTAGTTTAGTTTAGCTGATGTCTTGTACTCGTAATTGCAGATAACTTCTATATTTTTGTTTTTGTAGAATGAGCTGAAGAGTCAAGTTGAACAAGAAACATTCCAATCACAAGGTTCAAATGACATTCTAGGTCAAGCTCTTCAGAAGCAGCCAAATGGAAGCAGGGTGCAAGGAGTGGGACAATTCATCACCCCATCTATGTACTTTAATGTCCCTGATGCCACTGAGTTAGCAAGAGAAAGAAAGATGTATCAAGAGAGTTTCCAATTCATGTCTGCTCAACTAGAACGCATGAATGCAAGGTTAAATGCGTGCGGAATAATCTTTTGAAGTTGGAAGTTTTAACTTTCCTAAGCCCAAAACTTCCACTAGTGTTCAGATTGACAATGATCAACAATCCCCTGAAACTCTTGGAAAAAGAAAGGTTAGTATATGGCCTGTTAAATGTTATTATTTTATTTCTATTTGTATATTCATGTATTACTACTAAAGGTATGTATTTTAATTATTACATAGGTTGATTTCCCATCGGGTAAGTCGACTCCAAAATCTGTGAAGAGTAAAATGAAGGACAATCCTACCACAATTTCCCAACCAACTCCTCAACAAACCCCCAAAAAAGTAAAGTGTGAAATTACTTCAAAGCCCACACCGAGAAGATCTCCGAGACTAACTCCTAAAGTATTAGATGTGCAGTTCTCCTGTCATGACAAAGTACCCAAAAAAGAACCACTTTGTTATCGGACCAGTGAAAGAACCCAAAAAAAAACCACTAGTCATCAGACCAGTAGAAGTACCAAAAAAAAAACCACTGGCCATCAGACCAGCAGCAAAAGACCTCAAGCTACGTGTGAAGAATACACGGGCAGCAACACGATCAAGAAAGAATGATAGCAGTGAATATATGAACATGTTTACCATGTTTATCGAGAATTCCTTACCTCGGTTGATCAGGGTTCGGCATGACACAGCAACCTTTGGTGAAATTTGGGAAACACACTTGGACAAAATCATTTGTGCTGAAATCATCGAGTTTAAGGAGGTCTCAAACTGCATCATTAACATATGGATCAAGTACGGTAAATCATAGCTTATGTTTTAGTAAACTTGGAGCTATTATTTTGTTTCCTTTATTCAAACTTACTTCGTTATATATGTTTGTTTCCTCTTAGACACTTGTATGAAGATATGGAGAGCAATGAAAGTACAAATCCTGTTCAGTTTGGCCTTTTTGAGAAGCTATATCCAAGGGTCAGCTTCAAAGACAGGACTCAATACATTTCAAAGCTTTTAGGCTTGGCAGAATTGGGACAACTCATCGTATTCCCTTATAACCCTGGGTATAAGCTTTTCTTTTGCTAGCTATATTCTTTATTTAGTAGATTAATCACGAAGTTAAAAAAAATTTACTTGTAATTCATGTGTGAGAATTATTTTTACTTTCTGTAGTGCCCACTGGGTGTTATTGGCAATTGATATGGTGAGACGTACAGTATATTATCTTGATCCCTTGGAAGGTAGTCCTGATGAAGAGCTAATGCAAATTGTCAATCAGTTAAGTTTGTTATTTGTATCTTTGATCACGCTATTTTTTTTTATGTCTTATGCTAATTATTTGCTAACATTAACTATGTCTTAATTGTAGTGGGATTCGAATACATCAGAGTTTAAATTCTGATACAAAGGCTAATGTTCAATGGATACCTGTCAAGTTAAAAATCAGATAAACCTAAATAATTATTGTTAATGTACTGTAAAAAATTAATGTAATTTTGATTTTACATGACATGACCAACTCCATTATTGCTGTTTTGGTTATGTCCAAAAATTAGTAAACATCTTCAATGCTTTGGTTCTCCAGAAATTCATAAGCTTTCATAAGCTTTGGTTATGTCCAAAAATTAGTAAACATCTTCAATGCTTTGGTTCTCCAGAAACTCAAGCAATTCATAATTATTGTTAATGTACTGTAAAAAATTAATGTAATTTTGATTTTGTAGTGTCCGAGGCAGCCGAGTAGCTTTGAATGTGGTTACTATGTGATGAAATACATGCAAGATATCATCACAAATGTGAACGTCCTGAAAAATAATGTAAGTATTGAAAACAGTTTTTACATTACTGCATCATATTGTTTTAATTTATTGTGAAATGATTGCAGTAACATAATAGTCAGCAATGCATATTGTATGTATTTTATAAACTGTAAGGGTTACTGATAATAGTGAGTATGTTGCATACTGTTGAATAGATTATATGAATATCCATATAAACAAGAATTAGAATATGGGATATACAAAATGTACTGTATATCCCAACACAAAACAATTGTTTGGGTTGCAAAGTAGTTGTTAGTGGGGATGTGTTATAGTGTCGTTGATGAGGATAAGTTGTCATCCTAATTAAGGTTTTGTATCTACATCTATATTTGCATTAAATCATGTGCTGTTGGGGTTCACAAGTTGTTTCGGCAATTAAATATTATTGTATAAGTTCACTTTAAGTAGTAACTGATAGAATAAGTACATCAACACTCATTCAAATGGTCTTTTTTTTCAATTACCATGATTAGGATGTTCAGTATTTACATATATAATTATGGATAAAACAGTAACATTGTTGGAGTTTGTTTGTTGGCGTTAAGTAGTTTAGTCAAGGATTTTCTGTGAATAACTTGCTGTTTTTAAATTAAAGTTCAAGGGAATTGAGGAATACACCGTGAAGGACCTCTCGCGACTTCGAGATCAGTGGGCTACATACGTTGCCAAGTTAATTACAGCTTACAATCGCGAGGTAACATACAAGTAATTTATGATTATTTTTCCTTATATACAAGACTAATTTTTCGTGGTGTGCTAATTGATTTTATATACTTGTAGGTGGAAAAATAATGAAGGCATATGGGGATTCCAAAATCAGTGACATTGGTTAACATTTTCAGAAATTAATTTAGTACTTTATTGTTTACTACTTGTGCTCCAATTAATTTGGTACTTGAAGTTTTTTTTTTACTTCGAAATCAGTGATGTAAGTTGAACTATTTTAATTTAACTGATATATTTGGAATGTGTATTATGTGAATTGCATTAAAAGATTTGGTATGTTTAATATATTGATTTTATTTTAATTGTAAAATAAACAGGAAAAATGTGATTAAAAAAAATAAAGCACTACCAGTATAGCACCGTTAATACTGACAGTAATTATTTAAATGACGTTAGAAATTTTTGATGTTAGTGAGTCAGTGGATTCCTGATACTGTAGTCTCATAAATCAGTGACACGTAAATACTATCAGTAAATGCTAACACGATTGAGTCACTATCTTTGTGATTCTCTAGTAACACAAAATACTGACATAGAAATAGTATCAACTGATACTAACACTATCCTATCACTATTTTGGTGATACTATAGTAACACAAGATACTGACACGAAAATCACTGACACCAAAAAGTAGTGTCAGTGTGTTCTGGCTTGAGCATTACTGACACAATTAACAAGTGTCAGCAAAAGTAATTACTGACACTAAAATGGTGTCAGTAAAGCTCATTTTTCTAGTAGTGATGTGGTGGACTTGATTTGGATGACCTGGTTGAATATGAATTTGTTAGTAGTGTGTATTCTCAGATTTACAATATTGTTTCCGAAAATGATCATCTGGAGCATGGTTTTAGCTTTTTGTGGCATGAAGCATGTGATGTTGTGTTAGCATACAACTAAGTCAGTTGTTTTTCTTTGAGCAGATGTAAGTTTATAATTTTTTTTTAACTGAATGAATCACTTTATTTAAAAAAATAAAAGAAAGGAAATACAATTATTTGGGGACATAATAAAGCTTAATCCTTATAATATCTTAAAAGCTCAAGAAGAGAAAAAAGAAACTAGAAACAAGCAAGAAGACCAAAAGAGGCAACTATGTACAATGATAATTGGGGAACCCATTATCATCATGAGAAAGTAAATGCAAAATCTTTAGAGGTAAAGTGTCCCACTAAGTGAGAGAATCACAAAAAAGACACAATTAACTTAGCTGACCAGTTAGCTACACAATTAGATTCTCGAAAGGTACGATTTTAAAATTTAGTCGCCTTAAAAATTCTGAAAAAAAATTGGTAATAGCTTTTAAAATTTAGAAGTAAATTAGTAAAATTATTTTTATTTTTAACTATAGCTATGATAAAATTGGCTTAGCTTCCCAGGGGTAGTTTGAAATTGCTATTGAGCTAATAAACTAATATGTTTTTACTGTACTAATGAATAATCAATTCAACAAAAAGCAGTTAGCTGTTTGTTTTAGTAAACTATCTTGTTGAGAGTGTTGGGTTTCAAAAAGTAGGATACATGTAAGAAAAGTAAAGAAATAAGCAGTTGATATATTTCATTTTTATACTCTCAATTATCTTATCTAAAAGACTAAAAAAAAGAAAAATTTTTTTTATACTCTCAATATGGTATAATCAGTGATTCCATATATATAAGGTATTGCCCTATGCTCAAAATTAATTCTAAAAATTAGATTTTAAAAAGCTAATATTTTCCTACTTTTTATAATCTGCAATAGGATTAAGGGGGGCAAAATCGAAACCGAAACCGAAAAAAATTCGGTTCGGATCGGTTATTTCAGTTTCGGTTTGGTTATTTAAAAACAAAAAATCCAATTTTATAAGTACCGAATCGAATGGTTTGGTTTGGTTTCAGATCAAAAGTCATAAAATCTGAGCTGAAACGAAACTAAGGCATTTTCATAATTTCGCTCTAACATATATATACACAAATCACACAATTTACATGTTTGCAGTTTGCACCTCTCTCTCACTTTCAGTTTAGCTGCACAGCACAACCATGACCCCACCCTAACTCGCATATACCTTTGCCCATTCTGCCTTCTCCTTGTTGTCGTTCTTTCCATTACTCCGTCGCCAGCTATCCAGTTAGGTAATTCACTAACTTGCTTTGTTTTCCTTTTTTTTTAAATGGGTCTTTTTTTTTAGATAACTCTTTAATCTGTTCTTGTTTTATGATAGTATTTAGTTTGAAATGGGTCTGCCTTTGCTTGGATATGAGTATGTTACTGTATTTTTTCAATTTTTTTGCTTCGATACTATGGGCAGTGTTGGGTGAGGGCTGAGAAACTCACGAATTGTTGAAGATGAAGGAGGGATAATATCGTTGGACCCCTTTTCTTTAAAAAATTTTAGTATGGCTTAATATTTAGGAAATGTTTGCATATGAAAATTCTGTTATGCTTTAATTTGTTTGCAAACTTTTCAGAATAGCCCTTGAACGAAGGTTAATAAGTAAAATATCATTTTACTCCCTAATGTTTTGCTAATTTCTACTATTGCACAAAATTTATTTTATTTTATTTACATTTTGGGTCAAAACTTTTAATATTAAAAATAGTAACCATAATTCCGAACATTATTCATTTTAGTCCAAAATTCTTGCATTTTTTTCCACATACAAATTTGTAAATTATTTTATTTTTGTTTATTATAAATTGATTATAATAGGTCTTGTGTGCAGGATGGAAAAAATAACAATGTTATAGAGGAGATAATGTAGGACAATTTTGAGGAGGGTTTTGAGAATAAAAAACTGAACCGAAAACCAAACCGTTAAGATGAATCGAAAAACCGATTGCTTAAATAAAATTGTTAGGAGAACCAAAACCGATCCGAAACCGAAAATCGATTCTGAACCAAAACCAAACCGAAATCGACCTATCTGTTTCGGTTCGGTTTTTATGAAATTTTTTTAAATTTTGGATCCAAACCGATCCAAAACTGAAAATTTATTCCGAAACCAAACCGACGCCCACCCCTAAATAGGATAGAGACATAGACTAATTTTGGCAAAAGTAATTTTTTAAAAATTTGTAAAATTCTAAAACCAACTTTTACCTTTTCAAAATCATTTTAAAATTTTGAAATAATTTCAAACATATCATAAATCTCAAAGGATACTTTTCATGGATGGGCATTATCTTATAAGGTTTTGTTGTTGGCAAGAACTGAACCAAATTGAAACCAATTGGTCCAAAATTTTTCGTAGTGAGCACAAACAAAACATTCATTAAAGGCAATGAAATATGCATTAGGAAATTATCAGTACACCACTTTTCTTTTTCTTTATGTTTATCTAACCACCACAAAATTCTAACATATTCTCTACACTACCTTTTTTTTTAATTTATATCAATTAGTCATTTCTTCACTAACACCGTTAAATAATTTAAATGAAATGATAATTTTACACCTAAATAAATTGAAAAACTATTTTATTTTATAAAAAATTTAAAAATTAAAAATAAAATTAAAAAATACCCCTATATTTAATAAAAAATAAACCCCAAATTAGAATTTTATTTTTTAATAAAATTATTTTAATAAAAAATTATAATTATAAAAATAATTGTAAAATTTTGAGATTTAATAAAAATAACCTAAATTATTAAAATTTTGGCATTTATTTTTGATAAATAAATTTAGTTATTTTAATAAAATTTTACAAAATTATAATTTTCAATAAATAAATTCAGTTATTTTTTATTAAAATTTCGTAAAATTATATTTTTTTAATAAAAATAATTATTAAAATTTTGTAAAATCTAAATTTAATAAAAATCAGTTGTTCTAGTTGGGATCTATTTTTTTAATTAAATTTAGGAGTATTTTTATAATCATAAATCTTTTATTTTTCAAAGTTTTTATAAGATAAAATGGTCTTTTAAATTATTTAGGGATAAAATTGACATTTCATTTAAATTATTTAACGGTGTTAGTGTAAAAGTGGCTAATTGATACAAATTTATAAAGAAAGATGATGTATAGAACATGTTAGAATTTTGTAGTGGTTGGATGAATATAAGGCAAAAGAGAGGTGGTGCAATGATAATTTCCCATATGCATTAGATGACACTTGAGTTGTGTTTGTTGTGTCGCTTCCACAAGAGATTAATTATATGCATTTGTAATTCTTTCAAATAGATGGAGATTGCCTTGCCATATCTCTAAATCTCTCCCTCTAAGGGTTTAATTTAATTTTACTCTTCTAAGAAAAGGAAAACTTTATTTTAAGAAAAATAAAAAGAATTTAGATGGGAAGATGAAAATAATCTTACCTCAGAAAAGCAAGTTAAATACAGGTCATCTTAACCAAAATTATCTGAGAGATTACGGGGAATGTGACTAAACTGAAATATGTAATCTTGAACATTAAAATTACAGAGATTGAAATTAAAATAAGAAGCGCAGAAAATTAGTATAAACATATTAGATTCATAAACACAGTACACAATTGAAGCTAAACCGAATGATTACATACTCCTTTCATTTCTTATTTTATTTATATGCTATGTATTTATGAATCTAGTGTGTTTATAAACATGTAGTACATGCACACTTGGAGCTACTCCAAGTTGTAGCGTCATGTAAGCTGCGACGGCCATATCATTCGTAGTTACGCCAATTATTCTTCACTTGTTGCTTGATCGCAATCATAGTAGGGTTTTTCTTGAGTTTGAAAACAAACACACGTATACACACACACACACACACACAACATGCAAGTGAGAGTCCCTAATTATATATAAGTAGGCAACTTGCAAGTCGGATTCCTTAATTTTAATCGTACAATCATTAGATGTGCATCTGCAACTGCGTAATGGTAGTCACTTATTCGAAGCTATCCTTTGATCGAATATGTTATAATACTTTCTTAGACCGTACGCTTCACGCAAGTTTTGATTATGATTCTGAAAAATAAATAAATAAAACAGTTGTTCTTTCGTCACTGATAATAATGCATTCAAGTAAGCCATAGATCAAAATGTGATTGTCTGTTCTTTCGTCACTGATAATAATGCATTCAAGTACGCCATAGATCAAAATGTGATTGTCTCTTTCAACCAAATTCATCTTGCCTAGATCTGATCACCAAGTTTGGGGTAGATACATGTTGGAGGATTTTAACAGTCAAAATAACTTCTTTACTTATAAAACTCAACACTTATTACAAACTCTTTTTACTTTAACCTAAAGGGATAGGGAGTGTTTGTATATGAACTAAACTTATCACAACTACCATACTTTTTAACTACCCAAACTCACCCATCTAAACACCACAAATTTTACCTAACAATCTTGCCACTACAAATTTTACCTACAGCTTTAACACAAGTTCAGTAGAAACTTCTAGGAATTGGGCTAATTGCCCTCTACTTAGATCAAGTTTAATATTCGACGCTACCTCTTAAACTTGATCTTTCTCATATTCGTCTTGATTGCACTCCCTTATGTAATGATAGTGCTTTGATTACGAAAGACATGATTCTTTGCTAGAGCTATAGCTGATTTGTTGTCGATAAAAATCTCGGTAAATTCTTCTTGTAAAAACCTTGACTCATTCAAAAAATTAAGAGCTAAATTGAATATGGCGAATATAAGAAGTGGAGCTACATACTTATGAAATAAATGAATCACTTACTGGAAAACTGTGAAAATTGGTGCTGGAAACTAGATACAATAATGCATTCACTGATTTTCTGAATCAATATCTATTGGAATAGCATCACAATCTTTTCTGTCATAAATTCCTTCGCCGTCTTTCTCATCCAACTCACATACTGGAAGTTTGTTAGATAATGAGAAAATACATCCACATCTTCACATCTTTCCCCATTTAACTTATAAGCTTGTCGGTCCACTGAACAAACTATTGATTTATTATTATCTAGCTGGTCCTTTACATAAAATACTTGTTTTGCATGACAAGCTAGAATAAAGTAATTAGATTTATAGCCAATCCGATTTAAATCAACTATAGTAAAACCTAAATTGTCAATGTAAACCCCTCTATCATCTACCTAATCACACTTGAAAAGTGTTTTTTTAACCATTAGATAATCAAGCTCCCAAATCTCATCAATGACTCCATAAAACGTCATGTCTCCAGAATGAGGACTTTTATCTTTTGAGCTAGAAATTTGTAGAGTGTTAGCGACAACCCTAACACCACTATTTTGGGTCACACGATTACTGTCCTTGTCTCTCGTTGTAAAATTAAAGCCATTGATCTCGTAGCCAGAGAAGGTTAGCACGCTTGAGCGTGGTTTGTTTGCCAACCACCACACTATTTTGTCAACCGGTACATTATTTGCTTAATCATGTGCTACCTATAATTTAAATTAAAAAGCATAGTAATTAGTCACATGTAAAAAATATTGTTAAATTTTATATCTTATATTATATTTAGTTAAGTAATTCTGACCTTTGCTTGTAACCAAACAGAAAATGTACGTATGTGTTCATTTTCCTTATAGAGGTTTCTTGATGCTAAATAATGCATATACTCCCTACAGTGAGACCATATTAAGATTTAAAAACTAGTATAGTAATCTTATAATACAATAATAATATTTTTTGGGAAAAATTAACAACTTACTCGATATATATTTAGATTTCAGAGGTGTTCATTAGAACACACCGGTGTGCTTGTGCCAACCAATGATCATCAACCACCTTTATGTTTGCACCTCCTAAAGACCTTTCCACAGAAAAATCAATTGGACAACCAGTAGGTTGCCCAAGAACAACACAATTTGAGAGGTGCTCAGCACAAAATTCAAGTGCTTCTTCCGCAATATAACTTTCTACAATACAACCCTCAGGGTGGTAGCGATTACGAACATAATCCTTGAGAGTTTTTATTTCTCTCTCAAAAGGATACATCCATCGAAGATAAACAGGTCCACATAACCTAACTTGTTCAACTAGGTGGACTGTTAAATGGATCATTATGTCAAAAAAATTAGGTGGAAAGTCTTTGCTTTGCAAAGAAGCATAAAGTGATTACAAGTTCCTCTTATAATTGGTCAAGAGTATTAGGATCTACCACTTTACAGCACAATGTATTAAAAAAGAAGCACATTCTAATTATAGCCTTTCTCACATGTATAGGCAAACAGTTTCGAATGGCTAGTGGTAGAAGTTGTTGCATCAAAGTATGACAGTCATGCGACTTAAGGCCTTGAAGCTGACAATTATCTATTGAAACAAGTTTTTGGACATTGGAAGAATACCTATTAGGGACTTTCACACTCAGCAAGGTTTCACAAAACTGTTTTTTTTCTTTTTTACTCAAAGTATATGGAGCTGGAGGTAAGACTTTATTTTTTTTGTTTGTTTCATTAGGAACTAGTTTTTGCCTAATCTTTAAATGCTCAAGATCTTTTCTAGCATTAATCCCATCTTTTGTTTTGCCTGGTTGATGAAGTAACGTGCCATATATGTTCTTGCACACATTTTTTTCAATGTGCATCACATCTAATTGATGGCGAACTAATAAATGTTTCCAATATTCTAAGTAAAAAAAGATTGACTTTTTTTTTGTACAATTTTTCAGTTATGTTCTCATCACCATCACTGTCACCACCGTCACCATGTTTTCGCTTTTTAGCCTTCTTTTTCCTAAACTTAATATCAATATCTTGCACCATATTAAAGATTTCCTCACTAGACAAAATTTTAGAAGGCTCATTCCACTCTTGTTTCCCATTGAAAATCTTTTTCAGTTTCCGAAATAAGTGACCAAGTGGCAGAAAACGGCGATGGCCTATATATGAAATTTTCGTACTATGTGGTAGCCAACATGCACAAGTGTCTATCCCACAAATTAGGCACACATAATAGCCCTTAACAGTACAACCAGAGAGGTTTCCGTATGCTGGAAAGTCACTGATTGTCCACATCAATACAGCCTGTAAATTAAAAGTTTCTTTTCTATAAGCATCATAAATATCAATACCTACATCCCATAGAGTTCTCAAGTCCTCAATCAAAGGTACTAGGTATACATCTAGATCATTTCCAGGTTGTTTAGGGCTAGATATTAAAAGAGACAACATCAAAAACTTTCTCTTCATACACAACCATGGAGGAAGATTATATGTTATTAATATAACAGGCCAACAACTATAAGTAGTGCTAAGTGTACTATGTGGGTTAACCCCATCAGTTGAGAGAGCTAAACGAAGATTTATAGGTTCTTGTGCAAATTTTGGCCACTTATTGTCAATTAGTTGCCAGGCTAGTGAGTCTGCTGAGTGGCGAAGTTTTCCATCTCTAATTCTTTTATTGGCATGCCCATGTTAAATTTTGAGCTGTTTGTGGTGATTGAAACAATCTTTTCAATCTAGGAATAGGTGGAAAATACCATAATACAATTTTAGGAACCTTTTCCTAAATTTTATTGAGCTATCTTTTTTTCTTTGATACCTAGATGCTCCACAATTTGGGCATTCAGCAAGATCAGCAAATTCATTCATATACAAAATGCAGTCATTTGGATATGCATGTATTTTTTCATACTCTAAGCCTAAGACTTTCGTTGTTTTCTTAGCTTCGTATATTGACTTAGGTAAAGTATTATTATTTGGCAAAATATTAGCAAGGACTTCTAACAAAGCAGAAAACTCTTTATCAGACCACCCATAGTTCCCTTTCACATTGTAAAGTCTCATTAAACCAGATAACTTTGAATGTTTTACACCCGGGTACAAAGGTTTTTAAGCATCTTCAAGCATATCCTTAAAAAAACTAAGAACTCTATCACAATGCTCGTAAGCATCTTCAACCATGTCAATTATGTTATTGTAATCATGACATCTAAATCTTTGACTATGTGGATGGTCTTCACACTTTGTAAATGTAGATTTACAGTCAGTCTCACCATGCCAAGTCCAAACAATATATCTTGGGAGAAAACCTTTTTCAAATAAATGATCCTTCACCTGTTGAGGAGTATGAAACTCCATATTACAACAAAAGGTGCAAGGACATCTAATTGACATTCGGTTTTCAGCATTCAAAATGGCAAAATCTAAGAAATCAGCAACTCCAGAACGATACTCTACAGACAATCTATCACAAGTTATCCAATTTTTGTCCATTTCAAATATTTTACCTATTCACATATGTAATGTTAGTTTAAGTTTAATTAAATTGCATGATTAATTTAATGTTCAATGTTATTATGATTATTGTTGCAATAATAAACTCATGATTCTAGAAAATCGCTAATAACCCCTATAAATCATTGAATTATAATAATAATTTTGACAAAATCCTGAAATTGAAACAAAAGTAGGTTTGAAACTTAAATAGGAGATGAATAGGTAAGATGGGCGCTAGTGGCTTTTTAAGTAGTCAAAATAAGTCAAGTAACTAACAAAAGTTAAGAGTTCAAATAAATAATGTCTTTATACCACTTTGCAAGCCATTTTTTAAGATTTTATAAATCACTTTTTAACTTCAAATACAACATGAAGAACACCTTAAAACAAGCATTTCTTTCTTCAATCAAAGACAAATCATCAACTTTATACAATCTCAAAATACTCACAACCACGAACTTAATTAATTCATATCATAGTCATTGTCTCTATTACAAATCTTTCAACCAAAACAAAATAAATAAACAAGTAGGATTATATAACAAAATTTGCCTCCGTCACATGAAACGGAGATGTAAATAGTTCGTAACCACTAAATACATAGTCATTCAGCCAATATAATACGCAAACAATCATCTCTGAATCAGAAAGGCAAAAGCTAAAATGAAATTTCATATTTTAGTACATTCAAAATCAACTAACTTATTAATCAAACTTAAGAAACTGAGCTAACAGTTTATTTCAGAAACTAAAAAAAATGCAATTTCTTAGTTTTAAATAATAATAACAGCAAATCACATGCACAAGAGTTTTAAACTGACCTCAAATGTGGCAGAAAAAACAGAGTTGCAGCAGCGAGTGTTTTGAGTTTAAGTAATGCACCACTTAAAATGCCTGTATTTTTGGACTGCATGTGAGTGAAAATATAGAAAAATAAGAACAAAAAATTAAAGTTAAAATTAAAAAAATGAAAAAAAGATTTGGAAAACAAAACCCACCAGGGTCGCACTACTATTCAATTTCTGAACATCTGAAACAACCCAAAAATAAAAAATAAAAAATATTAATCATAAGCTAAATTAAAACAAACCCATTAATTAAATTGCCAAAAAAAAAAAAATTCAGCCATTGCCAGCTGATAACCTCCTCTACAGCTATTTCTCTAGACTTAACTTGTGGGGTAGATGAGATTACTTGAATACGCAACCGATGGTGCCACTTTACCCCTTGTTGATGGCTTTTACTTGCTTGCCCAGTATAGGCACTGGATGGTTTAGCTGGAGAAAAAACCCCTTTGATAACAAGCGATTAGGGTTTTGGTTTGTTTTTCAATTGGGGAAAATGGAAAAACGAAATGGAGTTTTAATTAGCTTTTCATTATCTATCTAAAGTAATTGAATTTAATTTGTAAATGGACAATGCAAAACAGAAGAGATCGAGAAGAGAAAAACGAAAGAGAAAGAGAACGATAAAAGCAAGAAGGAGATAGTAGATACAGTCTGGTAGATGGAGAAAAGTCATTAAGTGTGAGTTTTGTGTTGTTGTTATTTATATTTTCATTTTTTAATAATTTAAATATTATTATGACTTTGATTCAACGAGATTTGATGGTCTGCGCTCCAAACATTAAATCTTTAAACCTTAGAGTGCTCAGGTTCGAGTTGGAGCTAAAACAAATTTTTATGATTTTTTTTTATCTCTGATACTTTAGTGCCAGTGATCTTTGGTGTTTAATTTACTGACACACTAGTATCAATAATCTGTGATTCCTATTTGTTAAAAGCGGAAAATGGTGCATATGTACATAATTATTGACACATTTTGCAAAGTGTCAGTAACGAAGTGTCAATAAAACTCATTTTTCTAGTAGTGTATATTTTTATTTATTTATTTAAACATTATTGCACATGAGCACAAGTCTCCAGAGGGTCTACCAGACCAGCAGAAGTTGCAATCTAGGTCATGCATGAGCCTTATGACTTTGTCTATATAACGGGCCCTCACCTTCCTTTTTTTGAATCATTGTTCTAAACTTTCAAGTCCTTTAATGACCTACTTAATTTCTTCTGCTATCTTCTTCCAATTAGACTTAGTTTCTTCTATATCGTATCACAAAATGGCTTCCTTGGTAGCTGAGAACTGGGGATTCGAAATCTCAAAATTCAACACTGACCTACTGACCTTGTCATGTCCTTCTTGGAAGGATCAAATGGTGAGGAGTACAACGACGAGCAAGTAAACAAAGTGATTCAATCTCTAGAAGCAGAGATCAATCATGAGCAAAATATGCTAGAAGGTCAAGACTTGGCTATGAAATTATTTTCGGACCAAGAAGGTAGTCAAAATTGCTTGGCATCAATGGACTTTGGATGGGTAGATGAGATGAAGCTTGCGGCTTTATCACCAAGTGATCATGACATGAATTGGTCATATTACATGTATCAATGTGGCGGACTTGAATTGGATGACTTGGTTGAGCATGAAATTGTTAGTTGCGGGTATTCTCATATTTCTAATATCGTTTCCAAAACTGATCAGAAGCATGGTCTCAGCTCTCTGTGGCATGAACGATGTGATTCTGTTTTAGCATACAACTAAATCAGTTGTTTTTCTTTGAGTAGATGTAAATTTATACATGAATGCAAAATCTTGGAGAATATAGAAATTATTTAACTGTAGTTATGATATACTTTTTTGTTGGGAAACACCTTCGTTTTCAACCATTTTCTTTTCTTTTTCTCTCAATTTTGTGTTCGGTTAAAAGCCTATAACCAAGCTCCCATTTATGGCTCATCGCCGCCTTAAGTTATTAATGGTTAATTGTTTAATATCTTTATTGGCCAATTCATTTTTAATCTTATTTTCCGATCTTTTTATTCGAAAAAATTTAAATGGTAAATAACAAAAAAATTACACAAATAAAATGTTCAATTAAGGGCAAACCACTCTTTGGTTGGTTGAGTGGTGGTCTTTACTTTATTTTTGAGGTTTCGATACTCTTGTATTTTATGGCCAATGTCTGTGTGTGTAGTAATTTTCTAATGAGGGGATAAACTAAATGATAAAAAAAAAAACACACACACATTAAAATACCACATGATGAAATACCTTGCAGTATCTATTTTGTCTGACTTTTAATTTATTTTTATTTTAATAATTTAAGGGATCCTTTATTCGATAATAACTGTATTTACATATACTATAATTATAAAAGAAAATTTTTAACTATCAAAACTCAATAAATTACTCAAAAATCACTAGACCAAACTTAGGGAGGTTATTTATCTCATCATAGAACTTATCAATAATAGTATTGGGTCCACCTTGTAGTCTTGTGGGTGGTTCAAAAAGTCTAAAGTCCAAAAGGTTTATTAAAATGTAATAATTATTATGTTTTATACTTGGATGAAATTAGCCATTAAATAGGCTTTGTAAAATCACGTGAATAAAAATGAAGAGAAGTGGAAATGGTGGTAAGCTATATTTTGGTGAGAAAAAGTAAGGGAGAAGAAAAGAAGACAGTGGCCGTCACTTTGGATTTGAGGGTGAGGTCTTTTATCTTTGAATCGACGATTGGAAGGTAAATTTAATTTTATAAGGTAAATTTAATTTTATCTTTTTTTTTTTTTGTTGTAGTTGAGATTCTTACTCATAAAAGCAACATACAATAGGTTATTACAATAAAATAAGAGTGATAAGAATTTTGATGTTGTTATATAAGTTTCTTTCCCAACAAATAATTTTACTTCTACAAGATCTATACTCGTAATTTGGCTTCAGTTTCTTAGTTTAATCTGGTTTTATAAATTGTGTTCGGTATTTTTTCAAATTACCTTCTTTTATTTGTTTTATAATAGAAGAATGATTTTTTTTTTTTTATGAAATTGAAAATGTACTTGTAGTTTATTTTAAAAATTAATAACTAACAATGAAAATTGTGAAATGCATCTAGTCATTTGCATGGCATATCAAATGCATGTGGGACCATTTTATAAAATAACTTATTTTGAAATAATAAATGAACTTATACAAACGCATAGTATGCTTTTAATGCATGTGGAATTATTCAAATAGGAAAAAATAAACGATTCTTTGGGGCCGAAACCTCTTGTAATAATAATTGCAACCAGATCTGGCACCCATCCAAGCTCGAACATTTGAAAACAGTAATATTTTATTTTTCTACTTTTGTAGAGAAAAAGAGTAAAACGAGTACGTTCATTTTCACTGCAAACCAAATTACGAGTAATAATATAGTCACAAACTCTTGTACAAATTTATTTTGTACAAACTGATGTGGCATAATAAGATAGGTTGAATTAAATATCACTTGGCCCACTTGATTTGTTTTTATTATTTTATATTTTCATTCAACCAATGAATTAATGACACGTCAGTTTGTACAAAATAAATTTGCACAAAAGTTTGTGGCTGTATCATCACTCCTAAATTATTAGTGCTACCAAACATGTTCTACTATTTTATGTTCTCGTAAAATGAAAAATAATTGGTGCAAAATAATAGCAAACGCACCCTTGATCGTGTTCTTTATAGTTTTATGATTTATTTATGGCCAAAGCCCTTAAACATTGAATAATGGAGTGTGTATTTTACTTTGCTAGTCCGAGAACTTCTCAATTGTCAGGAAAATATGTACTATTTTCAACAAGGTTAGTGTAATGATGGCCAACGGACCGTACCAGCAGTGTCGGCTCACTAGGGCCTATGGATTTTGTGGGCTGTGCCTAAGTAAGGGCTTGGCATGGCCCACGGCACAAGTCCGCTAGTGCCATGTTCGTGCCGTGCCCAAAAAGATCCACCAATTTTTTTATTTTTTTTTCCCTTCAAGCCCACATGTCTAGCGTGTCTAAAAAAGTTCACGTGCCTGTCATACTTTATTCAAGCCCACGTGCCTCCTAATAATAATAATAATAATAATAATAATTTCATAGATTATAATAATGATTAATGAAAAATAACATTACAATTGTAGAATAACAATTACACCTAATTTATTTGAACTACAAATATTATAATTGCACTCGAACTCCATTGAATGAAAATATACTTTTTAATTTATCATTAAAATATTTCGTTCATAATTTTATTTTTTCTGTATAAATATGAAAAATATTTCATTCACAAATGAAACATATCTTCATTAACTATTAACTAAGTTATGATTTCATAAATGAAATATTAATGTTGTAAATTTGTTTTATTTATCATTTATAAAATCATGATATTTATTTATTCATTTAATAAATTATAAACATAAAAAAAATTAGAATATTTATTTAAACTAGGACCTAAATTATTTTTTAAAAGCTATGCTAAAAAATATATTAAAATTTTTAATTTCAAGATATTTGTAAAATCATAACATTTTATATTTACTTTTCATTAAAAAATTTTACTTTGATATACTTTGGCATACGGGCCGCATACTAGCCCACCAATGAAGTGCTCTTATTATATGCCTTTTCACGTGGCGTGATTTGGCTCATCTCTAATCGTGCCGTGCTTTGCCCCATCTCTAATCGTGCCGTGCTTTTAAGGCGCACAGTGCCTAAAATTCTAAGTCCGGCACGGCCCACGTGCATGCCGTACTGTGTCGTGCCCTACTGAAACGTGCTCATATTATGCCGTACCCGTGTCATGTGCCCTACAAAAACGTGCTCATGTCGTGCCGTGCCCGTGCCATGTGCTGCCTGACCCATTGGCCAACCTTAGGTTAGTATTCCATTTTTAGGAGATTTTCTAGATTTTTTTTTTGATTGAATTCTTGTTTTCGAAAATTTCTAATTGTACAAGTAAATTTTTTGGCAATTGGCCAAGTGTCTAGGCCCAGAGATTATCATTTTTCTTTTAAAAAGGAAGGAGGGTGGGTAAACTTTAAAAAATATGAATTTTGTATCTCTTAATTGAAAAAGGAGATATATTTCTTTCTCTTAAGCAAAACAAAACTGTTTGAAAATTATCTGGTCAAGTTCCTAGGCACAAAGTTAACCATATTTAATTCTTTATTATATGTAATTGTCGAGCTACAACTTCCAAAATATATTTTGTCATTGTTCTCATATCTACTGAGAAAGCAATTTAATAGCTGATTTATTGATCAATTTGGGTTTACATTGTCCAAATTTTGTTTAGTTTAAGAAGCCTCTCGATCAATTACAAGAACCTTTATTCAAGGATAAGTGGAGCTTTCCTAATTATTCTCTTGCCCTTCTGTTCATTGTATTCTTTTTTTCTTTTATTAATATATCTTGCTTAGCCGAGGATTTTTTACAAGCTAATAATTAAATCATGCATCTATGTGAATTAAAAAAAGAACTATGAATCGATAGGGAAAATATCGTAAGAACGAAAGATAAATAAATGTTTATCTTATCATCACTAACTAATACAAATGCAATTATATTTTCTCCCCAACTCCTTACAACTAGCCATAAAATCGTACGTCTCATGCCACAAAAGAGCTGAAACCATGATTGTGCGAAGAAACAAAATTAAAATTAATATCGGAATAATCACAAACTCCTTCATATTCTACTAAGTCATCGAATTCATATCCGTAATGGTCAATATTCCAATTCATACCCTCACTCGGTGATGAAGGCACTAGCTTTGTGTTATCCGCCCATTGAAACTCCATAGAGGCCAACGAATTATTCTGATGAGCATTTTCCTCGTCGGCAAACATCTGGGGTTCCATTGGTAAATCTAGGACTTCTTCAGACATATTTACATAGTTAATCTCAGCTTCTAGAGATTGAATCACCCTATTTAGTTTTTCGACGTTGTACTCTTCAACATTTGATTCTTCCATCAAGGACATCAGAAGGGCAGTGTCCCAATTTTCAGCAACCATGGAAGCCATATTGTATGTAGAATTTAGATGAAGCTAATTCTTCTTTAAAGAAGAAAGCAAAGAAATTAAAGTCAGAAGAAGCACTTGAAATGTATTGCAATGACTCTAGATCAGAAGTAGGTCTCTTTATATATACAAGAAATTTATCAAAAGCACATGAGCTCTAAGGGTGGGAACTTCCTGTGTACATGCATCTAATTTTTTTAATTTAAAAAATAAAAATCATGACTTGCTGCCAAGCAAAGAGGGAACAAGTTGATAACATTAAATGTTTATAAAAGCTCTGAGATCTAATATGTACATGCATTTACGCACGATAACTACAAAAATCTATCACATGTAAAAATCTTGTAATGCTGATGACGGGAAATATTAGGTTTTGGTCTCACCACTCGACCGACAGGCAGAAGGAATGTTGCCTTTGAATGAATGGAGTGGGATTTATTAATTAAATCTCACGATATAATCCCTTCATGGGCAGTTGATGAAGATACCTTAGCCATGCATGTGAGACGTTAGCTATCGTATAAACATCAATTATAGTCTTACTTTTAATAACACAATGCTAATGCATTAGCTTAGTTGAGCTTTACGTTAAATTAAAGAAAAAAGCATTTTTAAAAAAGAAAATAAATTGATTGTTGATTTAAAAGGAGACAAGGAGCCAACTTGCTTTTAAAGAATCAGCGAATTGAGTGCAAATCGCTGCTTGTTCTTTAAGTTGTTAAATGTTTATTAATACTGTTTATTGAAGAGACAAATCAGACAATAATTGGTTGATCAGCATCAAGATTTAATACAAAAAAGCGGTCAGATTAAAGTCTAACATATATTTTGATTTTTGAAGTCTAATCAAACTCCAAATAAAGGGGTGGTGCTGCCATGTCCATTATGTACATATATCATTGCAAGCATGGGTTGAGTTTTCAAAATATATGGAAAGAATTTTTGGGAGCCCACTTGTAAATTTCTAATCTTATCGATCATGCATGCCCTAGTTCTCAAAATCCTACGTATATGTATCAACGTATATATCACAAATGTTTGGTACTGAGACACTGTACTTAAGTTATAATTACTGACAGAAAAAGAAAAAAATTGTAAATTAAATAAAAGTTAATTGTGTATATGTAATGAATACGACTTATGAATTAATACCTCAGCGACACCAAATAGCATTGGGCTTTATGCACCAATTAGCTAAAATGAAGTCAAATGCAATATACCAGACGACCATAAAATATAGAAACTTATTACACGAAACACGTCCAGAAAAAACTATAAACTTCTATGCTAAAAAGAAGGCATCAAGCTATCCTTTACCCCAAGATATCGATTTCCTCAAAACCTGAAAAGCAGGAGTGAGCTAATGCTCAATAAATAGATATAAAAAATTGAGGTTTTGAATATTATCACTCACAACGAATGACATAAAAAATCTTATGGAAACCAAAGAATTTAACAAGCTCGATAGCATATATTATATTAATTCAATTAGTCGAGCAATAATCTGGAAACTTAAGTCAAGAGTACAAATTCATCCACAAGGAGTTTAACTATGTTTCCATTAATCATTTTGACACCCCATGCAGTAAAGTTTCTCATCTCAAAATCATTGTAATAATTTATCCCATAAGCAACCATTCATACAGAATATGCAAAGGTCAGCAATAAACATACATGTTATAGAGAAGTTTATAATTGTGCTCCGAGATTATATGGATTTGTATTCTTGCAAACATATGGAGATTGTCTTGCCACGCTTTTAATCTCTCCCAAAAACGGGTTTAATTTAACTTTATCCTTTTAAGGAAATGACTCATATATCAAGTGTCATGTGAGGGAGGATTTATGGGCAGCCCTTGTGGCCTTTGTTGATTGCCATGATAGCCCTTGGACTGTGGGTGGGGACTATATTGTTGTCCAATCTATTTCTGAGATTTATTGTGGGCATGGCCAACCTCAGGGTGCTATTAATTCTTTTAATTTAACTCTATGAGATCATGGTTCGGAGGATATTGTGTTTGTCGGTAGTCCATTTACTTGGACTAATGGAAACACTTCGAGGCGGCTTGATAGGATGGTCAGTAATGCCCAATAGATTGATTTTTTCTCTGTTTATCATATTATTCACCTGAATTGCACTGCTTTAGACCATTCCCCTCTATTGCCATCTTGTGATAGGAATGTGGCTAAAGGTCCTTCTAAATTTAAGTTTTTGCATGCTTGGCTTAAGCATCCTGCTTTCTTGATGTTGCGGTAGTCATGGGCTGCCCGGTTTTTAGTAATATGATTAGAGCTTTTCAACAAAAGCCAATTCATTTGAAGCTTTGCTTAAAAGGGGAAAAGAAGGTGTTTGGTAATGTTTTTTGGAGGGTTATGGAGGCCGAGAGATTGTGCCTTAGAAGGAGAAACAATACAATATCTTTGGTTCTCAGCTGGCGAGGATAGGGTTGTTTTTCGATGCTAGAGCCTGGTTACAATGTGTTTTACTTTATGAAGAGGTTTTCTTAAGATAACGGTCAAGAAATCACCGGTTCGGGAGGGGAATGTTAATACGTGATTTTTTCATGCGGTGATTCGAGCAAGCCTACTGTCACGGGATGAGTGTTTTGCGCAACGAACCCGTGCGGCACTTAGACAACCTTTGCCGAGTGTTGCTAAGTAAGCCTTTGAGCTTCTCGCCTAGCTAAGCCTTGGAGGTTTTCGAAGAGCTAGAGAGAAGAGAGCAATGGAGCCGAATAAGAGAAATTGTATTACTCTAAGGAAAGAATACAAGAGAGAGTTTACAATGCTTGAGTTGCTTGCTCTAAGCTTGTTGTTCAAATGCTAAGTGCCATGCCCTTTTTATAGGGGAGGCTTACAAGTTCTAGAGATTCTAGAGAATTCTATACAAGTGCTTGCCAACTATACATGTGCTGGAAAGTGATAGAGTATTCTAGATTTATTTACAAGCTCACATGTGCTAGAGTTGCCTAGAAGCTTCCGGAATTGGGCCAAGCTAGCACTCTTGGCCTTGTCTTGGCTCTCTAGCCCGAAATGGTGGGCAATTGGGCTAGTAATCTTGGGCGGTCCGCAACATCCTCCCCCACCTAAGCTCGCGGCGTCCTCGTCGCGCTTTCGTGCTTGAAATTCTGGATGTGCTCAGCGAATTGCCACAAATCGTCTTCACGTTCCCAAGTGGCTTCGCTCTCGGGGAGGTTTTTCCACTTCACCAAGTACTCGTTGTATGGTGGTACGCCTCTTCTCCGAATCACGCGATCCGCAATGATGTAGTCCACATCTTTGTCGAACGCGGTGACAACGGCGGTTGGTGCACGCCTTGATTCTCCGCGATTTGGGTCTCCCACGTCTCCATGATAGGGCTTGAGGAGGCTCACATGGAAGACCGGATGGATCTTGAGTCTTGGTGGAAGTTGGAGGTGATACGAGACGTTGCCCACACGTCGTACAACTCGGAAGGGTCCCTCGTAGCGCCTCACTAACCCCTTGTGCACTTTCCGCAAAGTCTTGAATTGTTGGGGTAGGAGCTTGATCATGACTTGATCGCCTTTCTTGTACTCAACATGCCGTCTCTCTGTATCCGCCCACTTTTTCATCTTCCTCGTAGCTTTTTCGAGGTAGGCTCGCGTGATGTCCGCTTCCTCGTGCCATTCACGGGTGAGCTTGTGTGCCGCGGGGCTTTTCCCTCTGTAAGTTGAGGCTATGGTGTTGGGGGTCATAGGCTGAAATCTCATGATGATTTCGAATGGGCTCTTGCCCGTAGCCTCACTTTGCTGCAAGTTATAAGAAAATTGGGTGATGTCGAGTAGCTTCGCCCAATCCCGCTGATGAGCACTCACATAATGCCTCAAGTACATCTCGAGGAGGCCATTAATGCGCTTGGTTTGCCCATCCGTTTGTGGGTGGAAGCTTGTCGAGAACTTGAGATCCGTCCCCAACATCTTGAAGAGCTCCGTCAAAAAATGCCCAGTGAACCGAAGGTCTCGGTCGCTCACAATGCTCTTCGGGACTCCCCAAAGCTTCACAATGTGCTTGACGAAGAGTCGGGCTGCCTCATCAACCTTGCAATCAGCTGGTACGGTAATGAAGGTTGCATACTTGCTGTAACGGTCGACAATGACCATGATGTGCTTGCATCACTTCGGATTTGGGTAGTGATGTGATGAAGTCCATGGAGACACTTTCCCATGGCCTTGTTGCGAGTGGTAGCGGCTCCAATAATCCCGCTGGGAGTTGATGATCCACCTTGTCTTGTTGGCACACAAGACAAGTTCGCACATATGCCTCGATGTCGTCCCTCATGTGCGGCCAAAAATACGAGGCTTGGACTAGTGCGGTGGTGCGCTCAATTCCGGGGTGACCAGCCCACTTGGAGTCGTGGCACTCCTTGATGACTTCCTTCCGCAAATTTCCCCACCTTGGCACGAACAGCCGATCTCCCTTGGTGAGGAGGATGCCTTCTTCTTGCCAAAATCGCCTTGTCTTTCCCTCGAGCACCTTCTCCAGCAAGTCCTTTGCTAGTGGATCTTGTTGGAGGCCTTCCTTGATGCGTGAGACAAGGTCGGACTTCGGTGACTCATGCTAAGTGTTGCCAATTGGCCTTGCGCTTAGAGCATCCGCAACGACATTGGCTTTGCCCGGTTTATACTGAGCCGATAGTCAAATTCCGCTAGAAATCTTGCCACCTTGCTTGCTTCGGACTCGACTTCTTTTGCGTTTGAAAGTAGCTTTGTCGCTACGTTGTCCGTCATGATTGTGAAGTGTGAGCCAAGCAAGTAATGTCGCCACACTCTTAAGCAATGGATGATGGCTGTCATCTCCTTTTCTTGCACCGTGTAGCGGCGTTCCGTATCATTTAGCTTTCGACTCTCGAACGCTATGGGGTGGCCTTCTTGCATAAGGACTCCACCAATGGCGAAGTCGGAGGCATCCGTTTGGACTTCGAAGGGCTTGTTATGGTCCGGAAGAGCGAGGACGGGTTCCTCCGAGATTGCCTTCTTCAACTCCTCGAATGCATGTTGGCACTCTTCGGACCAATGCCACGTTCTATTTTTCTTGAGCAAATCGGTCAAGGGTGCCGCCTTGGCGGAGTAACCCTTGATGAAACGGCGGTAGTAGTTCACCAGCCCAAGGAATGAGCGAAGCTCGGGCACTTTTGTGGGAGGTTTCCACTCGAGGATGGCCTTCACCTTGGCATTCTCCATCATTATCTTCCCGCCCGCAATCTTGTGGCCAAGGAACTCCACTTCTTGTTGGGCAAATGAGCACTTCTCCATTTTGAGGAAGAGCTCGTTGTCTCGGAGTACTTCGAGGACTTGTTACAAATGTTGGGCATGCTCCTCAAGTGTGGTGCTATACACCACGATGTCGTCCAAGTATACGACCACAGAGCGGTCGAGGAATGGTTGGAGCACCTTGTTCATGAGCGTGCAAAATGTGGCGGGTGGTGAGACCAAAAGGCATAACAAGGAATTCGAAAGACCCGTACCTTGTTGTGCACGCTGTCTTCGGTTCATCTCCTTTGGCTATGCGCACTTGGTAGTACCCGGAGCGCAAGTCGAGTTTGGTGAAGTACCGCGCCTTGCCAAGTTGGTCGAATAAGTCCGCGATCAACGGAATTGGATACTTGTTCTTGATGGTGATCTTGTTGAGCGCCTAATCGATGCACATCCGCAGCGATCCATCCTTTTTCTTTTGGAAAAGGACCGTGCACCGAATGGGGCCTTTGAGGGCGAACATAGCTCGCGTCCCAAGAAGTCTTTGAGTTGTCTCCGCAACTCCTCAAGTTCGGCGGCGCCATGCGGTAGGCGCCAAGGCTGGTGGCTTCGCGCCTTGTTCCAGCTCGATTGCATGATCTATCTCTCGTCGCGGTGGGAGCTTCTTTGGAAGTTCAAGGCATCACGTCCTTGAACTCATCGAGACAGCTTGTATGCGTGGAGGGACTTGGCTTGGCTTGTTTCCGCAATCTCCTTGCTCGTTTAGTTCCGGATGGAGACCAAGAAGCTTGGGTCCTTCTTGAAAGCCCTCTTGAATTGCATGGCCGAGTGTCTTTTCCTCGGACTTGCCTCTCTCTCCGTGGGCACCATGCATGCTTTGCTCCCGTCGAGGATGCTTAGGGAGTTTGTAGCGGGCAGCGGGAAGGCATGAACTTGGTCGAAGAATTCCATACCGAGGACCATCTTGAAGTCGTCCATGGGCACGATGGAGAAATCAAGCTTTCCGCTCCACGTCCCGAGGGTCATGGGCACACCTTGTGCAATACCCGTAATTGGTTTGGCGGGTGAGTTCACTGCCTTCATTGTGCCTCCTTCCTTGGTGGCCTTGAGGCCTAAGCGCTTGGCCTCGTCAACGGACACAAAGTTGTGCGTCGCTCTCGTGTCTAGCAGCCGCATGCACGGATCAGCCGTTGATTGTCGCGCTCACATACATAAGCCATTTCTTCGTGATTGCGGGCTGTTGGCGGTTGAGTGCGCCAAGACGTTGGAGAGAACCCATGCTGAGTTGGGATTCTTCCGTAGTCATAGTGGGGTTGCTCTTGAGTTGGGCAGCAAGAGCATTGAGTGACTTCTTCTCCGGACAGTCGCGTACCCAATGGGGACCGTTGCATATGAAGCATAGACTTCGCGGCTTCGGTGCCTCCTTCTTGCCCTTCGATTTACCTTGCCCGCTTTTGTTGCTAGGAGGCTTTTTTTGCCCCCAATCTTTGTGGTTGTTGACCTTGTCCTTGCGACTTTCTCCCCCACCTTTGCCTTGGCTAGACTTCTTGTCTTTGGATTGGGTGGAGTATTCCGTGAGCGACTCCGCAACGGCGATGGCATCGTCAAGTGTTTGAACGCCACGCCTATCAAGCTCGGTCTTGGCCCAATCCTTGAGGCCATCTTGGAAGTAGAAGAGGGAATCCTTGTCGGACATGTCGCTTATCTCGAGCATGAGGGTGGTGAACTCGTTGATGTAGTCACGAATACTACCCGATTGCTTGAGGCGACGTAGGCGCGCTCGCGCTTCCTTTTCCGCATTGCTTGGGGCAAATTGCTTTCGGAGTTCTTGCTTGAAGTCGGCCCAAGTGTCGATGGTGCAAATGCCCTTGCCCATCTCGCCATGCTTCCGACGCCACCATAGTTGTGCAGCGCCTCTAAGATAGGTGGGTGCTGTGCCCACTTTCGACGCCTCATCTCGCACACCCATGGCATCGAAGTATTGGTCTAGCCCGAAGAGGAAGTTGTCCACGACAGTGGCATTGCGTGTGCCATCATAAGTGTCGGGCTTCGGCACGTCAATACGTCGCGCATCACTCGTACATGCGGAAGCTGGACTAGCGGAGAGTGTGCGCTTGTGCCATGCCCAATCCGAGCGGACTTCCTCCACTTCCGCACGGACAGCTCGTAGTTCATCTTGAACAAAGCTACGAAGTTTAAGCAACTCATCATGAAAAGATCGAAACTCACCTCGAAGAGTGTTCGTTTGATCTTGGATGAGGCCCTTTGTTGCCACCGTGAACTCGGCGTACTCTTCCTCAAGACCGTCCACTCTTTCCTCTAATCCCTCGAGGCTGTCTTGAGCGGCAGACAATGCAATTTCGAGAGTGGCTACACGAGGCTCCAATGCATCAACGGATGGAGCCTTGGACTTGCCACGAGTTTTGCCTTGGGCGTGATCTCCCTCACGACCGCGGCTTGGTTCCGGTGGAACATCCACACCAACAACACCCTCTTGAGCTGAAGGATTGGCCATTGCTCGTGAGCTAAGTTGCGTGGGTGCAAACCTTTGCTCTGATACCACTTGTCACGGGATGAGTGTTTTGCGCAACAAACCTGTGTGGTACTTAGACAACCTTTGCCAAATATTACTAAGTAAGCCTTTGAGCTTCTCGCCTAGCTAAGCCTTGGAGGTTTTCAAAGAGGTAGAGAGAAGAGAGAGTAATGGAGTCGAATAAGAGAAATAGTATTACTCGAAAGAAAGATTACAAGAGAGAGTTGACAATGCTTGAGTTGCTTGTTCTAAGCTTGTTGCTCAAATGCTAAATGCCATGCTCTATTTATAGGAGAGGCTTGCCAAGCTCTAGAGATTCTAGAGAATTCTATACAAGTGCTTGCCAACTATACATGAGCTAGAAAGTTATAGAGTATTATAGATTATTTACAAGCTCACATGTGCTAGAGTTACCTAGAAGCTTCCGGAATTGGGTCAAGCTAGCACTCTTGGCCTTGTCTTGGCTCTCTAGCCCAAAATGGTGGGCAATTGGGCTAATAACTTGGGCGGTCCGCAACAGCTAGCTCTTTATTGTTCATCGATTTAGGATGCCTCTTTAAAATGGATATTTGAGCCCACTACTATTGCCGCTTTTGTTATTGATTTCTTTTAGAGTCCTCATTGATGGGGTTGAGAGTCGGTTTAGGCGTCTGGTTTTGATTTTATACCATAATTGGTGATTGTAGATGATGATGTGGACTTGTGGAGGAGCCTAATTTGGACTAGATTCAACGAGTGGTATTTTTATCGACCCTAATAGTGCACCGAGTCCCGATGCGATTACGGTCGCTTTATCAAGCTTATTGGGATATTATTTACTGTGACTTATTGGATGCTCTCCTTGAATATTTCAGTGGTTATGAAAAGCCCATGGGTTTTTAGAGTTCTTTATTGGTTCTTCTTCTTAAAAAGACTTCTCCAAAACCTTCTGGTAGATTTTTAGCCAATTAGTTCTTGTAATGTGAGCAACAAGATTTTATTCAAGTTTTTGTTTTGTAATTGGTCCCTCTACTACGTCGTATTGTTTCTCCCTCTTAGAGTGGTTTTGTACCGGTAGGGTGATTCGTAATAATATGCTATTGATTCAACAATTGGTTCACGATTTTAATCGTTGTAGTTGGCAACAATATAAAGTCTTTGAAGCTTGACATGGCTAAGATATGCTTTAGGTTTTGAGTGGGGTTTCCGATTTGGAGAGCAATTTTTGATTCTTGGTTCTTCATGTTGGTGAACGAGGTTAGTCATGGATTTTTTCAATCACGGGTCGTCTTGGGCAAGGCAAAGGTGCCCTTTCCCTATATTTTTTTATCATTGTTTGAGTTTATCTCTCGAGGCTTAAACCCTTATACTTTCAAGATCTCTCGATCTAGTATTGTACTAGTGCTCTATTGATGTCTCTCATATTAAGTTTTGCAAATGATAGCGTTTTTTTGTTAATGGAATCTGGTCTAGCCTTTTATGACTTATGGCTTTCTTACATCACTATGAGGTCGTCTCAAGGCGCTTGATTAGTCAAACCAAGAGTAGTTTAGGCATTGGGGTTCGGTCTCTACTTCTCATCAAAATTTGTCATCCATTATATCATCTTGGTTTTCAACAAAGATCGACTTCCATTCACTTATCTTGAGCGCCCGATCTTTACTGGGGCATCTCAAGTTTCTCTTTTGACAATATAGTTGAAAGGCCAAAAATAGGATTTCGAGCCGGTTCAATCGATTGCTTTTTTTTCAGGAAAGCTAATTCTTATATGTCATGTGCTATCATCTATGCCTATGCCGCATCGAGACTTTTCAACTAGTAAATCTGCGACTAAGCGCATTCACTAATGTAGATGGCTAATAGTTTTTATCCGATTGAGGGGTGTGGCCCAGTATTGAGTCTTTTGTTGATACGTTAAGGCTATTAAGCTTAAGCTTTGGTGGCATTTTATGGAGTAAATAAGCGTTCATTATGGGCTTCTTGCATGAAGTCTAAATATTATAAGCTGCACATCTAAGTCCGGTTTAGTTTCAATAACCCGCCTCTCTCTTTGAGATGCCTCTACTCGATTCGATGTGTTTCGGGCCTCACGTGGTTGGTTAATCATGCAAAGTGTAGTTTTTGGTATGATTGTTGGTTGGGCTCTTATCCTTTGGCTTTTTATAATTTTACTATTGCATTTTATGGTCCGGTTCTTTCTTATTGGTGGTACAGTTTAGGATAAGGGTAAAGTCCAGGATGTGTTGCCCTCTTTGATTGTTGCATAGATTCTCTAGTTTTAATTTCTAGTGTAGAGCTAAATTTCATTCGATGGGATCTCGTCCTTGATGTCACTTTTCATTTCCAGACAGCTCAGGAGCTTGTGCATTATTCTAGGCCTTGGGAGAAGGTTTTTTTTGGTAATGACATATCGCTTCCCAAGTTTCATTTCTTCTCTAATGGCAATTACATGGATTTTTTACTATAGACGAGGCCTTGTGTGCTCATGGGGATTTTGCATGGTCTCGCTGTGTTTTTCGGGATGTAGAGACTTTTTGGCGCTTATTTATTAATTGCTCGTAGGTTAGGCAAGTTTGGTTTATTTTCGTCTTATTATTGGTATACAGGATGTTGCTTTTTTGTCTTCCCATGCTTTGCTTCTTCATTGGCAGCGGTGTGCCCTTTCTCGGAGTCATTTTCGAGTCTTTCTTCCTTGCTTTACCTTGTGGCAAGTTTAGAAGGCTTGTAATAATTTTAGATTTCATTCGTAGTCTTTCTCTGTAGATGCAATTATCTATCTGGTGGTTTTAAATCTCAGACTTGCTGTTTTTGCCTTTGGTTTTAAACCATCTCAGCTGCGGGATTTTTGGGCTCTTTGATTGCGGAGGGATTGTGAGTTGTAAGTCCACTTACGAGGTTGATTCGATTAGTTTCTGGACGCGGTCACCTCTTAGGGATGCAAAGTTGATTGTGGATATTTTCTTGGATGCTAACCAATACTTTATACGAGCTTATGGCTATTTGCGACGGGTTAGAGCTTGTTGTTCGAGTTGATTATTCTGTGGTTAAGGTGGAATTAGACTCAACCATAATGATTTTGTGGATTCATTCTGAGGGTCGTGCTTGTTGGATTATGCTTATTCTTTACATCAGGTATATGCTTTGATATCTTCCTCTTTTATCGTGGTTAGGCATGTGCTTCGGGGAGGCTATGTCCAATATTAATTTTCTAGTCAATTGGGCCTGCACTCATCAGGTTAATTAGTATTTCTTGGGTTATCGAGATCTTCTTACAGGCTTATCTAGTATTAATAGAGAACACTTTTCATGCGGATATGCTTTTAAACTATATGATTTAAGAAAGTTAGTTTTTAATATTATTAAATTGCATGCCTTTACAGTGTATGAAAAATTAATCTTAACAGTTTATCCACATTAAAAGAAAAAAGGGTGCCCAAACCTGAGAATGACTATACATATATAAGCCTAAGCTAAGTTTCATTGTTGCTTCATACTTGAAATTAACACTATACATAGCTTATGAATACTGAGTCCCATAAATAAGCACACAAAATTAGAGCATAGAATTTAATTTCACAAACGCTTTCTGCTTTCAACAGTCAGTTTCAACACACAAGTATCACTTTAACTTCTAATTATGTAACACACATTATTTGTAAATTAGTCTTGTGCCCACTTTTTATGAATAAGCCCATATACGCGAACTCACAATTACAAAAATTAAGGGAGGACCAATTTAGAAAATTACTTATCAATAATGCATAATTAAGAATTGAAATCAATTCTAAACAAAGCAAATATCTATTAGGTATTTAATTTAGCTCTTGGCACATAGCGTAGATTGCAAGTAATCGCTTCCGAGGATTTAATGTACCCGTGTTTGTTTAATTTCTTCTGTTGATGCTCCATATTATTATTCTTAGTTCTGATCTGGGCACCAATAAATAGCTTGCTTGACAATAATTTCATAGTGCTAAATTAACAGTCTTTGAAGGTCAAGTCGAAGATGAAATGAACATTGACAACCAACACCGCAGCTACCTTTGCTTTTGCTTTGGCGTCTGCTACTAAATTAAGGCCAAGTGGTCAGCTCCACTAGCAAGTGAAGTAGAGGGAGAGTTGTAATCATATTCACATGCCTCTGCACTACCCGATCGAGGTATAAGAAGTGCAACTATAAGACGATGCCTGAGTGGAACTGAACTGCTTTTGAAAAAGAGTATGGGCTGCCTTTATTGGAATGTTAACCAGAAGAGGGATTTCTCCATGGTAGCGTTACTTTGGTCTTCACATAATGAATGAATGAATACAAAAGTTATGAGTTCAAAATACATATCATATGTATTATTGTTACTGAGTAGTATTGTGTGTATGTGTCTATATGTGTGAGTATGTGTGTGTGTGTTTCTTCTTTCATGCATGCACAATCATTTTTTTCTCATGTGAAATCGCTATTAAGCCATTTCTCTCTCTCTCTCTCTCTCTATATATATATAGCTAATTATAGTCATGAGAGTAGTATATGTATATATACAATAATTGATGGAGTATAATCAAAGAAAGAGTACTTTTATGATAGATGAGTATTAGGATTAAATTGAGCATGAAAGTTGACAAGTTTTTTTCTTAAAATCATGGCAGTTGACATGTTAGTTAGAATATGTTTTGTCACCTAGATGCGTCGCTTGAGCTACACCCATTGCGATAGACAGCTTTTCATTTTTGTCTTCAAACTTTGTAATTAGTCATTTTCAATAGACATAAATTAATTTTTTTTGGTTTATTAACTAGATTAAGTATTTTGTGAATTATTAATGGAAAAAACTTGCAACGCTTGTACAAGATCCACAATGGACACCGCTCACAATGGGTCGCAAACCCGTTACGCATAAAATTTAAATTACTAAATCCACCGCAACCCACTGTGGGTTTTAATTTTTTAAAGAAAATATATTCACAGGTTTTGACAATTACCAAACCCGCAAATAGTATCCAACAGATTTTTACAAGTTTCCACATTTAAAATCACAAATATTAAAAGATGCTTTTGATAAAACCTAAAAATTTAAATTATATAACTCAACATGTAAATTTATAACAATAACCTAGAATTTTACATAAAATAATCAATTCTAAATTTAATTAATGTACATGAAAAATTAAAATTTCAACATCAATCTGAAAAAGGACAAGTCTAACACCAATTCTCAAATTTAATTATGAAATACAAAATCCATCAAACTGCAAAAGTGTTTTCAATTAATAAAAAGAAAAAAAAAACTAGTATCCAAAAGTAATAACACAATTATGCAAAAGTATCACCACTACACCTGCAACAATTATCATCTCATATAGGGTTTTACTTGGTTTTCTTACTTTTAGAGAAATTCATAGTTTGAAATTGGGTTCCATTGACTTTCTTGAATTATATATGGTCAAGAGCAGCGTGGAATTCCACGTATTATAAAACCCTAGATATTCGAGTAGAATTCTGATAGCTAATTTGTGGAAAAGTGACAGAGGATGGGATGATGATGTTCTAGTAATGGAAGGGAAGTGGGAGTTCGACACGTAAGAATCTCATTGGCCTCGTGCCTTAGTGTTGGGTTCACCTTGTAAGTCTTGAATCCTATTTATGTTCTATACATTTTCTAGAAATTGATTATTATACAATGACACTTAAATATATTGTGTAACAATGAATTTATTGCCACTTTAAACGTAGTGTATATGACTTACTAAAATGGCTTAAATTTAATAAGCCTATAGTTCATTGATTCTTTATTTAAGCTAATGTGATTTTTCACTATAAAATAGCCATGAGAATGTAAGCCTAAGCATCACATTTTTATTCTCTCTCTATCCAATACAAAGAGAAAATTAAGAGTCATCATTTTCTCTCTCTTAAATTAACTTTATTATTAATTACTACTCTTTTATTTACTGCACATTTTCAGCACAACTAGCTAATCTAAGAGCTACTAATTGCAAGGTACTCTTGAAAACATGTCAAACCTCACAAATCTATAAATTCTTACTCTCGAGGTCTCTAGAAAAAAATATTTTTGTGTTTTAGAGTTCATGACAGATCTAGAACATATTTGGATTTAATTTTATTTTTTTGGGATTTGAAAAAGATATAGATCTTTATTTTTTTTTAGATCAAGATATAGAGTAAAAAAATATAGATCAAGATATATAGTAAACTCAACCTCTATCTGACCCATTGCCATCCTTAGACTATGTTTATTTCATTGATAAGCACCAAGCTTTCACATTTACATATAAAATAAAAGCGAGGGTTTAGATTAAAAATCTGTTGTCAAAATATATGGAGAGAATTCCTTGGAAGTCCACTTGTATTTATAGTCTTGTCAATCATGCAAGCGCCTAAATAGTCATTCATGCATGAACATGTCACATATAATAACATATATATTGGAAAGCCCCCTTAATAGCTTCCATTGTCATCGATTATTATAGTAAATGCTTAGCTTTTACTACATGGTCTATCCTTAAGCAAATCTTTTGCTATGCCTGCAGCTAAATTAAGGCCAAATGGTCACTCTTTTAGAAAAGAAATTTGAGTGTTTGGCAAGTAGAAAAGTGATAAAAAAAAAATAACAAAGAATATTTAAGAGATTCTAGAATCAATCACTTTACTTAATCAACTTTACCATCATAAAATGATTGTTGAAGCTACTAGAATCTATTTATACAACAGTTACATAGTTTGTTACAAATGCTGTCAATTTGTATAACAACCTTAACACATCAGCAACTGAGCTTAAATTACCTACTCTGATGTTTAAGAAGCTATTTGTGCTCTGTTGATATATGCTAACATCCTCTCTCAAGTTAAACTGAGCAGGAATGATGTTCGGCTTGGTTCTAAGATAATTAAATTGTCCATAAGCCAAGTCTTTTATGAGTATGTCAGCTGTTTGATCTTCACTAAGTACATAGCTGATTGTGATTGGTTAGCTTGAAACTTTTCTCAAATAAAGTGTATATCAAGCTCAATGTGTTTTGTTTTGGCATGGTATACTAGATTCATGGCCAAGGATATTACTCCCTAATTATCACACTATTTGATGGGTGAATGATCAATTTTAATCTCCAATTTAGCAAGAAACCCTTTGATCCACATAACTTCAACTGTTACCAAAGCCAATGCCCTGTATTCTCATTCAATGCTTGACCTAGACATAACATGTGGTTTATTTGAAGACCATAATACCAAATTAGCTCCAAGATACACATTATAGCCTGTTACTAACTTTTTATCATCTTTGTCACAAGCCCAATCAAAATCACTGAAATAGTTTATTTGCATCTGTTGACTCCCATTTGAGTAAAGTTACAAACCAAATGAATTATCCTCTTTTAATATCTAAGTATTCTCTTACATGTTTGCCAATGTTCTTCTGTTGGGCTGAGAGAAATTAACTCAATTTATTGACTGAAAATGCTATTTTTGGCCTTGTTAAAGTTACAAATTGCAAGTCCCCTACAACACTTCTCTATTGAAAAACATTTAAGAAAATAGCCCATGAGTTTTTAGTAAGAGAATATGATGTAGCCATTGGTGTTGGTACTAGACTGCATGTGATCATTTCATGCTTGTGCAGTAAGTCTGCCATGTACTTACTCTGAGATAATTGAATCCCTATCTTATTTTTGGTAATATCTATGCGAAGAAATAGTTGAGCTCTCCTAAGTCTTTGAGAGCAAAAGTAGCTTGCATATTTGAAATGACTTTCAACACACTATGAGAATTAGAACTAATGATAATGATATCATTAACATAAACTAAGATCAGCAAAATATCACCTGTATCCCATCTGTAAAAAATAAGGAATCAGACTTTGAATGAGAAAAGTGCCACTAAGATGTCATTGTACTTTTGAACTTGTCAAACCAGGCTCTAGGGGCTTGTTTAAGACCATATAATGCCTTTTTTTAACTTGCACACATGATGAGGCTTGGAAGGATCAACAAAGCCTTCTGGTTGTGCTATATGTACATCTTCAACAATAATGCCATTGAGAAAGACATTATTAACATCAACTTGTCTAATTACCCAATTGTTCATCACTGTCAAACTTCAGATTACTCTCACAGTTAAAGTATTTACAACTGGACTGAAAGTCTCACTATAATCTACCCCATATGTCTGATGGAATCTTTTTGCAACAAGTCTGGCCTTATACCTTGAAATTGAACTATCTGAGTTTAACTTGATTCTAAAAATGCATTTGTTGCCTACTATTTTGACAGGGTTTGTAAGCTGGACCATATTCTAAGTTTGATTGGCCTGGAGAGCATTAGATCTTGCAGTGCCTAAGCTACTAATGTTGGTTTAAAAGGTTGTGTTAGAAGAGTAGTGAAGTAGGTTTTAAGTTTAAAAATTCCAACTTTAGACACAGTAATCATAGGATGACCGGGGTTGAAATTAGGTGACCCGATGAACAGGAGGTGAAGATAAACATAGGATTGAGTCAGATAAATTTGGTGAATGTTGATTGAATAAATTTGGTGAATTATGGCTTGAAGAACAAAAATGATGATATGATGAAGAAGTATGAGGCGATGAGTTATCAGGAAATTATTGTGATAGTTGTAGAGAAGGATCCTGAACTTCAGTTGCTGAAGGGGGTGCTTGGAGGACTTGTATGGATGATATAGATAGTGGAACATTAGGATTTGCGGAAGAAGAACTTGACACAGAACAGAAATCAACACCTAGCTTGTAAGGAAATGAGTTTTTATCAAAGGTAATATGATTAAGCATATACACTTTTCTTGAAGAGTGTAAGTGTTCATAACCCTTGTGATGTGGGCTGTATCCTATGAAAATACATCTATCAGTTCTAAATTCAAGTTTGTGGTTTTGATAAGGTCTAAGATAAGGATAACATGCACAGCTAAAAACTTTATGAAAAAAGTAGTCTACTTTTTTATGAAATAGTTTGAAATAAGGTGAAACATTATTCAAAACTGGAGTAGGTAATCTGTTAATGAGAAAGACATCAATGTGAAATGCATTCCACCAAAAACTAAATGGTAGATTGGATTGAGCTAATAGGTGAGATAAATGTCAACAATATACCTATACTTTCTCTCGATTTTACCATTTTAATGGTGAATATGGGGACAAGGGCGCCTAAAGTGTATACCAGATGTAGTTAACATTGAAGTGAAAGACTTGAATTCACCCTCCAATCTATTTGATTAGTTTTGATTCTCTTTTCAAGATGTTTCTCAATGAAATTTTTAAAGAATCAGACTTAGCATTTAAGGGAAAAATCTCTATAAACCTACTATAATCATCTAAGATTAACAAGTAATAGTTGTATCCTTGGGTAGATGTCATATGTGAGGGTCCCCGTAGATAACCATATAATTGGTAATCACATAATCAAAATGTTTAAGATGATTCTTGCCAAACTGGCATGCGTCACAGAAGGCAAGCATTGGAGTTTTATTAATTCAAGCAAATGTATTACAAGTCTTAATGATTGTTTGAAGTGTGTGGAACACGATGACCAAGTCTCTTGTGAAGCAAATTAACATTAACTGGTAACATTGATATTGTTAAGGCTGCTTGATTACACGACTGAAGGAAAGTTGAACTAGACTTAAACAAAACTAAAGAGAGTAGCAAACATAGACACAGGTTTATTAAATGGAATTTGACAATGAGAAAATTGAGAATCTTCACTTGGCACCTCTTGTATATGATACAAGCCTCCAATATGTACCATGTTGACTGTTAGACAGTGTATATTTATAAAGGAGAAAATCGTCATTTTGTACTTCAAGTTTTACTAACATTCCTATTTTTATGTATTTAAACTTTTTGTGATTTAATTATTATGTTTTATTTTAATTAAGTATTTTATGTATTTTAGGGGCATCGCGGTCATTTCACAATGAACGAGTGATCAGACGGCAAAACGAACATCACTTTTGAACTCAGGACAGTCAAAAACCTTAGGAGGAGCATAAAAGAAAAAAATGGCATTGTTCACACATACGGCACTATTCACATGTACGGTACTATTCATGATATTGTTCACGACACTTTTCATACCGTCTTACTGTTCAAACCATGTGCAAACCGTGTTACTGTTCAAACGGCGTGGTCAAACCCGTGGTCAAACTACGTACTGTTGACTGATGACGTGGCGCAATCTTGAGCGTCCGAATTGTTTTTAATCCGATGGCCATGATTTATTCAATGTATCTATAAAAAGGGGCTCTTCCCCCTATTTTGACACCCCCTGAATCCATTTTTTAGCTTAGTTTTCTGTAATTCTTTCTCCATCTTGTATTTTCTACGTATTTTAATAAATTTTTATTTTACCCTTAGTTCAATTATGAGTAGCTAATTTTCTTTCAAGCTTGGGTTGAAAGTGAAGTCTCAACATGTGTCACAGGCTTTATTTGGTAAATTTACTTTCTCTTCCCCTCTAATTTTTGTGAAGGTTTTGACTTTTTGTCGACAAATAATAATATTCTTGTTTAGATACCGCTCTAGTTTAACCGGCTCCCTAGTACAAGGTTATTACTATTTAGTACGATAAACCCTTAGCACCATATTGATTAGAGCGTGGTTGATGAGGTGTGGAATTCCCCCTCATGATTTAATTGGTATTAATAAGGAATATTTAGCCCATGGTGCATGTTGATACGGATCCAGATACCCAAGCACTTTATTATAATTATTTCCAGTTCAATTTAATTCCGCCATTCCAATTTAAATTCTAGCATAGTTTAAATCAATTTCCCCACAAATCCAATCACCCACTTAAAAAATTAATTCTATACCTAATTAAAATCCACCTCCTCGTGGGATTAACACTCAACACCATTGATCTATTCGACAATAGATTCGTGCGTTTGCGAGTTCAACAAAATTTGCACAACATACCCCTTTAAGCAAAAGAGTTCCTATTATCCTGACTTTAATAAAACAAAAGGTTTCAACAAATTCAACAACAATGTCATTATCAGTTAAGAGTTGAGAGATTTTTGGTGATGTTTGAAACACGTAAAACATTATTTAGAAGCAAAGGTTCATGTGTCAGTTTATCAAGTAGTGCAGATCTAACATGCTTAATTCTAATGCACTTCCATCGCCAACAAAAAGTGATTATGTGCCATAATAAAATTCCATATTAAAGAGTTTACCTTAGTCAGATGTAATGTGAGTAAAGGCTCCACTGTCTATGTACCATGATGGGTCTTCTATAGCCTCAGGGGAAGGAGCAGTATAACAATTAGTTGATGGATTAAACTTTGGACTATCATTCATTCCATTGTAGTAGTAAAAGGCTGCTGGATGATCAGGACCAGAATTATGAAAATCATATAAAAGAGATTGAGAGCTTGTACCAACAGCAGTAGAGTTCCGATAGATAACATGACCTTGAAAGCCACCTTGAAAACTATATCCCCTTGGAAATCCACCATGTGGACCATTGTTATTTCTTCCATAACCATTAAAAGATCTTTGAACATAATTATTTGGCATAAAGTCTCTGCCATAATTTCTAAATCCAGGTCTGAAGTTGCCTCTACCAAAATAAGGTATAAATGTATAATTGAATCTATTTTTACACTTGGCAGCACTGTGACCAGGTATGAAGCAGATTTGGCATAAGTGATATAAGATTTCTCTTAAGTTATGGTACATATCTTACTTGTTCTAATTTTCTGATTTCACCATCAAACATTTTAATATCAATGGTCCCAATTCTAGCAACTTTACAAGCTAAGTCATTTCCCAGCAACACTTTACCACATTCAACACTTTTGAATGTCTTAAAGAAATGCTTATTTGAGCACATATGGAAAGAACATCCAGAGTCAAGTATCCATGCACTAGTTGGGTGTTTTTCAACTGCTACTAGCACATCAGCACCCTCTAAGTCTGCTTCATCCTCTGATACAATGGCAACCTTTCCTCTTGATTTCTTTTAAAGCTTTCATAATTTCTTATTCTCAAAGCAATCTTTTATGTACTGCCCTTCTTTCTGACAAAAGTAGCACTTCTTTTTCTTTTTCTTCTTCTCTGATTTGTCTTTCTGGATGACATTCTTCTTTTTTTTGTTGTTCTTTTTTTCAGGCTTTGACTTGACAGACAATCCATCCTTATAGTTCTATTCTTTGCCATTTGATCTCTTTTTCCAAAGCACTATTGACATCTTTCAAAATGAGGGTATGACTTCCATAAAAGAGTGTATCAACAAAATGCTCAAGCGAATCAGGCAGGGAACTCAGCAAGATTAGTGCCCTATCTTACATTTTCAAGATCCAAGATCAGCTTATTGAATTCATCCAGGTGATCTTTTATAGATACTCCCTCTTTTATAGAGAAGGTATACAGTCTTCTCTTCATATATAATCTCTTGGCCAGTGACTTCTTCAAATATAGGTCCTCATGCTTTAACCATAATCCTGATGCGGTTCTTTCTTTTGCAACCTCTCTCAGCACTTCATCGAAGAGATGTAAGATAATGGTGCTGTGAACTTTGTTATTAATAGTTTTCTGGTCTCCTCCTGATCTTGAGGAACCCTCTCTATGGTCTTTCTTGCCCTTCAGATCTTCATCTCCATCATCAAGTGCATTATCGAGTCCTTGTTGGATGAAGATTGAACGCACCTTGAGACTCCAAAGGTAAAAGTCATTATCACCATTAAAATTCTCGAGGTCAAATCTGGCACTAGCCATTTCAGATCAAGAATAGCCCTCAAGAAACAATCTCTGATACCAGTTTGTGAATGTAATTGGCTAATCACAATTGACTTGGACCAATTAACTAATCTAAATTAATTAAGAACAATTACAAACAAAGAAATAAAACTTACTAAAGCTAACAAGATTTACCAAGAATTAAAGAAGAAATCAGGAAGAAGAACACAAAAACAATTACATGGTTTGGTACCAAGGTATCTACATCCACGGCTAAAATCAGCAGGACGCTTAAAGTTTTATTAATGGAGATGATTATATAAAGAATCTATGGAGTGCAGAGATTAAATCTCTTGTTTACAGAATTTACTATCTCTCATAAAAATCACCCCTTAACTCTGCCACAAACCAGCACTTATATATGCATGCCTCTGTTTCTAGAATCTGCCATTAATTATAACGGCTTTTAACTAACAGTAGGCCTACATCTCCAGCTCAGCTTGCCACATTAGCAGATTAATAACATAATCAAATTAATAGCTTCACAGCTGTCAATTTGTATAACAACCTTGACACGTCAGCAACTGAGCTTGAATCACCTATTCAAATGTTTAGGAAGCTAATAGTGTTGTGCTCATGGTGCTATGCTCATCTCTATTCATATATGCTAACAAACTCCCACTAGCAAGTAAAGAAAAAAGAGAGTTGTCATTACTTTCACATGCCTTTGCACTACCCAATCGAGGTACAAGATGTGCGACAATGAGACGATGCTTGAGTGGAAACTGGACTGCTTGTTGAAAGAGTATGGGTTGTTTGTTATTGAAGATGTTAACAAGAAAAGGGATTTTGCCACGGAAGCATTCCTTTAGCCTTCTCAGAATGAATGAATATAAAAGTTATAAGTTAAAAATACATATAATATATATGTAGTTATTGAGTAGTGTGTGTGCAATATATATACAAATTTCATTCTACCTTTTATTAAATTGATATACTTCAATTTAACCTTCAAAGGTATGAAAACTTTAACTTACCCCTTAAATGTCGTTATTTTTAACAGTTGACTGACGTGGATTGATTAAAATACGACAATGTCCCTAATTTTAACTAACTAACAGTTTTGTAGGGTTAACAAGGATAATTTCATTTTGCCCCTTAAGGTCTTACATATTTCAAAAGATAGCAAAAATAAATTTATTAATAAAACCCCCAATCAAAAAATAGTAATAGACCCTTAAAAAATAAAATTAATTTTTACTTATATTTTAATTTAGGGTTAATTACAACTGAGTGATACATGTTTTGACAAATTTTTAAAACGTGACACATGTTTTAAAATACTCGATCAAGTGACAATCTTAAGTTTGGCCATCAAATTTAATGGCACAAGGATAAAATTGGAAAAGTAGATTTTTTATGAATTAAAATAAAGAAAAAATTCTTTTCACTTTTTCTCTTTTTTATTTTTTCTTTATTATATTCTTCTTTCCTCTGTATTCATGTCTGGTGGTGTGCAGAGCTTATGGCTCTTCTCCTTTTGGTCTTGGGTTTGAGAATATACTAGTAGTTAGCCATTTGCACCCCTCCAAGCTTCTCAACACGTCATGTTTCTCTAAGCTTTAATGGTGCCATAGCAGCTGCGCCATTAACTTGCGACTGCGATCTATTGTGCGGCTAAGCTGTTGCTCTAAACCATTGTAACTTCTTACAGGCAACAATCTGCGCTTCGATCGCAGCCACGCGATGCTTCTATATTGACGCAAACGCCGTCCCCGCTGCTTGCCCCACCATCATTCCGAAGCTTTTGTCACCGCCACTTAGTCATTTTAGGGCTTTAAATTAACAACTGGATTAGCTTTGTTTGGTTTGATTAATTTCTTTTTCATTAGATTTTAAGTAGGTATTATGTTGTAAGAAGTTGAAACATCGAAGTGCTCCATCTTGTTTCATGAATTCATTGCAATAATGGAGTCAAGTTTGTTCAAAATCCAGCCACTGTTGAGTTTTTTTTTTAATAAAGTATATATTATTTTAAGAAAATGATAAAAATTGGATATATTCAAATATTTTAAATTATTAATTATTTTACTATTTTACCCCTTAACTTCATGTTTGGGAAGAAAAATATACAAAAATGGCTTTTAATAAAAAGATTAAAATAAATGTTAAGGATTTGGTTTTTGAATTTTTCTAAATTTTATTTATTTTTTAATTTTTAATTCATCGAATTAGATTAGTAACCCATAGCTAGTAATGGAATATAAATAAATTTTATGGGTTAATTTGTCTTTTAGATACTTTGAAGGATAAAATGGTATTTTGGATGGTAAAAGTCTGGTAAAAGTCAACTAATTGGTTAATGATTTATATTCTTCAAATATATAAATTCAAAATAATAATAAAAATTAATTATTTTATTTTCATTGTGGTGATATTATAAATAAAATTCATAATTATTATATTTGTTTTATAAATTAAAATATAAGTAAAAATTAATTTTATTTTTTAAAAGGTCTATTACTATTTTTTTATGGGGGTTTTATTAATGAATTTATTTTTGTCATCTAACTTGAAATATGTAAGACCTTCAGGGGTAAAATGAAATTATCCTTATTAACCCAACGAAACTGTTAGTTAATCAAAATTAGGGGCATTCTCGTATTTTAATCAGTCAACGTTAGTCAACTATTAAAAATAACCGCATTTGAGAGGTAAGTTAAAGTTTTCACACTTTTGAATGTTAAATTGAAGTATGTCAATTTAATAAGGGAGTATGATGAAATTTACCTATATATATATAAAATCATGAGAGTATGATGATGTGTGCTAGTTATGTAATCTAATGTTCGGTTAGTATTATTGTACAATTTATTGTAGTTTTAATGTTGTAGTTATGTTGTACTAGTGATTTAGGGTAGTTATATTGTAACTAGTCTTGTGTAGTTATCTTATTAGCGGTATTTTAATGGATGATGAAAAGAAAAGAGTAGAGAAAATTTATATTATCTATAGACTGTGTTTCTTACGTAGAGTGTGGTTCTCTCGAATCAACCTTCTTTCTTTAATTTTATCTCATATCTCTAAAATTTACTTTAAATTTGGTATCAGAAGGTTCCCCATGGCTGATTCAGCCAGAGAACAAAAAAAAAAACTTAGTTCAAAATCTTTGTTACTAAAAAGTTTGAGAATCAAGGTGCAATCTTAACAAGCTTCAAAGTCTAAATGCCAAGTATGACCAAATATGTTCCCAATATTACCAAGCTAGTGCAAGTGCATGTCATCCAAAGTCCAATGTTAGGAAAATATAGTTCATCTATTAGAACAAAAAATTTATCCTTTGGCCAAACACTAAAACTAAATTTCCCAAATTTCAATGGTGAAGACCTAGATAGTTAGGTTTATAAGGCTAAACAATGCTTTTGATATCAAATATAGGAAAACGTAAATTGCAGTTGGCATCTTTCCATCTTGAAGGAGCTACACTACAGTGGTTTTGTTGGCTAATAAAAACAAAAGGACCAATTTCTTGGGTTGAGTTTTCATGATCCCTTCTTAAAAGGTTTAGACCAATAGAGTTTGACGATACTTTAGAGGCTTTGTCCTAATTGAAGCAAGAAACCACCGCATTGGCTTACTAAGAAGAATTTGAGAGATTGTCCAGATGGTGGAGGATTTACCAGGAAGTTTATTAGTTGATAGTTTTGTTGGAGGACTCAAAGACGAAATTCATTTAGAGTTAAAGATTTAGAAATGTCGGTCATTATCAAGAGCCATTAGACTTGTTTGACTTATTCAAGAAAACAGTAACCTTTGTAACCAACCATCTAAAATCTAATCTACAACCCAAGGTTTATTAAAATCCCAGCCAAGTAATTAAACTCCATCAACATTTAAGCGTTTGACTCCTAGTGAAGTTAAAAAACATAAAGAACATGGCCTTTTCTACTATTGTGATGGTAAGTATTCTCCTGGTCACAACCGTCAAAGTCCTTAATTGTTTATGATGGGCGAATTTCACATCAAAGATGATGATGAAAGAAGCGGTCAAGGTGCAAAATATGATTAATGTCCAAAGTAGTTCTTTGAGGACAAGGAATTTTCTAAACGAGGGGAAATGATGTGTGCTAATTATGTATTGTAATGTTCGGTTATTATTATTGTATAGTTTATTGTAGTTTTAATGTTGTAGTTATATTGTAGTAGTTGGTTCGTGGTAGTTATATTGCAACTGATCTTGTTTAGTTATCTTATTAGCTATAATAAGTGGATGATGGAAAGAAATAAGGTAAAGAGGAATTCTATTATCTATAGATTGTGTTTCTTGTGGAACTTTCAAACCAATCTTTTTTCTTTAATTTCCTCTTTTGTCTCTAAAATTTACTTAACTGTTTAGTATAGGGAAGGCAAATATACAGTTATCGATGGATGTTATCCATCCAAGTTTAACTCCATAATTATCGATAATTCGTACGTCCATATCCATATCCATTTTAAATGTTTGATATGGATATAGATTTTATCCACATGACTATAGATATCCATAGATATCCATGGACATTAAATATGTATTTTTAAATTAAAAATAATATGACTAATTAATAAATTTGTATTTTTAAACTAACTGATAATATATTACATTAGGAGAATTCTTATTTACCTTTATATATATAGCTAATTATAATCATCATAGTAGTATTTGTGTATATAAGAAAATTGATAGAGTATGATCAAAGGAAGAGTATTTTTATGATAGATGAGTATTAGGATTAAATTGAACATGAAAATTAACTTGAGTGTTGGAGGGTTAACCCAAAAAAACTTTCGGATCCTCGTATTATTCTTTCCGATATCAGGTGCTCATAGGTTATTTACTAGTTGTTGCAGGGCGTCCTTAGCAATTGGCAAGCTGCTTCCCTAACAAATAAATTTAATATTGACGCAAGGGTTTGGTATTGAGCCACTAAACGACTCGACTAGATTTTGACGTCAACAGTTTTCACAATTATAAAACGTTATTTTCGATTGACATTAGCTAATTTTTTGATTCATTAACTTAGATTAAGTATTTTATGAATTATTAAAAAAATAACAACATTTGTACAAGATCCACGTGTATTTGAAACAACATTTCAACTTAATACTACCAATTTAACATTGCATAAGAACAAACACTCTTTTTGTTCTTGTTGTCCAAAATTAATGACCATTTTGTCTTCAATTATTGATAACCGAATTGTTTGATGCATGTGAGAGAGATGATGATAGAAATAATAATAATAATAATAATAATAATAATTAATATTAATAACAATAATGATATTATTATTATTATTAGTAGTATTATTATAAAGGACCTATTTGCAAAAATATAAAAATTCTAGGTATGTTCATAGATACTATAGGAAGCAAAATGAAAAATTGATAGAACTTGATTATGGGCAATTTAGAAATTACGAAAATATAATGGAGGTAAAATAGGTAGTTTTAGAAATTGGAGTTTGATTCCCAACCCACCTTTGGGAATCAAATCTATGGGAATGATTCCCAAATCCACAAGATCCCGATTTCCACTTTTATTTTTTGAAGTAAATATTGTCAATAATTCCAATTTTGGATTTTGATTCCCTAATATGGGAAGTAAGCACACCCTTATGGAATGTTTGGTTTAAAGAAATATAAGGAGAGAAGAGAAGAAGAAAGGAGGAGAGGGGAATAAAATAAGGGGGAGAAAAATGAAATCTTTGTCCGTCCAAACAATGAAAAGGAAATTGATTTTTTTTTTCACTCATTTTCTCTCCCCCCTTTCCTTTCCATTCCTTTTTTCTCTTACCATTTCTTCCAATCAAACATGGGCTTAGTGTGCAGTGAATTTTCTAAATGAGAGTAATGGATTATGGATGTTTGTTAAGTGCGTAGTAGTAAATTGTGGATTATGGATGTAGTAGTAATTCTATCTTAAAAAATAATTTTTTATTATTTATAGGGAAAAAATTTTAAATGATTAATTTTAAATTCATAAAATTTTGTGGTCAGATTCATCAATTTTTTGTTTCATGTCGCACTTGTTGAGTAGCGGGTGTAAAGTATATTTACGGTTCTGGAGGTACACAAAGAGCTTACGGTTTCAGACATAGGAAATTTTGTTTAGGACTGGGATATTTTCCACCCTCGAAATTGTGTAAATCCACCCACTTTAAAAATTTTATTTATAAATAAAAAACACCATAGTTTTCATAATTTCAAATTAAGACTAAATGTAACCAATTAATTAGTTAAATCTTCATAATAGATTATTAAGCTTCAATTAATCTAACAAAATGTATTTGTGGCATGGTATCTTACGAAATTTATTGCCTATGAAATTTATGCTACGTACTTCATGAAATTTATTGACTTGGAGAAGGATCTAATTGATTAATTGTTGAAATGAGGTGAATATACACCTTGTGGGGGTGGAAATATCATCACCTTTTTAAATATTCTATATTAGGAAATATAAGTAAAATCTGTTAAATAATCTAAGTAAAATGACCATTTCATCCTTAAATGTATTAAAATACTAACCCTTTAAAACTTGGAAAAATGAATAAATTTATAATTTCATAGGAAGTATAACGGTAGAAGGATAGAGAAGTAAGTTGAATGGTCTTTTTTATGTTGTTGTTAGTATTATTATTATTTGTGAATAATGGTCTTTTAATTGAATTTATAAATTTTATAATTTTTTAAATATTGAAAGGATAAAATAATTTTTTAATACATTCAACGAAAAAATAATTTTATTTAGTTTTTTTATTATAATTTTATTTAGTTACTTTAACGGTATTAGTGACGAAATGATTAGTTGATATAAGTTAAAAATGTAGACGGTGTATAGAACAAATAAATTTTTTTTTATGATTGAATATACATGTGACAAAATAGTAGTGGTCCAGATTTAGTAAATAATAACCCCACTCCCTTGATGTTTCTGCTAGTCTCAACCAACCCAACTTGTTTCCGAAATCTTCAATAAAGCGCTGATTCTGGTCTGACCTCTGTGCGTTCGATAAAATGACTTTATAGACTCAGTGGCCCTATAAATGAAATTGAGTGTAGCGTCTAAACAATGTGACAATTTATAAGCACAAAACTACCCTTAGACTCTTTTACTATGCACTATGCTTTGCAAACGAGCAGCTGCCGTTGTATATAAACACCTGTATCGCGTAAAATTTTCACTTGAGTGTTCAAATTTTGCCCACCAGAGTCATGAAGCCCGTCCTAATAGCAGCAACTTTCTGGTCTACTGCAACAACCAGATCAGCATTAATGGAAGACAAGGAAACGTCCAAGAATCCGAGTCAATATTCAATCGCATGCCCCGCAAAAGCACTGTCACTTACACAGCCATGCTTACTGCCTATGCACAGAATGGCCAAATCGCGAAAGCCCGGAAACTGTTCGACGAAATGGCTGCTAGAACCTCTGCATCGTATAATGCAATGATCACGGCTTACATTAACAACAATTGTAGTGTATATGAAGCTTTTGAGATTTTTGCCACTATGCCAATGCGAAACGCGGTTTCTTACGCTGCCATGATCACGGGTTTTGTTCGGAGAGGATTGTTTTATGAGGCTGAAGAGTTATATGTGAATATGCCTGCTAGGTGGCGTGACTCTGTTTGTTCGAATGCTTTGATAAGTGGGTATTTGAAGGTGGGAAGATTGGAAGAGGCGGCTCGGATTTTCGAGGCTATGGTGGAGAAAGATGTGGTTGCTTGGAGCTCAATGGTTGATGGGTATTGCAAGAAGGGAAGGGTTATTCAGGCTAGAGAAATTTTTGAGAAAATGCCAGAAAAAAATGTGGTTGCTTGGACTGCAATGGTTGATGGGTATATGAAAGTGGATTGTTTCGAAGATGGGTTTGATTTGTTTCTTAGCATGAGAAGAGGAGGTATGGCATTTAATTCTACTACATTGACTATATTGTTTGAAGCTTGCGGTAGATTTTGTAGATATAGAGAGGGTGTACAGGTACATGGGTTAGTTTCCCGCTTCGGATTTGATTATGATATCATTTTAGGCAATTCAATAATTACAATGTATGGTAGGTTAGGATTCATGGATGAAGCTAATAAAGTGTTTTCCATGATGAGTAAAAGAGATGCAGTTTCTTGGAACTCGTTGATCTCAGGTTATACTCACAATGGCGAAATTGAGGAAGCTTATAGACTTTTTGAGAGGATGCCTGGAAAAGATTTTGTTTCTTGGACTACTGTGATTGCTGGGTTTTCTAGAGAAGGGAATCTTGAAAAATCTATAGAATTGTTCAATATGATGCCAGAGAAAGATCATGTTACATGGACAGCTATTATTTCAGGTTTTGTGAATAATGAGCAGTATGAGGAAGCTTTCCGCTGGTTCATTGAGATGCTTCGGAAAGACGTTAGGCCAAACCAGTTGACTTTGAGCAGCATACTAAGTGCTTCAGCTGCTACAGCAACACTAAATCAGGGGTCACAGATCCATGCTCATGTAGTGAAGATGAATATGGAATCTGATGTGTCCATTCAAAATTCGCTGGTTTCTTTGTATTCAAAGTGTGGAAATGTGGTTGATGCTTATCGGATCTTTACTAATATTGATGAACGAAATATTGTTTCTTATAACTCAATGATTAGTGGATTTGCTCAAAATGGATTGGGAGAAGAGGCTTTTAACTTATTTAGGAAGATGAAAGATGAGGGGCTAGTGCCAAATCAAATTACCTTTCTTAGTGTTCTATCAGCGTGCAATCATGTGGGTTTAGTAGAAGAAGGATTCATTTATTTCAAATCAATGAAAACTTTATATAATATAGAACCAGGGCCTGAACACTATGCATGCATGGTTGATATCCTTGGCCGAGCTGGATCACTTGCTGAAGCTATTGATTTGATAAATTCATTGACTTTTGTGCCCCCTGCTGGAGTCTGGGGAGCTCTCCTTGGGGCAAGCAGAACCCACTTAAATCTTGATCTTGCAAAGCTTGCAGCACAACACCTTATGGAGTTGGAGCCTGATAGTGCGACCCCATATGTGGTCTTGTCTGACTTATATTCCGTTATAGGAAAAAAGAGAGACGGGAACAGAGTAAGAATGAAAAAGAAATTGAAAAGGATAAGGAAGACTCCAGGTTGCAGCTGGATTATTCTGAAAGACAAAGTTCATTTGTTTCTTGCAGGAAGGAAATCCTGCTTGGACCTGAAAGAGATTGAAGTTACACTGCAGACAATTTCAAAAGGAACAAAAGAGTTTGATTGGCCTAAGCAATGACTGGTCCCTGCTTGGATTTGAAAGAGATTGGAGTTACACTGCAGACAATATCAAAAGAAATAAAAAAGTTTGATTGGCCTAAGCAATGTCTGGTCTCCTTTTGAGTTTGATTGATGCGTTGAAAACTTTTTGAGGTCATTGGCATTGCTTTTTTATTGATAAAGATCTATGGAAGCCATCCAACTCTGTCATCTGCAGATGTGGTTTTGTTTGGAAGTAAATTCTGGGTTTTTGCCTTCTGCTTATACTCTGAAGTGCTAAGAAATTCTTCAACAATTGAGACAAACAAACCATTATCTTTCAGTGGGTAGGAAATTTCTTCTTCAAGAAGGTTTCTTGGTTTCCACGTTTTGTTCTGGGTATAGGGGAGTTTGCTGCTTGAGCCTAGTTACACTTTTGACCCTAGCCAGAGCGTCTGATGAGATACACAAGTCCACCAGGGTCCAAACTCTAAGCATTTGTTGGCTACTGAGAAGCACATGCTCTATGTGCAGCCGCTGCACGCCTCTATTGTAGGAGAAAATTTCTCCTATAACATAGCCGTGCGCTGCCCCAAACGGACTGTTAATCCCCATGAGGTTTCTCAACTATGGTGTTTATAACGGTGTGCTTTTTCAACTATGCTGTTTATAACTTAATGGAGGGTCATTGCTCCATATATATATACATTATACGTCCTTTTAATCTGTATTGATGCGTCTTTGTTGTATGATTCCTTATCTGATTTTCTGATTATTTTGCAGCAGTATTTATTCAAATTACTCTGTCTAAAAAGCATTTTATTTCAACCTATCTTGAAGATTACAACCAATTTCATTGTCTCGTTATCAACCTCTGGTAATTGCTTAATTCTTTTGTACCTTGTAAGATTCTCATGTATAAAATTCCTATGGATGTTGCTCTTGTGACAACCAATTGAAAGAAAAGAAAAGGGGTAAACCAATTTATGAATCAGTACATGTACTTAATCTTGGAAATAGATAAATGTCCAGAAGGTCCTGCTTTATGTTAATTCCTTGTTCTTTCCCGTTGTGTTGATGTAATTTGTTCTTGCAAATTGTCTATTGTTTCATTTTGTTTGCATATACTTTTGTGGTCTTGTCCTACTTATATTTGGATTATGAAAGTAAATGACCTATTTAAAATGGTTGAATCATGCTGAAAAATGGAAGTAAACTAATGATATTTTTTTATCGTGGAAGCCAAATAAAAACCTTTCAGATTGAAATTAGTGACCAGCAATAGGGCACTGTCGAAAGACAAAGACCGTCATGGTTTCATCTGTTAAAGAAGGTTGAGTGAACTGGCATTTGGCAATGAGTATTCTAGGGAAGGAATCTTGCAGATATTACCACTTGGGACTCTTTAGAACATCCCAGGTGAACTTCAATGCAAGTAAACAGGCGAGTATTGGTGGGGGAACAGCTTATTTTTTATGCTCTGCCAATTGCTTATTTAATTTTTAACACATGCCATAATTTTAACCTTCTTATGAATTTAGGAAATGTAATAAAGAAGATAATGCTGTACGAGCACAGCTGCATTCACCTTTGCCGGTGCAAAGTATCACGCATTGTAGTTTTTTGCTGGCTTTTTATATCAAATGATAAATGGGTAAGATAGGGATTGACATCCAATTGTAAGTACAAAATTTTTTATGCTGAAATTAAAAGGGAATATCAGAAAAAGGAAAAATGAATACACAAAAATTTGTGTGTAAGTAGCTAAAGAACAGGATATTCAGGCTCTTGAGAAAAACCAGGCTGATAAGAAATTAAAAAGTTTTGCATTACAGCATACTGGATAATTGATATTGAAAAAGTTTCTGTACAAATTAATTTCAACCAGATCCACAGCCAGCTCCACCTCCAACTTTACCACCACCATAACCGTCACCATCTGCACTGCTATATGTGGCATTATCCCCTCCACTACTATTGCTATGTCCGACTTCTCCCTCGCCGCTTAAATTAGCTACAGCAGCTGCAGTTATGACAGCGGCTAAAGCTGCTTCAGCTACAAACTCTGTGCCATCGTCTTTTGACTCACCAACGGTGTCCACATTCAGACCTTCTTCAGCATCGAGATGTCCATTACTAGGGCAAGTGTTGTCTTTACCTTCTGCAGCTGCAGGTTGTTCAATACGTGTCTTTCACCACCTCTTTCGTGGAAACTAATCAGAAATAGAATTACTGCAACTACTGGACCGCTGACAATCAACACAAGGGCATAAGCTTTCATCTTTCCGTAGTTGCATATAGTTAGTGTCACTTGGTTTTCATTTATGAAGGAAGATCGGTAGAACCAGAATGTGATGAGCTTTTTATTTTAACTGAGGGAATCATGGAGAAACTCAACTGTACGGATCTTTTGTAACCGCAGAAGTTTCGTTTGTTTCACCTCAGTGTTCCCTAAAATCTTGTTCTGGGCCAAAAAGGCAGTTGGGGAAACAGCTTTGCACAGCTTGGGACTACCTATAACCTGTAATGCTCTGTGAAATTGAAAATGCTTATTTTATTTTAAACTACATTGAGAATTATTAATTGAAGTTGAACCAAGCTTTTATTACCGGCATTTCTATTATTGTTTTAGTTTATTTTGATGAACAAGAAAACTTGGAAGAGAGCGAATTATCCGTTGACTATTTACGTATACAAATTAGTTCCTTATCTTAGAACTAAATTTTATTTAAAACACAGCATTCCACCATATTGCAGAAAACAAAGTGACACCAACGCTACAGTTATTGGTTATAGCCTAAACAACATTCGCGTTGACCAATGTCACCCTCCGCAACCACCACCGCAACCTGCACCACCGCAACCTCCACCACCACACCCTCCGCCACCACACCCTCCGCCACCACAACCTCCGCCGCTACACCCTCCACCACCACACCCTCCACCGCCACAACCTCCGCCACCACCAACACTGCTGATGATAGTAACAGTAGCTGCAGTAGCTCCGGCAGCCACACCAGCTGATTCAGCCAAAACAGACACTTTGGCCCCACTTCCTTGGGCACTTTCCCCCGTTTCGACATCCGTATTATAAGTTCTCGGAGCAACTGAGGAAGGACCAGTGACACTCCGCGGAATGGGTGGATACCTTGTTTTCTTCTTCTTGCAGCCCACGCTGCACAAACAGCGTAAAATAACAAGGAATGTAATAGCAGAACCGCAAGCTAAAAGAGCAATAGCGTATACTTTCATCTTTAATTCTTGAAGCTGTGTGTAATATGTGATGAGAACTCTCTCTCTTTTACATATTTTTATAGACATGTCCCCGGATTGCTTAATGGGAGGAGAAGAAATTAATGTATATTTTCCTCAAAGATGATATTATGAGGAAGTTTACATATTCTCCACGTATAGACTTTTTTGGAAAATGAACGAAACTTTAGTTTGTTGACTTTGACAAATTTGCATACGAAATTGCCATGTTGTCTTGCCCTACAAAATGTTTAAGGATGTTGTTGAGTTAAATAATTTGTAATTTACATCAACCCAAAATCTTTTTTTTTTTATATATATATAATTTAGTTGTTGCTTGTCAAACAACTATGAGTCATGAGAAATTACTTTTCGATCAACTGTCTGCAAGTTATATATAATGTAACTTAACAACTGCCAATGCTTAATCAATACTATCAAAACTTAGCAAAATACTTTTAATTAATTTTCTTGCCACATAGATTTACCTGGATCTACCCTCTCATAGCCAAGTCTAAAACCCTACAAACTTTTATAGAGTTGGAAACAATGATTAAAAACAGTCTCTCTAAAGCCTATTTTGATGAGCAAGGCATGCAATTCAAACATCCTTGTCCATATATTCATCAACAAAATGAAAAGATTGAGAGGAAACATAGACATATTGTAGAAATTGGTCTTATACTTCTTGTCCAAGCTAATATACCTTTAAAATTCTAGTGGAGTGCATTTCATATAGTTATTTATCTCATTAATAGACTTTTTACAACTTTTCTCAACAATAAAACACCCTTTAAGTTGTTATTTCATAAGATTGTTCTTATTTAGAATTTGGCTGTACTTGTTACCATTATTTAAGACCATATAATCATCACAAGTTTGATTACAGGACCCATCAGGTGTACTTTTTTGAGGTATAGTTCTTTATATAAAAGTTATCTATGTTTACATTCATCTGAAAAGTTTATATCAGTAACCATGTTGTCTTTGATGAGTCTTCTTTTTTTTTTTTTTCAATTTGAAGTTGATTTTTTTCAGGGGTAAAATGCTTGTCATCAATCTTTGTCTAACCTTACTTTAGCTTCCAATCCTCTCCCTTCTTAGATTGTGGTGCAACTTCTTTCTTCTTTTTATCAATCTCCACCAAATATAGCAAACGATCTACACTCTTCATCTCCAACTCCTTTTCCATCTTTACATATAGCTCCGTCTCTTAATTCCTCTTACCCTCATTCCTCAGATGAACCTCATCAGTTATCACCACCACAATCAAATCATGCTAGCCATCCTATGATCATCATATCAAAGGCTAGTGTGTTTAAACCCCAAAACTTACATTATTGGTTGTCAGTCCAGCTAAAAAGAGTGAACTACTGTCTCTGTTGTCCTTGCTGATCTAAAATGGAATAAAGGCATGAAAAAAGAGTTTCAAGCCTTACTTGACAATCATACTTGGGAACTTGTCAATCCTTCTCATGCTATTAGGTTGTTGGAGACAATGGGTGTTGAGAATCAAATATAATCTAGATGGCAGCATTAGTAGGTACAAAGCTAGACTTGCAGCAAAGGTTTTCATCATACACAAGGATTGATTATACAAAACATTCAATTCAATGGAAAAATCTTCTACTATCAAACTTATGTTAAGCATAATAGTCACTCATAAATTGGTACTTAGACAAATTGACATCAACAATACTTTTCTTAACGGTTATTTGACAGATAAAGTGTATATACAACCACCAAAGGGCTTTATGGATCTAGATAAATCTATTCATGTGTGAAAGCTTTATATAGCCTTGTACAGACTCAAGCAAGCACGAAGAGCATGGTTGAAAAGATTGAAAATGGCCTTAACAACTTAGTGAAATACTAACTATGCAACCTAAGAGGAGGTGAATTCTGTTTCTAAAAATTGTGCAGTGTTTAAATAAAAAGTAATGCAAATATAAAACAAATTCAAAGCAATAATACGCAAAGAAATCAAAATATAAGGACACAGGGAACAGAGATTCGAACACAGAGAGTTTTACGTGGTTCGACTAAATCCTGCCTATGTCTATGCCTCCAAGCTCACTGCGCTGAGGATTCTGCTATTCAAGCCTCCAAGGCTTCAAGAACTTTTACAATTGACTTCACAGGTGTCAATCAACCTTTACAACAAGAGATTATCTCAAATCTCTTAACTCAAGTGTTTTTCACACTTACTATCACTTAAAAATAAAGATTACAAATAAGTTTTCCCTCATACAATGTATATGTTTACAAACGAAAGATCAAAGTGTGATTTAATGAAATAATCACAAGTTTAATGCTCAAGGAAGATTGTATGCTCAATAGTAAGCCCAATGATAATTGTAGAATCCCGTTAGAACTTGAATTTGATTTATCCCTTTTATAGTTTGAGTTGAAAACTAATCATTATTGATTTTCTACACTCAATCGGATTGTTGTTAGCCATTGTCGGATCACTGTTTTGACTTGACTAAGTGACCATTATGCTTACAATTTCAAATTGTCAGATCACCGTTTTATTAATGTCGAATTACCATTAGTATCTAGAGACCTGCGAGAAAGTTATCAGAATACTATCATCTAGAGGTCAGTTTACCATTAGTGTCCAAAAACTAAACTTTCGAATCTGTTTAATGTCGGTTGGCTATTTTCTCCTAAATAATTAGCCGTTTTCGGAGTTAACAGGAATCCGTTTATTACTAGAAAGTTATTCTTTGCTCAATACATTATATGACTTAAATATTTTGATACGATAAAATATTTCTTCAAACTTAATCAATTTTAAAGGTGTTTATTATCATCAAAATCATCATTCTTGAAACATACATGTTAACACTCAGTAGGTGTTTATTATCATCAAAATCATTATTTTGGAAACATACATGTTAACACTCAGTACCGCTCCTCTAATTCCAAGTTAGCTATTGACTCTTCTTTAAAAGACAAGCTAGTAAGCTCATTCTTCTACTGATACAATATTTATATGATCTACTACTTCTTTAATGTTCAAGTTATCTCTAATTTACAATCAACATTTCCCTTGAAAGATTTAGGAGAACTTAATTACTTGGGCATTCAACTTACTAAAAATGCTGCTAGTTTGCTCTTTTCTCAATCTAAATATGTTGATGATTTACTTGCTAAAGTAAATATGCAAGATAGCACGACATATTCTACTCCAATGGCTTCAAGGAGTCTTTTAAATAAAACTGATGGTGTATCCTTTTCTAATGTTAGTTTGTATAGGAGCACCGTTGGTGCTTTTTAGTATGTTATTCTGACTAAGCTAGAAATTGCACTTTCTGTTAACAAATTTAGTCAATTTCTTAGTGCTCCCATTGATGTTCATTGGAAAGCTAACTTTTTAACAAGCATGTAAATGGGTACTGAAATATCTCAAAGGCACCATTAGCCTTGGCCTTTAGTTCTAATCCTCTGGTGATCTCTTCATCTTAAGTGTTTTTCTTATGTAGATTGGGCAACTGACAAAGATGATAGAAGGTTAGTTGTTCAGCTACTATGTCTACTTAGGTCCGAATTTGGTTTCTTCGTGCTCCAAGAAGCAAGTTGCAGTTTTTAGATCAAGCTCTTGCCATGGGTACTGATAACTCTATGAAATGAGAGTTATCATAGCACTTTTATACTTAAATCAATAATACTTAGAGAGTAAATGATGTGTTTTTATTACATTTTTGTTATATTTTGCATAGACATTCATCTCAATTTATTTTTAATAACTTTTGTTTGATTTAGAATAAATTTTGTACTTAAATCATATACATAATTGTAGGTGACCGGAAGCTCAAATTTCAAGGAAGAAATACTAATTCAATAGGCTTGCAAGAGAAGGAAAAGAACTTGGCTAGAAAAGAATTGAAACAAATCTGAAACAGTGTGTTGAGTGGCAGAAAGTGTATATTTATAAAGGAGAAAATCGTCATTTTGTACTTCAAGTTTTACTAACATCTCTAATTTTATTTATTTAAATCTCTTGTTATTTAATTATGAGTGTTTTGTTTTAATTAAGTATTTTATGTATTTTAGGGACATCATGGTTATTTCACAATGAACGAGCTTTCGGATAGCAAAACGGACGTCACTTTTGAACTCAGGACAGTCGAAAACCTTAAGAGGAGCATAAAAGGAAAAATAGCACTGTTCACATATACGGCACTATTCACATGCACGTCTTGTTCATGGAGTCGCTTCACGACACTTGTTCGAGGCCGTATTCTTGTTCAAACCGTGTGCAAACCGTGTTCTTGTTCAAACCGCGTGGTCAAACTCGTGGTCAAACCGTATTCGTTCATCGATGACGTGGCGCAATCCTGTGCATCCAAACTATTTTTAATCCGATGGCCATGATTCACTCAATGTATCTATAAAAAGAGGGCCTCCCCCCCTAATTTGATACCCCTGAATCTATTTTTTAGCTTAGTTTTCTGTAATTCCTTCTCCATCTTGTATTTTCTACGTATTTTAATAAAATTCTCATTTTACCCCTAGTTCAATAATGAGTAGCTAATTTTCTTTCAAGCTTGGGTTTAAGGTGAAGTCTCAACATGTGTCATGGGCTTTATTTGGTAAATTTATTTTCTCTTCCCCTCTAATTTCTGTGGAGGTTTTGACTTGTCGTCGACAAATAATAATAATCTTGTCTAGTTCTTTGCCCTGGTTTCTGGCACCCTAGTATAAGGTTATTATTATTTGGCACGATAAGCCCTTGACACCATATTGATTAGAGCGTGGTTCATGAGGTGTGGATTCCCCTCTCATGATTTAATTGGTATTAATAAGGATTATTTAGCCCATGGTGCATGTTGATACGGATCCAGATACCCAAGCACTTTATTTTAATAGTTCCCAATTCAATTTAATTCCGCTATTCCAATTTAAATTTTAGCATCCTTTAAATCAATTTCCTCACAAATCCAACCGCCCACTTACAAACTTAATTCTACATACAATTAAAATCCACCTCCTCGTGGGATCGACACTTAACACCATTAATCTATTCTACAATAGATTCGGTAAACTATGAGTTCAATAAAATTTGCACAACAAGTTTTTGGCGCCGTTGCCGGGGAGGTAAGTATTTTAATTTGTAGACTTAATTTTTGTAAATTATTATTATTATTATTATTATTGTTTCCTTGTAATTCTTTTCTTAGTTAATTTAAAAAAAAAGCGAATTTACATTTTTAGGTAAGAATTTCTTTTTCTCTTCTTTAAATTTCTGCAATTTAATTTTCAAGTTATTTTTCTTTGTAATTTTTCATTTATCTCATTAATTTATTTTTATTTTATTTCACGTATTTGTTTTGGTGTATTTTATTTTTATAGAAAGGTTGTAACAGCGCAATATGGTTAGTATTGTAATTTCTCCTTCTTCTTTATTTTTATTTAATTTGTTCTCATTTTTTTATTTTCTTTGCATGCATGGTCGTAGGTCATTATTACCTAATCTTGAACCTATAGACCTTGAATTAGAAAGAACACTTCGCACACACAAACACATTGCACTTAAAGGTACAATTGAAATGGATCTGCAACAACCAGAACCACAGGAGAGGCCATTTAAGGACTACTTCAGTCCCTTAGCTAACTTGAGCACATCATGCATTAGATACCCAAATGTAGCTGCTAGGAGTTTTGAACTAAAACCTAATGTGCTAAATTATCTCTCAATATTCTATGGCTTAGAAAATGAGGACCCATATAATCATCTGAATGATTTTCATACAATTTGTCAAACTTTTAAATATGAGAATTTTTCAGAAGATGATGTTAAACTTAGACTATTCCCATTTTCTTTAAAGGATAGAGCTCGTTCATGGTTCAATATATTGCCGGCTAATAACATTACAACATGGGAACAAATGGTAACAAAATTTTTGAATAAATATTTCCCAGTGCATAAAACCAATGCTATTCGCAGGGAAATCTCAGAGTTCACCCAGAGAGAAGACGAGCAGTTTTTCGAAGCATGGGAGCGATTCAATGGGCTACTTTTGAAGTGTCCACATCATGGGTATGAGAAATGGCACCAATGCCAATACTTCTTGGAGGGATTATTGCCAAATGTGCAAGAATGGCTAATGGCAACAAGTGGAGTAGAGCTAATGTCAAAAAGTGCATCAGAAATTTGGGATTTCTTTCAACGACAAGCGGATAATTCCCAACAGCGAAGTCGATCTCTCAGGAATACTAGAAGAATTAAAGGAGTAAATGAGGTTCACATTGGCGAATCCAGTTCGGGAATTAAAGAAGTCAAAGAGATAATTGAAGGCCTTTCTCGACAAATAGCATCGTTGACGACTGCCAAATCAATAGAGCCACATGACCATGAGTCGTATTCAGATCAAGCCAATGCCATCGGTGTAATGAGAAAACCATCAAATTACAACCCATACTCCAACACATATAATCCTGGATGGAAAGACCACCCCAATTTTTCATGGTCTTAGGGATTCCAACAGAATGGACCAGCAACTCCAGCTCCACCAATGCAACCAATTCCTCAAGTTCCTCAAGCCTCTCAGCCACCATTTAGATCATACAATCAGAACAAGAATTACTCTCAACCCAGACCATGGGAGGATTCATTCCAGAATTTCAAGAATGTTACTCAATCTACAATCGAGCAACAGAACCGCACCATTGATGGACTACGGAATGAGATGAGAGCAGGCTTCAACTCACAAGCCCAATCAGTTTCAAGCCTCGAGAAGATGGTGGGACAACTTGCCTCTTCAGTACAAACTTTGGCAATGACTGTTGAAAAAGGCAAGTTTCCAAGTCAACCAGTGCCTAATCCTAAAGGAGTGCATGAAGCAAGTACCAGTTCCCCCAAACAGCATGGAGAAGTCAAAGCTGTTATGACCTTGCGAAAAAGGAAAGAAGTCGACAACAAAGTGGAGATGCCAGTGACAAAATCAACTCAGATTGTACCTGTGAATGTTGAAGACTCACCACCGGAGGAGAAAGAAGAAACCAACCCACGGGAGTACGTTCCTAAAGCTCCATTCCCTCAGAGGTTAGCTAAAGGAAAAAAGGGAAAATCCACAGATGAGATTCTTGAAGTCTTCAAACAGGTAAGTGTTAACATTTCTTTACTTGATGCAATAAAACAAGTTCCATCTTATGCCAAGTTTCTTAAAGACCTTTGCACTAAAAAGAGAAACATTCATGTTCAGAAAAAGGCATTTTTAACAGAAAATGCTAGTTCTATACTCTAACACAAAATTCCTCTAAAATGTAAAGACCCAGGCTCCCTTACTATTTCTTGTAGTATAGGGAACCACACAATTGAGAATGCTTTGTTGGATTTAGGGGCTAGTGTTAATCTCTTGCCTTATTTAGTATTTGTGAAACTTGGATTGGGAGAATTACACTCAACTCCAGTGGTGTTACAGCTTGTAGATCGGTCTACGAAAATACCTCATGATATTGTAGAGGACGTGCTTATACAGGTAGACAAGTTTTATTTTCCTGTTGATTTCATTGTAATTGACACTCAACCAATACAGGATTCAAGGAAGCATATCCCCATTATCCTAGGCCGACCATTCTTGGCAACTGCCGATGCTCACATTCAATGCAGGACTGGAAATATGCAGTTGTCTTTCGGCAATATGACCATGGAGCTCAACATCTTTAACATTGCGAAACAACCTCACAATGTAGATAATGGAATTATTGACGTGGATTTATTTGAAGCATTAGTTGATGATACTTTTCTTTCAAACCTTAGTGATGACCCTTTACAAACATGTTTAACTCACTTTGGTTTGGATTTTGATGTTGACAGATCAGTCAATGAGGTCAACGCCCTATTTGACTCAGCCCCAGCCATAGACACTAATAAATGGAAGTCAAGAATTGAACAACTAGCACCATCAGAGAAGAAAATCATCCCATCATCAGAGTCACCACCAAAACTCGAGCTCAAACCATTACCCAACACTTTGGAATATGCGTTCTTGGGAGAAGAAAGCACTCTACCGGTAATCATCTCATCATCCCTAAATGACGAACAAAAAGGTAAGTTGTTAGATGTTTTAAAAGAGTACAAAGGAGCATTAGGATGGACCATAGCAGACATAAAATGTATAAACCCAAAGAGACGCATGCATTACATTCACCTTGATGAAAATGCTAAATCTACTAGGGAAATGCAACGTCGGTTAAATCCTAATATGAAAGAAGTTGTTAGAACGGAAGTCCTTAAACTATTAGATGCAGGTATTATTTACCCAATTTCTGATAGTTCATGGGTCGATCTGTGCAAGTTGTCCCCAAAAAGTCAGGAGTCACAGTAGTTACCAATGCTGATAATGAATTGATACCCACTATAGTGACTACAGGATGGCGTGTATGCATTGATTATAGAAAATTGAATTCTGTCACACGTAAAGACCATTTTCCTTTACCATTTATTGATCAAATGCTTGATAGATTAGCAGGCCATGAATTTTATTGCTTTCTAGATGGCTACTCAGGATACAATCAGATTCCCATAGCACCAAAAGATCAAGATAAAATCACTTTCACTTGCCCTTTTGGCACTTTTGCATATAGGAGAATGTCATTTGGATTATGTAATGCACCTGCTACATTTCAACGTTGTATGTTAAGCATTTTTTCTGATATGGTTGAATGATTTCTTGAGGTCTTTATGGATGATTTTTCTGTCTTTGGTGACTCATTTGATCAATGTTTATATCATCTAACACAAGTTTTGCAGAGATGTATAGAGAAAAATTTGGTCTTAAATTGGGAGAAGTGTCATTTTATGGTAAAACAAGGTATAGTTCTCGGTCACATCATTTCATGCAAAGGTATTGAGGTTGACAAAGCCAAGGTGGATCTCATTTCTAATCTTCCTCTACCTAAAACAGTCAGAGAAGTAAGATCTTTCCTTGGGCATGCTGGTTTTTATAGACGTTTCATTAAAGATTTTAGCAAAGTTTCTAGACCCTTATGCAATCTACTTGCTAAGGATGTACATTTTATCTTTGATGATTCATGTCTTGTAGCATTTGAAAAGCTAAAGCGATTGTTGACGTCATCACCCATCATTTAGCCACCAAACTGAAGCTTACCATTTGAGCTTATGTGTGATGCATCTGATTATGCAGTAGGAGCAGTATTAGGACAACGAGTTGATCGAATTCCTCATGTTATTTACTATGCTAGTATGACATTAAACGATGCACAATTTAACTATTCAACTACTGAAAAAGAAATGCTAGCAGTAGTGTTTGCATTAGAAAAATTTCGACCTTATCTCATTGGTTGTAAAATAATTGTATTCACAGATCATGCTGCTCTGAAATATCTTCTCACAAAGAAAGATGCAAAAGCTAGATTAATTTGTTGGGTGTTGCTTTTACAGGAATTTGACTTGGAATTCAAAGATAAGAAAGGGACAGAAAATGTTGTGGCGGACCATCTCTCTCGTCTCCACTTCGACACAATCACAGAACCCTTAACATTAAATGAGTCATTTCCAGATGAACAATTAATGAGTGTGGACCAAACAGACAAGGCTAAACTTCCGAGCATTGGACCAAACAGACAAGGCTAATATATGCATGTGGTCAAACCCGCGGTCAAACCCGTGGTCAAACCGCGTGCTATTCTTGTTCACCTTTGATGACGTGGCGTAATCTGTGCATCTAAACTATTTTTAATCCGATGGCCATGATTCACTCAATGTATCTATAAAAGGGGGCCTCCCCCAATTTGATACCCCGAATCCATTTTTAGCTTAGTTTTCTGTAATTCTTTCTCTATCTTGTATTTTCTACGTATTTTAATAAATTCTTATTTTACCCCTAGTTCAGTAATGAGTAGCTAATTTTCTTTTAAGCTTGGGTTGAAGGTGAAGTCTCAACATGTGCCATGGGCTTTATTTGGTAAATTTACTTTCTCTTCCCCTCTAATTTCTGTGGAGGTTTTGACTTGTCGTCGACAAATAATAATAATCTTGTCTAGTTACCGCCCCGGTTTTACCGGCACCCTAGTATAAGGTTATTATTATTTGGCACGATAAGCCATTGACACCATATTGATTAGAGCGTGGTTCATGAGGTGTGGATTCCCCCCTCATGATTTAATTGGTATTAATAAGGATTATTTAGCCCATGATGCATGTTGATACGGATCCAGGTACCCAAGCACTTTATTTTAATAGTTCCCAATTCAATTTAATTCCGCTATTCCAATTTAAATTCTAGCATCCTTTAAATCAATTTTCTCACAAATCCAACCGCCCACTTACAAATTTAATTCTACATACAATTAAAATCCACCTCCTCGTGGGATCGACACTCAACACCATTAATCTATTCTACAATAGATTCGTGCGCTTGCGAGTTCAACAAAATTTGCACAACACAGTGCAGTTGCTGTAGTCGTTGCTGTAGTAACCAATGCCATTGTTGTAGCAATCCTAGAACAACGACAGAGAAAGTTTTGTAGAATATTTTGATCTGCAGTTTCCTAATCTGGAAGATACGCGACTTAGGTTTTCGTTTACCCTAATTTTCAACTATAAAAAGAGCACACATCATAAGAAAAAAAGAGGCCCGTCACCCAAAGAGAAAAACTGCAAAGAAACAAAAGAAAAACAAGATCCAAAAGAGAGATTGAGGGTTGCATAAGAGGAAAATTTAAAGAAATCAATCGGGAACTCAGGCCTTCTTATTCTTCTCTTGTTTTCTTGTTTACTTTTTAGTCTTGAGGATGTGTTTTATGGCTGAAACTTTGTTCTTTATCTTGATGGTTTATTGACTGAATATATGTATTGCTGCATGTTTGCTGTAGCATTTTGTTTTGATAGTATTTATTTCTATTTATTATTTCGGCTGATCACCCATTTAATGATACTAGCTAAGAAAGAGTCATAAAATGCCCTATCTTAGAGGAATATATCAGAGCAATAATTGGTCTTAGATTGGGTTTCCTGGATTGAGTTTTACTTGAATCCAAAAGGCCATGCTTGATCTAAGATTAGTGATGAACTAGATATAGGGATTCACCTTGTAGGGTAATTAGAACCTAAGTGTGTAATGTTATATCTAATGTTAGCATAATAACTGATCACTGTTAGGTTGTATATGGATATAAGATATCCAACATGCGACGGCTGAGGATAAATTAAGATTTTGCCCAGTACTGTAGCAGATGCTGTAGCAACCGAGCCAACATTAGAAAAATAGTCAAAACTATTGAGTTTATTCACTCAACTACTCTATATTCTCATTGGTTATATCTTTGAGTTTGACGTGATAATTTACTTTGTTGCATTTTATTTATTGCGTTTTTTTTAAAATTAGTATATTGTTCCATTAATTGTTTTATTTGAATTTAGAACAAAACCTGCATTATTAAAATTGTTGTAGCAAGTCTAATAACATCAATCCCTGTGGAGACGACCTTGAATACTCATCATTATATTCCTTTTTGTGTACACTGGCACATTGACACTCATAGCATTTGAATTTATACCAACGACTGCCTCAAAAGTACTACGGATAAGATGATTACTTATAGAACTTGATGTTGTTCCTCTATCTACTCTCATTATTTGAAGTGATAACCAAAGTGTTACAACTCTTGCTGGCAATCCTAAGTTCCATTCTTAGAGAAACATATTAAATTGGACATTCATTCCTTAAAAGAAAAGGTGGCTAACAAAAGCTTGCATATTGAGTATATTCCCGGCCTTGGTCAGACAGCTAAAATTTTTACCAAAGCCTTACCCTTTTAGCCATTTCTCTATCTTCAATCCAAGCTCAACATCGTTCATAATGTTGCACTAGGGGAGAATGTTAGGAGTATCTAGAAGACTCCAACATGTTCAAGAAGGTTCTAGCATATTCAAGTGCACAGCTCAGTAGTAGTTCAACATGTTGCAGTCGAAGCTCAGCAAGTTGCAATAGTTAGTTAACTAGTGGGATTAGTTTGTTTAGATTGTACAATTGTCATTTCATTAATGGTCAGCTATTAAGCTTGTTATTAGCAATAGTTAGATGCACTGATGAAATATGAATGCAAGATATTTGTGCACATTTTGTGTGAAAAATAATAATAAAAATTTCTCTTTTCATTTTACCTTCTCTCTATTTTTCTCTATTTTTCTCATCAACAAAACATAGCACTACAAACTTTTACAGAAAGTAAAAAAAAAAAAAAAAAAGAGAGAGAAGAAGAAGATAGTTGCGTGACTTTAGTTTGGGGCTAGGGTTTTAATCTTTAAGTAGATGATCAGAAGGCAATTTTAACTCTATTTTCTCTCATATTTGGAGGATAAGTTGCTGACATCTTGCTCTAAATTCTTAGCTGTGTCGATTTGCAAATAGCCTCCTTTTACTAGATATTTGTGATACCTATTTGTACAAGGATTTTGTTATACGTTATTGTACTGAGCCAAGAATGATGTGGTTCTTGATATAGTTAGCCTTTGGTATGATCTAGAGCTGTAATCCCATAAATTATATAGTGGAAGGTTATGTCGAGACACAATCCTAAGGTTTTTTTTGGATTTGAATTTTTAACAAAAAAATCTGTCTTTTATGGTTGTTTTGTTGCCTTAGATTATACTGGTTTAATTTCTACTTATTTGTTTGTAGTACACCCTCCATTTCAATTGCACAAGAAGAAAAAGGACTGGCAACTGGATAGCCTATTGTATACATGGTATCCTCAACTGACAACAACAGGAAGGATCCCAGTGTGTTGTCATGATGGTTGAAGGAGATCGACAGGAGAAGGTAAGAAGAGCAAGACAAAGGCATATGAGGGAGATGAAACAACAGATATTCATAGTAGCCTAAGGTTAAATTGGAAGTCTGTTTGCTACTTCAGAGTTTAGGATAATTTTGCTAGTTGTTTCTTCTAGTTGCGGAATCAACTGTAATGTGTGTTATGTTAATTTTTTTTTTTTAACAAAATGACACTTTACTTTTTTTTTTCCACCTTAGTCCAAAAATAAAATTTTAATAAAGTGGTTTTAATGAGTATGAAAATGTGGATGTAATAAATTTTAATAAAATGTGTTAAATTTTATCACTTCATTAAAATTTTCCTAAATTTTAACACACTATGAAGATGTGATTGTATTTTTTAATATATAAGTTAACTAATTTTTAATGAAAATGAATCGAGTAGTCCGCAAGATCTCTCGCGTCACATTTTAGAAATAGTCATTCCGTTGCCGATTTTCATTTATTTTGAATTTGATGTAGACAGGGATATCTGCATACAATAGCCTAGTGAACAGTTTGCATGGAGCGACATGTGGCCCAATTTGGTACCATGAATATTTTAAACTTGTATTAAACAGAGGATAATTTCCTATGAATACTTGAAGTTGAACGGTTCCGGCACAAACTTGAATGACAGATTAATATTTCCCATTGATAGCATTCGGTATAAATAAAAACTGTGTGATTTCCTCTGTGCCATCTGTGTGTTTTGCAAAGAAGTCATTAATGCAAAATTGTTTGATTTCAAGACTAGAAAAATAAGACAAGAACTCGGTCAAAATTCTTGCGGGTATATATGATTTATTTTCTTTTCTATGTATATGTCTTCAAAATTAGTTAATTTTAGCATTTTCGCTGAAGTTTTTGCCTTTGGTATATCAAAATTTTGTTAAATATTTTAGTGGAATTTGCATCCAGAAATTTTTTTAAAAAATATGCCTTTATATTATCAAAGATTATATTTAGAATTTGAGGTAGCGTTTGTTTTCTATACTAAAATTTGAATGGGTCTCAATTTAATTGAAGTCTAAATAGGTCTTAATACTATATCTAAGTGACTTTTTTTTTCAATATATGAATATAAGTGTTAAATTATTTATTTTTCAAAAATAAAACATCTTAAATATGATAACTTCACATGTATAACCTCATAAATATTAACAATACTTATATTTTATTGGTTAAACACATGACAAGTAATACATAAATTATTTGATTAGTAAAAATAAAATTGATAATGTTTACCTTAAAAAAGCAAGAAAAAGAAAATATATATCCAACATATGTATTTTTTCACATTAATATATGATACTTATAATGTTGTTGTTAGTATAGTACATAGATATTTTTTCTTGTTAATGTACATATATAAGCAAATCAAGAATTGTATAATTATTTGAATTAAAATTAATGTATTGAATATAATTCAAAATATATCATAAGAATAATAAATATAAATACAAACAAATGGTCCTATTATAAAACAAACTTACCTAAAGTTCTATTATGTTTAAAATTTTCATTCATAAAAAAATACTAATAGTTGAATATAATATAAACTACAAAAGGGGATAAATAAAAAATAATAAAAAAATAATTTATGCAATGGGAAATAAATTTATTTAATAAGAGTATTAATGAGAGAGAATATTAAAGTTCTATTCAGGTGTTTTGTCATTTAGATAAAAATCAAAATTTATTTAGAGCTAAACATTTTATAATCAGACATAAGTGATAGAAAAAAAAATAATTTAAGAACTGTAAATACATTGACAATCATCTTCTAGGTGGCCCAAATTTCTCCATTTTATACTATCATTTTTTGTGAAGTTGGACTACTGGCACCATCTAATCTCCTCATGAAACCCTTTTTTTTAATTATATTTATTTTATTTCAAAAAATACCCTTTTTTTCTTATATAATATTCTAATTTTTTATTTAATTTTTTTAATGATAAAACTCATATTAGTATTGTGCTATTTTTCATTTCTTTTACAATCTTATTGTTATCCAACACACAAATTAAATTTTTTTTGGGTGATGAATTTTTTAATATTAATCAATGGCTTAAGTTACATATATTTTAAATTATAATTTGAATGCAATCTTAAGTACAAAAGTATTTAATTGATAAGAAATAGGAAAATAACAATAGAGTATTATAAATTTGAACAATTTATTTTAGTTAGGTAGGAAGTAATTAGTAGAAAATTAAAAAAAAGATTGATTATAAATGTAGGTAATTTGTTGGGGGAAATAATCTGTGTGATTAATTCTTATTTTTCCTTAATTTAATTTTAATTAGAGTAGAGTTTTGTAAGGATAATGAACGGTTGCCAGTAGCTTCACTCTTTTTCGTGCAATGATCGATTAGTTAGCTTAATTTATCGAATTGACGAAGAAAAGAGAAAAGCTACTGTTTGAAAAATAACTTAGATCAAAATCATTTTGTTCTTTTAAAAAATTTAAACCTTAATTACTAACTTTTTAAAAAAAAAACAGAATCGGTATTTAAACCTTTCGTCCGGTTCATGTGGGTGTAGCCGGAAATTAAAAACATTTCGTCAGGTTTCCCACTAGTTATTTTTATTTTATTTATTTTAGCATTAATTGATGGGTACCGTCAATGATTTTTTCCTTTTGTCCGTTGCTTGCTTTGCTTAATTCACGCCATTTGGAAGGTGGTGCATTTCATGGAATTTTTTATTTCTGTCCATTGCAATTTCATTTCATACAAATATTATATGTATTATTTGAATCAATTTCATTGACCAACTTGCAACGTTGCATATAGCAACTAATGAATCCATGGAATTTTTTACTTTCTCCATTGCATTTCAGACAATACTAAATGTATCATTTGAATCAATCTTTTACCAACTCGCAAGACACCCGGCCCGGAAATGAAACATAAAAGCTAAAGATACAGTCCTTGGAATATTGTCACGTTTCTTTGCATTAATTCTTAGAAACCATGGAGGGGTTCATATGGCATTATAACCAAGCCTCTTGCACTCTCTTATTCTTCTACTTCCTTTTGTTTGGTTATAATTTTCAAGTTGATTGTTCATCATCTTTCCATTACTCTTCTCCTAAAACAACTCATCGTTATTTCTGCCCTCCGGAGCAAAGTTTCGCTTTGCTTCAAATTTAAGAATAGCATGCTAGTCCTGCGTATTACTCTTACTGTGATGAAGAAGATTCTTCTCCTAAGATGAACTCTTGGACGGAGGGTACCGATTGCTGCTCATAAGATGGAGTAAGATGTGAAAATGTGACCGGAAACGTGATTGGCCTCGACCTTCATGGCAGTTGCAGCTGGCTTATAGGTACCATCGATGACAATAGCACCCTCTTTCGCCTTTCACATCTCCAATCTCTAAACCTTGCTTTTAACAATTTCCTCCGTTCTCGAATCTCTCCTGAGTTTGGACGCCTAAAGGAATTGACATATCTTAACCTCTCTTTTGCTAATTTTGGTGGTCTAGTCCCTTCTGAAATATCTCACTTGTCCAAACTAACTCATCTTGACCTTTCCTGCCGTGTCTTCACAATCGAACAAACAACTTTTGATTTGCTTGCGAGTAACCTTACAAAATTAAGCCTTCTCCATCTCGGATAGACAAATTTGTCTTTGATCACACCTTTTTCTCTGCTAAACTTATCTTCAACAATGACGGATCTGGACCTGAGTGCCACTAGGTTACAAGGAAATTTCCCAGATCAAATTTTTCTTCTTCCAAACCTTCGAGTACTCTATTTATACGGAAACATTCATCTCATGGGTTACCTCCCAAAGTCTAACTGGAGTAGCCCTCTTAGAGAGTTGGATCTTTCTCAGTGACTTCTCAGGTGAAATACCATATTCCATAGGAAATCTATTGTTCTTGGAGACTGTAGATATTAGATATTGCAATTTCATGGGGTCAATTCCAACATCAATTGGAAACCTCAGTAAAGCTACAGAAATTTTGTTCGCATCAAATCATCTTACTGGCCAACTGCCTCATCATGTAAGTGGACTATTGTATTTAACCAATTTAGACCTCTCTGGAAACTCTCTCCAAGGCAAAGTACCATCTTGGTTGTTCACTCTGCCTTCTTTGGTTTCTGTAAACCTTGCATGGAACAAGCTTCTTACTGGTCCTATTGATCGCTTCCACTCGCCTAATTCACTAGAAGAAGTTCATTTGGAAGAAAATCAGATACATGGTACAATTCCTAGTTCCCTCTTTCAACTTGTGGACCTCATTGATCTCCATCTCGCATCAAATGATTTGAGTGGCACAATCAGGTTCGACCAGTTCTCCAAGATAAAAAATCTTCAATTTCTTGATCTTTTAAATAACAGCCTGCTCTCATTTACTTCCTCTAGCAATATCGACATCAAATATTCCTTACCCAGTCTTTTAAAATTGAGTTTCTCTAATTGCAATATCAGTGAGTTCACAAGTTTCCTCAGAAACTCAGAAAAGTTAACAGTCTTATACCTATCCAACGGCAGAATTCATGGTCGAATTTCGAAACATGATTGTAAAGGATGGAAGAGTTTGATTGATCTTGATCTTTCCAACAAATTTTTGAAGCATATAGCGCCACATCCATGGAAGAATATTAGGACTCTTGATCCGCGAAACAACAAAATTCAAGGATCAATTCTGGTTTCACCACCTTCGACAGAAGTCTTTTTAGTTTCGAACAACAAATTGTCCGGACAGATCCCTCCTTCTATTTGCAGCTTGAGTTCCCTTAAATATCCTTCCTTATCTCATAATAATTTGAGCGGAACAATTCCACCATGTCTTGGAAACTTCCATGATACTTTTGCAAATGCAAGTCCTTTAAGGAGTCTTGACCTTAATAGCAAAAAGTTAGAAGGGCCATTACCAAGATCTCTGGCTAAATGTATTGAGCTGGAAGTTGTCAATGTGGGGAACAACATGATAAGTGACTCATTTCCGTGTTGGTTGGGATCACTTCCGGAGCTAAAAATTCTGGTGTTGAGATCTAACCGAATCTATGGTCCACTATGCAAGTCCAAAACTACATTTTCCTTTCAAGCCCGTAGAATTATTGATCTCTCTCGTAATGAATTCAAGGATTTTCTGCCAAGAAGGATTTTTACTAGTATGGAAGCAATGAAGAATGTGGACGAACAGGAAACAGGACTTCAGTATATGGGTGAAGCCTACTATGACGAGTCCGTAACGGCGGCAATGAAAGGACATGATTTTCAATTGTACAGGATCTTAATCATGTTTAGAGCTATGGACCTATCAAGCAATCGGTTCTACGGAGAGATTCCTAAAGTACTTGGAAACTTTAAATCGCTCAAAGTGCTCAACCTTTCACACAATAGCCCTGACAGGTAATATTCCGGTGTCGTTTGACAATATGACAGCACTTGAATCATTGGACCTCTCTTTCAACAAGCTTGAAGGAAGGATTCCAGAGCAGTTGTTAAGCGTTACAGCCCTTGCATCGTTAAATCTGTCATATAACCGGCTTTGGGGACGCATTCCTCGAGGCAATCAATTTAATACATTTGAAAATGATTCCTATATTGGGAACATTCATTTGAGTGGGGAGCCATTGACAGTAGCATGTAGCAATGGCGGGGTGCCAGAAGGGCCTCCTTCGGCTTCTACTGATCATGAGGAAGATGAAACTGCAAGCTGGTTTGATTGGAAAATGGCGAAGATGGGGTATGCATCTGGACTTGCGATTGAATTGTCTATTGGATACATTATATTCTCAGCAGGAAAACCACAATGGTTAGTGAGGATGGTTGAAGGAGACCACCAGCAGATGAAGGTTAGAAGAGCAAAACGAAGACAAAGGAGGTAGATAGAATATTCAAAAGTAACTTTTGGAAAAAAGGTTAAATTGTTATTTGTAAGTGTGTTTATTCCTTTAGAACAATTGCGCCGCTTCGTTTTGAAGCATAATCAAAAGTCCGTTTGATTTTCATCTACGTCATAATTGTTGGAGAATTTGAATGATCAAACACTCAAAACGCTCTTTTTTCTTATGAGTTCAATACAACTCTTCAATTACAACTCTTTTAGAACTAAGAAGTTGTACTACTTCTTATTGCTTAAACCAATTAAGAGAGAAGGTATTTATACTTGTTACAACTTAATCACAACCACACATTAACCTAACTACCACAAAAATTATGACCACACATCAAACCTAACAAACATACTCAATAACACAAAATTCTACTTACTACATTACGCATTTAACACCATCAATTTTAACTACCTAAAGAAGCTCCCTAGATCAAAGATCATTCTGGCTTCAAAATCGTATAGATAAAATTTATGATTCAACAACCCTGCAAACTTGATCCTGTGACACCATGCAAATTCTCAATCTGATAAAGTCTTTTGGTTCAATGGCTTAGTAAAGATATCAACTGCTTAATCTTGTGATTTGACATGATTTACTTGCACATCTTTTCTCTAAATGCACTCCCGTATAAAATGGTATTGAGCGTCAATACACTTACTTCGATCAAGGAAAATAGAATTCTTAGCTAAGGCAATTGTTGACTTGTTGTCGACGAAAATCTCTATAGGTACTTCTTGTGACAAACCCAACTCCTTTAGTAAATTCCTTAGCCAGATTGCATGACAAATACTTGATATACTAGCTACATACTCAGCTTCACAGGTAGAAAGTGTAACGATTAGTTGCTTCTTTGACATCTATGATAAAGAAGTATCTCTCATAAAGAACATAAAACTAATTGTATTGTTTCAATCATCTGTGTCTTCACTCCATTCGCTATCGCTATATCCAATGAGTTTATAGTCATTATAAACTAATTATAATAAGCCAACGTTAATTGTGCCTTTTAGATAGCGAAGGATCCTCTTTGTGGCATTAAAATGAATGATAGTCGAAGTCTCTATATAATGACTAACTAGTCCAAAAATGTAGAGAATGTCCAGCCTTGTATAAGTGAAAAGTGTTGGATCTACTCTTTCTCTTGACAACTTGACTATGTATTCCATTGGCATGGTTATTGGCTTATGTTCATTCATTTTGAATTTCTTGAGTATTTTCTTTGCATAGCTTTCTTTGAAAATAAGTATGTCTTCTTCTTTTTACTTAACTTTAACACCGAGATAATACGCTATAAGTCTAATATCAATCACAAACTCTTGTAGTCACTCTCTTGAACTCTTGAAATAAGCTTGGATTACTTCCAGTGAAGATGAGATCATCTACGTATAAGCAAACAATCAAAATATCTTCATCTTCATCTTTATGTAAAAAGCATGCTTGTATGGGCATTTAATAAAGTTGTTCTCTTGAAAATACTCATCAATTTATTTTTATGCTTCTCTTCGTAGGCTTATAGCAAACTTTGAAGTTGTTTGATTGTCATAGTCTTCAAGTCTTTTGTCTCGTCAATTGTCACAACTATGCAATCGAATCTTAGGTTTAATGAGAGAAGTATATTTTCCATAATTTTTACATCTTTTATCTTCTCACCGTTTCTTTTTAGTTGATTTGAAATGACTAGAACTCTTGAAAAATAATCAGAAATGGACTTATGTTCTTTTTGTGTGCAATGATTCAAACTCACCTCTTAGAGTTTGATGACACACATTTTTCACTTTCTCTTCTCCTTTATAAGATGTATCAAGATTTTCCCATGCTTTCTTAGCTAAAGTTGCACTTGAAATCTTCTCAAATCTATCATCATTCAATGCTCGATAGAAAAGGAAGAGAGCTTTCTTATTTCTTTTCTTGAATATTTTAAATTATCCTTTTGTTGTTGAGTGAAAAAAGCCTCACCTTCTAGCTTATTGTAGACATTTTTAATGAAGGGCCTTCATTTTAATAATCCAATTTTCGAAGTTACTTCCTTTTAATAATGAAACTTTAAATGACGTCATGCCACTAGTTGTCATGACGTCATGCCACTAGTTGTCATGACGTCATGCCACTAGTTGTCATGACGTCATGCCACTAGTTGTCATGACGTCATGCCACTAGTTGTCATAACTCTTTTATAGAGTTAATTTTTGAAAATTCTGATTTTATGGATGGATCCAGAGCATTAAAACACCTAGGGAGGGACCAGATCAAAATTTTAAATTTCGATCAATGGTCAACGGTTGATGGTCAATGATCAAAGGATCAGTTCGGCTCAGTTCCCTTGACTCAGTTTATCTCTGTTTGGCTCGATCTAGCATGATTCACCTTGGTTCAGTTTGGTTTAACTTGGTGATTCGACTCGGTTTCAGGGCAGAAACTTCTGGCAGTAAGTGCGGGTGTGTCTAAACTTTGATCGGGTTGATTTTTACGGTATAACGTTCCTCTCGTCAAGTTCTCCAATTTGATATGCTACATGACTATATGGAGCACTGATTACTAGCTCTAATACCACTTTATTAGAGAATGTAAATGATCAAATACTCAAAACACTCTTTTTTCATATGAGTTCAATACAACTTCTCAATTGCAACTCTTTTAAAGCTAAAAATCTTTATTACTTCTTGTTACTTAAACCAACTAAGAAATGAGGTATTTATACTTGATACAATTTAATCATAACCTTACATTAACCTAACTACGACATAAATCATAACCGTACATCAAATCTAACAAACATACTCAATACCACCAATTCTACTTACTACATTACCACATTTAAAACCACAAATTTTAACTACCTAAAGAGGCTAGATCAAAGATCATTTGGACTTCAAAATAAACATCCAACAATAATTTATTGAATGTTTCAACTAAAATTACTCTAGTTCTTGCTTTTGTCCCCCGAAATTTATTTAATTTCTCCAATTTATGCAATGATTGCGTAATATTACGAAAGTTTATTATTAGCTCAACATACTATATTCTTTGATTAAAAATAAGTAAACTCATAAGCTTAATAAATATATCATTCAAATTTTAAAATATTATATTTTGCTATTGATTGATAAAAATTCATTTAATAATCCCTAATGAGCAACTGATGAAGTGTTGGTTCAAGATATATCTGAATACTTTGTGCAAGGGAAAATTCTTCGTGCCCTCAATGTTTCTCCATAAATGCAACGTGAGCATGCACCTTTGAAGGCACTCTAATGCTCTTGTCAATTTTGTGTTTTATGAATTTCAATAAATTCGAATTTAATTTTCTCTTGGCCTTATCAAAGAAATGGTCGTCCTTTGTTAGTGTTTTTTGCCCTTATTATAGATTGAAATAGGCAGACTTAGTGGGAGATTTTAGTTTGGCGTTATAGATATTTGTGTCTTTATGGGGACTTTTTATATATTCCAAATCCAAAGTGTTTTTGTTTGTTTTTAGATGCCTTTTGCAATGTTTGTCGGACATATAGTGCAGTAGAAGTGGTCATATATTTTGATCTTACAACTATATAAACCCATTTTATTCCTAACATACCATTGTGAAGTTCAATAATAAGATTTGAGTTTTTGTCTGTAGACAAAATCTTGAAAAACCTAAAGTTTTTAAACTATAGTATTTAAGTAATTTTAAATTTAAATTTATTTCATTCAAGTGATTGAGGGACTTTTACAATATTCAAATTCCATTTTGTACATATTTGTTGAAAATCTAATCATAACAATAGATTTATGGTCACAAAACTTACTTTTTTTTCACATTATTTGTCACATTTGTTCTCTGCTAAATACTTTGTTGCTTTCATATTCAATAGTCTTTTTATTTTTCTTTTTTTGCAGTCTCAACATAACATGTCTTACGTCAATATATAATTTCTTTACCTTCAAGATCTTTTATTTACCCAAAAAAAATCAAAGAAATTAAAGTTGAATTCTGTGGTTATAATTGCATTGCATGCTGCAAATAGAGCCTATATGCAATATTATAAAGTATAGTTGGCAAACCAAAAAAAAATGCCAAAATAGATAAAAAAACATAATACTTTGAGCAATTGATTTTGAAAAATATTAATTTAAGATTCATTTTGGGTATAATTAATTTTAACCTTAGTTTTCTTAAACGTTTGATTAGGGTTGGCAATCAAGACGTCCTAATTGGATTGGCCAATCTAATCCCATCCCAATCATGAATTAGGAGGAAAAAATGTCCCAAAACCTATCTCGAATAGTAAATTGAGATTAAAAAATGTTTTGATCCCATTTTGATTAATATCCCGAATATCAATCAAGATCCCGAATGTCCAAGATGATATGAGATTGCTATCATACGATGTGAAGTCATAAACAACATATCACACTCAAATGATTGAGAGGTCGGATCTCTATATTTTATACAATCGGCTTGTCGTTAATGGGACCGACATGTCTAATATATGTGCTTCATCAATGTCATATACTTATATGAACTCATATTTGGGTTCACTTTACAACACAATTCATAAATTCGAGATCTATATCAAACTTTTCAAACATCTAGCATGTCTTCCCAAATAGTAAATCGGAATAAAATTGGGTCTTGAATCCTGACCCAAATAGTAAATAAGGGCGAGAAATCTGTACCAAGTTTTGTATTATTCTTGATGGGATCCTATTTCTACAACACATTTTCTTTTTGAAAATTTTCAGTGGGTGAAAGCTCATTTACTCCTTATATTATAAGATTAGTAGCCGTCTAGTCCTATATTTAGACATTCTTGCCGTTAAATTATTAACACCCTTAATGTTACTTATTGTTTCTTTTTGGCCTGCTTTTACACTATTACCCTCTTATAGTAATATTTCTTTTTTTTGGAAATTAATAAAAAAATAAATTACCAATTTAACCAAAAATAAAATAAAAATAAAAGAATATATAATAATTTTTTTGGAAGCTCAAATTTGTCCAAAAAATTAATGTTGTAAAAAAATTTAGTTATCAATTTTTTGGATATTAATAAAAAAATTAATATATTAACTCCTCAGCAGAGTGTTTCACATGAATTAATATATGTTCATTTTGTTTCTTTTTTATTTTTTGGGTTAAATTGGTAATTTAACTTTTTTCCTTTTATTATTGTCCAAAAAAAGAAACATTATTGTAAAAAGGGTAATATTATAAAAGTAAGTAAAAAAGAACAAAAAGTAATCGCAGGGTGTCAGTAATTTAATAATAGAGATGTTTTGAGATATCTTTAAATATAGGGACTAAATTGATACTATCCTTAAGATGTAGGGACTAAACAAGCTTTTAACCTTTTTTCTGCCATTCTTTCTCCATCCTACAACTTATCACAATTTCTATATCCTTTTTATTTGTGAAGATCTCGTAAACAAATATGTCATTGATTTCAATCGCTTTGCTTTTCTCTTCATTTATTTTGAATTTGATGTAGACGGGGTTATACAATACCTTACCCTATTGAACATCTTGCATATATAGGGTGACATTTGTCCTTATTCGAAACCATGAATGTTCCAAACTTGCTTTCATGGGATAATGTCCTATGAATATTTGAAGTTAAATGCTTAAAACATAAGCTTGCAAGTGAATGGCATATTTATATTTTCCATTCATAACTCATGGGCCAGTTTGGTAATACTATAACTTTTAAAATAATTACTGTTAGTTGCACTGTAAAAATAATCAGCTATGAAGAGAATCAATTAAACGTTTGGTAAAATTTATTTTTAAAAGTACTATGAGTTGTAAAAGTAGTTATCTATATTTAGTAAATCTTATTGTTAAATTGCTGTAAGAATCAAATGATTAAATTAGATTAATATTAAATAAAATTTAATTATACATTTCTAAATATGCATATAAAATATTTTTTATATAATAATTGATAACTAAAATAGATATTTTATAATGTTAATTTTATTTTTTATTTTATCATCTCAATGTAGTTGGTAATATTAATAATTTCTTTAAAGCTATTGATTTTATTTCCTAGTTAATAAAGAGAATTTTGGATGTTTATAATATATATCAGTGTATATATGGAATTGTATTAACGATAAAAGTAATTCTCAAAATTATATTTTAAAAAGCTATTCCTTCACTACTTTCAAAATCTGCTGTAACTTTTAGCTTTTTTAAAATCACTTTTAAACCTTCCAAAAGCAATCACAAATGGTCCTTGATAATGTACGTTTTGAAAACTTACAAATTCTTTCAGAATTACAATTACATGTGCTTATTTAGTTGGGGTGGCCATAGGTTAGATTGGATAGGATTTTTGAAAATCTAACCCAGCTGTAACACCCTATGCAAACCCTACATCGACAAAGCACGAGAGAGATGCTGGGTTTAGAAGGGGTGATTCACACCTTAATTGGCAAGACGCATTTTAGGGTGTATAGGTGCCCTAGAAACAAAAACATGCAGGCTTTGTTAAAGACCAAAGCGAACAATATCTTGTTAGGTCTGGATTAGGTCATGACAGATAATATAAGAGCGATTCCATGTGTCCTCTTGAACAATGGTGAGCTAAACCTCAGCAAGGATGCTGATTTCTTATGTAGGGTATATAAAACGCCCTAAGAAAATCCCACATCGGTAAAGCACGAGAGAGATACTGGATTTAAAAGGGGCGATCCACACCTTAATTGGCAAGATGCATTTTGAGGTGTATGGTGTTAGCCTACATGGTTATAAAATGATTGATTTTGATAATAACAAACAGGGACGTAGCCAGGATTCTTATCGAGCTGGGGCACATTTAAAATCAAACATGATTCGAATGCACGACTACGTGTGCGGTAAGTTCTTATTTGGGAAACTGTGTTGTGCGTCCCACAAACTCCAAATGGGAGCTTGCCACATGCACAATCGGGCTTATAGAGTGTGTCTGCATGCATCTAATTGAGACCTTATTTAAAGTATAATACACTTCTAAAAATTTAGATAGCAATATAAAATTTTACAACTATAATATTCATTGATAATAAATTTACTTATTATGATTGTTCTCGTTGAAAACTCCTCAATGGAATTTTATGAGTTGAAAATAATGTATGATAGTTTTAACTACCAATATAAGAAAAAAATATATTTATCAATATACAAGCCTAGGTTATTACTTAATTTGCTTTTAAAATATTTTAATAATAACAAAAATATTCATATATTGCAACACATAGAGCAAACATGAATGCATGATAAAATTATAGATTTTAAAACTAGACAAAATATTAATCAGAAAATTAAAAATTAGAATTATGTAGACTTACAACTTATGGGTCATTGTTGAAAGACTAAACAATTGATTTTGCTCGAGTAGAAAACAAAAAAAATTAAAGACTAGTCCATTAACCATTATACTAACATTTTATTATGATTGTTTTTTATTTTAATATTTGTTCTCGTGTCTTTAATTGAATTTCATGAAATGTTAATAGATAATTAAATTATTTAGAATTGGACATTTAAACTATGGATAATATGAAATATTTTAAAATTACTAGAGTCACTTTTAAATTTTACAATGTAGCTGAGGCATTTTTCATAAATAACAAATAAAATAAATTTTCTTCATATAATCATAAAAAAATTTGAAAAGCTAGACAGGGCAGTGCCCCACCCGGGTCCAATCTTTGACTCAGTCACGATAACAAACCACATATTTTGGATAATCAAATAATTATGCATTCTGCTTTTATAAGAAGAAAATAATTTTATGAAATTAGTTATTTTTAAGATGTGGACTAAAATGAAAAAGATTGATTTTAATAAGTATAGTTTTGAATTCCAGATTTGGGCTTATTTGTAAATATTTAAAATCTTTTAGGCCATACTATAATTTCCACATATCTAGCCATATCATAATTTCAGAAAGTATTAGGAATGACAAGCATTATTTAGAAGTTGTGAAATTGGACCTTTTTTGTAAAGTTTTATGACGTTTTGGGATATAGTATAATTTTATAAAGTTTTGGGGTAAAATTATAATTTTGGAAAAATAGTTACTGTAGCAAAACGGCTAATCGGATTCTGCAAAGCGGCATACCAGATGTTCAAACATTGAAATTTTTTAACATAACGGGAACATAAAGCGGTTAACCGGATTCACAAAAGTAGCAAGTCGGTTATCACCAGAAAGTCAATAACGACTAGTTTTCTTCTTCAACTATAAATTAACTCAAATCAAACTCATTTAAAATGATGCAACTATTGATATTTTGAGCATTTCTATACAAATCTAAAAGCATAAACATTGTATTCATTTCATTTTATTCACACATATTGAGCTTTCATTTGTATTCAAATACATTGTGTGAGAGAAATTTTTGTAATTCTTTTTGTAAAATCAAATTGAGAGGTTATAAGTGTTGGGATACACTTGAGTTAAGAGATTGAGGATAATATCTTGTTGTAAAGGTTCATTGACACCTTCGAAATCAATTGTAAGCGTTCGAAGCCTTGGGAGGCTTGGATAGTGAAATACTCAAGTCCGGTGTGCTTGGAGGTGTGGACGTATGTGGGGATTGCCGAACCACATAAAAATTCTTGTGTTTGTTTTCTCTTCCCGTACTCTTTTATTTTTTTATGGTTTATTGAATTAATTGCTTTCGATTTCATTAAAGCATTAGATTGAATTATTGTGTGGTTTGCTTAGCTTAAGTTTTAAAAACTCAATTCACCCCCTCTCTAGGGTTGCATAACTTGTATTTCATATGACACCCCAGAAATAAAGCCATGTGGGTCTTGAAGCGGACCATATCTTGTCGGGTCTAGGTTGAGTCATAACACTAGCCCACTTTTAAATGAATTGAGATAAAATCAACCCAATCCAACTAAATAAGTATGTTCAACTTAATCCAATCAGATTGAGTTGGGTTAGGATGGTTGGTTGAAGGTCAAATCAAAATTAAAAATTAAAATAAGATATAAAATTTATTAAAATAAGATATAAAATTAATTAACATAAGATAAATCTATTATAACATGAAAATTCTATTCATTGTCTAGTGTTTGATTAAAAACAGAAAGCTAAAAAATCAACTATCTAAAATTTAATAAAATTTCAACCATGAGCTTCTTGACTTTATTCCCGAATTCTTGCATCTCTTTTTTCTAATTCTAAATTTAGATCTTTTAGATAATTAACTAGCATCATATCTAATAATAAAATGAAAGTGATGTCTAATTATGTACTATCAATTGTTTACATAAAAATAAAGAGAAATTGAAACCAACTTACTTTTAAAATTTAAACTTAAAAGATAATAAATTTAGTTATATGAGAGAGTGGTTTTAGTTTTGGAATTAAAGTCTAGAGCACTAGATATGAATGAATAGTCTCTTTTATAAAATAAAAAAATGTTAAAAATTAGGTTGGTCATTTGGGTCTTTAGAGTTTTATAATTGAAGATTAACATATTATTATTATTATTATTATTTTCTTGAATTGGGTTGGATTAGACATGTTCTTCATAATTAACTCAACCAAACCTAATTATTAATTAAATTAAAAAAAATTACCCAATTAACCTGCAATAGTCAACTCAATTCATCAAAATTAGATTGAATTAAATCAGATCGGACCTATTGTGTTGAATTGGGTTTGCCTATCCTACTATTCAGGTACTTGTTATTAAATATTATGTCAAATGATGACCACTTGGCATAACTTCCGAAGTGAAAGCAGAGCTCGCGAGTTTGAGTTCAACGTCCAATAAATTGGCAATATAGTTTTACTAAAATTAAAACTTTAAAAAAATGAAAGGAAAAAAAGAAAAGAAAAAACTCTCATTAAAAACTGAAAAAGACAACTCTACTCATTTATTACAAGATGACATCATCAATATAATAGCACCAATCAATTACTTTTAGTTAAAAAAAATAAATTTAAAACATTGTAGTTAGTATCGATGTCACAGCAGCTATTTTTTACTGTTCTTTTTATTACTTTCCATGGATGTAAGTGCCATCTAATCATATCACCTAAATCGCGTAACTTGTCATTAATTTGAAATTAAATAGAAATAATAAAAGCATTTGGATAACACTTCGCTTCATAACAGAAACAAGGCCCCCAACGCTGGATAAGTGCAACGCACTGACGTGATCTCATTAAACTGGGGCAAATATTGAAAACCGGTTCACAAGGATGATTAAACCAACAACATGTGACCTCTAATAAAATCATGTGATGACAAAGAACATATTAATCATAAATTAGCTACTAGATCGATAGCATCTTGAACATGCTTACAATATATTTTTAAATTGAGATTCCTCAATCAAGTCCTTACTGTGAAATTAAAACCCTGCGTATTCAGCTTTCACTTACTAGGTCAAATAATGAAACCCTTAACGTGAACACATTTTGGTAACAGCATGCATGTTTGGTGATGACTGACGAAACAAAACGAAAAACTTGATAATTATCAAACCCTTAACCCGTTCATCCAGTGATCCACTACTTTTTTTTTTTTAATTTTAATTTTCCGTTAATCCTTGCATCCGTTGGATTTCAGTCTCCAAACAAATGATATTGGAGGATCATGCATTTCATGGAATTTTATATTTTTGTCCATTGCATTCCATTTCATGCATTTCAGAAAATATTAAATAAATGAAACATAAAAGACCACGGAGAGGTTCATATGGCATTTCATGCATTTCAGAAAATATTTTTGTCCATGTAATGCATATAACACGTCTACCTCTCAACAATTAGACATATGTAAGTAATCGTCGCGTTTCTTTGCATTAATTCCTAGTAACCACGGAGAGGTTTGAAGGACAAAATTTGTCTATGAGGTTCTTGAAAAAGTAACCTTTGTGCAGTAAAATTAAAACAGATGGCCGAAGCTCTAGAAACCTCGGATCGGCTTCATTCAAAAACGAAAATCAAGAGAAAATATTGAAGTTTGTTTACCTTACTTGTAGTTTCAGAAACGACTTCATGAGGTAGGAGAACAATGACTGAAAACAGTAAGGTACGAACACTGTCTAGGAAATAGACCACTGCACGAACAGCTTCTGTTTTGTTACGATTTGAGATCCTTAAAGCACTCCAATTGTGATGCCTCTCATCAGTCCACACTTAAAAATGTTCTAGGAGTTCATAGGATTTGGAATCACCAAATTTCGTTGAGAAATGAGAGAGATAATGAAGAAACATAAATGCTAGTTCACGATGATTTATTCCACCAAATAAAACTACTATTATCTTTTCAATAATCGCACCAAACATTATCATGTGCTAGACCTACCCACTAAGTCATTATTTATTGAATGTGATTTTATCACTTCAATAATTTATTCAATCAATTATTTTGAATAAATAAATAGCTAAATTAATTAATTTTTTTCTATTTTGATTAAATCAAATGGTTAATTGTGGGCTTCATTTGTGACATGTTCTTATGCCTTTTCCTAATCTATATTAGGTCCAATAAAAGCCCAAATTCTAAACCTAAAATTGGCCTAGAAGTCCATAATCATTTATAAACTGGAACATGTCCAAAATGGTCATTTTACGTACTCGATATTATACATAATGTTTAATTGAGGATCTATGAAATTTATTTTGTTGCTTAAACTATTTATGAAACATCTAAATTTTTATCTTAAATCATATTTAAGATATATTTATATATATATTCATTCTCAATGAATTATAATATAAATATCGATTTTCCTAAAATTAGGAAATTTAACTTCTCATTTTCTAGTAACTTTTTTTTCATTTTTATTAGGTATGTGACCTTTTAGGTTCTTTGTTAGAAGGTAGTAAAACTATTTTAATGATAACTCTTTATTCATTAAATGATACTAAACTCTGTAGTCATCAATTAGAACTTTTCTAATGACCTTAAGATACATTGGTAATACACTTTATCAATAATGATCTTAAGTTTTCTATAAGTCGTGAGTGACACCTATCATTATTTCACAACCACCCAAATAACAAGAATTGTTGGATCTATAGAACCTATTCCATTATATCTCTATGTCTTGGTCTCTTCATCATCCATGTCCAGAGAAAAGTATGGCTTATGGTTTAGTGTGTTAAGCATTTATGCTTTATCTCAAAATCAATCTAAATGAACTTAACATGAAAATATAATTTGAACTCCTTCAAACATATTTTACTTTGGCCAAGGATTTCTCATGCCAATTCATATTATCTTACAAGGACATCATTTTTGTATATTACAAAGTGATGAAATCTATAATGGCCATACACTTGTCTCCATTCATAACCAACCATAATACCTATTGCTAGATCTCTTCCCTGATTAGGAATCAATCATTATGCTTTCACATATCAGAGATGTCTATGTACAAGACATCTGTGATGCCTCATGTCTAAAGACCATTACTAAACATAGTGTCTATCACAATGTATAATTAGCTATTAACATTCAAAACCATATGACTTATTATATTTGGTCAAGTTCAGTATACTTGTTCTTGCAACAAGTACTTATGTGTTTGACTTGAGATCTCATGTCAATGATATGAAACTCATCATCTATTTTAATATCACATACCATAAGGAGTCATAACACATACTAGTATTTATAGGAATTTATAACGTCTAATTATAAATCTACCACTAGGAACTATTTTAGAAGTATAGTACAAAGGATACATGTTTTATATTCTCGACAAACTCGAGAATGTGTTCCTTAACTATTTTACTTCTTGGACTATATTCATTAAATTAATTTATGAATGTTGATAACTTTTCCATTTTATAAATATCAAAATACTATTTAAATACAATAATTCCCTAAAAGCAAACAACATTCGATTGGTTTTTAGGGCATATTATTAACAATCTCCCACTTGCACTAAAGTCAATCACTATGGTATCTCATACCTATCTTCTCAAGATGACGATCTAACTGTTGTTGAATCAGTGCTTTAGTTAGATGATCCACAACGTTATTGGCGGAGGCTACTTTCTGCATGGTGACATCACCCTTTCCAATGATTTCTCTGATAATGTGATATCTTCTTTCAATGTATTTGGACTTTTGGTGAGACCTTGGTTCCTTAGCTTGTGCTATAGCCCTATTGGTGTTATAATATAATGAGATTAGCAACGCAATGGTTGGAACTACTCTAAATTGTTGAATAAACTTCCTTATCCAAATAGCTTCTTTTGCTACATTTGAAGCAGCTATATATTCCACTCAGTGGTGGAATCTGCAGTAGTTGTTTGATTAGAACTTTTCTAGCTTACTGCTCCACTATTGATAGTGAATAAAAATCCGGATGTAGATTTTCTGTTGTCTACATCTGACTAGAAATTTGAATCTTTGAAACCTTCTATTTTTAGCTCACCTTCTCCATATGTTAAGAATAAATCTTTAGTCCTTTTTAAGTACTTAAAGATATTCTTAACTGCGGTCCAATGTTCCTCACCCAGATTACTCTAATAATTGCTAGTGACACTCGTTGCATGAGCTATGTCTGGTCTAATACATAGCATAGCATACGTAGGACTTCTTATTACAGAAGCATATGGAATCTTATTCATTCGCTCTCTCTCATCATAAGTTTTAGGACTCATGCTCTTAAAGAGATGAATTCCATGTCTAAAGGGTATAAAACCCCTTTTGGAATCCCACATATCAAATTTCTTTAATATCTTTTCTATATACTTATCTTGACATAGACCTATCAATCTTCTGGATCTATCTCTATAAATCATAATTCGCAAGATATACATTGCATCTCCTAGGTCTTTCACGGAGAAGTTTTGAGAAAGCCAAATTTTCACAGAAGACATTTGTCAAATATCATTTCCTATAAGCAGTATGTCATCTACATATAGCACAAGGAAAGTTATTGCACTCCCACTAACCCTTTTATAAACACATGGTTCATCCTCATTCTTAATGAAACCAAACGATTTGATTGCGTCATCGAATCAGATGTTCCAGCTCCTAGAGGCTTGTTTTAGCCCATAAATGGACTTTTTTAGCTTGCATACTTTTTGAAGATCTATCTTAGATTCAAAACCACAAGGTTGTATCATATAGATATCTTCCTCAATATACCCATTAAGAAATGCAGTTTTGACAATCATTTGCCAAATCTCATAATCATAATATGCTGCTATAGCCAATAAGATTTTGATGGACTTCATCATGGCTACTGGTAAAAAGGTTTCCTCATAGTCTATACCTTGTATTTGATAATAACCTTTAGCTATCAACCTTGCTTTATAGGTCGCTACCTTTCATCTAAGCCTATCATCCTCTTGAAAATCCATTTGCACCCGATAGGTATAATACCTTCGGGTGGATCCACTTGAGTCCAGACTTAGTTGGTTCTCATAGAGTCCATCTCTAAATCTATGGCTTCAAGCCATTTCTTAGAGTCAATATTTGATATTGCCTCTTCATAACTAGTTGGATCATCTCTATGATCTGTATCACCTAATAAAAATATATCGTTCATTTGAAGAACTAAACTATATCTTTCTGGTGGGTGAATTACCCTACTAGATCTATAGAGCTGTTGTGTTCCTTGTGTTTGTACTTGAACATGCTCTTAATTGGATTTATCTTTATTAGAATTCTCAATAAATTCTAATTTTCTTCCTTGTCCACCTTCTTGAATAAACTCTTTTTCAAGAAATATGGCATTTCTACTAACCAATACCCTTTGGTCAGATTGGATGTAGAAGTAATAACCCAAAGTTTCCTTTGGGTATCCAATGAACCTCCCACTATCCACTTCAGCTTCAAGCTTCTCACTCTTGAGTCTCTTGATAAAAGTAGGACATCCCTAAATCCTAAGATGATTTAGGCTTGGTTGTTTACCATGTCATATCTCATATGGTATTTTAGGTACAGACTTGGAAGGTACTCTATTTAGTACATATGTTGCTTACATGGTATTTTAGGAGAGCATATCCCCAAAGAGAAATTGGTAAGTCTGTATAACTCACCATTGATCGCACCATGTCTAACAGTGTGCGATTTCTCCTTTCAGATACTCCATTAAGCTCTGGTGTACCTGGAGGTGATCATTATGAAACAATACCATTTTTTAAGGTAAGACTGGAATTCTCCACTGAGATATTCACCATCTCGATCTAATCATAGGGTTTTAATAACCTTTCCAATCTTTTTTTCTACTTTATTTCGATATTCTTTGAACTTTTCAAAGGCTTCAAATTTATGCTTCATTAAGTACATTGAACTATACCTTGAGTGATCGTCAATAAAAGTTATTAAGTAGTAATATCCACCCCTTACCATTTCATTAAATGACCCACATACATCAGTATGTATAAGTTCAAGTAAATCAGTGGCCCTTGTACTTTGTCCAATAAAGGGTGCCTTGGTAATTTTTCCTTGAAGACATGATTCACAAGTTGGATAAGGTTCTAAACCAAATAGACCTATTAGTTCATCTTTAGCCAATTTTGTGACTCTATCTTCTCCAATATGACCTAGCCTTAAATGCCACATATATTTGGGGCTTAGTTCTTCTCTTTCACGTTTATGTGTTCTGGTATTTACATTCACAACATGCTCATTATTTTCTTTCATGTTTAGTACATAAATATCATTATCTAAAGTGCCATGTGCAACATATTTATTCTCATGATAAATTTTACAAATTTTATTTCTAAAATAAAATTCATAGTTGTCTTTACATAAACATGAAATTGAAACTATGTTTCATACAGTAAAAGGAACAAATAAACAATCATTCAAACTTATTACATGCCCAGATGACATTTTTAAGAAAAATGTCCCTATAGTTGAGGCAGCAACCATTGCTCCATTCCCCACTCAAAGAGACTCCTCTCCTTGTTTAAGTCTTCTACTTCTTTTCAGATCCTACATTGACATACAAATATGTGTGGTTGCAGCAAAATCTAAAATCCAAGAAGTAAAATGACTAATTGAAATATTAGCTTCAATAATGAGCATACCTCCGAAATGATTCTCTTTAGGCTTGACTTTCAAGCTGTTGAGGTAAGCTTTGCAATTCCTCTTCCAATGCCCATCCTTACCAGAATGGAAACATTTTCCCTTGTCATTGGGCTTATTAGCCTTTCCCTTCTTAATCCCACCTTTAGCCTTGGGTTGAAACTTTTTCTTTTTACCCTTTTTAGCTGAGGGCCCTTTTATAGCCATAACATCTTTTAGCTTCTTTATGCAATTTTTAACAGTATTAAACATCTTTAGCAATTCAGCAAGACTGCACTCCATATATTTTTTGAAATTATTTCTACATTAGCATAAAAATTTTAAAATTAATTTTTGGAATAATGTACTTAATTATTAATAAAATATTTCATATCGATAATAGCTTAATTTTAAACATGATTTGTGTATATATATAAATATATATAATTATTTAATTAATTGTATTTATTTAATATTTTATTTGTATTTATTATAAAATTTATGGTTATAATCAAAGAGTATAATAGTAAAAAAGTAGTATGGATGATCATTTATAAAACTAAATGAGTTTCTATTGACAATTTAAACAAACCTTAGAAGTGTGGATAGCCTTTTCCCTACTTTTTTAACAACTTTCTTCTTTAATATTATGATGTCACAATGGCCTAAGCTACGGTCCATTAGCGCTGACTGTACATCACTATGTCTCCATCATTAGATTTCACGAACGGTTATGATTAATTTGAATTTTGTCATCAGTAATTAAAAACTATCCAGTAGATTTTAAATGTTGACAATCTAATGGCTAACATTCATCTGCATATTCTCTTTGAAAACACATACTCTCTCTACAAAATTCACACATCCTCTCACTTATAGTTGTTTTATCTCTCTCTTAAAATATTAATATTTTGGGATTTCTTAGTTAAGTCCAGGGGTTTTCTCTTACTTATTTGGGGTTTGTGTAGTACTCCGGGTTATTTTTTGTAAAACTTGGAGTTTCATACATTGAAACTTAGGGTTTCTTCATTAACCCCAGTGTTTTTTTTTTGGCATATATTCGGGGTTTGCGTACTCCGAGTTATTTCTTATAAAAATTAGAGATTTGTACATTGAAGCTTGGGATTTCTTCGTTAACTTCGATGTTTTTCTTGTACATATTTAGGGTTTGTGTACTTCGGATTTTTTCTTATAAGACTTCAGAGATTTGTACATTGAAAATGGAGTTTGAAATTTATTGTGGGAACAACATCTTTGTTTTTGGGCTTTGCATGTTCACTCCCGTGTTTGATCGTGTTGTCGTTGATATTGGGGTTTGTACGTTAACTCAGGGGGATTGATGTTATTCTTGTAAAACTTGGGACTTTACTTGTCATTGTCGAAACAATAACGTTGTAACCGGAGGTTTAATATGAGCTTTCATAAAACCTTCTGCAGAAAGTAAATGAAAAAAAATAGTTAATATGATTTTGATGTGGTGGGATGTATGGTCCGATGGGATGGACCATAGCTAAACCCAGTGACAACATGAAGAAATTTTGCAAATACAAAGAGTCCAGCGGTCTCTTACTGCTCTTGACAATATGATTGAATCTAATGTTTAAAAAGAACATAATGTTTGCATAATATATAAATAGTTTTCAAGATTGCAAAATATATGATTAGACCAACCCAACAAAGAATGTTAGAAATCAAGGTGCCTGTGGATTTCAATTCTTCCCCACCTCTTCAGAATTTAATCTTGAGTGATCCCCTAGCAGCGACTTCAGTTTCCGTTACCATAAAATAGAATCATTGTAACTAGGAAGATAATCAGGTAAGGAAAACATCAAATCCAACTGCATGTTTTTTAACCACCAGAAGCTAATAGAAGTCAAGGCGAAGAATGTGCTCAGGATCTGTCGTCCACATTGTTTATTCATGTTCCTCTCAACAAATGTCTAAGCAAGTGAAAAATAAAAAATGGCTAAGGCGAATTATATCATACTTGTCCAAGAAAGTTAAGTTTTGTTCAGGAATTTGTTCAAATAGTATACATGCACTCAACAAGTGTTGGCAAAATTTCCAAAATAAATGATGTCTTATTATAAAGACATGTCTAAATAAATAATGTCTTACTGTAAAAACATGTCTAAATGAATGATTTCTTATTGTAAGGACATCCAATTAATTATACCTTATAGAAAATGTATCTTTTCACTTAAGGATATAACTTTTCATGATGACATTTCACTTAGAGATGTATCATTTCATGGTGACATATCATTTGAAATCATAATGGTTCATTTTAGACCATTGATTAAAATTAAATCTAGATCCAATGGCCATGAATAAAGAGGTATCATGAAAGATGACTGTTGAGTGTTAGAAAGTGTATATTTATAAAAGAGAAAATTATCATTTTACACTTCAAGTCTCACTAACATCCCTACTTTTATATATTTAAGTCCATTGTTATTAATTATGTATTTTTTGTTTTAATTAAGTATTTTTTGTATTTTAAGGGCATCATGGTTATTTCACAATGAACAAGAGATCGGATAGCAAAACGGACATCACTTTTGAACTCAGGACGGTCGAAAACCTTAGGAGGAGCATAAAAGAAGAATGGCAATGTTCACACATACGGCATGGTTCACATGTACGGTACTGTTCATAACACTGTTCATGACACTGTTCATACCGCATTACTATTCAAACCGTGTTACTGTTCAAACAGCATGGTCAAACCCGTGGTCAAACCACGTACTGTTAATTGATGACATGGCGCAATCCTGAGCGTCCGAATTGTTTTTAATCCGATGACCATGATTTATTCAGTGTATCTATAAAAGGGGGCTCTCCCCCCTATTTCGACACCCCTAAATCTATTTTTGAGCTTAGTTTTTTGTAATTCTTTCTCCATCTTGTATTTTCTACGTATTTTAATAAATTTCCATTTTACCCTTAGTTCAATTATGAATAGCTAATTTTCTTTCAAGCTTAGGTTGAAGGTGAAGTCTCAACATGTGTCATAGGCTTTATTTGGTAAATTGATTTTCTCTTCCCCTTTAATTTCTGTGGAGGTTTTGCTTTTCGTCTACAAATAATAATAATCTTGTCTAGTTACCGTCCTGCTTTCACCGGCACCCTAGTATAAGGTTATTATTATTTGGCACGATAAGCCCTTAGCACCATATTAATTAGAGCGTGGTTCATGAGGTATGGAAATCCCCCTCATGATTTAATTGGTATTAATAAGAAATATTTAGCCCATGGTGCATGTTGATACGGATCCAAATACCCAAGCACTTTATTTCAATAGTTCCCAGTTTAATTTATTCTCGCCATTTTAATTTAAATTCTAGCATAGTTTATATCAATATCACCACAAATCCAACCACCCACTTACAAAATTAATTTTACAGCTAATTAGAATCCACCTCCTCGTGGGATTGACACTCGACACCATTGATCCATTCTACAATAGATTCATGCGCTTGCGAGTTCAACAAAATTTGCACAACAAGTTTTTGGCGCTGTTGCCGGGGAGGTAAGTATTTTAATTCGCAGAATTAAGTTTTGTAAATAATTTTTTTATTTTTTTTAGTTTTTTTCTTTTAATTTTTTTCTTATTTAAAAAAAGAAAAAAAAGTAAATCTGCATTCTAAGGTTAATATTTCTTTTTCACTTCTTTAAATTTTTATAATTTAATTTTCAAATTATTTTTTTCTTTTGTTTGTAATTTTTTATTTATCTTGTTAATTTGTTAATTTATTTTAGTTAATTTATTTCACGTATTTTTCTTATAGCACTTGAGTGTGTTTTCATAGTAAGTTTGTAACAAAGGAATAAGGTTAGTATCGTAATTTCTCTTTCTTCTTTATTGTTATTTGTTTTGTTCTCATTTTTATGTTCTTTACATGCATGGTCGAAGGTCACAATTTCCTAATCTTCAGCCTATAAACTTTGAATTGGAAAAAACACTTGGCACACACAAACATGCTGCATCTAAAAATAAAATTGAAATGGATTTGCAACACCAACAACCAGAACCACAAGCCATTTAAGGACTACTTCAGTCCTTTAGCTAATTTGAGCACATCATGCATAAGATATCCAAATGTAGTTGCTAGGAGTTTCGAGTTAAAAACCTAGTGTGCTAAATTGTCTTCCAACATTTTATGGCTTAGAAAATGAGGACCCATATAATCATCTGAATAACTTTTATACTATTTGTCAAACTTTTAAATATGAGAATGTTTCAGAAGATTATGTTAAACTTATATTATTCCCATTTTCTTTAAAGGATAGAGCTCGTTCATGGTTTAATACATTGCCTGCTAATAGCATTACAACATGGGAACAAATGGTAACAAAATTTTTGAATAAATATTTCCCAGTGCATAAAACCAATGCTATTCGCAGGGAAATCTCAGAGTTTACCCAGAGAGAAGACGAGCAGTTTTTCGAAGCATGAGAGCGATTCAATGGGCTACTTTTGAAGTGTCCACATCATGGGTACGAGAAATGGCACCAATGCCAATACGTTTTAGAGGGATTATTGCCACAAGTGCAAGAATGGCTAATGGCAACAAGTGGAGGAGAGCTAATGTTAAAAAGTGCATCAGAGATTTGGGATTTCTTCCAGCGACAAGCGGATAATTCCCAACAACGGAGTCGATCACTCAGGAATACTAAAAGAGTTAAAGGAGTGAATGAGGTTCACATTGGCGAGTCCAGTTCGGGAATTAGAGAAGTCAAAGAGATAGTTGAAGGTCTTTCCTGACAAATAGCATCGTTGACGACTGCTAAATCAACAGAGCCACATGACCATGACTCATACTCAGATCAAGTCAATGCCATCGGTGTCATGAGAAAGCCATCAAATTACAACCCATACTCCAACATATATAACCCTGGATGGATAGACCACCCTAATTTTTCATAGTCTCAAGGATTCCAACAGAATGGACCAGTAGCTCCAACTCCACCAATGCAACCAATTCCTCAAGTTCCTCAAGCCTCTCAGCCACCATTTAGACTATACAATCATAACCAGAATTACTCTCAACCCAGACAATGGGAGGATGCATTCCAGAATGTCAAGAATATTACTAACTCCATGATCGAGCAACAAAACCGAACCATTGATAGACTACGAAATGAGATGAGAGCAGGCTTCAACTCACAAGCTCAATCAGTTTCAAGTCTCGAGAAGATGGTAGGACAGCTTGCCTCTTCAGTGCAAACTTTGCCAATGACTGTTGAGAAACGCAAGTTTCCAAGTCAACCAGTGCCTAATCCTAAAGGAGTACATGAAGCAAGTACGAGTTCACCACAGCAACATGGTGAGGTCAAAGCCATTATGACCTTGCGAAAAGGAAAAGAAGTCGACAACAAATTGAAGATGCCGGTTACAAAAGAAAATCAAATTGTACCTGTGAATGTTGAAGACTCATCATCAGAGGAGAAAGAATAAACCAACCCACAAGAATACGTTCCTAAAGCTCAATTTCCTCAGAGGTTAGCTAAAGGAAAGAAGGAAAAATCCACATGTGAGATTTTTGAAATCTTCAAACAGGTAAGTGTTAACATCTCTTTACTTGATGCTATAAAACAAGTTCTATCTTATGTCAAGTTTCTTAAATACCTTTGTATTAAAAAGAGAAACATTCATGTTCAGAAAAAGGCATTTTTAATAGAACACGTTAGTTCTATACTCCAACACAAAATTCCTCTAAAATACAAAGACCCAAACTCCCCCACTATCTCATATAGTATAAGGAACCACACAATTGAGAATGCTTTGTTGAATTTAAGAGCTAGTGTAAATCTGTTGCCTTACTCATTATTTGTGAAACTTAGACTTAGAGAATTACACCCAACTCCAGTGGTGTTACAACTTGCAGATCGATCCACGAAAATACCTCATGGTATTGTGGAGGACGTGCTTATCCAAGTAGACAAGTTTTATTTTCTCTTTGATTTCATTGTAATTGATACTCAACCAATACATGATTCAAGGAAGCACATCCCCATTATCCTAGGCCGACCTTTCTTGGCAACTGCCGATGCTCATATTCAATGCAGGACTGGAAATATGCAGTTGTCCTTCGGCAATATGACCATGGAGCTCAACATCTTCAACATTGTCAAACAACCTCACAATGCAGATGATAGAATTGTTAATGTGGATTTAATTGAAGCATTAGTTGATAATACTTTTGTTTCAAACCTTAGTGATGACCCTTTACAAATATGTTTAACTCACTTTGGTTTGGATTTTGATATTGACAGATCAGTCGATGAGGTCAATACTCTACTTGACTCAGCACCATCCATGGACACTGATAAATGGAAGTCAAGAGTTGAACAACTAGCACCATCAGAGAAGAAATTTAGCCCATCATCAGAATCACCACCAAAACTCGAGCTCAAATTATTACCCAACACTTTGGAATATGCGTTCTTGGGAGAAGAAAGTACTCTAACGGTAATCATCTTATCATCCCTAAACGACGAACAAAAAGGTAAGTTGTTGGATGTTTTAAAAGCACAAAGGAGCATTATGATGGACCATAGCAGACATAAAAAGTATAAACCCAGTAGACTGCATGCATTACATTCATCTTGATGAAAATACTAAATCTACAAGGGAAATGCAACGTCGGTTAAGTCCTAACATGAAAAAAGTTGTTAGAACAGAAGTCCTTAAGCTATTAGATGCAGGTATCATTTACCCAATTTTTGATAGTTCATGGGTCAGTCTTGTGCAAGTTGTCCCTAAAAAATAGGAGTCACAGTAGTTACCAATGTTGATAATGAATTGATACCCACTAGAGTAACTACAAGATGACCTGTATGCATTGATTATAGAAAATTAAATTATGTCACAAGTAAAGACCATTTTCCTTTACCATTAATTGATCAAATGCTTGATAGATTAGCAGGCCATGAATTTTATTACTTTCTAGATGGCTACTCAGGATACAATCAGATTCCCATAGCACCAAAAGATCAAGAGAAAATTACTTCCACTTGCTCTTTTGGTACTTTTGCATATAAGAGGATACCATTTGGATTATGTAATGCACCTGCTACATTTCAACATTGTATGTTAAGCATTTTTTCTGATATGGTTGAACGATTTGTTAAGGTCTTTATGGATGATTTTTCTATTTTTGGAGATTCATTTGATCAATGTTTACATCATTTGACAAAAGTTCTGCAGAGATGTATCGAAAAAAATTTGGTCTTAAATTGAGAGAAGTGTCATTTTATGGTAAAATAAGGTATAGTTCTCGGTCACATCATTTCATGCAAAGGTATTAAAGTTGATAAAGTCAAGGTAGATCTCATTTCCAATCTTCCTCCACCTAAAACAGTCAGAGAAGTAAGATCTTTTCTTGGGCATGCTGGTTTCTATAGACGTTTCATTAAGGATTTTAGCAAAGTTTCTAGACCCTTATATAATTTACTTGTTAAGGATGTACATTTTGTCTTTGATGATTAATGGCTTGTGGCATTTGAAAAGTTAAAGCAATTGTTGACAACATCACCTATCATTCAGCCCCCAAACTAGAGCTTACTATTCGAGCTCATGTGTGATGCATCTGATTATGGAGTAGGAGCAGTATTAAGACAAAGAGTTGATCGAATTCCCCGTGTTATTTACTATGCTAGTATGAATTAAATAATGCACAGTTGAACTATTCAACTACTGAAAAAGAAATGCTAGCAGTAGTGTATGCGTTAGAGAAGTTTCGATCTTATCTTATTGGATGTAAAATAATTGTATTCACAGATCATGCTGCTCTTAAATATCTTTTTACAAAGAAAGATGCAAAAGCTAGACTAATTCGTTGGAGGTTGCTTTTGCAGGAATTTGACTTGGAATTCAAAGATAAGAAAAGGACAGAAAATGTTGTGGCTGACCATCTTTCTCGTCTCTATTTTAACACAATTACAGAACCCTTAATATTGAATAAGTCATTTTCGGATGAGCAATTAATGAGTGTGGAAGTATTACCTTGGTATGTTGATATCGTTAATTATCTTGTTACAGGTAAACTTCCAGAGTATTAGGCCAAGCAGGATAAGGCTAAATTTTTTGCGGAAATAAAGAATTTTTTCTTAAATGACCCATATCTGTTCAAGTATTGTGCAGATCAAATTATTAGATGATGTGTCCCAGAAAATGAATTTCAGAACATCCTTTATTGGCCAACTATATTTCGAGATGCTTACACCTTTTGCTCTTCATATGATAGGTGTCAACGAATGAGGAGTATTACACGAAGGAACATAATGCCACTAAATCCAATTTTAGTGGTTGAGATTTTTTATGTGTAGGGTATCGACTTCATGGGATCCTTTCCCACTTCTTTTGGCCATCAATACATATTGGTTGCTGTTGACTATGTATCAAAATGGGTAGAGGCAATTCCGTGCAGAACCAATGATCAGAAAGTGGTGATAGGGTTTTTGAAAAGCAACATTGTTTCATGCTTTTGATTTCCTCGAGCAATAATCAGTGATGATGGTACCCATTTTACAACAAATCATTCAAAGCACTTTTGATAAAGTATTCTATCACTCATAAAGTGGCGACCCCGTATCATCCACAAGCCAGTGGTCAAGTTTAAATCTCCAATCGAGAAATAAAGCACATATTAGAAAAAACGGTGAGGCTAGACAGAAAAGATTGGTCATTAAGACTTGATGATGCATTATGGGCATATAGAACGACTTTCAAGACCCCAATTGGAATGTGACCCTATAGGCTAGTGTATGGAAAAGCTTGCCACCTACCTGTGGAACTCGAGTATCGTGCGTACTGGGCCATCAAGAAATTCAATTTTGACATGCAGCAAGCTAGCTCAAAAATAAGATTACAGCTGGCAGAACTTGAAGAAATTCGCAACGATGCATATGAAAATGCCAAGATTTACAAGTAACGAATGAAAGTCTTTCATGATAAGCAGATTATGAGAAAATTTTTCACTCTAGATCAGAAAGTGCTTTTATTCAATTCTCGCTTGCACCTATTCCCAGGTAAGCTACGCTCTCGATGGTCTGGCTCATTTATTGTTCATACTATTTTTCCACATGGGACAATTGAAATTAAGGACCCAAAGAACGGTGTCACGTTTAAAGTTAATGGTCAAAGATTGAAGCCATATCTAGAGTACCAACCACATGGAGAGGACACCGAAATAAATTTGAGTGTCCCATCATATTTGAATTGAAATTTTTCTTTTCTTTTCTGTGATTTGATTTATTTATTTTTTTCTATTTTTACTATTCTTCTGCTAATTGAAATTATTTGTGCATAAGTGTATTTGTTTAACCATTAAGTTTTCTTTTATCACTTTTAATCATGAGACAAATCTTCTTGAACATTCTTAGACGACTTCAACGTGTCTAATCTCATCTCAGAGGCCAGATACGATTTTGTAAAATATATCGTATTTGGAAGCTATAACCACCAGAGTTAATATCTCACGTTGAGGATTTAGAAAGCCAACTCAGAGACATTGAGAGAGGTGTCTACAACATCCAGTTGGAGCTTGAGGTAAATTCCATAAGAGGACGATTGTGATTTTCTTTGTGTGTTCTTGTTTGTTACTCTGTTTTTACGTTTTAGTTTGTCACCCCGGTTAAGTGGCGTATAACGGTACCCCGTGACAATCAAGTCGGTTACTTCAGTTTCCCATAATAACTAATATTCTGAGACGAAAGAATGGACAACAACGAGATTTTAGTAAAGCTTCACAATTGATTCCCTTCACTTTCTCAGAATGCCCTCCTTACAATCTATAAAACTCGGTCCGAACGCATGCGATTGCTCATGAGGAATAACATACCTGCTGATATCCGCTAGTTAATCGAGGCCAAAGTACGCTTGGCAGGTGAGTTGCCTCCTAAATTTAATTCATATATGCCTGGTTGTGCTAAAAGAAATTACGCAAGAAAGTGAAGAGCTCGAAAAATTTTGGTTGCTTGTCATAAGTGTGCCAGAATGAGATGCGATAAGAAACCATGTTCTTTAGGAATAGTGTCTGATAATAGGGAAAATAAGATTCAATTCATTAGGGATGGCTTGAATAATGAGTCATTAGATGATATCCTTTTGTCTCTTGAAACGCATCCTAGTGGATATGTACAATGAACGATTCTCCAGTTAAGGCCATCATTCCAGAAAAAGCATGCACGATATAGTCTCGGGAATCTGACTAAAAACGACCCTGTTTGCCAGTTTATAAGAAAACTAGATGGAAAGCCTATCCTCGACCCATAGAGGGCGTTGAAGCCGTTTCTAGACGTAAAACCAGAGGAAGATGTGAGCCACAGCCGCAACTACTTGTAAATATCCTTTTACTTCACTGTTATTTTATTTCACTGTTGTTTTACCAATTGCATTATTGTCTTTAAGAATTTTATTTTATCATTGTTTGCTTTTCCTTTTTACTGTTTCCTTTTTGACTCTCGAGCCATGTGCTTTACACGTTAATTGATATAGACATGATACCTCATTCACAGCTGTGACCTACCGCCACCAAGATCCTTAAATATGATTCTTTTTTTTTTTTTGCACTCACAAATTGTTTTTGAGAAGTATCCCAATGGCAGCTGCTCCCAATAAACAATTCAAGAACATTTGTGTGCTTTCTAGATTTAACTATGGCAAATATAAAGAGTTCGTTGAGGCAGCCATTGATCTTGGTCAAAGCATAGCAGCAAGGAAATTATGCTTGGTATATAGCGGAGGTGACCGAGGGTTATCAAAACTAGTCTCAAAAGCTACTTTTGTCAGAGGAAGCCAAGTGTTAAGCATCATCCCAACAACCCTAAAAGCTTTGGGCTGTTTGTCGACTCACCGACTGGATAAGAGTTAGTTGTCTCAGGTATGCAAGAAAGAATAACTGAAATACTTAATCATACTGATGCTTTTATTTTCTTACCAGGAGATCTTACAACTCTAAAGGCACTTATCACATTAGCATCTTGGGCCCATCTGCACATTCATCAAAAACCCATCGGTTTGTTAAATGTCAATAACTTTTATGATGGCTTTATCGCATTTCTTAACCATGCAATAAAAACTATTTCATTCCTTCCACAGCGAAAAAACTTTTTATTTGTGCTCACACTGCTAATGAGCTACTTGATCTGTTACAAGCTTATAAACCAGAGCCAGATCCTAGAACCTTGGTATTAGAGTATCCAAATAATGATGGTAACAGTAGCCACAGTAAGAAGTACAAATTGGATTTAACTCTCCGCCTGTAAATATTTTCTTTTATGTTGCACCACGCAGGTGATGTCTTCGAAATTCTACTTCTTTCCTTTAAAGCATTAAGGACAATGTTTCGTTCTGGTAGGGGGGCGGGAATAGTCGACATTATGGAATCTTGGTTAAGTTTTTACTAATTTTTTGTTGTAGAAACTAAGTGTTGCCAACTTTTTGTGTTGAAGATGGCTGAATATGGAGTGTAGTTATTCTAGAAACACATCTTCTTCGTTTAAAAAAAAAATTTCCAGGCATTTTCTTTTTCTTTATTAAGCTTTGATATTCATTTTTTTCTTTCTTCTTCTTTTTAATTTCTCCTTTATAAATATACATTTTAAAATTTTTGAGTCGAAGATGGCTGAATATGGAGTGTAGTGCCTCTGGAAATGCATCTTCTTCGTTTAAAAAAAAATTCCAGACATTTTCTTTTTCCATCATTTTAATTGTAACCTTTCTACTTAGTATTTCTGTATTATTTTCACATTTCTGAATGCATATTTTCTTTTCGTGTTTAGAATAGGTTGGGGGGTAGAATGTTATTTAAAAAAAAATTATGTGATTTTTTTTAACATTAGATGACATGATGAATCTCAAATTTTAGTATTTTTATTATCTTTGGTTTTAAGAGATGTTACACCGTGTTTGCTACTCTACATGTTGATGTCGAAGACAAATATGAGTTTCTTGAAAGAATGCACATGTTATAATAAGTACCAAGTGAGTTTCTAAGCCTATCATTTTTTCTTGGAGAGTAACCCTTTTGCACATTCTTCATTCAGCTTAGCAGTTTATTATTTTATACACGATCTCTAGATTTCTTTTGAGTTAACCCTTTAAAAAAATGTGTAAAATAAAAAAAAATGTGTTGCTACATCTGGAGACCTATCTAACTAGTAGATATGAAAGATTATTTGGAGTCCTAAAAGAGGATGGAAATGCCATCTTTGACCCGTTTGAGCCTTTCTAGCCATCCCTTTTATGAAATATCCATAGTTAACCCTTTTGAGCCTTATAAAAAAAAAAAACTTTTCTTTGTCAAACTTATCATCTTGACCCACTATGATTCGGAGTATTACCCGATATCTTATAAGTTCCATCACCTATTTATGTTTGAGAAAAATGTAAATAATTATTTTGTTCAGTAAGTTGTGCAAAAAAAAAACAAATAATAGGTGACATCCATCTTGTAACTTCCAAAAAAAAAATCTCTCTATATTTTTCTCAAACATATACTTTGTTTTCTTTATTTCCCCTCTGTTAGCCATATCCCTAGCCTACGTTACGTCTTAATAAAAAGATGTAGTGATGCATAAAAAAATAAAAAAATAAATACATTGGGCTAACTAGTATTTTTTTTGAGATCGTATTATTTCTAAGCTGTGGACATATTTCTTTCATCGTGGTGAGAGTGTGTGATATTATTTTTTTTTTATTTTCACTCAATTTATTATTCATTGAAGTGACAATTTTTATTAGGTTTAATTTTCTTGTGAGAGTGTCACTATTACCGGTGAGATTTTTGGGCTTGACATGTCATTCTTGAAAGTGGCTTGATTACTATAGCTGTGACAAAGTCTACTGGACTTATGCATGTAGATGGTTGATGTGGGTGTGATGTTTCTTTAGATTGTAGATAATACTTATACTTTTATTTGATCGCTATCATTAGTCTGATTGAATGAACACGATTGTTTAAAAAAAAATCATTTTGAATTTCAATTTTGTTTTCGCATTATTTACTAGGGACTAGTAATAAGCTGGTTGGGGGTGTGTTGAGTGTTAGAAAGTGTATATTTATAAAGGAGAAAATTGTTATTTTACATTTCAAGTCTTACTAACATCCCTACTTTTATATATTTAAGTCCATTGTTATTAATTATGTATTTTTTGTTTTAATTAAGTATTTTATGTATTTTAGGGACATCATGGTCATTTCACAATGAACGAGAGATCGGATAGCAAAACCGACATCACTTTTGAACTCAGGACGGTCGAAAACCTTATGAGGAGCATAAAAGAAAAATGGCATTTTTCACACATACGGCATTGTTCACATGTACGGTACTGTTCACGACACTGTTCACGATACTGTTCATACCGTATTACTATTCAAACCATGTGCAAACCGTGTTACTGTTTAAACCGCGTGATCAAACCGTGGTCAAACCGCATACTGTTGACTGATGACGTGGCGCAATCCTGAGCGTCCGAATTGTTTTTAATCCGATGGCCATGATTTGTTCAGTGTATCTATAAAAAGGGGGCTCTCCCCCCTATTTCGACACCCCTGAATCCATTTTTGAGCTTAGTTTTCTGTAATTCTTTCTCCATCTTATATTTTCTACGTATTTTAATAAATTCCTATTTTACCCTTAGTTCAATTATGAGTAGCTAATTTTCTTTCAAGCTTAGGTAGAAGGTGAAGTCCAACATGTGTCATAGGCTTTATTTGGTAAATTTATTTTCTCTTCCCCTCTAATTTCTGTGCAGGTTTTGACTTTTCGTCGACAAATAATAATAATGTTGTCTAGTTACCGTCCTGCTTTCACCGGCACCGTAGTATAAGATTATTATTATTTTGCACGATAAGCTCTTAGCACCATATTGATTAGAGCGTGGTTCATGAGGTGTGGAAATCCCCCTCATGATTTAATTAGTATTAATAAGAAATATTTAACCTATGGTGCATGTTGATATGGATCCAGATACCCAAGCACTTTATTTCAATAGTTCCGAATTTAATTTATTCTCGCCATTTTAATTTAAATTCTAGCATAGTTTATATCAATATCACCACAAATCCAACCACCCACTTACAAAATTAATTCTACACCTAATTAAAATCCACCTACTCGTGGGATCGACACTCGACACCATTAATCTATTCTACAATAGATTCGTGCGCTTGCGAGTTCAACAAAATTTGCACAACAATAACCCAAATGAAAGGGCACAAGTATATCTATAAATAGAGGTCATGTTTAAGCCATTTAAACATGAAAATAATGATCCCACACCACTCTTTTCTTAGCCTTCTTTTCTAGAACAAATTTCAACATAAACATTCATTTCTTTTATGTACTAAAAGTCCAATATATTTTTTTCTGTAGGAACAATATATTGTTTCTTGGCAGGCTTGCAATATTCAAGAGTATTCTGGTTTGCTTTCGTTTTCATCGATGCACAACGCAAGCAAACAAACAAGTGGTTCATTGTATCTTGGAGGCCTATTTGCTTAACCTATGTGCATTACTCAATTGATGGGGGCAAATAACATCTTAAGGAAAGCAACATTTGTAACGTGCCTTGAAGTACACAAATTTTATGCAGTTTACTTATTACTATTATTTTTCTTCTTACATATAGAGTTGTAAACACTTTACTTTACATAATAAAGTTCCACTATTACTATCGTATTTCTCTACATTTGCCATTCCCCACAAGTACATACCACTAACAATCTTAAGACGTTATTTCTACAATAATAGCACCAAGTTCATCTCTTCGACAATTCATAGTAGATTTTGTTAAATTCGAGTGGTTCGATGGTGGCAACTTTATTCGTTAGTAGAAAAAGTTGCATTTCTTGTTGACAAGCCTCAATGTGGTCTATGTTCTCACAACACCAAAGCCTCAAGAAGGTGAGGATGAGACATTAGTGGAAACCAGAGTGCAGCAAAAATGGGAGCAAGATGACTATGTGTGCAAGGGACACATTTGCAATGCCTCTGATACTTTGTTTAATCAATACCACAACAAACCTACAACAAAAGAAATATGGGACTCATTAGAGGCTAAGTCACGATGGAAAGTAAGAAATTCTTGGCTTCCAAATTTTTTTATTATAAAATGGTTGATAATAGTCTTGTGGTTGAACAATATAATGAGATTTTGCATATTCTTGATCAATTCAACCAACATAACATGCAAATGGATGAGTCTATTATTGTCTATTCAGTTATTGTTAAACTTCCTCCCTCTTGGAAAGACTATAAGAAAAGTCTTAAACATAGTAAAAAGGAAATTAGTCTGGATGGGTTAGGCCAAAGTCTTCGTATTGAATAGGAACTCAAGCTTAATAGTCTTGAAGACCAAGCTGTTATGTCCTCTAAAATTAATGTTGTGAAGGAAAGAAAGAGCTTAACCATTCTAATCACCCTAAGAATAACCAAAAGAGAAAGATTGATTCCAAAGAGAATCAAAACAATAAGAGGAAAAAGAAGGGTACATGCCACTACGGAAAAGCTGGCTACTTCAAAAGAGATTGTCGACTTCTGAAGAAACAAAAGGATGTTTCAAACACAAATTTTGTGGCCATGATATCTGAGATTAATGTTCTTGAAGATGATCATGCATGGTAGATAGATTCTTGTACAACCAAGCATGTATGCAAGGATCGTAGCCTTTTTAAATCTTATAAACCAATAGATGATGGAAGTGTTCTTTACACGGGAAATTCCTTCACTACAATAGTTAAAGGAAAAATAAATGTGCAAGTATAGTTTACTTCTAGAAAAACTTTAACTCTTACTAATGTTTATCATGTTCTTGAAGTTAGGAAAAATCTTGTATCTGGTAGCCTTCTTAATAAGTTTGGCTACAAACTTGTTTTTTAGTGAAACAAATTTATATTATCTAAGTGTGGTACCTTTGTTGGGAAAGGATACATGTATGAAGGAATATTTAAACTCAATATCAATAATATGAATGTTTCTTCTCCTTATATGGTTGATTCATTGTCTTTGTGGCATAATCATTTAGGACACGCGAATATTAGAAGATTGCATGATATGACTAATTTATAGTTAATTCCTAAGCATGAAAATGATATGCATGAAAAATGCAAAGTTTGTGCACAGACTAAAATCACAAGAACTTCTTTTCCAAAAATTGAAAAAACATCTTCTTTATTGCATTTAATTCATAGTAATGTATGTGATATGCATAGAAATCCTACTAAAGATAGTAAAAAATATTTTGTAACATTTATTGGTGATTTTTCAAAATATTTCTATGTGTATTTATTACATTCTAAAGATCAAGTGTTACATAAATTTAAATTTTTTAAAAATGAAGTTCAGAATTTTGTTGACACTAAATTTAAATTCCTTAAAAGTGATAAAGTAGGTGAATATGCATTTACTGAATTTTATAAATATGTTGGCATTGTAATGAAACTAGCACTGCATATACTCCACAACAAAATGGCGTAGAAAAATAGGACATTAATAGAAATGGTTAATGTTATGCTTTTTAATGCTAGACTTGGTAAACGTTTTTGGGGTGAAGTTATTTTAACTACATGTCATATCTTAAATAGAGTGCCTAATAAGAAAACAAAGGTGACCCCATATGAATTATGGAAAAAGAGAAAGCCTAATCTTTCTTATCTAAGAGTTTGGGGTTGTCAAGCCATTGTAATACTACCTGAACCCAAGATAAAGATAATACTTCCCCCCAATCAGATATTATGGTGCCTGTATAAACCGAAATTCCGTTATGGCCCAATTCTGACCGATAATAGATACCGGGACTTTGCAATATTTGATTTATGACAATTCTGTATATTCCGTTTACTATAGAAGTTCCCAAAGAATTCATTAAAGGAATGTTTCCAATAAAAATAGTTTGTTCCTGCATGTCCCCTCGGCTTTTCCAAATTAATCCGGCGGATACATATAATTCAGAAGAATACGTGAATGATTCATATACAGCATCTCTTTCTTGTAGCAAGGGTTCTACCAATTGATATGTTTCCACAAATAATTGAAATTCAATTTCTTGATCTGTATCTTCAATTTTTGGAAACTTATAAAGCTCTTCTGTTAAGCCCTGATCAATGAACCTACAAAATCCTTCAAATTGGATCTATCGGAACAATACTCTTATCGATCTATTAACAACAAGTAGATCTACGCCAGGGGAATTAGTAATGTGTCAGGAGAAATTGGTACAAGAAGCCGTGGAATTACATCAATGTGGATTGCCTCGCGAAATCACAATAGAGGTTTTCCAGACTTTTGTAATTTGTGGGCTAATTAGACAACACCTTGCTTCGAACATAGGAGTTGCTAAGAGTAAAATTCGGGAAAAAGGGCCGATTATCTGGGAAATACTGCAGGAAGTTATGCAGGGACATCCAGTATTGCTGAATAGAGCGCCTACTCTGCATAGATTGGGCGTACAGGCATTCCAGCCCATTTTAGTGGAAGGGCGCGCTATTTGTTTACATCCATTAGTTTGTAAGGGATTCAACGCAGACTTTGATGGGGATCAAATGGCTGTTCATGTACCCTTATCTTTAGAGGCTCAAGCGGAGGCTCGTTTACTTATGTTTTCTCATATGAATCTCTTGTCTCCTACTATTGGAGATCCCATTTCCGTACCGACTCAAGATATGCTTATTGGGCTCTATGTATTAACGAGCGGGAATCGTCGAGGTATTTGTGCAAATAGGTATAATACATGTAATCGAAGAAATTATCCAGATGAAAGAATTGACGATAATAGCTATAAGTATACGAAAGAACCCCTTTTTTGTAATTCCTATGATGCAATTGGAGCTTATCGACAGAAAAGAATCAATTTAGATAGTCCGTTGTGGCTTCGGTGGCGATTAGATCAACGACTTATTGCTTCAAGGGAAGCTCCCATCAAAGTTCACTATGAATCTTTGGGTATAGAGTGCATATCTTAATAAGAAAACAAAGGTGACCCCATATGAATTATGGAAAAAGAGAAAGCCTAATCTTTCTTATCTAAGAGTTTGGGGTTGTCAAGCCATTGTAATACTACCTGAACCCAAGATAAAGAAATTAGCAGAAAAGGGCATTGAATGCATATTCTTGGGATATGTTGAGCATAGTAAAGCTTATAAATCTCTTGTAACAAAACCTAATAGCTTCATTAAGATCAATACTATAGTGGAGTCTAGAGATGCAATATTCTATGAAAATAGATTTTCCACTATACTAAAAAGTATTGATTCTCAAAAGAATGATAAACTAATAGAAATTGGTCAATAACATAGGGCTAATAATGAGCAAAATCAATTAAGAAGAAGTAAAAAAATAAGGATATAAAATCTTTTGGACTAGATTGTATAGTATATTTAGTTGAAGGGACAAAAGACTCACAATCTAAACAGACCATGATTACACCTACTATAGAGTCTCATCCCTTCATTTATGAAGAGGCAATGAAGTCCCAAGATGCTGCCTTTTGGAAAGAGACCATTAATGGTGAAATGGACTCTATTATGGGTAATAAGACTTGGAAATTAGTTGATTTAGCACCAAGCTCTAATCCTATAGGTTGTAAATGAATTTTCAAAAAGAAGAAGAAAGTTAATGGAACAATTGAAAGATTTAAAACAAGACTAGTAGCGAAAGGCTTTACATAAAAAGAAGGCCTCGATTATTTTGATACTTGTGCACTTGTTGCAAGAATTGCTACTATTGCAGTCTTGATTGCTTTGTCTTCAATTTATCATTTTGAAATCCATCAAATGAATGTAAAAACAGCTTTTTTAAATGGAGAATTAGATGACAAATTTTATATAAAACAACCAAAAGGGTTTATTATGCCAGGACAAGAACATAAAGTTTGTAAACTAGTCAAGTCTTTATGTGGTCTTAAACAAGCTCCAAAGCAGTGGCACGAAAAGTTTGACAAAGTGATTGTCTCAAATGGATTTAATATTCGTGAATCTGATATATGTGTATATAGTAGATTCAATAGAAATAAAGGTGTGATGATTTGTTTATATGTAGATGACATGTTAATTTTTTGTATTGATAGTGAGAGCATTAAACTCACTAAATCATTACTGTCATCTAATTTTGATATGAAAGCCGTGGGGCTTGCAAATGTGATTTTAGGGATTAAAATTAAAAAATGAGAATGGCCTAGTATTGACCCAATCACATTATATTGAGAAAATTTTAAAGAAATTCAATTATTATGATTGTACCCTAACACTAGAAGAGCAGTATCCCTATTAGAATATGCACGTGTGATTGGATGTCTTATGCATGCGATGACTTATACTAGGCCTGGCATTGCTTTCATTATTGGAAAGTTGAATAGATATACTAGTAATCCAAGCCAAGCACATTGGCAAGCAGTGTACAGAATGCTAAAATATTTAAAACATACAATGGATTATAGTATATGTTATACTAGATATCCTTCAGTTTTGGAAGGATTTTTGGATGCTAGTTGGATTACTAATCAAGATGATCATACATCCACAAGCGGTTGGATTTTTAATCTTTGTGGAGGAGCTATTTCATGGGGCTCAAAGAAGCAAACTTGTATAGCAGACTCCACCATGGCTGCAGAATTTACAGCTTTAGCTTCTTGTTGTAAGGAAGCTGAATGGTTAAGGAATTTGCTTATCGAAATTCCTATTTGGCCCAAACCAATGCCTCATGTGTCCGTTCATTGTGATAGTTTGTCAAAGGCATACAGTCAAATCTATAATCGAAAGTCTAGGCATATTGGTCTAAGACATAATTATGTGAGACAATTACTTACAAATGGAGTAATCGCAATTGACTTTGTGAAATCATGCTAAAATTTGGTAGATCCCTTAACTAAAGGCTTTGCAAGAGATAGTTTATTAAAAACTTCTAAGGGGATAGGACTGAAGCTAGCATCATCTTACCACCAATAATGGAAACTCAACCCAACACTTGAAATATCAAGATCTTAGGTTCAATGAGCAAAAGTACATCATATGTTGTGATAACAAGTACTATAATATTTTCAAATGCGTCCTAAAGGTCAGTGCTTATAAATGTTTTACTTACAGAGACATTCCAAATAAGTCCACCTATGTGAGTGTAAGAGGTGGTGCCACTTCCTATGTAACTTGGCTAGTTATTAAAGCACTCATGAAAACAAGACATAGACACAGGGCCAATCCACGTGTCAGCTAAAGAATACCTGAGAATTTGAAAACTTATGTGTGAGACATATCTAGTTAGTCGAATAAGGTCGCTGGTTCAAAGCTTGCCTACCATGCCACCTTGATTAACTTCGATGTGTTGTCACTAAGTGAAGGTTCAAGTCCAAAAGACACCTTCATCTATGCAAAAGTTTTCCAAGCCTCTGCGAGATGATTTTTCAAAATTCATTTATTTTGAAAATAGTGGGGGATTGTTGGAAAAATATTCAAAATAAATGGTGTCTTATTGTAAAGCCATGTCTAAATAAATAATGTCTTATTGTAAAGACCTGTCTAAATAAATGACGTCTTATTGTAAGGACATATCCAATTAATAAGATATAACTTTTTATCGTGACATTTCACTTATAGATGCACGCATCATTTCATGGTGACATATCATTTGAAATCGTGATGGTTCATTTTGGATCATTGATTAAAATTAAATCTTGATCCAATGGCAATGAATGAAGGGGTATCATGAAATATGACAACCCAAATGAAGGGGTACAAGTATATCTATAAATAGATGACATGTTTAAGTCATTTAGACATGAAAATAATGATCCGACACTACTATTTTCTTAGCCTTCTTTTCTAGAACGAATTTTAACATAAGCATTCATTTCTTTTGTGCATTAAAAATCTAATATATTGTTTTATGTAGGAGCAATATATTGTTTCTTGGCAACTTGCAACATTCAAGAGTATTCTGGTTTTCGTCGATGCACAACACAAGTAAACAAACAAGTGCTTCATTGTATCTTGGAGGCGTATTTGCTTAACTCATGTGCATCACTCAATTGGTGGGGGCAAATAACATCTTAAGGAAAGCGACATTTGTAACGTGCCTTGAAGTACACAAATCCTTCTGCAATTTACTTATTACTATTATTTTTCTTCCAACATATAGAGTTGTAAACACATTAATTTACATAATAAAGTTCCACTAGTACTATTATATTTCTCTACATTTGCCACTTCTCACAAGTACATACCACCAACGACAAGTCATTATTAAGTGCACAAAATCTAATCAAATCGATTAATATAAAAGAAAACTCTAACGAACCAAAATTTATGAACACTCTTAAAAAAGGTTATGAACACTCTTGTGTGTTCAACAATGGGTATTATCAATCTTCCAAATCTCTAATATTTGACTTAGATATATAGAGTCTATTGATGCTGAAATACGGTCATACTGTCGTGCAGAGTTGCAACCATACGCCAATGCCAACCTTGGAGTACAGATTTTTTGAACAATTATTTTTCTTGTAAATTGCTTTATGACTTTCTTGTAGGTTATGTAACACCCCAAAAATTACCCATGAAAACATAAGGGTAAATTTGGAATGAAGCCTCACATCATGTATTTTTATTAATAAATCTCAAGAGACAATCATTATTCATACTTCAACTGAATCCTTACATAAATCATCTGAAATAAAGTCTCAAATAAAAAGTCTCTAATCCAATATAAAAAGGTCTAGACAAATTTAATACTTAAAGCAACTTCAAAGATCCACTAAGAAAATTCTCCATCTAAGAACCCAAGCCACATCTCTAATCAATCTGCAAAATATTGGAGACGAGGGGTGAGCCGTCAACTTGGTAAGCAAATCCATGCACCATGTTTGAAAACCTTTGTCATTAAACCTTTAAACATTTTGTAACATCTTATAATAACATCATCATTTAACTTAAGGGGTGGATTCATGTAAAAGCATTAAAAACATTAAAACATTCATAAAAACATTAAAAACATAAACATTGGTAGCTCATGTCTCGTAGTCATCATCATTCATCATTCATCATTCATCATTTAGGGTGTTATACCCCACATTGTTCTTCATTCAGGGTACTGTACTCCGCATTGTTCGTAACATCCTTGTGCACGAGATCATCATCATACCAGCAAGCTGGCCATAACATTTCATAACATCATAACATTTGCATCGTATACATTATTACGGACTATGAGCTAAAACATTTTTGAATCCACCATACATCTTTTCATAAATAGCATTTAAAGTCTTCTAAAACATTTAAGAACTTTTCTTTGAACATTAAAATTCTTTTAGAAAATTCTTTGAGAAAATTTTTGTTTGAGAAAACTAATTTCTTAAGAAAAATTCATTTTAAAATACATTTATATAAATTCATTTAAAAGTGTTTTTATTTTACATAATTCATTTAAATATTTTAGAAATCAGTTTGTAAAAATTTTCATTTAAACATAAATTGCATTTATTACGAAGCGCATCATGCATGAATCTACTTACCTCGATTCGTAGCAATTAATTCAATACCTCGAGAAACAACCAACGAGCTCACCTGCGTCCTATAATCATCATAAAAATATTCTTATCAATATCATCTCTAACCTTAAACATAATCCCAATCATCCTTAAATCATACGCACTTATACTAGCTTAATACTTATACATATTCTAGACATATTCTATACTTATGAGTATCCTGCACATGCTGATTTTTAATAACTTATACACATGTCGGAAAACCATGAAAATTTACAGAGGCACTGTGAACATGCATAACATTACATACAAAATTTCACAAAATCAGCACAAGTCCAAATCGAGTCAAAATATTGACCTTTCACCAAAGTAACAAAATTGTCCAGCATTAACCAAAACAGACCTTTACCACTTAGAAAATTCATAAGATATTCTTCAGTTCTTGAAATAATATGTTTCTTCTTTCTAATTACAGAATACACATTCAGAAAGCATATAATTAAAATTCATAATTTTTGGACTCCTGAAACTATTTTAAAACGTTTTATTTCCGAGAACATCTAACCCGTCCAGAAAATTCCAGATTTGAAAATAGAATTTCAAAAATTCGTATCTTTTATTTTACATGCCCAAAAATCACGATTCTAGCTTTTAAAGACAGAAGAAATATTGAAATTGCATTATAAAATCCTAACATGGCATTTAATATTCATAGATTAGCCCAACTGTTACACGTTTCAGCTTCTGCAGTTCTGGAAAACAATTTCCAGATCTGCAGCAGCCATATGTTACCATTTTTAATAATTTAACTATAAAGGATAAAACTACGAAATTAAATATACAAGCATAGGAGACATAGATCTGTTGATACAAAATCACCATAATTTTTAAGGACGTGTAACCTTATAGAAAATTTTCCAGAATTGAGAACCGCTGCTGAAAATCAGAATTTTCTAGCACCAGTAACCCAACTTCGAAAACCCATAACAATTTGCATACTCAGACGATTTCAACACAAAACCTATCAATGGAAAACTTAGGATGTCTAGTTCCATGATATATAAGCATATTCACGCAATTCTAAATAAAGAAAACGATTTTGAGCAAGGAATAGAGACTGTTCATATCATAACAACATTACAAACACTCATATATTACCCAAATCATACCACAAGTAATTAAAGACAAACAATTCATAAAAATAAATCATATAAGTCAAAGAAATACTTAATACCTTAAGGCAAACACTAAGAAAAGAAATTATAAAACTTTCTTTTCCTTCTCCACAGACTTATGTTTCTTTCTTTTTCTTTTCTTCTTTTTTTTTTTTTTCTAGGGTTTGTAACGTAGTAAAAATAAAAGAACTGAAAAAAAAAAAAAAAGGAATGGCTTCTTAAATACTTGGTAATTAATAAATATTTATATTTTTTTAAAAAAATATAAATAAATAACTTACGTAACTTATTTAAAGCAATTAGATAAGTTTTACTCACACACAAACACTCAATAATAACTATCCTACTCAATTAAATAAGGACAAAAGAGAAAAACAATAAATAATTAAAAGTGGGTGTTACAGGTTAATTGATGAGTGAGTATTTTCGCGAATACTCAATTCGTTTTAATGAGAATGCTATATTGGGAAAAAAGAAAAAAAATTTGAAAATTCAAACAATTTTTCTTGCTTAAAAATTTGTCACATCAATTATTTTTTAGTAATATTTTAGACCTTGTTAGAAGTTATTTTTACGACAAATAGTGACAACAAAACAGAAAAACAGTCAAAATGTGACGGTGTGCTATTAATAGATAATAATTTAATCCCTAATTTAATCCTTCCATCTAATTCTCCAATACTTATTATTATTTTGTTTTTGGTTTCAGTAACTTACATCCGTTGGATTTCAGTCGACAAATCCTAAATAATGGTATTGGCCGGCCGAAAGGATGTAGAAAATTGGCCGGCTGAAAGGATACAGAAAATTTAACTCATGTGCGGCCATTATTTCTCGTATATACTCACTGATTATACTATTTCAAAATTAAATTTATTAGCTAAAAATTCCACATTCTCGTATTTAAAAACATCTATTTAGTTTAACATTAATTGATGGGTACCGTTTATTGATTTTTTTTTTTTTTTTTTCTTTTTTTTCCATTGCATGCTTGCCTAATTCACACCATTTGGACGATCATGCATTTCATGGAATTTTTTCTAGTTTCTTTTTTTGGTCCATTAATTGCATTTCATAATTTGATGCATTTCAGATATATTAATCTTTGACCAACTTGGAACATGCCTGGAAATGAAATACAATAGTCCAAAGATACCGCCCACGGAATGCATATAAAAACTCCTCTGTATAAACATTTATCACATCTACCTCTTAACAATTAGACGTTAATTGTCAAGTTTCTGAGTATTGATTCTTAGAAATGATGACGAAGAGGTTCTTATGGCATTATAATCAAGTCTCCTGTGCCCTCTTCTTCTTCTACTTCTTGTGTTTGTTTGGTTATTTTCAAGTTGATTGTTCATCATCTTTCCATTACCCATCTCCTAAAACAACTCATTTCTGCCCTCCCGACCAAAGTTTAGCTTTGCTTCGATTTAAAAATGAAACTTTTTACATTCCTGGGAATTACGCTACTTGTAATGAAGAAGTTTTTATCCTAAGACGCATTCTTGGACAGAGGGTACCGACTGCTGCTCATGGGATGGGGTAACATGTGATAATGTGACGGGAAACGTGATTGGCCTCGACAGCAGTTGCAGCAGACTTGAAGGCAGCATCGATGACAATAGCAGCCTCTTCCATCTTTCCCATCTCCAATCTCTCAACCTTGCTTATAACGATTTTCGCGGTTCTCAAATCTCTGCTGTGATTGGACGGCTAAAGGAATTGACATATCTTAACCTCTCTCGTTCCTTTTTCGGTGGTCTAGTCCCATATGAAATATCTCACTTATCCAAACTAACTCATCTTGAACTTTCCATAAATGAGTGGACAATCGAACAAAAAACTTTTGATTTGCTTGTGAGTAACCTAACAAAGTTAAGCCTTCTCAATCTCGGAGCAACAGACACGTATTCGATCAAACCTTTTTCTCTGCTAAACTTGTCTTCAACAATGACGTATCTCGATCTCAGTACAGCTGGTATACAAGGAAATTTCCCAGATGAAGTTTTTCGTCTTCCAAACCTTCAAGTACTCTATTTAGATGGAAACGATCAACTCACTGGTTATCTCCCAAATTCTAACTGGAGTAGTCCTCTTAGGACGTTGCATCTTTCTTTCACTAATTTCGCAGGTAAAATACCCGATTCAATTGGAAATCTATTGTTCTTGGGGAATGTACATATCGGAGGCTGCAGTTTCACGGGGTCAATTCCATCATCAATTGGAAACCTCACTAGGGCTACTGAAATTGTGTTCGCATCAAATTATCTTACTGGCCAGCTGCCCCATCATGTAAGTGGACTGTCATATTTAACCACTTTAGACCTTTCTGGAAACTGTCTACAAGGCAGGGTACCATCCTGGTTGTTCACTCTGCCTTCTTTGGTTTCTACAGATCTTTCAAATAACATGCTCAATGGTCCTATTGATCCATTCCGGTCGCCTAATTCACTACACGAAGTTCGATTGCAAAAAAATGAGATACATGGCACAATTCCTAATTCCATCTTTCGCCTAGTGAACCTCACTTATCTCGATCTTACATCAAACAACTTGAGTGGCACTGTCAAGTTCGACATGTTCTCAAAGTTGAAAAGGCTTCAATATCTTTATCTTTCAAACAACAGCCTACTCTCATTTACTTCCTCTAGCAATATGGATATCAAATATTCCTTACCTAGTCTACAGGAATTGAATTTATCAAATTGCAATGTCAACCAGTTCCCACGTTTCTTGAAAAGCTCAGGAAAGTTAACAAGCTTAGACCTCTCCAATGGTAGAATTCATGGTCGAATTTCAAAACATGATTCTGAAGGATGGAAGGATTTGACTGATCTTCATCTTTCCAACAACTTTCTGACACATGTAGAGCTACACCCATTGCAGAGCATTGAAGTTCTTGATTTGCAAAACAACAAAATCCAAGGATCAATTCTGGTTCCACCACCTTCAACACAAGTCTTCTTAGTTTCGAACAACAAATTGTCCGGACAGATCCCTCCGTCGATTTGCAGTTTGAGTTCCCTTCAATATCTTTCCTTATCTCACAACAATTTGAGCGGAACAATTCCTTCATGTCTTGGAAACTTTAGCACTGAGCTGATTATTCTGGACTTGAAGAACAACAGCCTTGAGGGTTACATCCATGATACATTTGCAAATGCAAGTTCTTTAAGGAGTCTTGACCTTAATAGCAACAAGTTAGAAGGGCCATTACCAAGATCTTTGGCGAATTGTAACATGCTGGAAGTTGTCAATGTGGGGAACAACATGATAAGTGACACATTTCCATGTTGGTTGGGATCTCTTCCGGACCTAAAAATTCTGGTCTTGAGATCTAATCGATTTTATGGTCCACTATGCAAGTCCAATAGTACGTTTCCCTTTCAAGCCCTTCGAATTATTGATCTCTCTCGTAATGAATTCACTGGTTTTCTGCCAACAGCGATCTTTGTAAGTATGGAAGCAATGAAGAATGTGAACGAAACGGAATTTGGACTTCGATATATTGGTGGTTTCTACTATGAAGATACTGTAACTGTTGCAATGAAAGGACAGGAAGTTCAACTGCGCAAGATCTTGCTCATATTTAGAGCTATGGATTTTTCAAGTAATCGGTTCAATGGAGAGATTCCTGAAGTACTAGGAAACTTTAAATCACTCAAGGTGCTCAACCTTTCACACAATAGCCTGACTGGTAATATTCCGGTGTCCTTGGGGAATATGACAGCACTTGAATCTTTGGACCTCTGTTTCAACAAGCTTCATGGAATAATTCCAGAGCAGTTGCTAGGTGTTACAGCCCTTGCATCATTAAATCTTTCGCATAACCAGCTTCGGGGACGCATTCCTCAAGGCAATCAATTTAATACATTTGACAATGATTCCTACATTGGGAATATTCATTTGTGTGGAAAGCCGTTGACAGTAACATGTAGCAATAACGGGATGCCAAAAGCACCTCCTTCGGCTTCTACTGATCATGAGGAAGATGAAACCGCCGGCTGGTTTGACTGGAAAATGGCGAAGCTGGGGTATGCATCTGGAGTGGTGATTGGATTGTCAATTGGATACATGGTATTTTCAATTGGAAGACCACGATGGTTAGTGAAGATGGTTGAAAGAGATCAGCAGAACAAGGTAAGAAGACGAAGACCAAGACATAGAATGTAGAAGAAAAATACAAATAACTGAAGTTAAGCGATAGGATAAGATTAAGTTTCAAATGTTTTTGCTGTTCAATAATAGTTGCTTTGTTTTTTTAGTAGCAGAATCATTAGTCATGTAGGTGATTGTATGTGAAATTATGTATTAGCTTTTTAAATAAAAATCCTTCTTTCTGTTGTGTAAATAACGGTATGGCTATCTACTGAAATCAAACCATTTCTTGTGATGCTTGTGGCTTGCATTACATGTTCCACGCTTATCTCACTATCAGCAGGTTTGTTGAAACCGCCTAGTTACTCAAGTAAATAGCAAGTAATTTGGATAAGATTTACGTGAAAGAACAGCCACACATATGTGACATAAACGGTGGCAACATTTAATTGGCTACTCATCATTATAATTCAAGGATTAGCTTCATTTGTACTCGCTTTCAATGAGATTGGTCATAATGTCTAGCCTATATCATTTAGCTTCTTATACTTAATCTAATCTTTATTATTTACATCAATTATCAAATACTTCCTGCCCATATTCTCCACCGTTATAATAAATTATCAACACGAGATCGGTCTGGCACTTGTATCAACACGAGATCGGTCTGGCACTTGTATCCTTTCCCTCTCTTATCTATCCGCCTCTTAAAACCAAAGACCAAAGCATACAAGACCGAAGCGTACAATTGAAGTATAAATTATCAAGACCGAAGCGTACAGATTGAGGCGTGAATTTAGGTTGAAGCATATAAAATCCATATTGAAACATTACAGGATAAAAACCAAAGCCCAAATATTTCTAAAGCCATAAATTCGAAGATTTCGAAGCCCACAAAGATGACAAATCTTGCAAAACTTGAGTTTAAAGCCCTCAGTATATCCAGTGAAAATTACTTGCCATGGATCCTTGATGTAGACATTCACCTTGATTCCATGGGCCTGACAACACAATCAAGCCTGGCAATAACACGTCTACTCATGAATGTGTCAGGGTTATGATCTTTCTTCGTCGTCAATCATCAAACAGAATATTCCACTGTAAATGACCCACATGTGCTTTGGAAAAATTTACATACGAGATATGGGAAAAAAATAGTCAGTTATACTTCCATATGCTCAAAGCAAACAGAATCAGCTCCAACTGCAAGATTTAAAGTTAGTTAATGATTACAACTCTGCACTTTACATAATTACAGCATATGTAAAGCCATACGGCGAAAATATCACCGAAGCAGATGTGTTAGAGAATTAAACTTAACATTTTATGTTTCGAACATGATTTTGCAGCAACAATACGGAGGCCATAAATGCGAGAAATATTCTGACTTGATTTTATGTCTTCTTGTTGTTAGGGATGGCAATTTAACTGGACCTGACCCTGACCCTGACGAACCCAGACAATTTGGGTCGGGTTCAACTCGTATCTGATTAAAATAAATATGGTATCCGAATACAATTTTGTTGACCAGTTGACATGGTAGTAAACTTATTTTATACAAACTGACGCGATAATAAGATTGGTTGAATTAGATATCATTTTAGCGCATGATTTATTTTTATTTTTTATATTTTCAAGGTTGGGTGAACTCACAAATCTAGAAACCATACCCTAATATCTTATTTTAATATTAGTTTTTTTAACTATTTTTAATATAAATAGAAAGATTTAGGAAAAAAAAAACTCATCGAATCACAGCCCTAGCCTCCAAAAACCAAAGCCAAACATTTCCTTCCTCTTCAAGTTGTCTCCTCATCGAATCAAACCACAATGCTTCCCCAATTGTCACTTTCGCAGCTCTGTTAATCATCGTCATCATCAGCCTCCATTTGTCCAGTTGCGATACGGTTGAAAATGCTACCTTCATCTTCATCAACGGCATCGTTTGAAAACAAAACCGAAACAACGAGATATCTGATTGAAAACAACACCGAAACGATGAGATACCTGATTGAAAACAATGGCATTGATTGAAAATGCCACCTTCATCATCATCAGGGAATGAGTTAGACTTTGCCTTTTCAGCTTTTTTTACCTCTTTTTTTTCCCTCTTTTTTTTTTTTTTTTGATGATATGGCAATAGAGAAAGAGCTACAAATGCATGACAATTCCCACAATGTCCCCCTTGCATTAATTTGTCTCCTCTGCTTTGTTAACATAAATATATCCATAATGTTGATTTTGATGATAACAAACAAAATTAAGAATGATTAATCTTTTGAGAGTGATGATCATGTACAAAACTCTGTCTGTTGACGTGTCATTAATTCATTACTTGAATGAAAATATAAAATAATAAAAACAAATCATGTGGGCCAATTGATATTTAATTCAACTAATCTTATCATGCCACATCAGTTTGTACAAAATAAATTTATAAAAAAGTTTGTGGCTATATTATTACTCATCTTTTAAAAGCTCAAATTATTTTTCATACCTTTTAAATAAATCATTATTTTCATAATATAAAGGTTTTATACTTAATGGAAAAATAAATTTATGAAATTGGTTATTTTTAAGTTAATGGTCTAAATTGAAAAAGTTTTGAGAACTTTGAGATCAACAAGTATTGTTTTAAAATTCTATAAATGAACCTATTGAAAATATTTTATAAAGTTTGGGTCATACTATAATTTTAAAAAGTTTTGGAAATCAACAAGTATTGTTTGGAAGCTCTAGAAATGGACCTATTTGTAAAGTTTTATGAATATTTAGGCTATATTATAATTATAGAAAGTTTTAGAACAAAACTATAATTTTAAAAAATAATTTCACTGTAGCAATCACTTTATCAAACGGCTAACCATTTAGGAGATAACGGCTAACCAATATTGAACCAAACTTGAGTTTAGTTTCTGGAAACTACCGGCAACCCGACATATGGAAAACGGTGATTCGATAATTTGAAATTATAGCATAACAGTAACTTACTCAAGTCAAAACAATGATCCGATAAGCCTTAACAGTGATCCGATAAGGCTTAACGGCGATCTGACTTATTGTAGAAAGTCAATAACGGCTAGTTTTCAACTCCAACTATAAAAAGGCTGCATTTGATCTAAATCAAAGTGAATCCAATGAACATCAAAGAGCATATTATTAAGAATATAATATTTCTTGATCTTTAATTTGTTCATTCATTCTTTAAATCACACATTGGGCATACATTTGTAAATAGATAGATTGTGTGTGAGAAAAATCTTGTATTTAATAAAGTGTGAGTTTGAGAAACAATTGGGTTAAGAGATTTGAGATAATCTCTTGTTGTAAAGGTTAATTGACACCTGTGAAGTCAATTGTAAATCTTGAAGCCTTGCAGGCTTGGATAGTGAAATCCTTAAGCTCGATGAGTTTGGAGGTGTGAACGTAGGTAGAGTTAGCCGAACCACATAAAAATCTTTGTGTTTAAATCTTTATTCTCTTATCTCTTTACATTTTGATTGGTTTATTTATTATTGTTTTGAATTTGATTCAGATATGTATTAATTTTTATTCAAGCATTGCATAATTTTAAAAAACCTAATTCAGCCCCCTAACAACGATTTCCGCTACCGTTACCATAAAATAGAATGACTGTAATTAGGAAGACAATCAAGTGAGTAAGGCAAACATCAAATCCAGCAGCATATTTTTGACCACCAGCTGCTGATAAGAGCTGGGCAGTCGATCTGTCGTGTACATTGTTTCTTCATGTTCCGCCCAACAAATGTCTAAGCAAGCGAAAAATAAAAAAAATGGCTAAGTTAGGCTTTGTTCAGGAATTCGTTCGAACAATATGCATGCACTCAATAAGTCATTACAAAGTACACAAAATTGGATCAAATCGATTTATATGAAAGAAAACTCTAACGAATCAAAAGTTATGAACACTCGTGTGTTCAACTACGGGCATTATTAATCTTCAAAGTCTCTAATATTTTGACTTAAAGAGTCTATTTGTTCTGAAATCCGGTCGTGCTGTCGTGCAGAGTCGCGACCAGACGCCATTGCCAAGACTTAAATTTGTATTGGTGGGGAGGATGATTTGGACCAGCAGCTTTCCAGCCCCAAAAATAACTTGAGTGGCACGGTCAAGTTTGAACTGTTATCAAAGTTGAAAAACCTTCAATGCACTTCGTATTTTCTAACAAAAAATTTTCTGGACAACTCCCTCCATCAATTTGCAACCTGAATCACTTGAATATCTATCCTTGTCGGACAACAATTTGAGCGGAACCATCCCACCATGTTGAAAAGTCAAAAGAAATTGATATGCATGATCTTCTAGCTGCAATATTAGAAATATTGATGAAGCATGTGGTTGGAATCGTTGAAATTGAAGCCAAAAGAGTTGGTAAAGCATGTGAAAATGTGACAATATCACAACAACTTTGACAATTTGGCAAAATTGGCCAAATTGTAGGTGGGCACCGAATGTGGAATAGTGCAAAACGCTTCCTATAAATAGAGGGAGTTTTTTTCATTTGTAATACATCCCAAAAATGTAGAGTAGAGAGCTTAGGTGATGAGCTCTCTAAGGGAGTGCAGAGAGAGTTCTCAATGAAAGAGTCCAGAGAGAGGGAGTATCTATAAGTGAGCTCTTAGAAAGTTTAGGAGAGCATTTTCCTTGGGTGCTCAATTGAGTTCTGCACTATTTGTAGAGATGTGAGAGAATGTATGTCTTGGGGAAAATGTTTCCTTCAAAAGTGTGTGAGAGTACAGAGTGTATTTGAATATTTGGGAAGTGAGGTTTTGTTATTCAAATTTGTACTCTATTAATTGTTAGTAAAATAATTATTCTCTTTTGTCTCCGTGGATGTAGGCTTTGTTGCCGACTACGTTAAATTTTGTGTCCTTTATTTTCTGTGATTATTTGGTGCACTTGATTCCGTATTCCGTGCACAACACACCCTCTCTTAGAGACTTATTATTCTGCAGTTGAAGAACAATAATGTTCAGGATCGCAACCCTAATACTTTTGTAAATAGAAGTTCTTTGACGAGTCTTGATCTCAATAGCAATAAGTAAGAAGGGCAATTACCAAAATCTTTGGCTAATTGTACTGAGCTGGGAGTTGTCAATGGGAGGAACAGCATGATAAGTGACACATTTCCTTGCTGGTTGGTATCGCTTCCTAAGCTGAAAATTCTGGTTTTGATCAAGTAGATCCTATGTGCAATTCCAAATCATATTTCCCTTTCGAGACGTTCCTCCCCCGGGCGTGGTAAGCTTTCAAGACCTTGGAATCATTGATATATGACGAACAACCATTCATCATGAACTCACAGGTTTTCTACCAGAAAGATATTTGTAGGCATGGAAGCAATGGAGAATGTGGAGGAAAAGGAGTAAGGAGTTCAACATATCGCTGATACTACTACGACGATTCTATGACAGTGGCAATGAAAAGGAGAGATGTTCTAATGTACAAGATCTTGATCATATTTAGAGCTATGGACTTTTCCAGCAATCACTTCCACGGAGAGATTCCTAACATACTTAATTAGGAACTTTAAATCAATCGAAGTGTTCAATCTTTAAATAAAAATCCTCCAATCCTATTTCAATTATCTCACTCAGTTATATGTATGTATAAGTTAGGCTAATATGGACCTTCACAATTGTAATGTGCAAAACAGTCTCCAAACTAAGAGCATTGCCCTTCTTGCACATATGCACTAGGATTGAATGGCATCCCTTCAATTTTAATTTTAATGTGTAAAACAATTTACAAAATTCTAACATCACAGGCCATCAGGTAAAATTTAATCGGCCCCAAATAAAAACCTATAAAAGGGTAGCTTAGACATCCAAATGAGATAGAGAAGCAGAGGCGTAAGAAGGAGAAGTCAATGAGGTGACTGATTTGAATTTCTTGGAGTACAGATTTTTTGACGATTATTTTTCGTGTAAATTGCTTTATGACGTTCTTGCAGGTTAATTGATGAGTGAGTATTTTCGCGAATGCGCAATTCCTTTTATTGAGAATGCTATATCCAGAAAAAAGAAAAAAAATTGGTAAATTCAAACAATTTTTCTCGCTTGAAGATTTTTACATCAATTTTTTTTTTGAGTAATATTTTAGACATTGCTGAAATTTATGTTTACGACAAATAGTGACAACAAAATTAAAAAAACAGTATGTGACGGTGTGCCATTAATAGATAATAATTTAATCCTTCCATCTGGTTCTCCGCTACTTATTATTATTTTGTTTTTGGTTTCAGTAACTTCCATCCGTTGGATTTCAGTCAACTAATCCTAAAAAATGATACTGGCCGGCTCAAAGGATTATGTGTTTCGGAATTTAACGAACTTCAGACTCTTCGACTTGGCTACTGTGCAACAGTCTCTGTCCCTCCCCCAACACCTGATGGAACAGAGTGGCGGCACAGTGACGACGTCGAGTTGACAGTAGAGAAATACTCGGCTGCTCTTTCCCTCTGGTAATCCCTAATTAACGTGAATGAGTGATTTTAAAATAAATCAATTATAATAACTTTGAAAAAAATATAATTTTTTTTTAATTTTAGCTGGTAAAACATGTTAACCAGTTTGTACCCTATTTTTTTTAAAAAATAAAAATTTTATTATATTTTAATTAGGAAAATTATCATTGCACCACCTCTCTTTTGTCTTATGTTCATTCAACCACCAAAAAATTATAACATGTTTTATGCACCACTTTTATTTTTAAATTTGTATCAATTAGCCACTTTTACACTAACTTCGTTAAATAATTTAAATAAAATAATAATTTTACCCCTAAATAAATTAAAAGGCCATTTTCTTTATAAAAACTTTGAAAATAAAAAATTATAATTATAAAAAATATTCCTAAATTTAATAAAAATAAATCCCAAAATTAGAATTTTTATTTTTTAATAAAAATTTTTAGTAAAAAATTATAATTATAAATTTATATTTTGCAAAATTTTAATAAATATTTTTATAAAAATTAAATTTTTTACAAAATTTTAATAAAAAATAACTGAATTTATTTACAGCATTAATCACCACATCATATAATTTTCCATAATTTAATCCTTCCGACCGGTTCGATCCGCTACTTATTATTATTTTGTTTTGGTTCCAGTAACTTCCATCCGTTGGATTTCAGTCAACAAATCCTAAAAAATGATGCTGGCCGGCTGAAAGGATGCAGAAAATTAGCCGGTTGAAAGGATACAGAAAATTTAGCTCATCTGCGGCCGATATATCTCGTATATACTCACTGATTATACCATTGCAAAATTAAATTTATTAGCAAAAAATTCTACATTCTCGTTTTTAAAAACATCTATTTACTTTAACATTAATTGATGGGTACCGTTTATTGATTTTTTATTTTTTTGTCCATTGCATGCTTGCTTAATTCACACCATTTGGACGATCATGCATTTTCATGGAATTTTTTTCCTTTTTTTTTTGTCCATTAATTGCATTTCAGATATATTAATCTTTGACCAACTTGGAACGTGCCTGGAAATGAAGTACAAAAGTCCAAAGATACCATCCACGAAATGCCTAAAAGAACTCCTCTGTATTAACATTTATCATCTGCCTCTTAACAATTTGACATTAATTGTCAAGTTTCTGAGTATTGATTCTTAGAAATGATGACTGAGAGGTTCGTATGGCATTATTATCAAGTCTCCTATGCCCTCTTCTTCTTCTACTTCTTCTTGTGTTTGTTTGGTTATTTTCAAGTTGATTGTTCAGCATCTTTCCATTACTCATCTCCTAAAACAACTCATTTCTGCCCTCCTGACCAAAGCTTAGCTTTGCTTCAGTTTAAAAATGAAACTTTTTTCAGTTCTGGGTATTACGCTACTTGTAATGAGCAAGTTTTTTATCCTAAGACGAATTCTTGGACAGAGGGTACGGACTGCTGCTCATGGGATGGGGTAACATGTGATAATGTGACAGGAAACGTGATTGGCCTCGACAGCAGTTGCAGTAGGCTTGAAGGCAGCATCGATGACAATAGCAGCCTCTTCCATCTTTCCCATCTCCAATCTCTCAACCTTGCTTTTAACGATTTTGGCCGTTCTCAAATCTCTCCTGAGATTGGACGGCTAAAGGAATTGACATATCTTAACCTCTCTTCTTATTTCGGTGGTCTAGTCCCATATGAAGTCTCTCACCTGTTCAAACTAACTCATCTTGAACTTTCCAACAATTACTTCTTGACAACCGAACAAAAAACTTTTGAATTGCTTGCGAGTAACCTGTTGATTTTCGAGGAAGAATCAACATAAAAAACTTGAAAATTCGAATTTAAACACATACCCGGATTATATGCGGAAAACCGATAAACCAAGGTTGTGCTACTGATTTCTGGTCGGAGAATGATCACAAAGTTGGAAAATCCTCTCTATTCACGTTGCAAGAACCCTCTAAGTTTCTCTTGGCTTGAATTTTCTCTAAATTTAGCTTGATTTTGCTTAACTTATTTTCTATGGATTTGCCCTCTATTTATAGCATTCTAAGAAATAGTGATCATCTTCTCAATGATCTCTTAATAAGTTTAAACAATTGTTGGAGTGATCAAATTCTTAATGATCACTTAATATCTTTAATATAATATTACAAGATATTATAGAGTTCTAACTCAAAATGATCACTTGCTCTTGGTCATGCATCCCTCATGGGTGACCTCAAAGTGATAGAACCCTATATAAATATATATTCATATATATTTCCAACGTCTCCCACTCACACATGATGGGATGTTTATAACGAGAACTCTCTATTCAAGCCTCAAAAACTCAGTTATCATACTAGCAAATGCAACGTGTGACCCGTGAACAATAAGCAGGAGCTATATTGCTTTTAATCTCAATTGTGTTCTATACAAAAAAAGTTGTTCATCATGTATCCTAGATTCCATTTTATTACATCAAATTCAAGCATACTAAGTCCCATATCGAAAGCTATGCTTGATAATATACACTCTATGTAATCACAATTGTATCAATCCCAGATTATACAATCGGTACCAGTGAAAAACATAAGGTAGATGTAAGTAATGAATCTTCCCATCACTCTCATATTTCTTAGTTTTAGATTAACTGCTTTCCTAAACTCGTTTCATAAGCCGAATAACCTCATAGCTATAGAAAACAAGTTTAAAGTAGCAAACACTAATCTATCACCTCAAAATATAGCTGATAGTATGTGAGGATACTTATTGAGGTTCATAATACCTCAAAGAAACTTTACACAATGAGAAATAAGGGAAATTTTCTCATTTTTCTTTATTTGGTCATTAAGCACACGTTGTATGAAATACGTGCTACAGTGAATTCTCTTTTCTGAGAGCGTATGTCTAAATTATTTCACTGTACAGATCTTAGTTCAGTCGCTTCTCAAGCGTCTAACCTGAGTTTTTAATAAGCTCGCTTATCTAAAGCGCCAAATCAAAGACTCACATTTGGCTTTTAATCAGGTTTCCATGATTATTGGGTATATCATGGTCGGTTTTATATTTATTATATATAAACCTCATCTTGACCCAGTCAAGGCGACACATTATATAAATGCTCCATGAGAATATACATAATATCTTATTCTCTCTCTATTGTCTCATCTCAACTTGCTTTTCTAGCAACTGAGGCGATCACTTGTGTAAGAAAGCTGATCAAAACCTGATGATATAACTTTACTCTAAATATGTGTAAAAAAAATTTATATATATAGACAAATGATAAGAAGAATTTAATCATATAAAAATTTATCACATGTCCTTTACTTGAAAACAATATCTCATCAAGTACAATTTTACAATCTATGTAAGCCCAATGATCAAGTATGTTTCAAAGAAACATCTCGTGTTATGGCTTTGGTAAATGGGTCTGCTACCATAAAATGTGTAGATGTGTATTGTATTAGCACTTCTCTTTGTGCTACAATTTCTCTTACAAAATTGTACTTGGTCTCTATGTGTTTTGACTTACTGTGGTATTTGGCATCTTTTGTAAAAGATATGGCTGCTTAGCTATCACAATGTATAATTACTGGTCTAGAAGAATCAGTAACTATTTTGAGATCTTCAATAAATCTCTTAAGCCATACAGCTTCCTGCACTGCTGCTGAACATGCCACATATTCAGCTTCCATCGTAGATAGAGCAATGCATGTTTGTTTCTTGCTACTCCAAGAAATCGCGCCACGACTAAGTAAAAATGCATATCCGGAGGTAGATTTTCGCTCATCTAGATCGCCACCCCAATCGGCATCTATATAACCAATTAAGCGCAATTCACCTCCCTGATAGCATAAAGAGTAGTCGGCAGTGCCTTTTAGATATGCAATAATCCTCTTGACTGCATTCCAATGCTTTCGTCCCGGATTCGATTGGTATCTACTCACTAATCCCACAGCATAACAAATATCTGGTCTAGTACACATCATAGCATACATAAGACTGCCAACAGCACTCGAGTACGGAACTCGTGCCATTGCTTTTAGTTCTTCAGGAGTCTTAGGGCACATTTCAAGGCTTAGAGTTTGTCCTTTTGAAATAGGAGTATCCATAGGTTTACAATCTGACATATTGAATCGTTCAAGAATTCTCTTAATGTATGTCTCTTGTGAAAGAGATAAAAGTCTTTTTGAACGATCCCTATGAATTTTAACTCCTAAAATATAAGCTGCTTCGCTCATATCTTTCATTTCAAAATTTGAGGATAACCATTCTTTAATGATTTTGACAAACTCTAGATTGTTTCCAGCCAACAAAATATCGTCCACATATAGAGATAAGATAACAAAGTTATCTTCTGATCTTTTAACATACACACAATGGTCCTCTTCGGTCATTAGGAATCCATAAGAAATTATGGCTTCATGAAACCTAAGATACCATTGTCTGGAGGATTGTTTCAGCCCATATATTGACCTTTTAAGCTTGCAAACTTTGCACTTTTGGTTTTGCAATATATAACCCTCAGGCTGATCCATGTATATTTCTTCCTCTAGTTCTCCATTGAGAAATGTTGTTTTAACATCCATTTGATGTAATTCAAGATCCATATGTGCCACGATTGCTAGAATCAATCTTATTGAGGCAAACCTTACCACAGGGGAAAAAGTTTCCTCATAGTCTATACCTTCTTGTTGGGTATATCCTTTTGCTACTAAGCGTGCCTTATATCTCTCAATTGTGCCATCTGCCTTTCTTTTTATACGTAAAACCCATTTGTTTCCAATGGTTCTTCGTTTAGGCGGTAAATCAACCAAGTCCCAGACCTGATTTGATTTCATGGACTCCATCTCTTCATTCATTGCTTTTATCCATAATTCCTTAGCAGATGATGCAATAGCCTCACTAAAAGTTCTTGGCTCATCGATATCGTGTGAAGCAACCATAAATGCCTCCCCCTCAATCTCAAAACGACGACGTGGGATGGAAATACGATTACTCCTTCGAATTGAGGCATTCTGTGAAGTCATTCCATAAAATAGTTGACTCCCACTAGGATCAGAAATCCCAGACAAATCTGGGTTTTTCTCAATTCGATTGACAATACTCAATGGATCATTCATTTCATATAAACGAATATATTTGTCAATATTTGTAATGCTAGGGAATTCATTCTCTAAGAATGTGACATCTCGTGATTCTAGTTCAGTTATAGTTCCATCATCACGTTCACCAATCAATACATACCCTTTTGAGTGCTCAGGATATCTTATAAAAATACATTTTTTTCCTCTTGCACCCAATTTTCCGTGTGTATGAGAAGGATTGTGAACATAAGCTGCAGACCCCCAGGGTCGCAAATGAGTTAGAATAGGTTTTCTGCTGTCCATAGCTCATATGGAGTGGAACTAATTGACTTACTTGGGACTCGATTAAGTATGTAGGCAGCAGTTAACAATGCATCCCCCCAGTATGATATTGGGAGATTTGCTTACGCCATCATAGACCTAACCATCTCAAGTAATGTCCTATTTCTTCTTTCCGCAACACCATTTTGTTGTGGAGTCCCAGAAATAGTTAACTGTCTCTCAATACCTTTCTCTTGATACAATTCCTTGAACTGTTCAGAAAGATATTCACGTCCACGGTCTGTTCTTAAGACTTTGATCGTTTTGTCTAATTGATTTTCAACTAATTTTAAAAATTTTTTAAAGCAATCCAATGCTTCCGATTTGTGAGAAATCAAATAGACATGACCAAAACGTGAGTAATCATCAATGAATGTAATAAAGTATGAGGCACCATGTTTGGCCCTTACACTCATTGGACCACAGATGTCAGAATAGATAATTTACAAAGAACTTTCAGCTCTAGTTCCTTTACTAAATGGTTTTCTTGTTGTTAGACAACTTTCACATATAGGCAATTCTATTTTATCGAGTGAGCCCAAATAGCCTTCTCTAGATAATCGATGCATTCTGTTTTGCCCTATATGTCCTAGTCTGGCATGCCATATATTAACATCCACAGAATAAGAAGATGTAATTAATGAAAAGCAATCTTGATTATAATTCTGATTAATTACATTCAAAATCATAAAACCATTAAGTAAATAACCAGTTCCTACTAGAGTTTTATTAAGAACTAATTGCATACAAACATCATGGAATATCACATAATATCCCATGTTCAGAAATCTGATGGAGATACTAAATTTCGTCGGATCTCTGGTGCATATAACACATCATGGAGATAAAGCATTTGGCCACCATGCAGTTGTAATTTGCAAGTGCCAATCCCTTTAGCTTCAACCCTTAATTTGTTCCCCACGTATATCCACTTAGTCCTTTGACTAATCCGGCGATATTCCACATAGGCTCCACGTTCATTGGCTACATGTTCCGTTGCTCCTGAATCTACAATCCACAAAGGATGAGTTTCAGTCATATAAACGGAGCCCTATTACATACATATTATGTAAATTTGTGGATTTAGTATGTACCTTTTTCGGCTCAGTGCAATCACGAGCGAAATGGCCAAGTTTGTTACAATTGTAACATGTCACTTTGCTCATATCCTTCTTTTGACCAGCTCGTTTTCCTCTTTTGCGCTTACCCAAACTGGATTGCTCTTGATCAGATTTCTTCCTACTTTAAGAGGAGATTTTACCTCCTCTTTTGCATTTAAAGCCCGAAGCTTTTCGCGAGTTGGTATCAGCCATATAAAGTTGAGTAGAAGATTTAGCTGCCACTAGGCGCTCATCTTCTAACTCCAAGCGACGTTGAATATCTTTAAACGTCTTGACACTCTCATTGTGTGTCATGTTAACTTTCATATGCTCCCAACTATCTGGAAGAGATCTAATAACTGCCTGAACTTGCTGTTCATCAGTTATAATGCTATTAGCATTTTTTAACTCTCTTATTAAAAGTGACATTTCTCTCAAATACTGCTCCATCGAAATATTGGGGCGCAATTTGTAAGTGTCAAATTTAATAGTGAGTCTTCTAAGTTTGGTGGTAGAAGTACCACCATACTTTTCTTTCAAGGCATTCCATATTTGGTGAGCCATTTGGTATTCCTCATACTCACACATAAAATCATCTTCTATAGTGCTCAGCAACAAAATGCGCGCACTGCGATTTTTTATTTTCCAAGCTGCATAAGCTTCAAGATCTTTTTTATGTTGAGCAGAGTTACCCTTTGGTGGCTCAGTCATAATGTTTGTAATTACCTCTAGTGAGTCTTGTAATTCAAGGAGGTTTTGAACTTTACGGTACCAAATATCATAATTGTTACCGTTGAGTTTAATTCCTTTATTTAATTCAGCCACGACAATGTTTGTTGCCATTTCTTCTAAATAAAAAAACACAAAACACGGAGATAAGAAAACTTTCTTGATTTTATTTACACATATTTAATTATTTTGCCGCAAACAAATAACCGAAAATATGATAAGTTTAATGTAAAGATTTGATTCGAAAAGTCGTCGAGGCTTCCAATCATCATCATTTTTAAACATTAAGTTAACATAATTTTTTTTAGTATAATGCGCAAAATATTAATTCATTTATTGTTTATTCCCTCAAAATTTTAACAATAATAGAACTCCCATTTAAAAAAATGTCATAAGAATACATCCCTCATGCATCTGTTCATGTGGATAATGCACCAGGAAAATTCCCAGAAAGATGGTGGAGATTTAAAAAATCTCTCTAAATACCAAAGTTCCTTAGGCCCATGCCCTTTTTGTCAGAATTTTCCTAGACATGCAATTCGTCCATATTACTATGCCAGGATTATTCTCATTTATTTTTCAAGTAGTTTTGTTATGCTCCCACTGAAGCACAACCCTCTTAAGAAAATATTATCATATGCAAAAATATATTTTTTTTCTTCATATTTTTCATACTTACATTAAAGTATTATTCTCTAATTTTAAAGCATTTATTTGAATAAAATTCAAATTAAATATATAACCGTGTTATAAATTAATTTTTAAATTTTAGAAAAATAGAGAATAAAAAATTGAAATAGTCGCCGCAAACGGCGCCTCAAAATTCAATCGGGAAGGCGGCGCGTGTATTACACTCTCCACCGCCGCGAGTGGGCTTTTCTTAGAAAACCAAAAACTGGTTCAACTCAAAACCGGTTCGGTTTAACGGTTTGGCTCGGCCTGCTACAGTCGCTCCAGTGTTAGCTACAGTAGATGGTTCAACTCAAAACCGGTTCGGTTTAACGGTTCGGCTCGGCCCGCTACAGTGTTAGCTCCAGTTTCTACTGTTCATTATCTTCAACCTCAAAAAAAAAATTTCCAGATTTCGAACCAGAACTTCGAGAGCTCCGTTCTCTCTAACCACACGTCGGAATTTTGCATATGATATACCGTTGGAAAGATATTTTCATGCTCTTTCTAATGATACCAAGTTCATATTCATATGTTATGTATCATGAAAGATATGAGTAAAATAAACTTACGGGTTTCATACCTAGGTTTTCATTTTACTCATTACATGGATCATATTAATCCTCATGGCTACTAGGAATTCATTTATACACCTTAATATGTTTATTAATCCAGTTGCATGGCATCAAAAACAAGTAAATTTTAACATGCCATTAATATGTGTTCTTGATGAAAAAATCAAATTTCTTAAAGAACATGCTGGGTTTCATACTTTACATGCTTAAATCAAAATACAACCTATTTAGCTCTGATACCAATGTTGATTTTCGAGGAAGAATCAACATAAAAAACTTGAAAATTCGAATTTAAACACATACCCGGATTATATGCGGAAAACCGATAAACCAAGGTTGTGCTACTGATTTCTGGTCGGAGAATGATCACAAAGTTGGAAAATCCTCTCTATTCACGTTGCAAGAACCCTCTAAGTTTCTCTTGGCTTGAATTTTCTCTAAATTTAGCTTGATTTTGCTTAACTTATTTTCTATGGATTTGCCCTCTATTTATAGCATTCCAAGAAGTAGTGATCATCTTCTCAATGATCTCTTAATAAGTTTAAACAATTGTTGGAGTGATCAAATTCTTAATGATCACTTAATATCTTTAATATAATATTACAAGATATTATAGAGTTCTAACTCAAAATGATCACTTGCTCTTGGTCATGCATCCCTCATGAGTGACCTCAAAGTGATAAAACCCTATATAAATATATATTCATATATATTTCCAACATAACCTAACAAAGTTAAGCCTTCTCAATCTCGGAGCAACAAACATGTCTTTGATCAAACCTTTCTCTCTGTTGAACTTATCTTCAACAATGACGGATCTCGATCTCAATGGAGCCAGTATACGAGGAAATTTCCCAGATGAAATTTTTCGTCTTCCAAACCTTCAAGTACTTTATTTATGTGGAAACAATCAACTCACTGGTTATCTCCCAAATTCTAACTGGAGTAATCCTCTTAGGAAGTTGTATCTTTCTTCTACTAATTTCGCAGGTAAAATACCCGATTCAATTGGAAATCTATTGTTCTTGGAGATTGTACATATCGAAGGCAGCAGTTTCACCGGGTCAATTCCAACATCAATTGGAAACCTCACTAGAGCTACTGAAATTGTGTTCGCATCAAATCATCTTACTGGCCACTTGCCTCATGATGTAAGTGGACTGTCATATTTAACCACTTAAGACATTTCTGGAAACTCTCTACAAGGCAGGGTACCATCCTGGTTGTTCACTCTGCCTTCTTTGGTTTCTATAGATCTTTCAAATAACATGCTCAAAGGTCTTATTGATCCATTCCAGTCGCCTAATTCAGTACAGGAAGTTCGATTGCAAAACACTGAGATACATGGCACAATTCCTAATTCCATCTTTCAACTAGTGAACCTCACTTATCTCGATCTTTCATCAAACAACTTGAGTGGCACTGCCAAGTACGACATGTCCTCAAAGTTGAAAAACCTTCAATATCTTTATCTTTCAAACAACAGCCTACTCTCATTTACTTCCTCTAGCAATATGGATATCAAATATTCCTTACCTAGTCTACAAGAATTGAATTTATCTAATTGTAATGTCATCAAGTTCCCAAGTTTCTTGAGAAACTCAGAAAAATTAACAAGCTTAGACCTCTCCAATGGTAGAATTCATGGTCGAATTTCGAAACATGATTCTGAAGGATGGAAGAGTTTGATTGATCTTTATCTTTCCAACAATTTTCTGACACATATAGAGCTACACCCATGGAAGAATATTACAATTCTTGATCTGCGAAACAACAAAATCCAAGGATCAATTCTGGTTCCACCACCGTCAACACAAGTCTTCTTAGTTTCGAACAACAAATTGTCCGGACAGATCCCTCTGTCGATTTGCAGTTTGAGTTCCCTTCAATATCTTTCCTTATCTCACAACAATTTGAGCGGAACAATTCCTTCATGTCTTGGAAACTTTAGCACTCGGCTGATTATGCTGGACTTGAGGGTCACATCCGTGATACTTTTGCAAATGCAAGTTCTTTAAGGAGTCTTGACCTTAATAGCAACAAGTTGGAAGGGTCATTACCAAGATCTTTGGTGAGTTGTAGCGTCCTGGAAGGTGTCAATGTGGGGAACAACATGATAAGTGACACATTTCCGTGTTGGTTGGGATATCTTCCGGTGCTAAAAATTCTGGTCTTGAGATCTAATCGATTCTATGGTCCACTATGCAACTCCAATAGTAAGTTTCCCTTTCAAGCCCTTCGAATCATTGATCTCTCTCATAATGAATTCACTCTTTTTCTGCCAACAACGATCTTTGTAAGTATGGAAGCAATGAAGAATGTGGAGGAAATGGAATTTGGACCAAAATATATAGGTGATTTCTACTATAAAGATTCTGTAACTGTTGCAATGAAAGGACAGGATGTTCTACTGTACAAGGTCTTGATAATATTTAGAGCTATGGATTTTTCAAGCAAATCGGTTCAATGGAGAGATTCCTGAAGTACTTGGAAACTTTAAATCACTCAAAGTGCTCAACCTTTCACACAATGGCCTGACAGGTAATATTCCGGTATCCTTGGGGAATATGACAGCACTTGAATCGTTGGACCTCTCTTTCAACAAGCTTCATGGAAGAATTCCAGAGCAGTTATTAGGTGTTACAGCCCTTGCATCATTAAATCTTTCATATAACCGGCTTCGGGGACGCATTCCTCAAGGCAATCAATTTAATACATTTGATAATGGTTCCTACATTAGGAATATTCATTTGTGTGGGGAGCCATTGACAGTAACATGTAGCAACGAGGGGGTGACAAAAGCAACTCCTTCGGCTTCTACTGATCATGAGGAAGATGAAACTGCAAGCTGGTTTGACTGGAAAGTGGCGAAGCTGGGGTATGCATCTGGAGTGGTGATTGGATTGTCAATTGGATACATATTATTGTCAATAGGAAGACCACGATGGTTAGCGAAGATGGTTGAAAGAGATCAGCAGAACAAGGTAAGAAGACGAAGGCCAAGTGATAGAATGCAGAAGAAAATACAAATAACTGAAATTCAGCTATAGGCTAAGATTATGTTCTAGGTGTTTTTGCTGTTCAATAATAGTTGTTTTGTTTTTTTAGTAGCAGAATCATTGGTCATGTAGGACGTGTTGAAAATTTATTAAAAAAAAAAAAGGAGTTGAAAAGTCAATTTATAAGACATCATTTGAATTGGAGGTGGCCGGGAACTTTGACAAGCAATTGGTAGTGCCCAAAACTATTGAAATAGTGGCTATTGAATGTTGAAAAATTGGCTTGATTTTAGGCAAAATTTTGCCTATAAAAGGAAGCTCCCATTGGAGAGCTTTGCGTTCCCAAATCCCAGAGAAGCATCCAATCCTCAGTTTCTATTCTTCATTTAGAGAGTGTTTTTTAGGTGTATTTGGGGTTTGGGTGAGAGAAAATTATTTCTGAGAGTGTGGTTGTAATAATTTTCCACATAGTGAATATTTTTCTCTTGTTGTCTCTTGACAACGGTGGTGGTTTTTCTACAAATTTAGAGTTTTCCAAGTAAATCTTATATTGTGGGATTGATATTATTTTTCATTTAATTTTTCTATTAACTTGTTGCTTGATAGATTACTTGGAGAGATCTTGGGAGGAAGCTCAATTTCCTAACAGTAGTATCATAGTCAACGGTTCATACTTGGGGTATACGGTACTGTTTACGTGAAGCAGTGGGGTCAATCCAAATAGTTTGTAGTGAAGAGCAGAGGCTGATCTATAAAGCAAATATGTCAACAGCTAGTGTTTTTTCAAACTCGGTGGAGTTTGATGTTGTTGAAAAATTAATGAGAGAATGATTTTTTGTTGGCTTGTGGAGAATTCAAGTCAAAGGTGTATCCAATCTAATATGCACAAGGATTTGAAGGTGTGGCAATTTGGCACCTCAAGAAAATTGTCAAGAAGGTGGAGCGGGATCGGCAAGTTGCTCTAGAATCAGTAAAGGAGATACTGATATTCTCATAGATGGTGAGTTTCTTTTTTATAAGAGACTAGGTTAGTTCTTTTGGCATGTAGAACTCCAAGATGCCATGAAAGAGAACATGTTATTATCAAACGGGTCCACAAGTTTGCACGCAGGCATTGGCTTGGTATAAATGTAAGATGTGTCGTGGAAAAGTTATGTCATGGCTGAAGAATTCTCAAGGAAACCAAGCATAAGAATTGCACCATAATTTTCAGCGGATACATTCGACACGTGCTGAGAAAAATCTTAGAATAGTTGATTCTAAGTGAGTATACTCTTTATGGTGGAGTATGATAATTCTCTATATTGAGAATTAAAACTGTTGGTGAAGACAGTGCTTTGTAGCAGTAGCTTTTAAATTTTTTTTTTAATCAAGGTGGAGATTGTTGAAAATTGATTAAAAAAAAAGAGTTGAAAAGTCAATTTAGAAGATATCATTTGAATTCACATTGGAGGTGGCCGAGAACTTTGACAAGCAATTGGAAGTGCCCAAAACTATTGAAATGGTGGCTATTGAATGTTGAAAAATTAGTTTGATTTTAGGAAAAATTTTGCCTATAAAAGGAAGCTCTCATTTGAGAGCTTTGCATTCCCAAATCCCAGAGAAGCATCCAATCCTCAGTTTCTATTCTTCATTTAAAGAGTGCTTTTTGGGTGTATTTGGGGCTTGGGTGAGAGAAAATTATTTCTAAGAGTGTGGTTATAATAATTTTTTATATAGTGAATATTTTTCTCTAGTTGTCTCTTGACAATGATGGTGGTTTTTTTTCTGAATTTGGAGTTTTCTATATAAATCCTGCGTTGTGGGATTGATATTATTTTTCATTTAATTTTTCTATTAATTTGTTACTGGACAAATTGTTTGGAGAGATCTTAGAAGGAAACTCAATTTTCTAACATGACGATTGTATGTGAAATTAAGTATTAGCTATTTAAATAAAAATCCTTCTTTCGGTTGTGTAAATAACGGTATGGCTATCTACTGAAACCAAACAATTTCTTGTGATGCTTGCGGGTTAAATCACATGCTCCATGCTTATCTTACTACCAGGCCTGGTGAAACCGCTTAATTAGTTAGTCAAGCAAAGAGCAAGTAATTTGGATAAGATTACATGAAAGAACAGCCATACAAGAACAGCCATACAAGAACAGCCATACATGTGTGACTTAAATGGTGGCAACATTTAATTGGCTACCCATCATTATAATTCATGGGTTAGCTTCATTTGTACTCACTTTCAATCCGAGATTAGTAAAAATATTTTCTAGCTTATATCATTTAGCTTCTTATACTTAATCTAATCTTTATTGTTTACATCAATTATCAAATACTTCCTGCCCATATTCTCCACAGTTATAATATATTATGAACATGAGATTGCTCTGGTACTTGTATCCTTTCCCTCTCTCATTTTTCACAAGCAAAGACTGAAGCGTACAATTGAAGTATAAATCAAGACCGAAGCGTATAGATTGAGGCATAAATTAAGGTTGAAGCATATAAAATCCAAATTGAATTAAAGGATAAAAACCAAAGCCTAAATATTTTTGAAGCCATAAATTTAAAGATTTCGAAGCCCTTAAAGGTGATAAATCTTGCAAAACTTGAGTTTGAAACCCGTAGTATACCCAGTGAAAATTACTTGTCATGGTTACTTGATATAGACATTTACCTCGATGCCACAGGCCGGACAACACAATCAAGTCTGGCAATAACACGTCTACTCAAGAATATGTCAGGATTATGCTCGTTCTTCGTCGCCAATCGTCAAAAAGAATATTTCACAGTGAAGGAGCCACATGTGCTTCGGAAAAATTTACATAAGAGATGGATACTTAAAGTCAGTTATACTTCCCTATGCTCAAAGCAAAATGGAATCAGCTCCGACTGGAAGATGTAAAGTTAGTTTATGATTACAACTCTGCACTTTACATAACTGTTGGAATTTTTACAATTCCTATAAAGCAATTAAACCCTAATTTGCATAAACTTCAATTGCTAAAATCATATAATATCATGATTTTCACATCATTATAATTAAAAGAAGGCATACCTTGATCCATAGTAATTTTCTTGATCAAATCTCACTACAAAGAATTAAAGATTAGCATAATTGTTTTATCTCTCTTGACTCCTTTAGAGTGTCTCACTTTCTGATAGAGAGAAAATTAACATGATATCCTTTTTTATATTGGGTGGAGAGAGGACCAATTTTAATAAAACCCTAATTCCCACTTTCCAACAAAGTGGGCGGTTAATTTTTCCAAATTGACCAATAAGATTTTAGCCCATAACTTATTTTATTATTTTAAATTCTAAATTATTACTAATTTAATAATGTGGCACGTGGGCCACTATAAAATATTCTAACATGCTCTCATTTGGCCCATATGGCACATTCAAATTAATGGTGTAATAATAATAAACATTATACAATAGTAAAAGCTAAATCCTTACTCGCATTGGTCAAACCATAAAGTCATCATTAAACAAAAACTAATACGGATCATAGTGGTTCTACATCATTCTTTCAACATAGTTCCTTCTATGTATCATAATGTCAATTTTATACTTAACATGATCTGTAATGGGAAAGAAAACAATAACGATCCAACAACAATGCCCTAGTCAGAGATAAAACCTATTAACAATTATATCATCATTTATGTATATACCATTAAATAAAACCGGATATAAAAGAATCATAAACAATACTTAAATGAGCTCAGAGTATCAAATACATAAAGAGTATAAAAGTTTAAACATAATGTCAATAAAGACATCCATTAATACCCATTCTGTCAACATGTTTGTTGAAAACCTTTGGGTTTAATCCTTTTGTTAAAGGATCCACAATCATAAATTGGTGCTAGTGTACTTGATTGACACTCTTTGTTTCTGAACTTCTTCTTTAACAGCAAGTTACCTCAATTCCATATGTTTAGCACCCTTTGAATACTTGTTGTTTTTAGAGAAGAAAATTGGTGCGGCATTATCACAATAAATCTTCAGCGGCTTGGCAATACTGTCGACAATTCTAAGCCCTAAAATAAAGTTTCGCAACCATAATCCATGAATAGTGGCCTCAAAGCATGCCACGAACTCAGCTTCTATAGTGCAAGTAGCAATGATGGACTATTTTGCACTTTTCCATGAGATGGCTCCTCCAGCCATTATGAACAAATAGCCCAATATGGATTTTTTGGTATCCACGCAGCTAGCATGATCTGAATTTGAATGCCCTGTCACTTCAAGAAGATCAGATCTCTTATAAGCGAGCATGTGATCCTTCATTCCTTAAAAGTATCTCAATACTTTCTTTGTAGCTTTCCAGTGATCCAATCCAGGATTACTTTGATAACTGCCTAGCATTCCAATAGCAAAACCGATGTCTGTCCCGGTACATGTCTGTGCATACATCAAGCTTCTAACAATGGATGCAAAAGGAATCCTTTCCATATGTTTGCGTTCTAATTCATTCTTTGGGCATTGCATAAAGCTGAGCTTATCTTCTTTTTGAATTGGAACAACACTTACAGAGCATTTTTCCATTTCGAATCTCTCTAAAACTTTATTAATATATGCTTTCTGAGACAACCTTAACAATCCTTATACTCTATCACGAAATATCTCAATTCTAATCACATAGGATGCCTCACCCATATCTTTTATTTCGAAGTTCTTAGAGAAAAACTCATTGGTCTCATGAAATAGACCAAAATCATTACTAGCAAGCAAAATGTCATCAACATATAGAATTAAAAAAATAATCTTACTCCTACTGACCTCGAGATATATTCATTGATCAATGATATTTTCCTTAAATCGAAAGGAAGAGATGGTATCATTAAACTTCAGATACCATTGTCGGGAGACGTGCTTAAGTTCGTATATTGATTTCTTTAATTTACATATGAGGTGTTCCTTTCCTTTAGCTAAAAAAACCTTTCTGTTAGGCCATATAAACATCTTCCTCTAAATTCCCATTTAGAAAGGTAGTTTTCACATCTATTTGGTGTGAATCTAAATCATAATAAGCCACCAATGTCATAATAATTCTAAAGGAGCCCTTTTTAAAGACTGGTGGAAAGGTCTTTTTGTAGTCAATGCTATCATTTTGAGTAAAACTTTTGGCAGCAAGTCTAGCATTTTATCGTTCCACATTGCCATTTAAATCGCACTTGGTCTTACAGAAGTATTTACACCCCATTCGTTTATAACCTTCAAGTAGTTCAACAAGGTCCCAAACATCATTGTGACCTATTAATTTCAACTTCATGGCATCTAACCATTTGTTAGAATTAACACTTTTCATGGCTTGTGAAAATGAATCTGGATCTTCATCAATTCCCAAGTCAAATTCTGACTCTTATAAGTAAACTATATAATCATCACAAATAGAAAATCTTCTTTGTCTTTGAGATCTTTGTAATGTTATTTCTTGTGATTCAATTGCCACAGGTTCATTATTAACGATTTCGTTAGAGGGGTATTAGATTATTTATTTATTGTTCTTGAAAGTCGTTAGTCTATTCAACAATTGTAGGAACAACAACTTTAGAAGAAGTAACAGGCAAGGGAACTTGCACTCTAACCTCTTGGATTTCCATCTTTCGTGGTTCCATACACTTATTAATTGCCATTTTCAATAAACTTAGCATTTCCAGATTCAACAATTCTCGTACTATAGTTAGGACAATAAAATCTATACCCTTTAAACTTATTTGGATAACCAATGAAATATCTATTGGTTGTTCTTTAATCCAATTTCCTTTTATATAGATTATAAATCTTTACTTCCGCCTAACAATTCCAAACATGCAGGTGTTTTAAATTGGGTTTCCTTCTCATCCACGGTTCAAAAGGAGTTTTTAAAACTGCCTTGCTAGGAACCTTATTTAACAAATAAGTGGCAGTCTTTAACGCTTCCATCTACAACGATACGGGTAAAAACAAGTAACTTAACATGCTTCTAGCCCTATCTATTAAGGTACGGTTATGTCTTTTTGTTGCACCATTTTGTTCTGGTGTACTTGGCATTGTGTATTAAGCACATATATAGTGTTTTTCAAGGAACTTAACAAATAGACCAGGGCATTATCTATTCTTAGGATATCTTCCATAATATTCACCACCTCTATCGGACCTTACAATTTTCACCTTTTTATCAGTTATCTTTCAATCTCATTGATAAATATCTCTAGGGCATCCAACGATTGCGATTTTTCATGTAACAAATAGATATAACCATAACGTGAAAAATCATCAATAAAGGTGATAAAGTACTTTTCTCCACCAAAATATAGAACATCATAAGTCCTTGATATGTCAGTATGTAAAATCTCAAGAAGTTGTGTACTTTTTGTGGCTCAATTTTTACTTGTGTGTTTTGTTTGCTTTCCCTTAATACAATCTACAAAAATATCAAGATAAGTAAAATCTAAATCTGAAAATATTTCCTTATTTACTAATCTCTTTATTCTTACTTTGGATATGTAACCTAAACGCTTATGTCAAGAGAAAGTTGAACTTTTATTTACTAAACCATGTTTAGTGCCAACATTATAATGCAAGGTCAACAAAGACTCAGCAAAAATATTATCAAGCTTTAATTTGTATAGACCATCAAAAAGAATTCCAAAAACAATAATATTATTTTGTTTAAACAAATTGAAATATCTATTTCCAAATGTAAAAGAATATCCAACAAAACCAAGTTTAGGCAATGAAATTAAATTGCAAGAAACAAAAGGAACATAATGAGTCTAAAAAAGATCTAAATGATGTCTAGTATCTAAAACCAAATGGTAAGTCCCAATGCCTTTAACTGAAGCTTCAACCCGGTTCTCTATGAAAATAAACTTGTCATTTAGGTTTATAGTTTGGATCGTAAAAAATCCTTGCATCGTGTTTGAAACGTGAGTAGTGCAAGCAGAATCAATCCACCACATATTATAAGGAACTTTAGCTAAGTTTGATTCGAAACATACTAAAGCACTAGGCTTACCTTTCTTTTCGAACCAAGCTTTAAGCTTTAGGCAATCTTTAGCGAAATGTCCATGTTTTTTACGGAAACGACACTTTTCATTCTTGATGTCCTTCTTGTGGACTTGGGTGGGTTATACTTTTAACTTTGATGCTTCTTTCTTGCCCTTGTGATAATTTTTTCTTTCAGATTTCTTTTCAGCTCCTTTATGACCCATTAGGTTAATTAAGTGAATTCTTTATTTCTTAAGTCTTGCATCTTCCTGAATGAGCTTGGTCTGGAGTTCATTCATACTCCATTTATCTTTAATGATGTTATAGTTTATTTGAAATGCACTATACTCAGAAGGCAGAGAGTTGATAATGAATTGCACAAGAAAGCTCTCACTCACTTTCATCCCCATGGACCTCAATTTTCTGCTGTTTTTATCATATCAGTCACATGCTAATGCATGGTATGTGTACCATCAAACTTACATTTGGTCAATGTACCCATTAATGGCCTAGCAAGGGATTTATCTGAATGTAAGTTATGCAACCCAAGAGGGGGGCGAATTGAGATTTTTAAAATTATACAATATAATTTGCACAATAATTTAATCTATTGCCTTAATCAAATCAAAAAAAAATAAATTCAATCAAACACAATATCAAAAGAGTAAGGAAAGAGAAAACAAACACAAGGATTTTTATGTGGTTCAGCTAACTACACCTACGTTCACGCCTCTAAGCTCACTCGGCTTGAGGATTTCACTATCCAAGCCTCCCAAGACTTTAAATGTTTACAATTGACTCCGAAGGTGTCAATGGACCTTTACAATCAAGAGATTATCTCCCCAATCTCTTCACCCCAAGTGTTTCTCGCATTTGTACACTCACAATTTTATGATAAATGAAATTTACAACAATAAAACTCTCTTTAAGAGTGGATAAACAAATTATAACTCAATGATAATTCAATAAATGATGATTTTTGAATTGGAAGCTCAATATATGTTATATGATCTTATTTATACTTGCATTAGTCTCTAAAATGAAGTTGGAATTGAGTTTTTATAGTTCAAGCCCGAAAACTAGCCATTATACACAAATTACCGCAACCAAGCGATTAGCTGCTTGATTTATCTGGCTAGCCACTTGTAACAGTGAAGTTATCGTTAGATTTGAATTTTGTTATAGTAACACTGTTCGCTAAAATTACAATTTAGCCTAAAACTTTCTATAATTATGATATGGCCCAAATTGCCATAAAACTTTACAAACAGGTCCAATTTCAGAATTTTTAAATAATATTTATCATCCCACAACTTTATGAAATTATGATATGGCCCCAAATATAATAGTATTTTTCAAAGAGATCCTTCTCAAATTTAGCATAATACCCATATTTTTCAAAGTTCTCAAAACATTTCACTTTAGTCTAAAATTTGAAAATATGAGATTTTCTTCAGGCGGTTAGCCAATCACTCTGTCCAATTTTGGTTTTCAAATGTTTGGATTACACTCGAGTCTACCAACTTTCATAAATTATATTATGGCCCAAAATATTTTAAACCTTTACAAATAAGTCCAAATTTGAAATTCAAAATAATATTTCTTAAACTCGAAGATTGTAAAACTTTTTCATTTTAATCCAAATTACTCAAATCCACAAAACACTTTATCTCAAATATAAAACCTTTTGGTTTATGAAAAATAATGATTTAAATAAACTTTTGAGCTTCTCAAATGATAAATCATGCATCAATTAAATCATATCGGCTTTACAAGAAATTGTCGCAATAATTTATCCGTTGAGCTCTGAACTTCATTCTTGATTTCGTCGTTGTCCGTTGAGTGTTTTGAACTTGATATCACTTGATTCACTTGCATAAATATTATCTTTCAAAAACTAGTGAATTTGTGAAATACAATATTTATTAAATCACTTAAGACACATGTTTGTTATCATCAAAATTACATTATGTGTAGCCCTTTAGGCTAACATTATCAACCAATTCAAACTAAGAATGCTCTTTCACAAATTCCAAATATTCCTTAGCACTTTCAGTTTTTGGAATTGTAGATTTGATGTTGTTCGCAATTGTCATCCACATAAACATTAGGCTTAGTTTGTTTGATCTATCCCAAGTCTTATGAAAAATCTCTCTTCAACTTTCATCAGTAATAGCAGCTGGCCTTTTAGTTAATAGTGCTAAGTCAAGATCCAAAACTCCTAAGTGAAACTGAACTTGCTCAAATCAATCTGGGTAATTAAGGCCATTGAACCTAACAACAGACAAAGCTTGTGAATGAAGAGCAACAGGCACAAATACTGCAAATATATGTAGATGATCATACATTGATGCTTTGAAATTAAACACATAATATAGATTCAAATAAAATTCACATAAACTTTAAGCGCATATTGAAGTTCACCTTTAGGCGATACAGCAATACACTATAATAAACATAATTGATGCTTAACTTTAATTTCACATAATTAGTAATCAAATACACATTAACTAGACATGCAAGCTATCTTTGGATATATTAAACATATCTAATCAAGCATACTAATTACCCACAATCATGATCATATATTATAAAATTAGTTAATTAACTTTTGAATGATTCCTAAATATTTCATAATCTATGAATTTCAATATACCCATAAGCAAAATCATCATGTCATTAAATAATAGGCATCACAATAATTATGAGTATTTGAAATTGAATTTAATTTGACATCTATGAAAACTTTCTAATTTGGCCACTTTGGTGACTAACAAATTATCATAATATGAGTGTCAAATTGAATATTTATAACAAAATATTTTCCTTAATAAAATAAATAAATAAAACCACAAATATCAACTACAATTGCAAACATTAAAATTGGAACATTAAGAAATTTCAAAGATTATTAATTATTGAGTGGAAGTATTCAAAATTATGAAAACAAAACTTATAAAGCTTAATGCACATAAAGTCATTGGCTTTACCATACTAAACCCAATGAATCATATCTATAATGTAATAAAATAAAAAATCAAGGACTGAACTAAAATTTCACATGCAATTTACTCTTAAATTTCTGCCTAAAGACAGCATGTGATGGTCGTTGCCAATTCTGTTGGACTTAAATGCAACAAAATTCTAAACTTTAGATAAGAACATAACCAAAGAAACCTTAAGGTGTCCAGTGAAAAAATCCAAAAAAAAAAATAATTTCACCTTTATGTGTTGCACTAATAACAGTTTTGAATTTTTTTTTTTTGTTCTTTACTATTTATAACAAAATAATATATATAAAAAATTCTACGCCAATGATTTTCTTTCTATGTTTCATATATGTAAAATAATAATCTAATTTGACACATATCTTTAAGGGCAATTGAAACTATGTGAGGGTTATTACACATCTTAATGGAAAATCATGAATTCTCAAACATGCTCTGATACCAATTGTTGGAATTCTTATAATTCTCATAAAGTAAATAAACCCTAATTTGCATAAACTTTAATCGCTAAGATCATAGGATATCATGATTTTCACATTATCATAATTGAGAGAAGACATACCTTGATCCATAGCAATTTTCTTGATCAAATATCACTGCAAAGAATTAAAAATTAGCAAAATTGATTTTTCTCTCTTAATCCCTTTAGAGTGACTCACTTTCTAATGGAGAAAAATTAACATGATATCCCTTTTCATATTCGGTGGAGAGAAGACTAATTTTAATAAAACCCTAGTTCTCACTTTCCATCAAAGTGTGTAGTTAGTTTTTCTTAATTGACCAATAAAATTATAGCCCATAACTTATTTTATTATTTAAATTCTAAATTATTACTAATTTAATAACTTGACACGTGGGCCACTATAAAATATTCCAACAATAACTACATCATAGTTGAAGCTATATGGAGAAAATATTAAAGAGGAATATATGTTAGAGAATTAAACTTTAACATTTCATGTTTCTAACATGATTCTACATCAACAATATCGAGGCCCTAAAATAAATTCAGTATCCAAATGCAATTTTGTTGACCCAAATGTTTCTAGATCTGGGTCTAGAACCTAGACTTAGATATCTTATTTTAATATTAGCTTTTTGATTATTTTTAATATAAATAGAAAGATTAAAAAAATTCCAAGTGCGAGTTTCATATATCACGGCCGTAGCCTCCAAAAGCCAAAGCCAAACATTTCCTTCCTCTTCAGCTCGTCTCCTCATCAAATTAAATCACCATGCTTGCCAATCACCACCTTCGCAGTTTTATTCATCATCAGCCTCCATTTGTCCAGCTATGATACGGCTGAAAATACCACCTTCATCATCATCAAGGACATCTGTTGAAAATGAAACCAAAACAATGAGATATCCAGTTGAAAATAGCACCGAAACAGCGAGATATTCAGTTGAAACTAGTGTCATCAGTTGAGAACATGACCTTCATCATCATCAAGCATGGGTTTTGCTTTGCCATTTTATCTTTTTCTACCTTTTTTTTTTTTTTGATATGGCAGCACAAAGAGAGCTATAAATACATGGCAGTTCCTACAATTTCTCTCTTGCTTTAATTTGTCTCCTCTGCTTTTTAATCATTAATATTTTTCTTGCAAAGGAATATTGCTCTCATTGATGACTATTGTATTTATGGATGTTTTATTGCTTAGAAACATTGAAATTTAATCTTTATCTATTTTTTATTTCTTTAGAATCTGAATATGTATTTGTATTTTGAGTTTTTTAATTTTTTTAACCTGATTCACCAATCTATATTTAAATCTCAAAATCTGAGAACCCAAATTTTTTCTAGGTTAAACCCAAACCTAATCTAGATGGAAAAAATCTGGGTTTATATCAGGTCCAGTACAAGAAAATTATATCTAGGTCCAGCGACAAGAAGGCCAAACTCGAGATCTGGAACCTGATTTTGCCATCACTACTTGTTGTTAAGAAAAATAATAAGCTGCTAATAAAAAAGCTTCATGCTCATCTAACTGGTACAAAATCATTTCTTGAATTGAATATTACTTCTGAAGCAAATGTTGTTTTATGTAGTCAAGGTGATAATTAAAAGATGCAATCAGAATTACAATCATGGTTGTGGGCATGGTTGTGGTTATAGACCTAGTCGGTCATGGTCATTGTGCGGGTTATAATAAAAATCATCATATTGAGAAGCATAATAAGGAAAAAATCTACCAAGATAAGATTCAAAAGAGCTTCTGTAAAAGGTAGGGTGTTCAAGATCCAATCTAATACAAATAACAGGGGGTTTTATCAAAAAATAAAGGGGGTTCAATTTTTTCCCCAATTTTTTATAACAACACAAAGGCTAAGTTAAATAAGCCCTAACAGTAAAATAAATTTTTTATTTTATGTTATTGTTTTATTTTTAGGAATAATTTAATAAATTTATTTTTCTTTCCTTTTCATGAATATGTCAAAGATTGTTGCAAGTGCATTATTGTGAGACAAAGAAAAGGTAAGGACAATGGTGTAAATTAATAATAGGGATGTTTTGAGACATTTTCCAAAATATAGAGCTAAACAAATATTTTACCCAAAATTTAAGCGCGAATTGAACTTTTACCTATTCTAATGTGCAAAATAGTCTACCAACTATTAGCATAATCCTTGTTATAATAAGATAGAATGATGACACCCTTTTAACTTTAATATGCAAAATAACTTGAAAATTTTTAACATAACCTTTATTGAGGGCATGAGAGAGGTCGTGCGACATGAAGACATTGATAGCAATATAGGGGAAGTTCCCATCAGGCAACAACGGTTCCGCCTGATCCTACTTAAGCATGCATACTATGTCAGTGAAGACTTGGTGGGAAGCTCATGTCTTATGAGGTTCGTTCCCTTTGAATAAGGTAGATTTCTATTCTTTAATTAGTTGGAGTAGATTTCCAAGCTTAACGCTCAACAAATCTCTGAACTATGTAAGAATATATATAATTATTTACTAAGGGATCTTTTAAGTTGCTAAGTTATGGGATAAACTAAAAATAAGAAAAACATACACTCCATTACAGCATATTTTATTATGTAGTGTATTGAATTGGTTGCATGTTTGTTAACCGTCCTTACATGGCATTAATAATCCTCATAGTATTAAATTATTGCAATCCCATATTTGGTAATTACACCTCATTGCACTATGTTGTCGTCAAATTATTTTATAGTGCAGTCAAACCTGCATAAACAAAACTCGTGTGGGAGTCGGATTCATACGAGTTTGAATTCTTGATCTTGCTCCATAGGATGCTGCGAGATCGTACTCAATCAGACCAACTGACAACTTGGAAAACTTCTTGATCTTGCCATGGTCTTTAAGCACAGTGTTCATCTCCATAACCAGTTTGTGATTTTCAACTGCAATCGCCACATCCTTTTTTTTAATCTCGGCGACAAGATGACCACTTTGACCAGCACCCCCTTATTATGGTCTCCTCTAGTAACTCAATGGACATGGGAGCCTTAAGGAAGAGGACGACTTTCTTAGGTTCGATCTCCGAATTATAATTATGCTACCGATACACCACCACCTGGCAACTTGATATTGATCAAGAATGAGCCATCATTTGCGAATGTTAACACTGCCAATCAGGAACGATCATTAACAATTTATGGCACCTGAGAAAAGAAGCCCTACGAAATCAACTAAAAATCTAATAATTAGCCAAAGAAGCCCACGAAAAATTTGCACCCATCAAGTTAAAAATCAAAATAAAAAGCAGAGCAAGCCAAAAAACGAGGAAAAGAAAAAGAAAGAAAAAAACAAAGAACTGGAAAGTTCTGGGAATAAAAAAGGAGGCTTTTTTAAATAAAGAGAAAGAGGAATCAAAAGGGAGGCCTGTTTAGAGAAAAAATAGAGAGAAAGCAAAAGGGTTTAAAGGGAATTTTGTAGATGTTGTCGTATTACACGAACCCATATTATTTAGATTATTTATCACAATTTATTTTACTAGTGATTATATTATAATTATTATATTATTTTATTATTGTGTAATTATCTTGTGGTATGTAAGTATGTATAAACTTTGATCGTTATAAAGAATTATGATTCTTCTAATATTTATAGTAAAAAAATAATGTTAAATTTTAAAATTTAAGATTTCTATATTTAGTATTGTTCTAAATACTAATAAATATTTTTTTCTAAATATATAATTTAAGTTAATGACAAAAAATTAATACAATATAATATAGCACCAAACATAGTATAACTAAAAATTAGTACAATACAGTGTAGCACAAACGTTGGATAGCATTATTATAATCCAATGCTAATGCAATACAGCATAATAAAATACATTTGCGTTAAAATAATACAATTCTTTGAAGTACATTTTGAAAAATAAAATGGTGAAATCAGTTGTAGTTGTTCAAGGTTCCGGTTTAGAAGAATTCTTTGCAGGCATGCCATTACAATCATGATACGCAATGACATGGAGTACTTCTAGAAAAGTACATCCTACGAAGGTGGAGAAAGATGTGCAATGATGTCATAGTAGGGTGAAAACGAGTCATGAGTTGCATAGTTGCATAGATGAACAAAAGCAATATGAGAAAATGTGTGCTAGTTTTGCAGAGGTTGCAAACATGGTTGCAGCAAATGTTGCAAGTTGTAATCTTGTTTTGAATTGGATTGAGAAGGTATGGAATGATATGTCGAAGACAATTCAATACGGAGGTAATGAAGCACCTGTTGTTATAGTCTAAGAAAGTTGTAGTAACAGTGTGGGAATAGAAACAATACATGATCCATTAACCAAGCGTTGTAAAGGTCTCCACCTTGTCAAAGAAAAAAGTCCAATAAATTTTCAAAATCTAAAAAGAATTATGCATGTTCTAATGCAGATGTTAGTTTTAAAGGTAATTAAAGTAAAATAATTTATTACTTAAATTATGCTCAAATGTACATTTTGTTGACTTTATAAGATGGACAGGTAAACGAAGTGGGGATTGTGATCCCAACACACGAGCCCAATGTTGTTACCGTAGATTTTATGAAATTCATATCTATACACTTAATTTTCATTACTTAATCATAGATATTTTTCTAATATATCATTGAACTTCTATAGACACTTCAAAATCTTCAAGGAAGTTGCGTTAATAGGAATATGTACTCATTTGGAATTATGGACTATTGTAATGTAAGTTTTTCACACTCTATGTATATGACGTTTTTATTATTGTAACATTAAATTTCCATAAATGTATGTTTGTTTTAGGGTATTATGAACTTGCATCATATAGTTTTTGATAATGTTTATCCAACCGCTTCACAAAATTCTTGCACAGTAAGTGGTGATAAATTTTGTATTTGCTCATCTTATCTACTTTAATATTTGAGCATCTTAGCTACTTTATTTTCGTTATTATAACAAGATGTTTAATTTTTTATAATAGAAGCCACAACTCTAGCCGCATGGACATTTTCAGTAGCTACTCTTTCAACAAGATAATGAAATAGAGCTTATACGAAGTATCGAAGTGATTTCGTAGAACAACATTGTATTTTTACTTTAAGAATGAAGAATGCATATGTTTGTTTTATTCTTATTATTATTCATATACAAGCATTTGGCTATGATATGTAAGCATGTGGATTTGGTACATGGATTTATTACTGTAATGGTATATTTTTTCATTAATGGCATATTGGTAGTTTTAGTTTTGTAGCATTGGAATATTGGTAGTTCTAGGCATGTTCTTTTAATAAATTTTTCACTTATGCACGGATTTATCCCTTAATGCCACCAATGGGTTCTTAATTTCATTTTTTCAATCGTGTGCTATTGAAATATTGAAGGGGCATCAATTATTTGGTTTGAATTATACATGAATAGATGTATTTGAGTCCGTCATACTTGAATTTTAATGTTGTTTTTTATGAATTAATTGTCTCTCAATGTGCAACAATTATTGGTAGTTTCAACAAAACAAGAGGATCTATTATATTAATACAAGAAGCTAACATGTTAACATTATTGTTGCGAACAAAAATTTACATCTACTGAAGCATTCATGATATAGTTCACAAAAAGAAAGGATAGCGATATATTAGTTAATTATACAACTTAAATATAATACATATTAAAATAGTTATAATTATTTTACAATAACACTTAGTTCTCTTTTTTGTAGTTCATCATCCATCAATTGCCATTGAGCTTCACGTTGTCATCTTTGTTGAAGTTCTTTCTCAAACAATTGAAATTTAAGAGACAAGCATTCTATTTAATACCCTAACTTACATACTTCTCCTAATAAGATCCCAAAATTATTCAATATCTAACCTACTTCATTGATCAATCTCATCAAACATAATATCATCCAAATATCACCAAATGTTTTCATTACACAATAAACATCTATAATAATCATTATACAATACAAAATAAAGTGATCAAAATGCTCTAAAAATATGATATGGCCAAAAATCAAAATAACAACAGTTGGCAAGTCAACTTGTGTACCTACGACCTCCTAAAAAGGTCTTAAATTTTGTAAAATGGAGTGAGTCTAAAATTTAGCAGGTGGCAAATAGGTTTTGAAAATAAAATTTACTTTAACAGAATTATGATTTTGCAATATACAATTTTCATCAAAATTGTGTGTAAAAGCATAAGTAAAAATGTATAAGCTTTAGTCCAAATAACTACAATTAAAAGTGATCATATGATGCTATACATAATAATTACGAAATTCTAGTATTTAAATGTCTTACATGATAATAAAATCATATTAAAGAGAACATATATACAAGATTCTAAACTTTTCACTAAACAAATACCCAAGGAAATAACATAGTTATAGCCGGATCTTATTCCCGCAGTGCAATGACATACTAAAAATGCAATGTCGTGCTCCTAAAATGGGTAGACCAATAATGTGTCATCTCATATATCTCATCATATCGCATGCCTAAAATAGCCTCAAAAAAAGCAAAAGTGTCCAAGCATATAGCCCAAAGCCTTATATGTGCTCAGATGGGCCATAATGAGCTCTATCTTAATTAATATCTACACCATGTCTTTATAACTAAATATTTATTAGTGAGTCTCATTTAACTATATCCCTAGAAAGCGTATATCTGTAAAGGAATGATATTGTGTAATGATTTTCAAAGCAAACCTTTTTACACATGTACATAAGTACTTTAAACAAACTTTATATTTATTCCTTTTTATTAAAATACTCTCATGCCTTCGTAATCAACATGAATAAAGAAAACTATTTACTCAATAAGAAAAGAAAATCTATTTTTAGATAACTTAATTGAAGTATCAAAAGTTATTTTGAAAACATGCTTTACTAAAATTCAAATCTTAAGAAAAATATAAAAATAAAAGTTTAGGATATTCCACTTACATTGATGCTGAAGCTAAGCTATCGTCAATAACTACAGGTTGGACTTAAGTCCGTGACTCACTGGCTTTTCCTAAATCAAGAAAACGACATAATTACTTTATGGATATGAGAACATACAACTAAATTTATGTGATATAACTTGCAAAGAATATTTACCAACAGCTTATAATAGGGTTGGCAAAATCCAGATCCGAATCCAGATATAGGTGCATCCGAATTCAGATCCAAATGTAGTTGCATCTGAATTCGGATCCGCAAAAAAATATACAGATTCGGATGCGGGTAATATCCACAACGAATGGGGGCAGATATTCTAGATATCTGAATCTGTAAAAATCAAAATTCAATAATTTAATATATAATTTAAAAATTCAATCATAATTCAACATAAATAACATACAACATCATCATAAATCCATAAATAAATTTTAATTTTTAATTTAATTTTAATTTAATTATTTTTTGCGAGTTATAAATAACATACAACGAACGGTTCGCAAAAAAGATTAAACCAAATCTCTAACAAAATCACGTGCTAACAAAGGGCATGAAACATAAATTACCTACAAGATGCACAGTTACAATTGTCTGGGGATTGAACGAGCGGAGTTTAGATCTAATCTCCCACCAGAACTCAAGTTATTTATCTATATAAATAAAGGCTTCAGGAGAAATATAGGATATATTTTATGGTGCATTCACCAATTGATAATCGAAGTGAGCTGAAATCAAATGAGTAATAAAAATCAGAATAAGTTGTTTACTTATGAGATGTAAGAATTGAAATCAGAATTAATTGTATTTTCATTCATGTATTTATTTTATCTTAAAATTAGAATAAATTGTTATAAGTTACTAATATATCCTTTCTTAATTGTTGCATTTATGCTTATTTGCATCTATAATAATAATAGTAATAACAAGAATAAAATCAATAAAAAAACTAAATAACAATAATAAAAATAAAATTTTAATAATGATAATAATATTAACATTAATAAATAATAATAATAATAATAATTAATAAAACTTATAAGCTACCTAAAATATGCATAAATGAGTAACATGGTAGTAGGACCCACTTAATTTTTGCATATTTTAGTTGGGCTGTAAGTTATATTAATTGTAACTTAACAAGTCCTTAAAAATAATCATAATAATTATATTATTATTATTATTATTATTATTATTATTATTATTATATTAATAATAATAAATATTATAGGGATATATTTGTAAATATTACAAAATTTCTAAGTATTTTCATAAATTCTATAAGGATCAAAATGTAAAAGAGAAGGAATTTAGTTGTGGGTAATTTGGAGATTATGAAAATTTAATGGGGGTAAAATGATAATTTAAGGAATGCGAACTCCATTCTCGACCCACTTAATAATCAAGTTCTTATTCTCAAATTCAAAAAATGTGTGGGTTACATACTTGATTCTCATTCCTCCTTTTTTAATTAGTAAATACTCTCAATCTTCTTAATTCTGAATTTCAATTTCCCAATTTCAAAGTAAAAGCACCATCCCATACTTGTCCATATGATATGTAATGTCAAATATAAAAATATCCTGCACTTCGGATCTGCTTAAATCGAAATTGCTCTTTTAAGTCCATACTGTGAAACAAGGTCAAAAACAAAACCGTTGAACACTTTTTGGTAACAGAATTTATATATATGTATATATATAAAGAACTTAACCCGTTCATCCGGTTATCCACTACTTTCTCTATTTTCCCATTAATCCTTGCATCCGTTGGATTTCAGTCAACAAATACGAACAAATGATATTGGCCGGCTGAAAGATAATACGTGTAACTCAGCCGCGACCGTCTCTCGTATTTATTCCATTGTATGCTTTCTTTCTCACCATTTGGAGGATCATGCATTTCATGGAATTTTTTACTTTTCTCCATTGCATTTCATTTCGTGCATTTCAGAAAATATTAAATGCATCACTTGAATAAATCATTGACCAACTCGCAAGACGCCCGGCCCGGAAATGAAACATAAAAGCCAAAGATACAGGCCTTGGAATTCACGTTTCTTTGCATTAATTCTTAGAAACCATGGAGGGGTCACATGGCGTTATAACTAAGCCTCTTGCACTCTTATTCTTCTACTTCCTTTTGCTTGGTTATAATTTTCAAGTTGATTGTTCGTCACCTTTCCATCACTCTTCTCCTAAAACAACTCATTCCTGCCCTCCCGAACAAAGTTTGGCTTTGCTTCAATTTAAAAATAACACTTACGTCAGTTCTGCTTATTACTCCTTTTGTAATGAAGAAAATTCTTCTCCCAAGACGAACTCTTGGACGGAGGTACCGATTGCTACTCATGGTATGGAGTAACGTGTGATAATGTGACTGGAAACGTGATTGGCCTCGACCTTCACAGCAGCTGCAGTTGGCTTGTAGGTACCATTGATGACAACAGCACCCTCTTTCATCTCTCCCATCTCCAATCTCTCAACCTTGCTTATAGCAATTTCCTTGGCTCTCAACTCCCTCCTGAGTTTGGACGGCTGAAGGAATTGACATATCTTAACCTCTCGGCTTCTGATTTTGGTGGTCTAGTCCCTCATGAAATGTCCCACTTGTCCAAACTAACTCATCTTGACCTTTCCTTCTGTGTCTTGACAATCGAACAAAAAACTTTTGATTTGCTTGCGAGTAACCTTACAAAATTAAGCCTTCTCCATCTCGGAGCGACAAACATGTCTTTGATCAAACCTTTTTCTCTGTTAAACTTGTCTTCAACAATGACGGATCTCGATCTGGGTGGTACTAGGATTAAAGGAAATTTCCCAGATGACATTTTTCGTCTTCCAAATCTTCAAACACTCTATTTAAACCTAAACAGTCAACTCCCAGGCTGTCTCCCGAAGTCTAATTGGAGTAGTCCTCTTAGTTAGTTGGATCTTTCTCTCAGTAATTTCTTAGGTTAAATACCATATTCAATTGGAAATCTATTTTTCTTGGAGGTTTTGGATATTGGATTCTGCAATTTCACTGGGTCAATTCCAACATCAATCGGAAACCTTACCAGAGCTACTGAAATTGTGCTCGCATCAAATCATTTTACGGGCCAACTGCCTCATCATGTAAGTGGATTGTCTTATTTAACCACTGTCGACCTTTCTGGAAACTATTTCCAAGGCAGAGTACCATCTTGGTTGTTCACTCTGCCTTTCAAACAACATGCTTAATGGTCCGATTGATCCATTCCAGTGGCCTAATTCACTACAAGATGTTCGTTTGGAAGAAAATGAGATCCATGGTACAATTCCTAATTCCATCTTTCAACTAGTGAACCTCACTAATCTCAATCTTTCATCAAATAATTTGAGTGGCGCAATCAGATTCGACCAGTTCTCAAAGTTAAAAAAGCTTCAATTTCTTGATCTTTCAAATAACAGTCTACTCTCATTTACCTCTTCTACCAGTATCTTTATCGAATATGCCTTACCTAGCCTTACGATTTTGCGTTTCTCTAATTGCAATGTCAGTAAGTTCCCAAGTTTCTTCAGAAACTCAGAAAATTTAAGTCTTAGAGCTCTCTAACAGTAGAATTTATGGTCGGATTTCGAAATATGATTCTCAAGGATGGAAGAGTTTGACTGTCCTTGTTCTTTCCAATAATTTTTTGACACATATAGAGCTACATCCATGGATGAATATCACCACCCTTGATCTGCGAAACAACAGACTCCAAGGATCAATTCTGGTTCCACCACCTTCAACTGAAGTCTTCTTAGTTTCAAACAATAAATTGTCCGGACAGATCCCTCCATCTATTTGCAGCTTGAGTTCCCTTCAATATGTTTCCTTATCTAACAACAATTTGAGCGGAACAATTCCACCATGTCTTGAAAACTTTAGCACTGAGCTGATTACTCTGCACTTGAAGAACAACAGCCTTGAGGGTCACATCCATGATACTTTCGCAAATGCAAGTCATTTAAGGAGTCTTGACCTTAATAGCAACAAGTTAGAAGGGCCATTACCAAGATCTCTGGCTAAATGTATTAAGCTGGAAGTTGTCAATGTGGGGAACAACATGATAAGTGACTCATTTCCATGTTGGTTGGGATCACTTCCGGAGCTAAAAATTCTTGCCTTGAGGTCTAATCGATTCTATGGTCCACTATGCAACTCCAATATTACATTTCCCTTTCAAGCCCTTCGAATCATTGATCTCTCTCATAATGAATTCACTGGTTTTCTGCCAACAAGGATTTTTCCTGGTATGGAAGCAATGAAGAATGTGGACGAACAGAGAAGACTTGAATATATGGGTGGAGCCTTCTATGACGAGTCCATAACGGTGGCAATGAAAGGACATGATTTTCAATTGCAAAAGATCTTAGTCATGTTTAGAGCAATGGATTTTTCAAGCAATCGGCTCCACGGAGAGATTCCTGAAGTACTAGGAAACTTTAAATCACTCAAAGTGCTCAACCTTTCACACAATAGCCTGACAGGTAATATTCCGGTGTCCTTTGAGAATATGACAGCACTTGAATCATTGGACCTCTCTTTCAACAAGCTTGATGGAAGAATCCCAGAGCAGTTGTTAAGCGTTACAGCCCTTGCATTGTTAAATCTTTTATATAACCGGCTTTGGGGACGCATTCCTCGAGGCAATCAATTTAACACATTTGAAAATGATTCCTATGGTGGGAACATTCATTTGTGTGGAGAGCCCTTGACTGTGAGATGTAGCAATGACGGGCTGCCAAAAGCACCTCCTTCGGCTTCTACTGATCACGAGGAAGATGAAACTGCAAGCCGGTTTGATTGGAAAATGGCGAAGATGGGGTATGCATCTGGACTAGTGATTGGATTGTCCATTGGATACATGGTATTCTCAACTGGAAAACCACAATGGTTTGGGAGGTTGGTTGAAGAAGACCAGCAGAAGAATGTTAGAAGAGCAAGACGAAGAAGTCGTCCTTTACTTGTAAGCCTGGTGAGAGGTTAAATTGTTAAGAGTGTATATTGTTGTTTCTTGTCGCGGCAGAAGCAACAGTTATGTATGAAGTTTAGGCATTAGCTCCTCATATAGAAGTCATCCTTTCCTTAACTAGTAAAGCTAAAAAGAAGGGCATAATATGCATGTAGCTTACTCCTATTCAATAACTCCTCCAAAAGTATGTCATGGTAATAAAATCATAAAATCAATTCGCCTACCTCAATCCCAAACAACCAAATCTCAATCACTTAAGCTCTCCTTAAATGGGAAACCAAACATCTTTAAACCATTAATACTTACCCTAAAATGAGTCTACTTAATTAGGAGAGCTCATGACTTGTAAACTAGACTAGAAACTCACTCGCTAGTAATGTGAGATATTACAATGAGAACGAAATATATCCAAACAAAAATGATAAAAATATAAAATTGTGATAAAATACTGACAAAAATAATATATATACCTTGGAATTACAATATTATAAATTGAGTAAATCTAGTTGGGTTTATACTTCTTTTTATCACTAATTTTTTTTTCCCCAAATATGAACGTGCAGATCCAAATGGCCCCCAAAGCATCATCCATCATTATAATACAATACAAAGCCAGAAAAGAATCACAGATCTTCCAAATCGCCTTGCGGTTCAACTTGAACAAATCTATAAGAGAAAGATCGACAACTATAGAAATCAGCTTCCTCCTGCAGCCACTTTCCATCATCAAAGTTCTTAGTGTAGCCCAAAATATCATAGTTGAAGTTGAGATTCCTTTTAGCAATATCTGATGATGAAATTGATGAGATCCCACAAACCTTCTTCTCAAGCTGAAGAGATCCCCAATTCCATGACACCACCCTCCTTGTCCTTAAAATAATGGCAGCCACCAACTCATCCTTCTTCTCATGCATCCACCCCCGGCCACCTTCTTCACTACTGATCTCCATCCCCTGCTTCTCGCCTTATTACTACTCTCCAGTACTACTGGCATTGCTTCTGCTCCTACTTTTGAGTACTTCACCACTACCATTCAGTTTCTTGATCTCTAATAACCAACAGCCTAATATAGACAGTAAATAAAGAGTCTATTGTTCTCCTCGAGCATTATTGCTCTTACCGTGGGTCACTTTCTTTTCTTCCTAGTTTGTAACAAAAGCAGCATGTTCCATGAATCAAACCTTGTTTCTTGTGGCCTACACCTACATTTTGTATATATTGAATTAATCCATCACATCTTGTTGCTTCGCCCTTTGTCTGTCGTTAATAAGCTAGGACATAGTGATTAGTGTGGGTATTATTCATATATAATTCAGTTGCAGCGTGAGAATTGCAGTTGGAGGAGGATGAATTTCTAAAAATGCATATGTAGAAATTGTTGTTAATTCTCGCCATGGGCTCACTTGAGTAGTTTCCAAACAACTTTATTCAATTGACCACCCGAGTTCAAATCTTGAAAAAATATGGAATTAAAAAATTTATCTGAATTTTACTCACCCCCTTCCTTTTGAAAAAGAAAAATTGTCGTTAATTAATATAATGCATATGTGTGTAGCATATATACGCTTGGATTCTCCTAGTACTAACCCTTGATGAAGAATCCAATGCTGACAGATTGCTTCTAAGAATGACCACATATACGCTCGCTCTCTAGTGAATTGTTTTGGTGTTGTTATTGACAAAAACAGAATGTATAATTAAATCCGTTTCCTTTCATTATCATTTCTGGTTCTTACAAGAAAATTTTCTGCTGCTGCTCCAACAGAGTTCTTTCTCCTATTAAACAAATATGATTGAATCTAATGTTTGAAAACAACGTTAACTAGCATGCGTGAGTTGTTGAAAATGCATATTCTGTTAAAAGAATTTGTATTTCCTTCTGGCAAAACAGATAGACATGGGGATCTATCCAGTCCTTTTATTGTTGGGAAAAAAGAAAAAATGTTGCTGCGGAACCAGAAGCAGTCCATCGAGAAAGTTAGTTTCGAAGATAAAGATTGGAAATTTCATACCATGAGTTTTGCTAAATAATGTGACTGGTCATCGGAGTATCAAACAATCAATTTGTGCTTTGTAAACCCTACTACCTTCTTAAAAATAAAACATATAAGACATTAATAAGAGCCAGGGAGGTAGACTGTTGAATGCAGCATCAGACCAACATAACAAAGAACTTCAGAGATCAAGGTGCTTGTGGCTTTTAATTCACTGTCTTTATCATAAACTAGAATCACCAAATTAGGAAGACAATCAGATGAGTAAGGCAAACATCAAATCCAGCCGCATAATTTCTTAACCACCGGCAGCTGACGAGAGCTGGGCAGTAACGGGCTCAGGATCTGTCATGCCAACTTTGTTTCTTCATGGTCCTCCTTTCAACAAATGTGTAAGCAAGAAAAAGAAATGATTAAAGCAAACGATGTCTTACTTTGTCCAAGAAATGTTATGTTTTATTCAGGAATTTCATCGAACACAATGCGTGCGCTCAACTGAGTCATTACAGAGATTCCGTGAAAATTGATTTACATCAAAGAAAAGTTAGTCCCAAAACAGTGACGAACACTCTCGCCGGTTCAAGTGTGGGTATTATCAATCTTGGAAACTTCAAAGTCTTTAATACTTGACCCGGAGATACACGATGTTCGTAAATCTAGTATCACTATAGAAAATTAACACATGCCTTTCAAAATTTGCCCCTATATAAACGTTGGAAACCCTATAACTATTATAGTGGCCTATGGGGAACGTCGTGACGTGTCAGTCTTTCGTCGAGAGCCGTGGATTTCAAGAAATGATATTTTTAAAAAATTTAAACACATCTTAATTAATCCGAATTTACCTGAATTTTAAATAATCACAGGCAGTGATATGCTTTTTTTTCTAAATTGTTTTAAAAAAGTTAGGTTGTTCAAATTTTTAACTTAAAAATTTAAAAACTAGTATTTTATATTTGTGTCCTAACAAATTATAAATATTAAATAAATAATAAATATCTTAAAAACTTAAATAAGGTAATATATTAACATTACTTAAACCATGTTCAATTGAATAGAATTTTTTATGGAAAATATTTATTAAAAATTAAGAAGATAAATAATACTAATTTAAAGAAAATAAAAAAATAAGAATAATAACAGTCTACTACTATATTATTGTAAATTATAAAAATAAATAATAATATTAATTATTAAATTTTTATTTAGGTAATAATAAAAATTAATTATAAGGATATTTTATACAATTTTTTTAATGATATTATTCAGGCTTTTTAAATTAAATACTAAGTTAAAAAAGTTTGCTTAATAACTCAATTATATGATGACTAAAAATTATTATTAAATTAAAAGATAAATAGACTTAATGATTTAATTGATTGAAATTAAGTCAATTAAATTACAAATAATTCTACAATATCTTAATGAGAAGTTGTCACCTGATGATGTCTCCTACTGTAATCCACATTCCTCATGCGATGTAATACATAAATATTGTACCATTTAGCTTATAATATTAATACAAATTAATCTCAAAATTTGTAAAAAAAAATGAATCAAAATTTATAATTTTAAAACTGAACTTATTACTAAATCGAATTGTTTGGTTAAAAAGGTGTAAAACAATAAAAGTCAGCCTTATCATCAAGATCCATTTGGTCAGCATTTTTCCATAAATTTCGATCATTCGATGAATTAAAAAAATGAAAAGAGTTGCGACACGTGTCTTCACATGAACCTCAAGCAAATCATCAGTTCCAAAACAAGAACACTGTGGCTCATAAATATTTTTGCGTTGAGGCATTACTCATCCATTATTCTCACCATCGAGCACCCAATAGTTTCTCCACTCAAAAGCAAAAATGGCTGCAGGCTTGAGCATGTTAAAGTTTTCAGTTCTTCTGAGCCTACTCTCAAATCTGAACGTGGGTTTATGGCCTGAATCTTCAAAGGGGTTGAAAATATTTCCACCAACATGCAACAGAATTGAGTGTCCAAGCTTTGAGACGGTTCATGTTGGCAATGGCTTTGAAATTCGTCGCTATAATTCGTCCATGTGGATGTCTACTTCTCCTATTCAAGATATTTCTCTAGTTGAAGCTACCAGAACTGGCTTTCTCCAGTAAGATTGTTTTCGCAATTCTAAATTATTGGTAATTTATTTAATTTGTTAGAATTTTTTTTTTTTTTTTTTGGTTGCTTTGTTTGACTAGTGAGTAGTTTATAGATAGAAAGCCAGATACAGATAATGCAAGATTAGGACTTTAAATCTTTTATTTTTTTGAATATTATAATGAAAGTCTTCGAGACCTGTTTTAATATAGCAATAATGTTAGTATCCCAACATTTAGAGTGCTAACTTGAGTTCTAATGCCATGTGTTATTTTTTTTAGATGATGGATTTTAGAGTTTGTAAAATTTGTTAATCACCATATAATTGATGGATACTACTTTAGTTAGGACTCAAATTAGGAATTGAATGTTGGGATGGAATGCTGGGATGCCTAATATTGCTCTTCAATATAGATTATTGGACGAGAAATTTTAAAATACATTATAGATACCTTAATTAGTCATATAATAGGCAAATGATGCTATGATATTTGTATATTTATTTTGAAAAATTACTGTGTAAATGGTGGTTATATTAAATTTAATTATGTATGTTATACATACATTAATTGGTTGTATTAAGTATTTTAGAATTTCTCTTATTCGATCCCTGGTGGCTGGTGCTTTAAATCTTAGATTTATTTTAAATGCCATAGTTCAAATATCTAAGCCTTCAAAGGTCAATATTGGACTCATAATAGGTCGTAGAAAAAAAAAATGCACACAAAGGAACTTGAACTCAAGAAAAAATTATATGCACATGAGGGAATTCGACTTGAGAATAAAAGTGGTTTACCATCTACTAAGATCTAATGGGGGTTCATTGAGAATCAACTATTCCTTTTTTTTTTTTTTTTTGGGTTCTTTCCTTAAAGGACCTAGTTGCTGTAGTCATTGAAATATTTGATCAATTATCTCTTCAGAGCCCTATAGCATTTGATTCTCTAATTCTCTATTGTCCTTTCAGTGTGCTTCACAAACTGAACTGTCTTGGACAAATGTCATGTTAACATATGGCTTTATATATCCTCTTCCAGGCTATTTGATTACATTCAAGGAAAGAACGAGTATGAGCAAACAATAGAGATGACAGCTCCAGTAATCACTGAAGTTTTACCAAGTGATGGACCCTTCTGTGAATCTTCATTCACTGTTAGCTTTTACGTCCCAAAGGTGAACCAAGCCAACCCACCTCCAGCAAAAGGCCTCCATCTCCAACAATGGAAACCGACGTACGCGGCTGTGAGACAGTTCAGCGGGTTTGTATCAGACTCGAACATTGGTGAAGAAGCGGCTGCATTGCAAGCCAGCCTTGCAGGCACTGACTGGGCTGCAGCCATTGAGAAAAGACATGCAGAAGACTCCACTTCAAGTTACATTGTTGCACAGTATAACTCTCCCTTTGAATTTTACAACAGGGTGAATGAGATATGGCTTTTGTTTGATTTGGAAGAAGGGTTTGCAATTTGAGTGTGCAAATCTGGTTTGTAATGAAGATCTGAGTGGAGAGAAATCAAGTAGATGGATTTTGCTTTATACGGTTAATGTAATAATCGTTTTGCATTGTCATATGAAATGTTGAGGGATCCATTATTAAATAAAGTGTCGTCCGTTGGCATACTTTCGGTACTTCGGTTGCAGAGAAACGGTCTTGGTTTGCTGCTTGTGAAATTTCTAAATATCCAGGTCTCAAGTAACAATAGTAAATAAACGAACGGCGAGAAAAAGCCAAAGCAAACAAATTGGAGCTAAGGGAAATGCTAGCACTTTACAACTTCCAACAATAATTTCACATGTAACAAGAATGTTCCTTTGGTAGATTCCAACATGCCCCAATCAACAGACTATTGAAACAAAAATTTGAGGCACCACGTCTACCCGGCTAAGTCATCGACTGAAAAAACAGTCAGGAATCCCATGACCTAAGATTACAGTGACCAGAAGTCCGATCAAGAGTATACATCTGGTTGCTCCCGTAATTTACAAACATACCACAGTTACTATCGGAAGACAATTCAGTTGATGTGTCAATAACCCGCCTTACATTCTCTCCTTGCCGTGCTCTGTTTAGAGATTGAGTTGACAGGTAAGAATCCAGATCATAGCCCTTCTCTGACACGAATCTAGTCTGAGGCTTACTACTAGAGAAAGTCCTACAGCAAACAGTCCTGGAACTGGCAGATTCAGGACCATATATGCTGCAGAAAGGATCTCCATTGCATCCATCAGCATAATCAACGGTGCTAAAAGAGTCCCTAGCACTCTCAGTCGTGAAAGAAGCCTCATCAGAGCTTGTGAAAATGGACCAATCACTCGATGTAACATCAGAGAACTCCATGCTTGGTGACTCAGCATAGCTTTCCATTACTGGAGACATATTTTTGTTTGCACCCCACCTTAGAATGCCATTGGAAGTGTGATCAGTAAACCCATTATTCTCTGGTCTGAGGTCAGAAAATGACTCCTGTCCAACAAAATGGCTGCTTGGATTGCTTTGTCCTTGCCTTGAAAGCTTCTGACTTTTAGGCATAGAATGCCTTGCAGAGGCTGGAACCTGTTGTTGCATAGCTTTACCAGAGAGTGTCCTCCGAGGACGGGGGCAGGATCTAAGAGAAAATTTATACAAGTACAAAATATAGTTATCGATATCAAATGAAAAGAAGGGGCTGTTGTTATACACAAAGGCACAAACAACTGGTAGAACATTCATGTAGCTCATTTAAACACATAAGCGGCAGTTTTTAACTATACCACCGAGTAAAATGATAATAAAAAGAGTAAGAACACATAACAAGGGACAGAAACTGACGTCACAATTGTGTCCAGGATACAGCAATGATTAACGAATCATATAGATATGTAAATGGCAACAAATATTCACAGAAAGGAAAGGACTGATTTGAAGATCATATTACCAGCAAGTCAAATGCTTACCTCATGTAAAATAACATATATGCTCCTTCTAACATCACCTGACTCATAGGCACTGGATGAACCTGCAAATGATACAAAATTTGGAGCTTAGAATTCCACAGCAGCAAAAAGTAATAATGATAATTAATCATATGCAAAACCAATCAACATTACTCATTCCTATTATTTCACATAAAAGCATGGAACCCACCAACCACATAAAAGTAACTCCTATGCAGTTTTCTCTGGAATAGATTTTATGTGTAATGTTCACTGGTTAACAGAATTCAAGTTTTCAACGAGAGAATACAATAAGGGGGAGTTTGCCACCCCTCATTAGCCCTCATTGCATTAGCCAAACATGGAGTTGCAATGCAACCCCATGTTTGGCTGCATCAAGTGGCTGCATTATGGTACATTATAATGCACTGTAATGCACAGTCGGATTTAGCTAATGCGACAATGGCTACATTAGTTTTTTTTTTAATTACTTTATAATAATTATAAATAAATATAACTTTTTAATTTTATTTTTTTATTTTTACATTATAATTCTTAATATAAATTAATAATTAATGATTTATTGTTAAATAATATTATATTATATTTTAATTTTTATTATATTAAAATTATAACTAAATAATGTATTATTTAATTATATTATAATAATTAATATATAAAATTGATTAATATTTAATAATTTAATATAATTAATAATAAATACTTAAACAATATATAAAAATATAATACAATATTGCATTTTTTATTTCAATAATTAATATAAAAAAATAACTATTTTTAATTAATTCAAAATAACTAATAATAAATATTTAAATATGAATAAACTGGAATAATATTAATTTAAAATTAATAATAATGTAAATAATGATATAAAATATTATTACATTTGAACATTTAAACTAAAAAAATTAAATTTCTTAAGTTTAAGATTTCTATATTTAGTATTTTTCTAAGTACTAATAAATATTATTTTTTAAATATATAATTTAAATTAATCATAAAAAAATTAATACAGTACAGTGCAACAACAAATATTGTACAACATTGTTATAGCCTAATGTTAATACAATACACCTACATTAAAAGCAATACTGTATAATACAATGTAATGTGCCAAACACACCCAAAATGCAAAAGAAAAAAAAAATTATTTGGCAGCAATGATCACCAATTCACCCAACACTTTATAAGATGGAGAGACAGACTTACCTGTGTGTCATCTATCCTGAACCAGGTGCCTTGCATATCTTTTATGTACGACACATAATGTCCAGAAAAAGATGCATTCTGTGTATCCAGATGTACAACAACGGAATAAAGCATGTAAAGGGGAGGAGTGTCACCAGTTCCAGTCATAAATGGCATCATATCCAGCATTTCCGGGAAAGTGATACATTTATTTATTTTTCCATACCTTCCCTCCTGATAAAGCAAAACCCAAAACTAAATAATCCAACAAATCAAATAATGATAAACCTAAGATAATATTCAGGCAAGATAAATGTGAATATATTTAAACACGAATAAATTTTCAAACAACCCTACCAACCGAATAATCAATAAAAAAAGAGTTCAAAACTAAAAGCTGTCAGCGACAAGGAAACTGACTCATGGTTAGGAGGTTACAGCATAGCTAGAGGGCAATAAAATTGGTAGCAATGACAGAGTAACATATAAAGGCCTCACTCTCATCAATAAATAACGTGATACCTGGAATCTCTTCAAGACAATTGTTAGGATGTTTGGAGCCTCATGTATACTCAACTGCTTCCTTGCTCGAACATATGCAGCACACCTTTTAATCAATACATTTGCAGAGCCGGTAAGTTATTATACATGTTTAAACATTTAACATAAATTAAAAAAAGGGGCTTCCACAAGGTTGACAGACCTTGCACACTTATACATATTTTCCCCATCCAGATCCTCAGGGCTTGTAAATTGAGTTAATGCGTCTTCCAGTGACTCAACCCAACCATATATTTCCAACGTGAGATCCATAATGTTTTCATACCGCTCTGACTCATGAGAACATCTCAAACACTTGACCTGATTCAATTAAAATTGACTGTGAGCATCACAGATTAACAAAAGAGTAAAAGTTAAGGATAATATAGTATGAGCAGTAAATTAAAGATATGTCTGAACAGAGAGCAAAATAAGTTTATAAGAGACAAGAAACAAAACCTTTGACCAAAGTCGTCCACCAAAAGTATGCTGTATAAAAGTTGTTTCTTGCAATCTGGGATCAACCTTGGTCTCACCACCATGTCTCTCCAAGCATATGGATTGCATCGAAGCAACTAGGAGCCTAGATAAAGACAGAATTGACATATGAAAGAGAATTCGTGGATAAATGAAAACTGAAATTTCATGTTACAATAAAACTATGAAAGTTCGTACTTCTGAACTTAAATTTATTTATAATTCAGATACTATTAGATACATAAAAGGAGAATTGAAAAAAGAAAACAGTACTTCTAGAGGAATTAAAAAAAAATTCAGCTTGTCAATTCTCAAAGACCTTAAAAATTCATGCGCATCTTCCTGACTCCCATCCCCAATCTGGCAACTAATACTTCGCATGTGTGAAAGGATTCTACCAGGAGACAGAGGACCTCCACTTTCTCTTAACATCATTACATGTTGCTCAAGCTCACACATGAGACACCAATCTTTCCGGCAGCCTGTCATTCAAGCAATAGGTATGTGAATGTTCATGACAAGTACACTACTACCAGTAATTAAAAGCTCTCAATAAGGGGAAATGAGCAAATGTAAGTACAGGCACTTGAATGTGATCTACGGAGCAAGTAGATGACGAGAGGCTTTGTGCAGGTTAAACACTGCAGCACAGCATTAGCATAGCAACTGCATAATAAAAAGTTAAAATCAATAAGCTAATATCTGAGATGCTATGAAGTAGCATGAGGCTCTAAAACTTCTTTAACAAGCACAAAGTGTATCCCAGTCATTTACAATTCAGACAAGAATATCCATTGAACACAGTAGACTTTCCACATGATTTGTGGCCTATTAATTGATGACCCTATACGTTAGGTGCAACCAATTTGCATCATTGTAGGTGCAGTAGGCACTTTATAATCAAATTTTATCAGCCTTTAAGCCTTTCATACATGAACGGAACTAAGAACTGAGATTAAAAAACAAAATAAAACAAAAGGTATGGATAATCAACAATCACCCATAAAATAGTACAAGCATGCTATCATACATGAGTATAGAAAATCAGAAGCAATACAATCTCGAGATTACAATTTCACTTTTGAACTACATATGCAAATCAGGAAATTAATAAATGTTTAATTCCTAGACTATTTAGACTAACCGAATCATTTTCATTTCCTTTTATCAAGATTACATTCCTAGTCTGCAACATATAGTAGAACGCACAAACATTACCTGTTCCCACAATTGAGAAGGCCCCTGGGTGATAATAGGTCAATGACTTCATATTGAAATAACTTCAGAAACTCTTCATATGGAAACAGCATCTAGTACAATAAATAACAAATATAAATGAAAGCTTCCACAAACTCTTTGCATGAGTCCAGTTGAATTCATATCTGACTATAAGAAATGGGGAACCAACCTTTAGTTTCCTGTGCTGATCATGCCTGAGTTCTGAGCTATCCTGTCCGAGTTTCATTGACTTCCTTAATCCCATCATCTTCATAATTCCCATCTTCGAGACCCCATTGCTTCCTTGTGCAGGGATGGTATCTCTCACTCTTGCAGCTTCTGCAAAGCAAAAGAAATAAGAAAAAGAAAATTAGAAAAACCATATGGTACTAGAAATATAAAAAGGAAAAATTCCATAAAACCTACTTGATTCATCTGCAATCGGTCCCTTCCTCTCTTTTTCTAAGCACAACTGATCACCAATCACTTTCGTACATGATTTTGCTGATTTACAAATTTTTGTCCCCATGGGATTCATTGCTTTCATTTCACAATAACCATTCAATTCTCTGCTTTCATTAAGAAATTTTTTTCCATTAGATGTAAAGTCAAGCTCATTTTCACACGTATATGTCCCGTATTTTGCAGAATTTGATGAGCTTGAAGATTTACAGCTATTTCTTGTTTCAGATATATTCCAATGTCGGCTCCGATAACCATTACTATCATATGTAGTACTTCCAGTAGCACCTTGATCATAAGACCAGCCATCTGAGCTGTTCAAATTGTGGTTTCTCTCACTTTCTTCAGATGATACAGCTGAGGCACCAGTTCTTGACTGCAGAAAAATGCTTAACATAATTATTGGAAATGCATGTCACTTAGAAAAAAACAGGTGCATAAATAATTAACTTAAAAGCTAAGAACCTTATGCCTTATAGGAGCTTCTTTTGATGAGAAATTATTAGAAGAAACTGGATCACTAGTGCAACTCCTCAAGATCTCATCATGAGAATCAAACATAGTTGCAACATCTCTTCTTAAAAGGTCTTTCTTGGATTTACGGTAAACCCGCTTGTCTACAGTTCTCTCCATCATGGAGGTTTGGGAGTTCTCAAGTGTAGAAAAACCCATGCTTGAAGCGGCACATCTGCTCGTTGAAGGATGAATCACACCATCTGGAGGTGCTTCCCCCATCCCACCCTGCTTATTATTGTACCCAGATAACTGCAAGTTCAAGCTTTCTTTAACAGAATCATCAATGAAGCCAGCCAGAGAAGATGAGCTTGAGCTGGTTTTCTCCATTTGCTGGCACTCTTGCTTATGAACTTGCCTCCAGTGAATTATCTGGCACTTTCCAGAACTGCACACAGGTTATCAGTCTGAAACTGAGAAATGCTAAGAGATGTTTAATAACTACGTTATATTGTATACCTGTTGGTGTAAATACATTTCAAATGCATTTTTCTTTCCTTTTTATGTGCATAAAAATAATAACAAACTCATGAATGGCAATATCACTAAAAGAAATTACAAGTATCAAAATCTGATTGGCAAACAATAAAATAAAAATGATAAGCCAGGAGTGGTGGTGGAAAATGTGCCACAGAGATGCTAAATTATTATTAATTTCCCTCAAAAAGCTAGAAACTGAGACTCACACCACTAATGCCAATAGTTACATGACTAAAAACAAAGAAGCTGAATAGATTTCGGAACCAAAAAAGACATCAAGCAAGAACTCTGGTCTGCAAGATAATAAGAAACAGGTTTGTCGTGCATGCGTGTGTACATGTGTGCATGCATGCGTGCGTGTGTGTGTGCATATACACATATACATATGTGTGTGTGTGTGTGCGCGCGCGCGTGCGTGCAGGTGTGTATACACACACTTGTTGAATTATCAAGAAAGTTAATGGGATATAGTCAACTCTTCTAATCCATTATATAAGTTATTCAACCAAGAATGCAAAGTGGGAAATTCCACCCATTTGCAAAGTAGAGTACGGATTATGGTGAGAACTATTTTAAGATTTGGCAACTCTTCCAAATGTAGGCACTTTGATTGAGATAATACAGTCTTGATCTAGCTCAATAAGATAAAAACTTAGACAAGAATTTAAGGATTATATACATTACTGATAAAAGCATATTTTACAGCAAAAAAAGAAGTGAAATATACCAATATCTGACAGATTTGCATCTGGAGCAGCGAGTTGTAGCAGGAGCAAAGCATCTGGCACACAGCTGAAATCCATTTTTTGATGTAGACACAGGAAATTCATTTTTCAATGTGGGCAATTCATTTTTTGATGTAGACGCATGAAATTCATTTATTGATGTAGGCACAAGAGGAGAAACACTAACAGAAGGAACTGCTTCTACTCTAAGAGCTTCTTCAGCAGCCAGTTGAGCAAGCAAACTTATTCTCTCCCTCTTCTTTGCAGCCTCACTCCATTTTCCAAGCAAGACATAAGCAACCAGAGGAAGCACAACCAAGACCAGAAACAGGACAGGTACATCGGCTTCCCTTGGCTCAAGCATGTCCTCACCCACAAATTCATGTCCAACTCTCTGAGACCCACTACCCAGAAGATAGTCTCTAAAGCTACATGTGGCCAGGTAAATCAATACCTTAGGATCAGCAACATGAATGTAGCAAGAGTCAATACCTGGGGGTGCAATCCTTACAAGTTTTCTGATTCAAACTTGCAAAGTTAGCAATCAGAATAGCAAAGCAGACATCATTCATTCTTTTTATGCAGTGCACAACCAGATGTATGTGCTTCTCTGAGGTGTATAAAAATAAGTAAATAAATAAATAAGAGGTCTATTTTAATTTGTAATCTTGAAGCGTCTACAGTGACAAACCACCCTACAAAATGAGAATTGAAGCAAAAATACCTACTTCCCGATTTCAAGTAGATCAGAAAGAAGAAAAAAGTCACTATGACATTTTTATAAATTCTTCCAGAGTAAAGATTTCAACAAAAAGCAGTAAAGGTAGCACTCAGCGTTATTGAGTCCAGAAAATCAATTGTTTGCTTATATCAAATAGAATCAGTAGAGATAAGCCTCCCTGTTTGTGCACATCAATATAACGTAGTATCTGAAATTAAGCAAAGACCTCCATGTCAAAGACTACGACCTGGAGCATGACTAAAAATCAAAGTCCACAAAGACAATTTTCCCACAGTCTTAGCATAAGCCCAGGTTCTCACAATAAGCATTGAAGAGCTCCTCCAGAACTACTTATGCAGATAATCAATTACAACAAATATATATCCAAACATCTGATTGATAAAAAAAACAAATCAAACAAATATTTTAATGTGGTCAAATCTAACACATTATAAGCACTCCAAGCTACACCAAAAGAAAAATTAAAACTTCTAAAACACAGATGCCTACAGGACTAAGTGTCTACAAACATCCTAGAAAGACCTGTACTTGCCAAAAGGAGAGCATGTGGAGAATCACAATTCCAATGATCTCAACAAAGTCGTCCTGGCTGTAGATAGAATACTCTGGGCCCTAAAAATCTTATCATCCACATCAGATGAGATTTAATCTCACATCCTTACCACTATACACCCTAGCACATAAATAGAAGATTCTACACCCAAAAACACTCTCCACAAATATCATCTAGTGCTAATTGATACATTATACACATTCACAAATTTGAAATTTAAATTCTCACCAAGATCTGAAGCCAAGACAGCATACTTTTAATAGCCTTTTACTGACCCAATTCTAGATATCCATGCAGGGTCATGCATAAAACAGCCAACTTTACTCAAGAATAAATAAAAATACATTCAGATACTTTCATGATTTGTCACGACACCACCATTTATGCCAAACAAGCATCATTATAACATTCAGAAACTTCTCCCACTCCTTGTGTTCCACATTTCAGAGAAAACACCCTCCTTTACAAACTGTCTCTCACACACACACTTTACAAATTCTCTTAGGACACCAAGAATTTCCCAGCAGCAAACTCCACTACCAGAAGCCCTTGCAATTGCGTAAAGAGCTTATTTGTGGAGTAAAACACGCTTTGGAGCCTAAAATTTAATTCCCTAAATTAGTAACCCCTAAATCCCTTTGCAAAATGTATCTCTAAGCTCTTTAAAAAAAAAATTAGATATATAAATTTTTCCACCGAGAAACATCTACATTTTTATAAATGAAAACTTAAATCCGGTTCAAAGAAAGCAAAAGGCAACGATACTTATAAAAAGAGACCCATTGAACATACCCAATAGAGATACAAGAGCCAGAGACCAAGCCACCATCTTTAAAGCAGGAAAAAAAATCCCATTTCCACATAATCCCTCACAAAAGTGCCCAAAACAAAACCCAGAAAATGCAGCATTATTCTACAAAGCTAACAATTCACCAGACAACCCATTTCCCACTTCAGTCAAGGGGGAAAAAAAACAAAATAAAGCAATAAAAAAACCCAGATGAAATAAACCATCTAGCATCACATTAACCTTAGATTCAAGCACAGAAAAGTTCAGAAACAAAAGCAAAAGCAAAACCAGCCAAAAATTTAAAAAAAAAAAAGAAAGGAAATTCCAAAATGAGCTCGGTTTGAACAGAAAAGCAAAGCATACCTCAAATCCACAGCAAGAAATTTGAGCAAAAAAAACACTTTCTTTATTTTCTTTGTTTCTCTTCTGTTTTGTTTGTGTCTTCCTTCTTGGCTAAAAAAGATTCTTTGATTCTTTAGATGGTAAGCTCACTGCAGCCTCCTCACGTTCAAATTTTTTTTTTCCCTTCACTCACACACTTAGTTCACTCTCTCTCCCTCACACTTTATTCTTGACACTTGGTAATTTTCCCCTCCATTTGACTCACATCTTAACACAATCCACTTTCAATCAGATCATCCACGTGGCGCAACACTATTAGCTCGAAAGTGGAAAACGTGGGGTTCGGGGTAACGAAGGTGGAATGACTGGTTTTGGACCGTCGGATGGGCGAAGGGAGTGGGGGTAGCGAGGTCATTTTGCGGTCAAAGATAAAGTGGCGGTGAGGCGTTATTTAAAGGGAGAGTACGAGCAAGTGGGACCCAGCGAATGTAGATTCCCAAAGATTTTTCACTGCGTGAAACGTGGACGGATGTGATCGTTCTAGAGGTATCAGTATAACTGTTGTGTTGACAGCGACAGACCTACGGACACGAATTTTTATATTTCCGTTAAAACAAAAAAATTATTAATTTTAAAAAACGCAATTATTTTTTTCTCCTCATTTTTGATCACGTGACGTCTGATATCACATGATATCATGCATCAATGCAAAGCATCCATGTTTCAATGAGTCGCTTATATTATATGATTTGCTACTCCAGTGCTTATTATCATGTCTATTGATTCAAATAATGATGATGATATTGTGAATAGGGAAACAAATCATGGTGCGATCATCAAATACCTTCAACCCAAATGGCGAAATCATGGCCTTTGGTTTTGTGCGGAGTCATGATTTTCAGTAACAAAGTGAATAATTTTCTTTGTTTTATAATTTTTGGGTTTAATCGAATGATTTTTAAAACAGGTTTGCCTAATTATCTGCTCAAATTCAAATTCTAAAAAAATTTAAAGAGTTAAAAATGGATTTGGGAGGTAATTGATTTTGTTTTTAGGTCTAGATTAGGACATATAGATCTGGGATTACGATCAGTTTTTTTTTTAATTAAATATAATAAAAGACACAATCACACTAAGAGAGAAAGCCAATCACCAAAAATATGCTGTATAATTTAATAAGTTTTGCATGTGAAATTTTTGTTTATAATACCAAATTTATCAATAGGACAAGATTACAAACTGTGGCAGAGTACAGAGCAGAGAGGATTCACATTCCATTAATTGATAAATCCAAAGTGACAAATTCAATTAATGTTCCGAGTAAAAGGATTTGATTATGCAGCAAGTTGCTGGGAAAGATTAGAATAATAATAATAAATTGTTCAACTGGTAAGGGCATGTTTGGTTGATCTTCATACAATCGTTTTCTTTTTCTTTTTTTTGTTTTGCTTTTTTTAATTTCCTGAAATCGCAATGCCCATGCATGACCGATGACTCTTTCGAGCTCTGAAAAGGTCACTCAATAAATGTTCATCACAGTTTTTAATTTCCCGATGTTATGTTACAAAATAAGATAACAAATATAAGAAAATAAAGAACCGTTGGATATGAAGTTTAAAATTTAAACAGTTGGAAATTAAGGCTAGCACTAGTAAGGGAGTTGTGGGGAACTGGGACAAAAGGTATGGAAACTAACTCGGATACAGGATAAAACAATAATGTCTGGCTGTGAATGTATTGAATATATAAAACGGTAACGGAAATAAATATTTGCTTGGTATAAAGTGATGGGATTTTTGGATTGCGCGTAAATATTTTGTGTAGAGGTTAGTTTAACAAGTGGAAAAGCTTTGCTTGGGGAAAAAAGGTAATGGGTATGCTTGGTTTTGATGTATACAGCAGTCTTTGGACCTTAGAAAATTGACTAAGAGGAAGGATTAAGTTCATGTGTAGTAGGGTTCTACAAGAAATTGATTAATGGTTTTGATCTAAATTAGTGAGATCATCTAAATAATGGAAAGTAATTTTTTTTTCTTTTTGTCTTATTCATGAGGTATCTAAGGCCTCAACGGTAGAAAATACCTTTAAACTTATACCACAACTTAGATTAGAAATCTCTGCTCAAATTAGGAGGTACAGATTCTCCTAATAAAAACGATTTTTCTGCGACACCGAATAAAACTACTTAAGAAAATTTCCTAACAAAAACGACTTTTATGCAACACCGAAAGAAACTACTTAAGAAAATTTCATTGTCAGCGGAAGGTAATTTATCATATGTAAGGAAGTATGCTTCCGGGAGGAACCTCTTTCGGGGGCAAGGATCAATGAGAGTTCAACACCAAGCGCTCAACATTCGCATGCCGTGCATCCACATCATCACACTATTAATCCTCGTCAAGGGTCTGCAGGTCCATTTTCCATGACTGATTATAATAAGGGGGGACAGAGAGGAAAAAACTCGTTGAGTGACGATGATGATCTGAGCTTGACTGACAAGGGTGGTGAAGGTCATAATGATACCGGTAAAAGGAAGAAGGGATCAATCACCCTGGCAGCGCGTGAAGTGGGTTGATAAGATGGTTAAATACTGTTCTGTCTCATGTAGGTGACGACACAAGTGTGGATTGTAGTGGTGGTGCAAGAAGGAATTTTGCAGTTTTTATAGAAAGAAATGGAAAATCGACAAGCAAATCGACAGTATTGGGCCACCTGTAATTGATATAACTTGTCTCTTCTAATAACTTCGGTACAGCCTAAAACGACATGGAAGTTTGCGTTTTAGCAAATGTCAGTGATACTGAGAATGCTGTGTTTTTCTGGGGGGAATCTTGTGTTTTAATCCTTAGTTTAACTTGTTCGACACTCCAGCTGTCCCTTCTCTTTTTATGCAAATATCCTTCATTCATCGTTTCCTTTTTATCTTTCGTTGCTTGCTCACCAACCCGATCAGAAATTCCTTTTAATTTAATTTCCAAACTGCTAGTCCCAGCACCGCCTTCGAAGGAGTAGCTGAAAGAGAGTGCTTCACGATGGCACCATGGTTGTGCTAATGTTTCATTGATGGCTGTGATAGAAGGAAAAAAACTAAGTCCTTATTTTTTAAGTTAATTTAATTAATGAGAATGGATATCTTAATTGCCTGGGCTGGTGTAGAATCTTAAAGATTTGGACTTTTTTTTTTTTTTTTGGTTGATTCGTGTTTAATCGCCCAAACTAGCATTCCCTCTTCATGGTTGCCCACTTACTATCTTTAGTTGTGCAATTAATTTCCATCCGATTCGATTTCATTAATCTAATTTGACGGATAACAAGGCCCTTGTGCCTACAAATTATTCTTTGGAACACAATAATACATTAATCATAGGTCACAGACTAGATATAATTAAAAGTGATATTATCATTTTACCATTAAAGATATTCTGACATATCATATCAGTATCACAGTATGTCGAAAAGTATATTTTACCACAAAACATTTGAGCCATTATCAATTTACTACTCTTCTGTTAAAAAAGTTAAAAATTTGTTAATTCATAAGGGCATCAAAAACATTTTTATTAAAGCCAAAACACTACATTGCAAGTGTAAAATAAACAATAAAACAAAGTAAAAAAAAAAATCAAGGGAAACAATTGGAGAATTAAGAAATTGATAACCCTAAAATAAGCCCCTCTCTCTCATTAATTTTTTTTCCTTAATTAAATAGTTATTGTTTTTAGTTGTGATTAATACTTGAATTTCATAGATTATAATATTAATTATGAAGCAGATTTTTTTTTTTGTTGTTTGTCTTAATTTTGCGTATTGTTCATTATTTTTATTAATTAGAATTTTCAGTTATTTTCTAAATCTTGTTAATTGTTATTGTTATCATAAATTGTTATTATTTTTAGTTTTGATTAATACTTGAATTTCAAAGGTTATAATATTAATTTTGAAACATAAATTTTTATTAATTGTTTTCTTTGCCATTTATCGTAATTATGCATATTATTCATTATTTTTTATTAATTAGTTTTTAGGGGGATGGCTACGATACAGGGACTGAAAGTCCCTGTACCATAGAGGGGGTCAATTTATTGACCCCTTTGTTGTTTGGCTGCCATCTGGCAGCCAAACAACTTTTATGACCGGCAGCAACCGGTTTTCTAGCCGGTTGCTGCCATTAATATGTAATTTTTATTTAAATAAATTAAAATAAAAAAATATACAAAATCAATAAAATTTAAAAAATAATAATAATTATAAGAAAAAAAAGACAAGCAAAGTAAAAATAGAAAAAAATATTTTTTATTATAAATTTTTAAAAAGCAAAATAAAATGTATGTTAACATAAGACAAAAGTTTAATTTATTTTTTGTTAAATATGTCTCATATTTAACGTTTTACGTTTCATATTTTATGTTCTATGTTTCATATAATTATTTTCTAAACACCCCAAAAAATTTTTTTTTACCCCGTTTCATATTTACGTTCTACGATTCATGTTTGCTGTTCTATGTTTCATGTTCCATGTGGTATGTTCACTGTTGACGAGGTACATATGTTTTATGTTTACTGTTGCATATTTTAAGTAACCTGTTTCACGTTTATTGTTTAATGTTTCATGTAATAATTTTCCAAATGCCTCGGAATTTTTCTTTTTTGCCCCCGTTTCATGTTTACGTTCCACGTTTCATGTTCGCTGTTCTACGTTTCATGTTCGACGTTGTATGTTCACTGTTGGCGAGGTATTCATGTTTTATGTTTGCTGTTGCATATTTTAAGTAAGTTGTTTCATGTCTGTTATTTAATGTTTCATGTAATAATTTTTCAAATGCCCCGGAATTTTTCTTTTTTGCCCCCGTTTCATGTTTACGTTCCACGTTTCATGTTCGCTGTTCTACGTTTCATGTTTCATGTTGTATGTTCACTGTTGGCGAGGTACTCATGTTTTATGTTCGCTGTTGCATATTTTAAGTACGTTGTTTCATGTCTGTTATTTAATGTTTCATGTAATAATTTTCCAAATGCCCCGGAATTTTTCTTTTTTGCCCCCGTTTCATGTTTACGTTCCACGTTTCATGTTCGCTGTTCTACGTTTCATGTTCGACGTTGTATGTTCACTGTTGGCGAGGTATTCATGTTTTATGTTTGCTGTTGCATATTTTAAGTAAGTTGTTTCATGTTTGTTATTTAATGTTTCATGTAATAATTTTCCAAATGCCCCGGAATTTTTCTTTTTTGCCCCCGTTTCATGTTTACGTTCCACGTTTCATGTTCGCTGTTCTACGTTTCATGTTTCATGTTGTATGTTCACTGTTGGCGAGGTACTCATGTTTTATGTTCGCTGTTGCATATTTTAAGTACGTTGTTTCATGTTTGTTGTTTAATGTTTAATGTAATAATTTTCCAAATGCCCCCGAATTTTTCTTTGTTGCCCCCGTTTCATGTTTACTTTACACCAACTCTATCAGTATATTTATTGTTGCATTTATAACTCACTATTGAGCCAATTAATCCCTAATGCCATTGTCCGTTCCTTCATAAATATACTTATGTATATATAATTATTTTTTCCATTTTAAATGCCACCTTCCCACCATAACTCACTCACCTTGGGAGCAATATTTTCTTTCGCCTGCATAGCTACTGCAGGTGCAAATTTCAGCCGTAGCAAAAATTTATGCTGTTTTACTTTTCCTCAAGTAAGTGTTTATGACTTAAATACTTGTTTTATCTCAGTTTTGCTTTTTTTAAATATATGAAATTGACGAACCGAATGTTGCTGGATGAATGTGGATTGATTTTTTAAAATATACCCATTGTTATTGTATTTTGATCACTGTATTTGATTTTTATTATCAAATTTCATGCTATTACCTTTCAGGATTTACAGATGAGTAAATTCTCTGATGATCTTGAGTTATCTTGGACCAATGTACTTGGAGCTCAGTTTACTTCAGTAGAAGATGCAGATGCATGGTACATGAACTATTCAAGAATGGTTGGTTTTAGTGTTAGAAAAAATGAGTTTCATCGTTCCAAGTCTGGACGAACTACAATCCGTCGGTGGGTTTGTAGTTTGGAAGGATATAGGGTTGAAAAATATTTAGCAAATGATAATAGAGTGCGGGAGCCACGACCAATAACGCGTACGGGTTGTAAAGCATCGTTTCGAGTGAATTACGACAATTCTAGTGGCAAGTATACTGTGACAGAATTTAGAACTGAGCACAATCATCCGTTGACTTCTCCGAATGAAGTACATCTCCTTCATTCACATCGGCATGTTAGTGAAGGAGATCTTGCTCAAGCTAAGGCATTGAGGCGTGTTGGTGTGAAGACGTGCCAAGTTGTGGATTACATGGGTGATCAAGTTGGGGGTTCACAAAATCTCAGGTTCAAGCGTAAAGATTTGCAAAATAGATTAGATGCAGATAGATGTGCTGAAATTGGCGATACTGATTCTGTGGCAACTATAGCATATTTAACGGCAAAATCTGATAATGATCCTGGTCTATATCATGAGTACACATTAGATGATGAGAATAGGCTTAGAAATTTGTTTTGGACCGACTACATGGCACGGTATGATTATGAATGCTTCGGTGATGTTTTGGCATTTGATGCAACATACAAAACTAATGCATATCAGAAACCACTTGTGACCCTTGTTGGCACTAATCATCATCGCAGGACTACAGTGTTTGGATTTGCCCTTCTAGGAGATGAGACCGTTGAATCATACACATGGTTACTCCAAACTTTTTTGTCCGCTATGGGTAATCGGAAGCCGACGTCCGTGATTACTGATGGTGATAAAGCAATGTCAAAGGCAATTAAGACAGTTTTTGTTGGAGTTACTCACCGTCTTTGTTGTTGGCATTTAGAGAGAAATGCACAAGCACATATTAAAAACGAAGACTTCACTCGTAAATTTCGTGATCTTATGTTGACTGGCATGAGTCCAAGTGAATTTGACCAGCGGTGGTTTGCTTTAGTTGACGAGTTCAAGCTACACGAACATGGTTGGGTTAAAAAAATATATGCAAAGCGACATAAATGGGCTGAAGCTTTTCTTAAAGGAACATTTTTTGCTGGTATGCGAAGCACTCAACGATGTGAAAGTATGCATTGTTATCTCAATCGTTTTCTGCAGTACAGGTTAAAATTATATGAATTTGTGCTACAAATTGATCGTGCACTCCGCAACATTCGGACCACAGAAGTTGAAGATGAGTTTAAAACAAAGTTTAGTACTCCCGTGTTGACCACACACTTACGCAGCCTAGAAAAGCATGCTACAGATGTTTTCCCAATTAAGGTATTTCATTGGGTTAGGGAAGAAATTCGTCAAGAAGCCACTTTGATTCAGCTTGAAGCCTTGAACTGCACTGATACTAACTATTACACACTGACACAATTTGGGAACGTTGACATAAAGTGGACAGTGGTCTATCATAAACCCACTAACAAAATCGATTGCTCTTGTCAAAAGATGAATTCTGTTGGAATCCTATGTCGACACATGTTTCATGTCATGAAAGTGGAACAGTTTAGAAATATTCCTGATAATATGATTCTTCAGCGATGGACAAAAAAGGCGAAAGATTATACATCATGCAGCTTAACCCAATAACAAGTTGATAGTGAGATTTCCGATGTTGCTAGATTTAGCTCTTTGAGCACCGCAACTAACAAAATGTGTTTCTATGCTGCAAAAAATGAGCACTCGTATAAAGAAGCTTTAGCTGCGATCAATCAATTGACATCAAAATTTCAAGATCTGTTTGGAGGACAGAACCGCCTCGAAGTTACTCAGTCGGTCCACAAACAAATTCCAGGGTGATGGATCCTGTTGTGGTGAGGACAAAAGGTGCTGCAAAAAGATTAAAAAAATCTCCTACAAACAACAGGAAGTGTAGTGTTTGTAGACAACTGCCATACAAAGAAAGATCTTTGTCATCTTTGCCGCCGCAATAGCGAGGTAAGTTGTTTTTATGTTTGTTGTTGATTGTTTGATCCATTTATGGCAACCAAATAAAGTTGTATTTATGATTGATTATTTGTAGGAGTAGCGAAGCCAATGTTGGCAACAACGATAGTTGGGGTACATCTATGTTAGCTGGCTCAAGTGAACAATTTTCATTCTACAACAGCGAAGCCTCATATGAAATTGAAACCCAAAATGAATGTGGGAGTTGTTCTCAACCGTGTTCTAAATACACATATCACTTCTGGAATAATTCATCAATGCCACAATCGGTGGGAAGGAATACCTTTACATTTCCTCCATATCCCACCATGCACTCTGATATGTGGCCTCAAGACAACTCTTTTCACTAATTGGACTTTATGTATTTAAATGTATCTTATGTTTGCTTTTGACTAATCTGAAAACATGTTTTTAATTGAAGTTTTTTCTTACGTTCTTTACCATGTAATAAATTGATACGCTTTGATTGTAACTGCATAACATTTATAATCCTGGTTCATGCATTATACATGTTTAATGTTGATTTTTTTAGACCATAAAATGGTGTTAGAATTGGTCAATATTTGGTAAGCCGACTTGGCTTTGAAGCTCTCTGGAGCCAATTCGGATAACCGGATTTTTCAAACCGGTAAGCCGGATTTGCTTTCCATTTCTCTGTCTCGAAACCGGCTTACCGGTTTCAAAAATCCGGTTATCCGGATTGGCTCCAGAGCTCTCTGGAGCCAATTCGGATAACCGGATTTTTCAAACCGGTAAGCCGGATTTGCTTTCCATTTGCTTTCCATTTCTTCAGGTTTTGAAAAATCTGTTATCGGTTGGCTCGAGCTTCGGAGCCAATTGATTTTTCAAACCGATCCTGGATTGGCTTTCCATTTCTTCTCAGCCAAACTGCGGATTGAAAAATCCGGTTATCCGGATTGGCTCCAGAGCTCTCTGGAGCCAATTCGGATAACCGAATTTTTCAAACCGTGTTTCGATTTGCTTTCCATTTCTGTCTCGCAAACCGGTTTATTCGCCAATCGGTTATCCGTTGGCTCGAGTCTCTGGAGCCAATCCGGATAACCGGATTTTTCAAACCGGTAAGCCGGATTTGCTTTCCATTTACATGGTCTCGAAACCAGCTTACCGGTTTGAAAAAATCGGTTATCCGGATTGGCTCCAGAGAGCTCTGGAGCCAATCCGGATAACCGATTTTTCAAACCGGTAAGCCGGATTTGCTTTCCATTTACATGGTCTCGGCCAAACTTCTGAAATGGTTTGAAAAAACCGGTTATCCGGATTGGCTCCAGAGAGCTCTGGAGCCAATCCGGATAACCGATTTTTTGAAACCGGTAGGCCGGATTTGCTTTCCATTTACATGGTCTCGAAACCGGCTTACCGGTTTGAAAAAACCGGTTATCTTTTGGCTCGAGAGCTCGAGCCAATCCGGATAATTTTTTTGAAACCGATTTAAAGTTTTCGAGACCATGTTAACCAATGCACCAAGTATTGGAGCCACACAGATTCAAGCTTACATGAAGGGGCACCAATCCATCACTTACAGCGTTAATTGTATTTTGCCTGGCTTCTTCCTAATTCCAATTTTATTCTTAATTTTTAATTCAAACTTTAAAGTAGCTCGGTTTCTTGTGTCCTTGGTCATTAAGCAAAGCAAAATATATCACGTCATGCATGCAAAAACCATCAATGATAAGTCTTACAACTTATGATCTTATACGCGCAACACGTTAATGTCAACACTTCATAACAAAATATTAATGTCAACACTTCATCAGAACAATGTTTGTGGTAAACCTACAAATGTCAGTGCGTAAAAACAACAATTATGATTCCACAGCTAAACCTACAACAAAATGTGGAATTTCACATTAACCCTATCAAGAAGACTTAAAATTTACGGCCGTAATCTTTTTGGGTTTTTTTTTCGGCTTTTCCCTGGAGCTTTCGTGCCTATTCTATATGTGTTTGCCTTATGCGTAGACGGCATGGCCCTTGCCTGGGCAGCATGCTCATCAAATGTTACATTTGCTTGAGCAAGCAATCCAAAATCGTGCTTCATTAAAGGCCGAGTCGATAAGTTGAACTGCTAGTCTTCCACGAACATCTTGCGAATCATGCTACGCAAGAAGAATATATTGGAATAAGTTGTTTTACTTGATCAATACAATAAGGAGACAATGAGTTAAAATATCTCTACTTAAATTCTTAATTTTTACCATATATGATTTGTTAGGAATAAGCCCTGGAGTCTCCATGAATTTGATGACATAAATTCCACAATCAAACCCATTTGGTTGTTTTGGGACCCCCTCAGCAGACCGAATAGGGAACCAAATGAACCGTATTGATGGCTTGGCATTTGGAGGTAACTTAGAATGAAAAATGGAATCAAGAGAATGTAACTGCGAAGTTCAAAACAAAATGGCAAATTAGATGATTAAACAATAAAATTCTACATGAAATTGACGAACGACATATACACATGTAACATACTATGCGTTCAGCTTGTTGCTCGCGTTTTCGATTACTTCGACCATCAGGAAGAGGGTCCCAAACCTCACCATAGCCTTCTTTGACATTCACGATGAACAAGAACCAATGAAAGGCACCGTCGTTAATTGGAACATAAATCTAACAAAAAAATCAGTCACCATCGATAATTGGAACATAAATCTAACAAACAAATATTAGTATCTTTCTCATAGAAGATATTTTACAAAAAATTAAAAAGTAATCAGTTGAGAGTTTAGAAAGTAACCTTTTGGCACCTTTGAAAGTCCTGGCATGAAAGGTTTTCCAACACCTTTGCTTGTGCAAAACCATCAACATCGGCTCCAACGGTAAGTGCTGATTGCTACAAAAGAACAATAAGTAAACAAGTAATATATCAATAAATAATGCATCGAAAATATCTTATTGTACAGAGCAATGTTTTCCCAATTATTATAAAAAAAATAACTTCAATTCACATAAAAATAATGGTGCTGGATACTTACTGCATATAGTGTCGGTAAATACCAGTTTATTGGTGCATCATTGTGTTTAGCCCGTTCACATAGTGTGAGGTGATATGCTATCATGGTGAGAATCTAAAACAATGGTCAATAAGTGACAACTTAGTATTCTATTTTGCAATAAGCCATCCAAACATGTAATATGTAATGTGAGTGCCAATACACCACAAACCTCTCCACTCAGAGCCGTGTTAGGCAAAAGGCTCATGAAATTATGCCTGGAGATGAATTGATCATCAGTGGAGACAATGATTTCACTAAAAACACAAGCAAGTAATAAAGTGTTAGCTAATCAATACATATGTACAGGGGAATAAAAAATACAAAGGCTTATAAAACACAAGTACCTTCCGTTACCATCTTTATCAAATGCATATTGAATGAGCTTCAATTGGTCAAGAGAAAGAGGGTTATTTACATAAAAAGGACCAGCTTTAAATTTAGCCTTCGCTCCCCGAGACACTTTATCATAAGGAGAGAGTGGTATCGTCCCGGCCTTCCTTCATTCCGCCGGTCGTGTTCTTTGGTACACTCATGCTAGTGGAGGTTTGGAACTCTTGCTTAGTGTGAAGTGGTTTAACCAAATTCTATATATGTCCAGGGTCAAAATTAATTCACTATCATTAAAACCAAATTACAACTAGAGATCACTTAGACAAACCTCTCCCTCCTCTCGAGGTATTGGCGTTAGATCGACAGCATGTCCTCTATCAAATTGAAATGAATCGAACGGAGTTTCACTAGCATGTGTTGTAGTCCCAAAACAGCCCAACATGGCATCAAAAGCTCGTAAACTTGCTTTCACTCTACGATCCACGGTGTCATCATCACTGACCAAAATCATTTTCCCTTCAGTTTTTGACATAGTTTTTCCATCCGGAGATGTACGATTTTGACTCTTCAAATTTGAAGGTGGATCGGGAGCAACTGGTTGTTTGGTTGATCCTCCATGATACTTTGATGTCAACTCTCCCAATATTTTTTCTATGCTTTCCAATCTCCGCTCAAGGTTTTGGAATGACTCTTTGTTTTGGGCGACGAATGACCCAAACCTTTCCGTTAGTAACTGAAAAGCATTATTATTTGCATTGTTCTACCCAGGAGGTTCTACATGTTCAGGCTTATGAACCCGATCAGGGTCACGCATTGAAACCTAAAATAATTCATAAAATAATAATAATTTAGTCCAAAAATATGGTAAATTGATTTCATTAAAATAGTATGCATGTAGTATATTTCACTAAAATAGTATGCACGTAGTATATACCTTATTGCTTTTGATGCCACCAAGCTTTTTTTGCCATTTCAAGAATCGTCGAATCTCATCATTATTCCATACACTGATAGGACACATTGTTCTATCAATAGAAGGTCGATCATATACAACACAGGAAAAGTAGAACAGCTGTCCATCAATGGTAAAATACGTATGTTATGAACTGAAATATCCAAAATACAAGAAACAAGTAACAATATTTTTTTTAATTAAACACGAACCTTTAAGAAAAGAACGCAGCCGCTAACGGAGCTCACTTTATTCTCTTTAAACTTTTGCACACCTTCCCATAAAAAGGTAAAGCACCAATTAGCCCAATTTTTTTCTCTAATTGAATTTGTATCTTTCAGTGCACGAAGATACAACGGATTAATGTATATTGCACCTGTAGGACATAATATGGTTCCCAATGCAAAAAGACTAAAAAGTATCTTAAATTCATCATCGATGTTGAACTATTCATTAGCCTTTTTTCACCTCCGCTATATGAATTCCTCTAGGTCCACTGCTATACATTACACGCAAATCAGTTATATCAACTGCTTGGTCATTTAAATCCACATGTGTGCCTCCATCTCTAACCCCCATTATAGTTGCAAATGTTGTAGGGCTTAAATTGTATTCTTTCCCATGTAGAATTATACTTTGCCTACCTACATCACATTGTTCAATTAATGCTGCACATAACTCTTGTCTTAAGCGTCCACATTTAAGGTCAAGTAGACTTCCAAAGCCGGTTTCATTCACTGCTGCTTGTTGGTGACTTGAAAAAGATGAAACCACCTCGAAGAACGAGGCTACACGACATCGAGATAGAAGGTTGCCACCATTAGCCTTGTCCTCATCATTCCTCAATTTTTTTACTCGCACCACTATTTTCACCACTATTTGAGGTAGATATCTTATTCATATTACTAACCATCCATTGATGCTTCTCCTCGGGGGTTAATTTCTTCCAATTTTGTGCAATATCAGCTCTAACCTACAACAATGATAATATATATACGATTAGTGGCATATTATTTTAGGTTAGAGAAAATTAAATATTCAACAGGTCATTTTTTGGCTACATACCTTTTTATCCACCTTTTCTACCCCTAATAACCTTAGTCGTTTTGCTTCTGCCTTACTGTGATCAATATTTTAAGTTACATTAATTAAAAAAATTAAATATTTTAACATAATGGGTACATAAATATCATATAAATTATACTTACAAATAGTATATCCATGCTTTTTTTTTCACTCCTTGCTTTTCCTGCCATAATGATTTTTCTTTTGATTTTTTCCTTTTACCATCAACAAATTCCATGTCTTCTTGTAAAAGCTACAAGAAAGCAGTTAATAAACAACAATTACTGGCTCTCGCACTCGTGTTTGGCGCGACGGTGCCTATCGCACCAAAACACACCTCACACGTGCGATGGGCATCAACCGAAATGCATCTTGCATCAAATGAATGCATACATCAACCTATCACACAAAGCTACCACACTCGAATGGCCAAGTGTAATTTTTTTCATCATCAAATTATTATAACAAAAAATTGAAAACATGGCTACAGCATTTTGTCAACAAAAACAAAATTACCTATAATCTTCAAAGAGGACAAATAGTTCTATAGTTCTTTGTGGCATTTAGTCAAATATTATGTATGCATTATGTTTCTACACTATATCATTAACAAATCGTTTTCCCCAAATATAACAAATTACATATATAAATCACTTTAGCAATTACAAGGCTAACTTTAAACCTGAGTAACCTTGATGAGAAGCGTGAAAGTTGGAGTCGGGAGCTAGAGCAAAAGTGAAAGCAAGGTCAAGCGTGAGTGTGAGTTGGAAGAAAGGGCAAGAGTAATGAATAATAGAATAAAGAACAACAACAAATAAATAAAAGAATAAAGAATAAATAAAGGGGAGCCTGAGTGTGAGCAAGAGCGGGAGCGGGAGTGTGAGCCGGAGGGGAAGAGTGACCAAGAAAGAGAACGTAACAGTGTGGGGAACGAGGAAGATGAGGGTTTTCTTGCTCAATGTTCCAGGGGGGAGAAAAGAGAAGAGAGGGAGTGTGAGCCGGAGTGGGAGAGTGGCCAAGAACAAGAACGTGACAGGGTGGGGAACGAGAAAGATGAGGGTTTTCTTGCTCAATTTTCGAGGGGGGAGAAAGGAGAAAAGAGGGAGGGAGAAAAGAGGGAGGGAGAAATTGCTTTTGATTCAACCGGTTGCCTTATTTTTTTCTGCTTATATTTATTTTTTCTCTTTTTTTTTTCAAATCAAAACCACAACCGTTGGATTCAAACAAGCTGAATCCAACGGGTCAAAGGCAGCCCCTGCACCATACAGGGATTTTATGCCCTGCATGGTAGCCGAGGCCAGTTTTTAGTTGTTTTCTAAATCTTATTTTTACCATTGTTTATTTTTTTTTCAAAGGGTAAAATTGACTTTTAACTCATTTTCTATTAAGCATTAACGTTTTTCTAATGGAAGGGTGGTAAATTGATAACAACGTAAACGTATAGCGGTAAAATGTACTTTTCAGTAAAATATGATACTGACATGATATGTCTTTAGTGGTAAAATGATAATATCTCTAATTAAAAAGAATGACTATTTTTGCAATAAGTTTCTTATAATAAAAAGATTTCATGTTCTACATAATTTGATAATCACCGTCGATACCTTAATGTAGGTATAGGATAATTCTTTGTTTCATAATACTATAGATACTTAACATTAGCCAACATAATAAAGTACCAGGGACCTTAAAATTAAAATAACTAGAGTAATTTTTTTAAGATAACCAACTAAAATACTCTGATCAAATTATAATGATAGGTTGTCGGAGAAGATACCCAAAGATGAGAGATGATAATTAGATATAAATATTTTAAGGATGATGAACAAGATGGTAACAACGATGAGAGACAAAGATTCATGGCGAAGTTGATCATAAAACGTGAAGAATATGGCAAGATGAGTTGATGACGAAAAAGTTTACAAAATTATATCATTATCGTTTTCACTTTTCCGATGGTTATCTCCGACATCTCAAAAATATTTAATTCAAAAGAATTATACAAATATTTGTATATCAACACATATTTTATACAAATTATTGGAGCCGACGAATACGACAACTTAATAAATTAAGCTAGCATTACAAATGGATAGATACGAAAATTCTCATAAAAGATTTGTTTCCATGCATATTTAATGAAATGCATGGTAAAAGTCACCGAAAACGGAGGTCGAGATTATAAGATTGAACGGAAGCATCAACTAGGAAATTATGGATCCCCTCGTCACAATGCATAACAAACAACTGTTTCTCCTCTGTAACAAAAGTGATTCCTTTGGGAACAAATTGGTGAAAAAAGAAGAAATCATTCAGTTTATTTGCGTTATGACATTTTATTAGATTTATAAGATAAATATGATTTTAAAAAAACTATAAATTTATTTTATTTGACTACTGAACAATTTTCATTTCAAAATTCGAACTTGAAAAAAAAAAACCAAAATATTACCAGAAAATGAGTTCTCCACACACACACACACACACACACATATATAGATTCAAAACATAATTCGATTTATTTCAGAGGAAAGGAAAATCATTTTTCTTCCACAACCACAATAATCAGAACCTGAAATAAAAACCACTCGAGAACCTTTCGTGTTCAATCTGTCTATTGTTTATTCATGCACACATCAACCATTTGAACAATCAATAACTTCTGAATACTTCAAAAATTAACATTTTCGGTGCAAAACTAAAATAATAAGAGAAATGACAATGACAGGTTCGTTTTTAAATACCTTTATCAGGAAGAATGCTGAATTATCAAAAACCAAAGAGATAGTAGCTGCAGAAAAAAGAACCTAATACTATATCAACTAAAATTGTTTCTCTCCTGGAAATTGCATTCTTCCAGAATACACAGACCCCTTAATTTTCTCTTTATTATATACAATCAACCAATGGTTTGTTCCAAAAGAAAATAGAAAGAAAGAGTAGTCTCAACAATAAAGAGGCAAAATAAGTAGCATCCTACTGTTAAAATCTGCTGACATAAAAACCACATGCATGTAACTAATGCTTGTATTTCCTTTCCTCATGAACACTGTTAAGTCACAAACACTAAGAGACAGTAAAGCACTCACCTTCAAAAGGAATCACGTATGACCTGCTGCACATAAAGGGCTTAAATCCATACCAATGTTGTTATAACTTCAACCTGATATTTCTTGCAACAAAACTAAATATAGCCTCTAATATACAAATGGTAAACAAAACAATATAACACTTGAATGAGATTATTGAAAGTGCTTAGTAAGCACATAAATTCAAAAGCCAAAAAAAAAAAAAAAAGAATTTGCAAATTTCTGATCATTTCTCCAATGAAAATGAATGATCTCATCTTTCAAATACCAGATGGCTTCACATTATAACCTTGGGGAAGATGTTGAATTGGTTGTTCATTGTAATACAATAGGTGTTCTGTTCTACTTATAATGCTGAGAAACCTCCCACGCGAGCTTATCCATGAACTGACATTTCTTGTCAAATCCCCAACCAGGGTTGCTCTGCAATGAAAATTTGTTAGATATGATAACCTTTTGGGCAAGGCATCTCAAATTAAGACGGGTGAAAGAATAACAAGGTTTGTGGCCAGTACATGCAATCTTTCACAAATATTATCGTGACAATCATTTTTAAACAGATTAAATGCATGTAATATATGGGCATCTCATTTTGATAGGACATCTATGTCACCTACAAATGTTATGAAAAGATATAAAAATCTTCAAAACTGCATGATGCCAAAGATAAGAGCAGTCTAACAAAGGGTTCAAAAACACATATTAAGAGCTTCAATGTTGTGGGAAAAAAGGGGGATAAAAAGAAATGGTTGGATTAACTTCTACACAGTGCACACCCAATAGGTTTGCAGCCACCCAAATGTTGTCATTGCAGCACCACAACATGTGAAACCATCTCCCTGCCTATGAAGATACAATCTTAATTCAATTATCCTTAAATTCAGTTTCGTCATATACCCATTAGTCAAACTTTAATGGTAAATGAACAGTGGATATCATCAACCATGATGGTGATTGTCACATCCAGTTCACCAGAATTGCATTTATCGTTGCATGCCAGGAACAGCGTGTTACTGGATCCACCAGGAATTGCTTTTTTATCTTCACGTACGCATTCAACCCATGTTCTCTCTATCACTCATACAAGTGAGCCGGAACACAAAACCAAATAAAAAGTACCTTATTGGACCTTTACAGAATGACAATTTTGAAACAGCATCTTATTGTTCTGGCTGCCTCACAACCCATTACCTTGTGAGAATGTATTATGTAGACTACAGTGATAAATGAAGTACACCAATGAACAAAACATTCCCAATGTATTATGTAGACTACAGTGATAAATGAAGTACACCAATGAACAAAACATTCCCACATCAAATTAACTTCAAATCTTAATAAAATCACCGAGGAAAAGACTAACCTGAAGAGAAAGCACTGCACGATTAGCAAACCGCTTAATAGAAGCTGGTGCACTCTCAGGAATAGTTTTTGCAACTCTTTCCAACTCCTCTCCTTGTTGCTTTGCAGTCACCCTATCCGGTCCACTATAGTGATCGACAATCTCTTTCAATAACGGCAGTCTCTCCATTACTTCATTGACAGCTTCCTGAAAAAGGAAGGAAAAAAAAAAGATAGAAAAGAAAGAAAGAAAGGTAAAAAATACAGTAAACAAAGTGAAAAATTGCACTACTTATTGTTAACCAAACATTTATTTTAGATAAAAGCACTATATCATCATTTCTTAAATGTACAACTCCCTGTAGATCAATATATACACTTTTATTCTAGTCCATAATAATTGTTACAGTTATTCAAGTCTTCTTTTTATATTAATGTCGTGAAAGCTTATTTGGGACGTAACTAAACATTAAAAAGTGCCTGCAAGGATGTGGAAAATTTTGGCTTCACAATAGCAAGGACAACAATTCCATGAAGTAGAAAACACGTGAATATGCATATATGGTACATATCATGCAAACACTCATCACAAAAGCAAATTAAGACAATATTGAAATTTGATCAATGTGGATTATTCCTCTATTAACTTCACTTATAGACAATAAATAATTGTATGCATACAGATATTCATGAATTTTAGGGTGCCAATACAACAATCGTACTTTTCTAGGATGTGGAAATTGTATAATTCAATGAATAAAGTGTTACATCTGTATTGGGGGGCAGTTCAAAATATCTCCAAAAAAAACCCAAAGGTGAATAAAAAAAGTATGCAAAATTAAAAGCCATTCAATTTAGTTACATTGTGGTTCAAACAGTTTTAACAATGCTATAACAGCTTCACTGTCCTTATTAAAGTTGGAAAATATCAACAAAATTTTTTTAATATGTTACCATGCAAAAGCAGATCAAAAACTCCATAATCAAAAAAAGTTCACCAAGAAACTTGCGAAGAACTAATTTAATTTTCCCTATTCCCTCCTATGGGATACACATCTTGCTTGATCTCCAAAACATAGAAGTTTGGATCATGCAAAAAGGGAAAAATATTGATATGATCAAGGCAGTGAAATTTAATGATGCTAATGTTGCAAAAATTTGCATCAAACAAATACAACAGATGCAGATCACTTAGATAGCTTAAGAAAGCAAAACAATAAACCTATCCTTAGAATCTTTGACGATAGAACTACGGACTCCTAGGAATAAATGATGTCATCAAATATGACACCTCTCAAATCCAGGAAACTAGAGACTTCAACTTCATGAGAAGTTAATAAAGATTTTCACACGGTAGCACTACTTGCATATCCAGCTTGGACAACGACCTCCTTAGAGAGAAATGAAGGACATTAAACTTGTAAAATACAATCTCCTTGAAGATCATAATCATTGTTCAATCACTTGAAACACTACCCAACATGTGATTAATGTAAATCAATCAATAAGAAATAAAGGAGAAGTCAAAGCACGATGACTGACAAGAACCTTCACAACAACTAAACAGAAGATGTTCAGAACTTATGCACCAATAGTTCAACACTAATATAATCTCCACCAAATTTTGCTTACAACTATTTTCAATTTGTCTAAAATCATTAAAAAAAGGAAGATGAAGAAAGAATTTACCTCCCACTCTTCTTGACTTTGAATTCCCTCATAAGCCATCAAGAATGGTTTCATCTTCTCAAGTGCATCCTGTAGAGGAATAGGTGGTTTCTCATCTATATCTGGGTTTGTACCAAACTCCTCCATCAAATATTCTGGCTCAAACTCAATCTGCATATGATAAGGCCATTATTAATGACCAAACATCTATACACCAAGTTAAATTTAACAAGTTCTGATTCGAAAACAAAAACAATATCATTATGCTAACCATGCAATTAGTGTGCAAGGCATCGATATAAGCATCCTCCATCGGAGAAGGAAGTACTCTACCACTCATCTCCTCAAAACCTTCAACTAACATATTCATTTTCTCAGCTCCTACTTTTTCAGCCAATTTCTCTCCATCGGCATTGTCTCCCAAGTACAAACCACCGAATCTTCCATCCTCATCATCCTCCATTTCCTGTCTCCGCATTCTCCCTCTTCCCTGCCCTCTCCCTCTCCCCCTCCCTCTTCCTCTGCCCATCCCTCTCCCCCTCCCGGGCCCACCTGTACTAATCCCTTCACCTTCTCCTTCTTCACCCCGCGATAAAACCTTCATCGCCATTTTTACAGCATCCTCTTTACTCAGCTTGGGCAGTGCCGACCCAGTTTCTGCCGCTGGAGCTTTTTCAGGTCGGGGCTGAGGTTGGAGTCGGGCCCGGATATGGCGGTTTTCTTCCTGGGGGGGAGGCCCCGGTTGTCGTTGTTGCTGTTGTTGTTGTGTTACTGCTGTCTTTCCACGCCCGGCACCAGGTAAGGCGGAGATGATATTTGATGGGAGATTGGGCTCACTCGGCTGAGTGGAATCGGTGGCTGACTCGTTCGGAGTAAATGTTCGGGGTTTTGCAGGTTGAGCGTCGGGCCGAGGTGACTCATTAGGATCTGAAGCGAAGGAAACTCGGCCGCGACCGGCACCGGACTTAACGGCGGTGAGGAAGGACGAGAAAGACGAGATGGACGGAGATGGGGCAGCGGAAGGTTGGCCGCGGCCGTGACCGCTTCCACTCGGAGGCGCCTGTCGCTGTGGGGGCGAGTCGGGCTTTGATTCCGATGCGGGCTGACCTGGCGCTTTCGTCGGAGTGAAGCGGTCGAACGATGAGGAATCAGTGGGGACTCCTTGGCCGCGGCCGTGACCGCTTCCACTCGACGGCGGCTGTCGCTGTGGCGACGACTCGGGTTTTGATTCCGCTGCGGGCTGCCCTGGGGGTTTCGTCGAATCGAAGCGGTCGAACGGCGACGAGCCGGTGGGGACTCCTCGGCCGCGGCCCCTGCCCCGGCCCGAAGCGGACGAGCCAGAGCAGAAGGAAACAGTGGTCTGATTGGTTACATTTGGGATGATGAAATTGTTAGGATTACTGATTCGTCTACCTATCACTCCTCTCATTTTGATTTCAATTCACTGATTTTTTAAAGGGGGTTTCTGCTTGCAATACCAAACAAGTAACTGTGATTCTGGTAGGGTTTTGATTTCATCGTTGCGTGTGTTCATGGGGAAAAAAAAAAAACAGATGATACGACGCCGTTTCAATCTGAAATCATCTGCTAAAGCGAAATGGAAATATTAAAAACACAAGCAAATGTAATAATTAATATTCGCGAAAAAATTGTACTGTATTTTACTATAATGTATTTTTAATGCATGTATATCATGGAGAAGTCTGTGTTACAGATTCTGTAAGTAACAGCAGCCAATGTAGGACTTCCACAGCCTGCATTTGCATGGTTTTTCTCTCTCCTGAGGACACGTGTGCTGCTTCTCATTGGTTGCGTACGTTGCAGATTCTGTAACGTAGCCTTCTACGTTGCAGATTCTGTAACGTAGCCTTCTCCGTATATCATATTATGTTTTATTATTTTAGTATTATATTAAAATAATATTGCAAAGTATTCTGCGGTAAATTGTTTTATATTAATTAATTATACTATTTTTTATAGTACACTAAACTGCATTATTTTTATTGGTGACTAATTTAAATTATATATTTAAAAAATAATATTTATTAGTATTTAGAAAATACTATTAGAACTTTTCCATTAACTTTTTTAGTATAAATGTAAAAAAAAAATCATAATTCTTCATAAACATATGTAAAACTAATAAATTCTAAAATTTTTGACAGCATAACATTAATTTTTTTAATATTTCTCAAATATTAAATTCGTGAAATAAAGATTAAAACAAATAATCCAATTGAATAACCTCTAAGAAGTATCACAACATAAATAAATAGTTGAAATAAGTTCGTTTAAAAGACATCTTAAGATGATAGTATAAAAGTTTAGACATAGCACAACATAATAAAAGTTTAGACATAGCACAACATAATCACAAAATAATCAAGCGATAAAATAATTACAATATAATCACCAAGAATGTGGGTGTATTCAATAATTCAAGTACACACATCAACATGCTAAAATACTACTTCAAAATATCATTGTTAATTTAGGAAATGCATACTCCCAAATCAAATTCCAGCTCTCCTCTTGTGCTCACCCATCCTAACATATGACAACTTTCGGAAAAGGTCATTTCATAATGCTTTAAAAGCCTTTACATTTGAAGGATTCTCTACCATTAAATCTAAGGCCATAAGCTCATCATCTGTATAAAAATCTCATCGAAGAAAGCTTTTCAATAAGATAATCATGATTTTCACTACTTCCAAAAATATTTTGAACAATAATATGTTCATTTGATTTAGACCTCTTCCTCTATGATGATTATGAACATAGTGTATTGGGAATTTGAAAGCGGGGTGGCAGACATTGGAGAACCTTCATCATCAAACTCATTGTCATCATCATGAATGTCTTCTTGTAGTGCTGCATTAGTCATATCAGTTAGAATTTCTATCAACCTTCTAGTTCCACGGTCTTTTCTAAATATATTTGTTAGCCTCTTGCAACGTGGAAATAACTTGTGCCTCCAATTGTTGTATCTTTTAGTTTGAATATGTAATTTGATTAAATTAATTTTTTTGGAATTAGTGATACCTCTAAAAACTCTTATACCAACCAGCTTATTTAATGCATCATAAAGTATTCTTAGATTAGAGGCAAAGCCTTCCTATCCAGGCATAATGAAGATAAATTTTAGATCTCGTAAACAAACCCGCACAACATTTTTAGCAATCTTAGTCTTTCTTATTTGTTATCTTGGCTCATCATTTTTTGACACACGAACTCTAATGTAAGTTACATTCTATGCCAGGGGAAAAAGTCTTTCTTCTACAGTACTTTTTTCTCTGAAAAAGGTACCAGAATGAAAGAAGATTGAAAGCTTTTATGGCTTTTCTTCAATCACCCACCTGTTGGGTGTCATCTACGCTTTGTTAACTAGTTGTTACAATTTTTCTTCTTTTGTCTTCTATTCTTTAAAAAAAGAGCTGAGTAGTAGTGCGGGGTCTTTTGCCCTTTCTTACTAAAAGGTGGAAAGTTCATTACCCACTGCGGGAGCTTTGTAATTATGGATGCGGGGGAGCTAATTCATAAGTGCCAAGCAATCACTTTAAAGGAAGAAGAAGAAGATATAGTAACTTTTATGGGGAGAATGAAGCTAAAAGGGGAAGAAGTTGTAGCTCACTGCCTAGTTGGAAAAGTGCTGCTTACTCGAAGTATCAATAGAGAAGGCTTAAAGGCAGCAATGCAGCAGGCTTGGCGAACAGTCAAAGAGGTGAGGATTGAAAGCATAGGAGAGAATGTTTTCCTTTTCAAGTTTGCCACTGAAGGAGAGAAGAAGCGGATCCTTATGGGGGTCCCTGGCATTTTGATCGAGCTCTCTTAGTGTTAACATAACCAACTGGCATTGGAAACATTAAAAACCAATCTTTTACACATGCTACGTTCTGGGTTCAAATCCATAATATCCCCATAATGTGTATGAATAAAGAAGCAATTCAGAAACTTGGGGAAAAGATTGGCACGATGAAGGAAGTAGAGACAAATGAAGCGAGAGAATGTATTGGTCAATCTGCTCGGGTCAGAATGTCTGTAGATATCACAAAGCCACTGAAAAAAGTCATCATATTGCAACAAGAAGAGGACAAAATTCCAATGCCGGTTTTGTATGAAAAACTACCAGATTTTTGTTTTTGCTGTGCACTTATTGGCCATCAATATAGGGAATGCTTGAAGTATAAGGGGCAGCAGAAGGAAGATTTGCCTTACGGTGCCTGGATGAGAGCAGTAACGCATGCTGAAAGGATGAAGCAAAATCGGAACAAGGAGAGAGCCAACTGGGAACAGCTCCATACGAAGTTTCAAGTCACAGAGACAAACAGCCACAAAACCAATCAAGTTCAATATCCCTACAGTGGACAAAACCACCTACCCCTAAACAAAAAAGGTACACAGAGAGAGGATGGGAGTGAACAAAGGGCAGCAATCCAGACGTCAGGAGCTGACACAGATCAGCTAATGAAAAGACTCTCCAAGCCGAAAAGTCAGCAAATGAGTTGTTAAAGAAAAGTTAGCGAGTTAACCGGGAGCAAGGCATGGAAAGAAAAAATGGCCATCGGGATAGAAGTACTAATAGTAAGGAGGGAAGCGAGAACGAGAAAGGAAATGAAAAAGTTGGGGGTAACGAAAATCGGAGGGAATTAACAATTGAAAAAAGGGTTGAAATTGGGACAGAACAATTGGAAGGAAAAAAGATTGCTAATGTGCCAGACAAGATGGAAATGAAGCCCAAAAACAGGAAATGGAAATTGCAAGCTAAGAGCACTAGGATAGAACGAGGAAGCAAAAAAGGTCCAATAAATGCAAAAAGGCAAAATAGCAAAGTTAACTGGCCTAGCCCGGAGAATAAAAGAAAGAGAACGCTAAGCCCGCCGAAGCAAGTTGAAGGAATGAGCCACTTAAGCACATCAAACCAGAGTGTCAACTACCAAATTGTTGAACCTTCGCCAGGAGGTTCGAAGTTAAGGCTTGTAGATGAAGAGCAAAATGCAGAGGAGAGTTTGGAAACAATTGAGGAAGATGAACCAGCTCCCGCAGGAAGCAATGAAAATATTAAGCTGGAACGTTCGAGGTTTGGGGAAGCCTCGAACGCGCCTAGCTATCAAAAAACTTCTCCACCTACACCGGCCCCAAATCTTTTTCTGTTGTGAAACAATGATGATGTCTAGTCAGATTAGTTCAGTTTGTAGAAAGTTTAATTTTGAGAAATGTTTTGTGGTTGATAGAATTGGAAAGGGAGGCGAGTTAGCTCTGTTTTGGAGCTCATCAGTGGAGGTAAATATTAACTCATACAGCCCCCATCATATAGATGCCTTAGTGTACAATGAAAGCGGGTTAATATGGAGATGTACAGGGGTTTACGGGCACCCAGAAGCAAACCAGAAGCATCACACCTGGACCCTGTTGAAAAGGTTAGCTAATCTTTTTTCTTATCCTTGGTGTTGCTTTGGTGATTTCAACGAGATTATGCATGGTTATGAGAAACAGGGGGGCAAAAATAAGAAATTAGATTTGGTGGTAGATTTTAGAGAGGCTGTAAAAGCTTGTAATCTGGTTGACATGGGGTATAAGGGGTATCCATACACTTGGTCAAATAGGAGATATGGGCCACACTTCATCGAGGAACGCTTAGACAGGTTCTTATGCAGCAAAGATTGGGTCAGTAGATTTCAGGATTCCACAGCAACAAACCTCACTAATTGGGTGTCTGACCATTGCCCGATCATGTTAGAAGTGGAAGAAAGGAGTGGCATGTCGAAATATGTGTGTAGGTCTTATCCTCGTGAGCATTACGAAGACATGTGGAGCTCGTACGAAACCTGTGGAAATATTGTGAAAGATGGGTGGGACAATTTTATGGTCAGAGAGTGGGAAGATCCACTTCAGCGCTATCAAATGGTAGCTAAGAGCACTCTTGCCCAGCTCAAGTTGTGGAGTAGAGAATAGTTCGAAAGCTAGGAAAGAGAGTAGCATGAGTTAATCCAGCAGCTGCAAAATTTTAAGCAGAATTACTCAAACTCAGAGCATGGAGTCAAGATTATAAAGCTTGAGAACCAAATAAACAACATGCTAATTGACGAAGAAATCTATTGGAAGCAACAATCAAGAGCTGACTGGTTAAGAGAGGGAGATAAAAACACCAAATTCTTTCATTCTAAAGCCTCGGCCAGGAAAAGAAAAAACAAAATTTGGGGAATCGAAGATAGTCAAGGGTTCTGACAAATGGCGAGATGAGATGAAGTGAGGAGTTTTGTGGATACTTTCAAGAGCTGTTCACCTCTTCTGAGCCTTCCCTGTCCCAAATTGAATTAGCTTTGAGAGATATGCAGCCAAAGGTTACGGAAGAAATGAACACCCAGTTGGGGGAGCCGTTCAATGTTGAAGAGATTTCAAATGCCTTGACCCAAATGTGCCCCACAAAAGCCCCTGGTCCGGACGGGCTGCCAGCCGTCTTCTTCCAGAAGCATTGGCAATCAGTCCGCGAAGGCCTCGTTACTAAATGTCTACATGTCTTTAACCATCAAGGGAACCCAGCCACAATTAACCATACATATATAGCCCTTATTCCCAAGGTGCCTAAGCCTAGAAAGGTTTCGGAATTCAGGCCCATAAGCCTCTGCAACGTAGTGTACAGAATTATAGCCAAGGCAATAGCAAACAGAATGAAGCCAATCCTCTCGCACATAATCTCTCCAACTCAGAGCGCATTCATACCCAATAGGCTCATCTCGGATAATGTGATTATTGGTTATGAATGCCTCCACAAAATCAGTCACAGCAAAGGAAAGAAAAATGGCTTGGTGGCGCTAAAATTGGACATAAGCAAAGCGTACGACAGAGTTGAATGGTTGTTCCTAAAGCAAGCGATGGAGAAGCTGAGATTTTCCAGCAAGTGGGTGGAGTTAATAATGAGATGTATTACTTCTGCCTCCTTTTCGGTAATCATTAATGGAGTGCCAAGAGGCTTAATCCAACAAGAGCGAGGTTTGCGGCAAGGGTGTCCGCTATCCCCGTACCTGTTCATAATTTGTGCCGAGGTTTTTTCCAGCCTGCTGGAGAGGGCAGAGGAAAAGCAGTTGATCATAGGTTTGAGATTTTCAAAGGAAGTCTCAATTTCCCACTTGCTCTTCGCGGACGACAGCCTTATCTTTACACGGGCATCGGTGGCTGAATGCAAACATCTAAAAGAGTTTTTTGACTGCTATTCGAATGCCTCAGAGCAGCTGTTTAATTTCGAGAAGTCATCCATGTTTCTTAGTGGCAAGGTCCCCGAAGCTCAAGTTAATGTAATCAGAGGCATTTTTAATCTCAAAGTGGTTTCTAAGTTTGAGAGATATCTTGGTCTTCCTACAATGATTGGTAGAAAGAGGACCAGCTTCTTCAACAAGGTTAAGCTGAAGGTGCTCAGCAAAATTTTCGGGTGGCATCACAAGATATTTTCTAGTGGCGGCAGAGAGATTCTCATCAAAGCGGCAGCCCAAGCAGTCTCCACTTATGCAATGAGTGTCTTTAAGATCCCGAAGGGTTTGTGTATAGACATCCAGAGGGCTATAGCGAGATTTTGGTGGGGCTTTAAGGAGGATAAGCGAGGTATTCACTGGGCTAGATGGGACAAACTCAGCCATGCAAAAAGCAGGGGTGGTATGGGCTTCCGGGAATTTTCTTGTTTTAACCAAGCGCTTGTGGCTAAATAGGGTTGGAGAGTTACCCAATTCCCTAATTCCCTGGTCTCTAAAGTCCTTCAAGCTCGATATTTTAAGAACTCCAATTTTTTGAATGCCAAATTAGGATCCAATCCATCCTTTATTTGGAGGAGTATTCTTTGGGGTAGGGAAGTGATCAAAAGAGGAATTCGATGGCGCGTGGGCAATGGCAAGAAAATCTCAGTGTATGGAGATAACTGGCTGCCAAGGCCAGACACCTTCAAGCCAGTATCCCCACCAGCATTGCCAAATGATTCAGTTGTGGCGGATTTAATAAATGACAGGAATCAATGGGGGGAAGATAAGCTAAATTCTCACTTTAGGCATGAAGATACAACAGTGATTCTTAAGATTCCCCTTCCAAAAGATCAGACCGAGGATGAAATCTTGTGGCACTTCGATAAAAGGGGTGAATTTTCAGTTAAAAGTGGGTACCAGCTCGCTTTCAAGCTCAAATTCCCAGTAGCCTCCAGTAGCTCAACACCGAGCTCAAACCTATGGAAAACTTTGTGGTCTCTCGATATCCTTGAAAAAATTAAAATCTTCATGTGGAGAGCTCTCAAAGATCTGCTGCCCTCTGCGGAGAACCTATGGAAAAGGAAGGTTTTACAAAAGCCAATTTGTCAAAGTTGTAGACGGGAAGTTGAAACCATAAATCATGCTCTATTAACCTGTAAAGTAGCAAAGAAAGTCTGGTCCCTAGCTCCTTTCCCTTTCCTGAACCCCCATGAGCCACCTAAAGACATGATGGGCTTCTTCCAGGAGCTGGTCAATCAATTAAGGAAAGCTGAATTAGAGCTTTGGGTTACTTATTGCTGGGCAGTATGGTTCTCAAGGAACAAGCTCATATTTAAAGGGAAAAGAGTGGCTCCAAAGATATCAGCAGCAAAAGTACAATCAACTTTGGCTACCTATCAAAGAGTAAGGATTCTCGACTCTTCTCACATTGAGAAGTTAGTCAAGAAGAAGGAGATGAGCTGGTCTTCCCCCCCTGATAATCATTGGAAGGTTAATGTGGATGCAGCGATAAATAGCAAAGACCAGCTGGTAGGGCTGGGTGCTGTGGTGCGCGATTCAACCGGTAAAGTAATAGCTGCTTGATGTCAACAGACGCAGTTAAAAGGAAACGTGAGTTTTGCAGAGGTTGAAGCCATCAAGTGGGGAATGCAAGTGGCAAGAGAAGCAGCTATAGGTATGGTGATTCTAGAATCAGATTGCCTAGATGTGGTGGAATTGGTAAACAACACAAAGGGTAGCAGATCAGAAATTTTCTGGGTCATTTTCGAGATCCAAAAGCAGAGGAAAGTTTTTCAAAAGTTTGTAGTGAATTACATCCCCAGAAACTGTAATGCTCATGCCCATCTTTTAGCCAAATTTAGCCTAAGAGAAAGCACTGGTGTTGTCTGGCTTGGAACAATGCCAGCGAAAGTTCAAGCTGTTTTTTCTGTGTTGTGATTCAATGAAAGGATTACTTTCTAATAAAAAAAAAAGTTACATTCTATGCCTCCAAGCAAAATATATATATATAAAACAAATGGAAATTTTATTGGCATCCGAATATAACTAACTATAATTAAATATAAATAATTGATAATATACCTTGAACCACTACTATCTTTTATTAGTGCAATTCTCACTACAATAAAACTGAGATATAGAAGCACAGAGAAAATGCTACTAAAAATAAACCATAGCACTTTACAAAGTGCTATGTTAGCCTATGTTATTAAAAGATTTCTTTTTTTGCAGCCGAAAGCATATAATAAAAGCTACATATTTAGTTTGAGTCGCATTGGATAATTGCTATCATCAAACATTATATAGCTTTAAGACATGCTATCAACCTATCTTTTGTAGTATAATAAAAATGTTAAAAATATGCTACTTGTACCACTTTAATCATGCTAACATTTTAATCTTGTAACACTTTAAAAATGCTATCACATTGTGTATCGTGATGTAAAACAAAAATTGTTACAGATTTAATGATATTAACAATTTTAAGATGCTACAAATTACATGAATGCTACAATATTAAATAATTTGCAGCATTTTTAAGATGTTACAAAGTAGTGACTTTAAGCATTTAATTATTGTAAAATAGTTATCACAATTATTAAATTGAATCGAACAAAATCGATTTGTACATATTTATTTTTATAATAATACAAAATTTTTCTTAACCTATACTCCATATGAACAAAATATACATAAATATAAAATATTGTATCAAAATAATAATGTATGTAGTTGAATATCATAATTTAAAGATGTTAAGCCCATTATTACTATTCATGGATCGTGGATCGTAAATCACTAAACATTAAAGAATTAAAAAATTAATATTTATCACTTTATGAATTACCTTAAGGATCATGGATAAAGAAGAGTAGTAGTTATTCAAGAAAAGCAACTCCGGTCTAAGGTCGAGTAAGCTGTATGGTGATAAACTGTAAGTGAGAGTTTTAAATTTAGTAAATCTATAAATTGTAACATCTTAACTTAATGAATTACTTTTCGTCTGAGTGTGGCCTCATGGATGTAATATTAACTAATCTGAATCACATAAAAATCTCTGTGTCATTTAATTTTTGCAATTTTATTATGTTTTAGAAAATTAATATTTTTTATGCTTATAAACAGTAATCGTGAACAATATCAATGAACAATTCGTAAATAGTAACTGTGAATAATATTTTAAGTATGTCAAGATCTAATCTTGAGGAAGATGATTGGGAATGGGAAGGAATATGAAGGGCTATACTATCTCGAGAATAAAGAGCCCATTAAAGTACAAGCTCAAGTCTCTTAATCTTTTGAAATAATGTCGTGGCACTATAGGTTAGGCCACCCTAGTTTTTCATATCCAAAAACCTTGTATCCTTATTTATTCAAAAATAAAGAATTGAGTTTATTACATTGTGAATTTTGTCAAATGGCTAAATAGACACGTGTACTATTTCTTTCTTATCCTTATAAACCATCTCAACCTTTCTCTTTGATTTATAGTTATGTTTAGGGTCCATCAAAGGTTAAAAACTTGTCAAAAACCAAATGATTTATTACATTCATAAATGACTACTCTAGGACAATTTGGGTATACCGTTTAAAGGAAAAATCTGAAGCTAGACAAACCTTTAAACAGTTTCATGCCGTGGTAAAAACCCAGATTCAAACTGACATTTGTGTACTCAGCATAGATAATAGAACCAAGTATTTTAATTCGATTTTAGGGAGTTACCTATCATAAGAAAGATTGTCTATTAAAGTTCTTTTATTGGAATACCATAACAAAATGAGGTTGTGAAACGTAAAAACAGACACCTTTTAGAAGTTGTTAGAGCTATTATATTCACAACTTATCTACCAAAAATATATTGAGGGGAGGCCATTCTTATAGCATCTTATCTCATAAACCGTATGCCCTCTCGAGTTCTTATATTCAAGACATCTATTTTTGTTTTCCTTGAAAGCTACCCACAAAATCACCTTCTTACCTCTGATCTTGCACTCAAAACTTTCAGTTGTACAACCTTTATATATCTTCCAAGTCTTCAAAGAACAAAGCTGTCTCCCACAACTATCAAGTGTCTGTTTCTAAGATATTTTCCCACTAAGAAAAGGTACAAGTATTATAATCCTCAAGAAAAGAAACTATTTGTCACCATGGATGTCAAGTTCTTTGAACATCAACTTTTCTACCTAAATAATTTTCTTCAGGGGGAAAATTTGAGAGAATATAATTCTTGGAATCTTCTTGACATTTTAGAGCCCATTTAAACGAAGGTCTCTACACCAATCTCTTATCCTACTAATAATTTTAGCCTAGAGCCTAATATAGAACTGAATTTTCCCAGTAATTCCACCTTAGAAACCAATATGTCTAGTAATTCTAGCTTAAAACCCAATTTCCCAAATGATTCTAGACTTGTTTCAAATCTTCCAAATACCTCCTCACTCAGTCTTGGCTTTCATTCTAGCCTACCTAACATCATAGAACCCAATCAACAATAGCATCACAGAGGAATGAAGGAATAGAAGCCAATTCATGTTTGGAGGAACCAATAGGCGAGTTTCGTGTTTATTTATGAAGAAAGAATAAAACTCAAAAGGTATAAATATTTATAAGTTGAGTAGAACCAAGATCTAAACTAAGAAAGGGTTCAAACCCACCTACTAAGCATGTTGAGAAAGAAGCTCAAAAGTCCATAGATTTGCCTATTGCGATAAAGAATGAGTGAGAAATCACACCTAACATCCTATTTACAAGTTCTTGTCATATGCAAATCTATCTACATGGTATAAAAGTTTTATGGCCAATCTATTTAAGACCATTATTCTAAGAAACGTCCTTGAAGCCCTTAAGTCAATGAGTAGAAGAAAATTGTTCAAGAAGAAATAACATTTTAATAAAGAATAACACTTAAGACCTTACCAAGACCTAAAAACAAGAGGAATGTGGGGTACAAGTGGGTATTTACAATCAAATGTAAGGCTGATAGTAGTGTGGACAGATATAAAACAAAACTCGTGGCAAAGGGTTTTACACAAACCAATAAGTGAATTACCTAAAGACTTTTACCTTACTGGTAAAGCTTAATACTATAAAGATTCTTCTCTCTCTTGTTATAAATTTGGATTGGTCTCTCAACCAATCTGATATCAAGAATGCCTTTTAAAATACTCTGTTAATTAAAAAAGTTTGTCCATGGCCTTAAGTAGTTTCCTAGGGCCTGGATTGACCAATTTGGGAAAGTCGTGAAGATCTGTGAATACTTCCAAGGCAAACTGATCATACTATATTTTACAAATAATCTACAGAAAGGAAGTTAGCTATTTTCGTCATGTATGTTGATGAAATTATACTAACAGGGGATGATAAAGAAGAGCTAGAAGGACTGAAGACAAAATTGGCTCGTGAATTTGAAATCAAGGATCTTGGATTGCAATGTTATTTTATAGGAATGAAGGTGGCTAGAACAATTAAAGTTATTCTAATTACACAGCGGAAATACATCCTAGATTTACTAAAGAAAACTAACATGACTAACTGTAAACCTATTGCCACACCAGTTGAACCAATCAACAAGTTAGGTCTTGAACAAAATTAGTGCACCTCAGGGAGGGGGAGATATCAAAGACTAGTAAGAAGATTAATCGACTTTTCCCATACTAGACTTGATATTGCTTTTGCAATTTGTTTAGTGAGTCAGTTCATGCATTCTCTAATAGAAGCTCACTTAGTGCACCTCAGTAAACCAGATGCTTCAATACTTTGAAGTCAACACAAGGAAAATGACTTTATTTTGAGAAGGCAAAAAAAAAAAAAATAGAAGAGTTTGTTGATGTTGATTGGGCTAAAAATGTCATGGACAAGAACTCTACAACCCATTATTGTACTAAGGTGTAGGGTAACCTTGTGACTTGGAAAACCAAAAATCAAACTATAGTGGCACAAAGCAATGTAGAAGTAGAGTTTCGAGCACCAGCACATGCAGTATATGAGCTTATATGGATAAAACATGTTTTCAAAGAACTATAGTTAATCAAAGACAATCATATGCAACTTTACTGTGATAATAAGACAGCAATTAATATTGCTCATAATCTTTTCTGTCATGATAAGACAAAACATGTAGAGGTAGATCAGCATCTCATTAAAAAGAAAGTGGAAACTAAAGTTATTTGTTTGGTGTAATTCTTATAGGACAACAAACTACAGATATATTGACAAAAAGAGTACTTGGACACAAGTTTGCAGGCAAGCTAACATGAAGAACATCTATGCTCCTGTTTGAGAGGAAATGTTGTTAAGATTTAGTTCTTACCTTTTAGCGATTAATTAGAAATATCCTAGCTATTTTATACCTTTTTTTCCCTAAGGTCTAATGTATATAATATCTATTCTTTCTTGTTGTATTATAATAAGATTCAAATAGAAAAATCTAAATTTGCACAAACATTACCATATCATGAGTTGTCCAAGCAATTCCTTATATTTAAAAAAAATTATACAATTAATTTAACGAACTAATGACTTAAAATAATATACAACTAATATAAAACGCATACTTTAAATTGATCACTACTTTTTTCTTTAACAAAGTCCTTCTACTCATGAATTGACTTGATGTTGTCAGGTTTAAGCTGTATCATTTCTGCTAAATTTTTTACCTTCAATCTTTTTCGCACAAGCCTTGATTTTAAAGTCCTCCAAAGTCCTATTATCTGTTAGGATCAAACGCTTACCACTAGCCTAAAAGCTTAAGCTAGCTAGTGAAGGCTACTCCCACTTCACTACAGATTCAGAGTTCTTCAGAGCATCTCGTTTCACACCACTAACTTGGCTACCCCTGGGGATTTATGCCTCCGCCAAGTATTAAACCTAAGACCTCCTTCTCTCTTGAGCATTAGTCCCTCATAGTTACACCATCTCAACCATCAAGCTTAAGCTGATAGCTAATGTGCAACTTTATTTCATTATGTCATGGAAGTGCAACGCCCTCACGCTAAACGGTGGTGGACATGAGGGGCTGCATACATTTATAATTGTGCCAACAGGTCGAGCAGTTACGCCCTAGGTAACCTTATTGCCACCTCAATGGAATTATACAGAAGGATGTTACACCTACAAGCGCACAGAAGAATTGCTGGGGCCCTATAACCCTAACAATCCCCCTTCACAAAATTACTTCTGTGCCGGCTTGAACCCGTGACCTCGCTCTGATACCAATTGTTATGATCAAGTTCTTACCACTAGGCTAAAAGCTTAAGCTAGCCAATGAAGGCCACTCCCATTAATTTTGTGGCAGTTTGAACCAGTGACCTCGCTCTGATACCAATTGTTATGATCAAGTGCTTACCACTAGGCTAAAAGCTTAAGCTAGCCAATGAAGGCCACTCCCATTTCACTACAGACTCAGAGTCCTTCAGAGCATCTCGTTTCACACCACTGACTTGGCTACCCCCAGGGATTTATGCCTCCACCAGGTATCGAACCCGAGATCGCCTTCTCTCCTGAGCATTAGTCCCTCATAGTTACACCATCTCAACCAACAAGCTTAAGTTGATAGCCAATATGCAACTTTATTTCCTTATATCATGTAAGCGCAAAGCCCCACATTAAGCGGTAGGTGGACATGAGGGACTGCACGCATTTGTAATTATGCCAACGGGTCATAAGGCATCCACCATGGTAGTGTTTACTATGTTTTGAGAACTTGTGACTTCACACCACGTTTTGTTTTTGTTACGGAAAGAAAAAGATATGGCAGAAAACATCTATGGCCTTTATGTGCAAATTTTTTACTAAATGCCAACCATTTTGAATAAGTTCACTGCACATATTAGACATGCATGTTTACCCTTAATTTTACATCCATAAGGATTTTCATAAGCTAGAAAATCATTTATCATCTACATCAAAATTACTTTCAAATTAAAAGACTCTTTAGCGAATGCATAAAAACATTCACTCTGGTTCCCCATAATTCTTTAGGGTCATCTATTAAGAGTTGTAAATACACATCAATATCATTATTCCATTGATTAGGCCTCAGAATTAGTAAAGTCAGCATGATATTTTCTTTTCTCATGCATCACCAAGGAGGTAAATTGTACTAACAAGCATTATAGGCCAACAACTAAATGCATTACTTAAACTAAAAAACAAATTAAATTCATCAACAGCTAGACCTAAGTTAAGATGTTAAATTTTTACATTCTATGTGGTGGATTTTTGGTGTCTTTTAATTGAAACACTCTCTCCTTGGTGCTAAGGTTAAATAGTAATTAACAGTAATGAAGAAAATTATGAATAATCTACATGTAATCAAAATCTTATCTATGGATATCTCACAAACATGTAAACACTATTTGTCTAAACATAGTAAAGCTCTATCGTAGTTATCAAATGGTAATTTTATTTGTTTTAATTTAAGTGTCTTTAAAATATTATTTTTTAATTAAGGTCTACTCTTTTCTTTTCCATAGCTCAACGAGCAATAACCTTAGGCCTTCCTCTTTTTAGCACCCTATACTTGAGTTAAGCTGCTTGATGATAATTTCTTGAGCTAATTTTCTCAATTTTTATACCTATCACTTTTGTAGCACTAGGAGCACCTTTCGTCATCACAGTTAATGGAACTTTTATGATAATAGCATTTCTCTTCTTAGTGGACCATCTACCTCTTTTCTTTTGAAAATTTCGACTTAACTCTATCATCTCAAACTTGAATTGGGTGATATAACCCTTTAATTTCAATTATCCGGCATCTGTCATTGAGACATAACAATAAATCTCATTGAACTTAATACTCAGTGGCTTATATCTAATCATTTTTAGAATATCCTTGGATTGATCATCTAATGACTTCGATGGACATTCAACTACTTTTGCATCTTTAGTCCATCTTCTATTAAATAATGAAGCAGGTATCTCATAAAGATGTAAAGACTTCATCACACAAAATAAATAACAACATAGAATATTAGATGATTGAAACACCATGCATTTACACTTAAGATTTTGATCCTTTGGGTGGTACACCACAATCCACCTCTTATCTACTTGTTCTAATTTAGTCAATTGGTATACATGTTGATACCATCAAATAAGTTTCTTTTTTAATCGCATCATGAACCATGACAATTAAATTATGAATGTAAATGCTCTCGGCATGCTTCTCGAAGCTTTCAAAATGGATATTGATTAAAGAACTAAATGCTTTATTTTAAATTTCTGCTGCAATTTTTTGTATCTTGTGTGTGGCAAGGCTCGATCAACTCAACTTATCAAACAAATTCTTACAATTTTAACTTCTATTAAGGAAATCTATTCACATATGCATTCATTCCCTTACACCATTGTGTAGTACTCATGTTAGCAAAAAATGAACCCTTAAGAATGTTTCCACCCATCTATCTCGTTACATGAATTTTGTTAACCCAATCATTATTTTGGAAACCTTTTACCTCTACCATATTCCACGATTATTTATCAAACTCTGTAGGTGTAAGAAATTCAAAAATAAACTTCATAAATACTTTTGTGATTAGGTTTATCATATACATTAGATTGTACATTCCTCTGTACATGGCAAACACACAAATGATGTTGAGCTTCAAGAATTATCTTTTTAATCGCCTTCCTAATTGCTCAATCTCCATTAGTCAACACAGAAATAGGCTTTCTATTATCATAGCGTACAACAAGGTTTCCAACACCCATGTATATGTATTAATTGTCTCATCCACAAGCAATGCACATCCAAAAAAATGTCGTATAATGATTATTAACTCTTACTAACATGACTAATGGCTTAAGATACTCATTTTCCTTGTACGTATTATCGAAAGCTAACACGTCCCCGAAGTGTCAATAATTTAAATGAGCAATAGAATCAGCCTATGATAAATTAGCAAATCTATTCTCATTGTCTATAGTGTATTTACAGAAGAAATTTATATCCGTATCAACTTTTCCTTTTATGTATGCAAGTGCAAATTCTGAATCTGTTTCAAGTATCATAGATAGACTTTCAACATTTAATAAGTTATACAAATCCTTTAATGAAAAGCATGCAAGTGCAAATTCTGAATATGTTTCAAGTATTATAGATCAACTTTCAACATCAAACAAGTTATACAAATCTTCTAATGTAAGGCCCATATTGTCATAACCCCCACTTGATTGACTAAAAAGTGCATAATTTGGCTAGTCTTAACAATAACAGCTTTCATTGAAGTAACTTGAGCCATGTCACAATCTTTAACTAATCGATGGGATTGAAGGAACTTAACCTCTTAATCATTTGCCAACTCATGTGAGTGTTCAGGAATAAACTAATAAACAAACCAAGTACCAAGCTTCTTATTCATCCTCACTCTGAAAGCAATTGGATACTTGACTCTGGTAGCAGTTCGCGAATTCTATCTTTCCTTTTAATATACTTTTTAGTACGCTCGCCTTCCCTATTACACACCCAGCATCTTACAGAGGTTTCACCATCATTATTATATTTTATATCATTCTTACGAATGTTAAAGCCCATTACTTTTGAGTATTTACTATAAAAATTCTCAGCATCCATGAGTGTCACAAATTGACTTCCTATTACATCTTCACCAGTGAGTTGTTGCATATTCTTACCATTAAAATAAATAGAACATAAGGAATCAACAAAATTTCTAACCACAAAATTTCTTACCATTAAAATAACCACTGCTCTTGTTACAAATCCATAAAATTAATATAAGAAAATTTATAACCATGACTTGAGAGAACCATTAACATGCTTAACAAATATATTCATTCACGTAATTAAATAATATTTAAAATTAGTGCAACTCATCTTATATGCGTAACACAATAGATTGATTTCATACAGTAATTCTATATATTAATATGAGATCACTCTGATACTAATTGTTAGTTAAAAAAAAATTTTTTATAGCAAAAATATTTGTATCGCAATTCTCATACAACATATAGAACTATAATCTATAAATCGTACCTTTGCTTTTTCGTAAAAGTAATTTAGGCTCCCAAGTCACAATTTGTCACCACCAATCTTATTAGATCATAATATATCTCCAACGATTGTATTGCATCACAATTTTTCATCAATGATCTTTCAAGTTATGACTCAAGTTTGATTTATACTTGACGTGTAGGTGTCTTTATCATTACTATAAGCAACTAACAGTAGAAAACTTTTTTTTTTCTCAAAGCTAGAGAGAAAAAATTTCTTTCTACGTTCTGTATGTTGTGGCTCCTCTTTTCTTTTCTTTTCTTTTCTTTTCTTTTCTTTCCTTTTTTTGGTAAAAGAACAAGCCCTCTTTATATCTTTGATGGAAACCCTAAGCTCCTTATTTATCTCTTTTTAATTCTATTAAATAAAAAATTTTGATTTAAATTAAAATATAATATTTAAGCCAAAAGTGGAGTTGTTCTTGTTATAGGAAACGACCTAATAAAATAACACAAGGCTCCTTATACACAATAATATTAAATGAAGCCTCTCACCAAATAATATATTTAAGGTTTTAACCCAAATTGCTAGTTATCTTACTTATCAATTCAGTAGTTGTGTAATCAATTAAATGAGCTAACCCAAGAATTATATGGATAAATATAATAGTGGCTACAATAATTAGACTTGTAATTAAACTAACACAATTATTTAATTCCAAATCTACTCCACTAAAAGATTGAAACTGACCCATAATTATTTGTCATCTAGGACAGTGTTCTCGAGTTATAATTCAACCTATGCCACATTAATTTCTTTACTAAACAATCCTTTGTACCACATCATTATTTAAATTGATATGTTAACTGTTGAATCAATTTAAGTACATATTGTTCTTTGACATTTATTGATTTTCTTTTATGATCATTTTCAATATACTAATTATGTTGATAAACTTTGGCCAGAGAATTATATAATGAAGTACCGAAAACCCACCAAAAGATATGTTGTACAAATTCTATATTGTTAATCTGTAATCTCACTGCTCATAATTGCTTCTACTAAGATACCAGGTAATCATGACTATAAATATATGTCGTGTCTATTGGTAACTCAAATGAAATGACAATCATAAACATGAAATTATAATTAACTGAAGATTATGATTGTAATAAAATCAATACCTATCAGATTTAATAAACTTGACAATCATTTCAAAGTTAATTAAATCTCATATGTAATCTAGTTCAATGTAGCCAAACAACATTAGTAAATTCATACATGCTTTAAAATGCACATAAACCCAACATTTCATTAGCTTACTAGCTTACAAAACTATATGGAAGTGAAAAATATTTTACTATTACATGAAATATCATGTGATATATCTCATTTGACCTTAGATTAATGTATCAAATGCCCATAAAATATAGTTTACTTCACTAGTCTAATTATAATTTTTGCTAATATTTATATTTCATACATCAATTCATAATATATTGGGATAATAACAACTTTAATTTCTATTCTATTAATAAATAGGGGAAGATAGGAGGACTCAATATATATGTGTGTGCATATGTATATATGTTAATTCATATGTTTTAATAAGTACGAGAAAAATCATCTCTACTAATTGTTTCCCATACCATTTTATTACATGTTACCAACTATCTTTCTATAAAAGTATTTACTACAATTGACTACTCAAAAATGTCTTTACATTAAAGTTGTAGTACATTAAAAATGCAAATTTTAATTTTTTATACATAACACTTCAACAAAATTAGCAGCTTAAGTGTTATGTATGATATAGAATATTGAAATAATTATACCTAATATTCACAATAATTTATAAAATTTATATTGTTTTATTTACAGTATGTTTTCTAATTATGTCCATACTAATATCAATCTTAAAGTCAATTTTTAGATTAATAGATTTTAGTACATCCGTCGGGATAGACTAATAATAACTTAATATTAAAAAATTTCCGTTATACACATCATTTTATTAATTATACTTATTGTAATATTTTATTTGTATCATATGATATTTATTTATTATTTTTATCCTATTACTATATTTACATTTATTTAGGTTGTTTTTAACCAAAAGGCATAATAGTCATTTATGAAAATAAGGGGTCTGTGTTACTATTTATGAAACTAAGGGATCTATATGACCATTTAAATAAACCTTGGAGTGTGGGTGAATTTTTTTTCCAAATTAATGTTAATTTAAAATTAAAAAACAAATATTTACCAACAATCTGTAAATTACCTGCTACCTTGTAATTAATTATTTAATTATCCATTATTTTAAATGAACGATTGAGATTTAAACATACTAATCCCACCATTAATTCTGTAAAACTGCATACAGCATCATAAAGATATCTTTTTTTATGATTATTGTATGTATATTTTATATATAATTAATTTTCATATAATTACAACATATACAACAAACACAGGTAAATAAAACATGTAAAATAATTAGCTTTATTTTTAAATATGATAAAATCCAATTTAATAACTACCATAAGACATCATTCCAAGAGCAAGTATGATAATTATGTAATTTTTAAAATAATTGTTGTTAGTTATACTGTACAAATAATCAACTACGACCAAAATCAATTAAATATTTGGTAAAATTTATTTTTAAAAGTGTTGTGAGTTTTCAAAGCAATAATATGAGTTTGGTAGATCTTATTATTAAACTACTATAAAAATATAAATGACTTAATTAAACATAATTTTAAATAAAATTTATTAACATATTTATAAATATGTATATATATATATATATATTGTTTGTATATAATAACTGATAATTAACATAAATATTTTATATCATAAATTTTATTCTTTTATTTTGTTATCTCAAGTTAATAATAATCTCTTTAAACTTAATATTTTATTTCCTGATTAATAAGGATAATTTCATATTTTTATAATATAAATGAGAATATACATGGCATTGTATATAAGGATAAAAGTAGTACGCAAATCATATTTTAAAAAACCACTTTTTCCTAATTTTTCAAAATATGTTGTAGGATAAAGTGATTTTGCTAAAGATGATTTCTAAAAAATTAATCAAAAACTAAAATTAATTTTTATTTTTCTAAAAATAATTTCAAATGAGTACTAAAAATAATTACTAAAAAAGTAATTATAAATTAAGATAATATATAAGGGTACTGAACACAATCTTACTGATTTTCTAATGATCCAACGCTGCCTAAATTTTACCGAGAACTGCTCATCTCGTAATGGTAAAATTAAAACAAGATGAAAAATTTACTGGCTCGCTGCCATTTCAACACGTGTCCATTTAAAACAATCATTTAACTGTTTTTTCAGAAACGTGATTTATTTCATGAGTTCGGCTATGTTGTAACAGTTGTATCATTAAATCTAACTTATGATGATAATTACATCTGAATCTAACGATTGATTGCAGCAATTATATGATATAACTGTTGCAACATAACTTTTATCTTATGCTACGTTTACTAAACTGGAATCGGAATAGCCTGGAATCGGAATGGACAAGAATGGGAATGAACTGGAATGAGAATCAAATTAAGTTGTTTACTTGAACTATAGGAATCGAAATAGGAATAAGCTGAATTGCCATTAATGTGGTTACTTTGTTTTGAATCGGAATCGGAATGAGTTAGATTATAACAAATTACTAAAAAGTACTTAATGGATTATTGTCATAATAATAATTATTATTATTAACTAATATATTAATTAATTGTAAAATTTTATTAATTAACTAATAATATTAATATTAATTAATTATCATAAAAATATATTAACTAATAATATTAATATTAATTAATTAATTATAATAATATATTAATTATTGTGAGTATTCATTCAAAAATTATAATTATTAATAATTATTGTTAAAAATATATTAATATATTAATTAGTAGTAATAATTATATTATTTAATTAATAATATATATATGAATTAATTATAATAATAATATATTAATTAATTAATTAAAATAATAATATATTAATTATTGTGATTATTTACTCGAGAACTATAATTATTAATATATTATTGTTAATAATATATTATTATATTAATTAATAATTATTATATTAATTAATAATAATATATGAATTAACTATAATAATTATATTAATAATTATTATAATAATTATATTAATTAATTAATAATAATATATGAATTAATTATAGTAATAATATTAATAATTACTATAATAACATATTAATTAATAAACTATAATAATAATATATTAATTATTGTGATTATTTGTTCAAGAACTATAATTATTAATAATTATATTTAATATTATATTAATATATTAATTAATCATAATAAGTAATTAATTATAATTAAATATTAATTAATTAATTATAATTATATATTAATTAATTAATTATAATAATATATTAATTAAATAAAACTTAGGACAAAATAGGTATTTTTTATTTTGAGGAAGGATAAAATGAGAATTTCAAAAAATGGGAGATTGATTCCCACCTCCCCATGGGAATAAATCTTTCATTCCTCATTATCAAATAGTTATGGATCCCATCATTTCAATTTTGATTCTCATTTTATTTTTATAAAGTAAACGAGTAAATCATTCTAATTCCGGATTCTAATTCCGATTGGATAAGTAAACGGACGATTATTTCATTTCATTTCAGATTTTCCATTTCATTGGCATTCACAAAGCCCAAAATTCCGGCTATGTTCAGCTCAATTACCTACCAATCATACCCATAGACATAGTAAATGATTAGACAACTATCTTCTATTTTTCAGTTCATGAGTTCATCTGCATCATCATCATCCCAAAAACCGTCTGTCTCAACAATAACAACAACAATGGCTGTAGAAACAGAGACAGAATTAGAGACCCCACTAAGAGGAACAAGCTGCTGGCATCAATGGAACAAGCAAGCCTTTTTCCCAGAACCCTCTTTCGAAAACGCAACCTCCTACAAATCAGCACTCAAACAAACCTACCCACGTCTCAAGAACCGCTTGTTTTCCCGCTCAACGGACGCCACCGAGCTCATTACCCTCCGACAAGAAAGCAAACAGCCCTTGCAGAAATGCCTCACTTGGTGGGACCTCACCTGGCTTTGCTTCGGCTCCGTCGTCGGCTCTGGCATCTTCGTCATCACCGGCCAAGAAGCCAAAAAACATGCCGGACCCGCCATTGTCTTGTCGTACTTAGCTTCAGGTCTTTCTGCTCTGTTATCAGCCTTTTGTTACACCGAATTTGCCGTTGAAATCCCAGTTGCTGGGGGTTCGTTTTCTTTCTTGCGTGTTGAGTTAGGTGATTTTGTTGCTTATATTGCTGCTGGGAATATCCTTTTGGAAGCTGTTGTTGGTGCTGCAGGTTTAGCTAGGTCTTGGTCTTCGTATTTGGCTAGCATGATTGATAGCAACAATTCTGATTTGTTGCGCTTTAAAGTTGATTGTTTTGCTGATGGGTTTAATTTGTTGGACCCAGTTGCGGTTTTGGTTCTTTTGGTTTGTAATGGGATAGCAATGAGTGGTACTAGGAGGAGTTCTTGGTTGAATTGGATTAGCTCTATTGTGAGTGCTTGTGTGATTGTATTTGTTATAATTGTTGGGTTTGTTCATGGGAAGACTACAAATTTGGATCCATTTTTGCCGTATGGGACCAAGGGTGTTTTTGAAGCTGCAGCTGTGGTTTATTGGTCTTATACTGGTTTTGATATGGTGGCAACTATGGCTGAAGAGACTAAGAAACCTTCGAGGGATATACCGATTGGTTTGGTTGGTTCGATGTGTATGATTACTGCAGTTTATTGCTTGATGGCTTTGGCATTGACCATGATGGTAAAGTATACCGAAATTGATGTGAATGCTGCTTACTCGATTGCTTTCAGACAAATTGGGATGAATTGGGCGAAGTATTTGGTGAGCATATGTGCACTTAAGGGAATGACTACTAGTTTGCTGGTGGGATCACTTGGTCAAGCTCGATACACAACTCAGATTGCTAGAGCTCATATGATTCCACCCTGGTTTGCCCTGGTTCACCCTAAAACTCAAACACCAATTAATGCTACCCTATTGGTGACCACTCTTAGCGCTATAATCGCATTGTTTTCTAGCTTAGATATTTTGTCAAGTGTTTTTTCTTTCAGTACACTCTCAATTTTTATGCTCATGGCTGTTGCGTTGCTTGTAAGGCGATATTATGAGAAGGATGTTACTCCAAAGAATAATTTGGTTAAGTTTCTAGTGTGTTTAGCTGTTATTGTTGCTTCTTCGATAGGCATAACAGCATTCTGGAAATCAAATGGAAGAGGATGGATTGGTTATGCGGTAACTATTGCACCTTGGTTTTTGGGGACTTTAGGAATGGCATTGCTCCCGAAACAACGTGTTCCAAAACTCTGGGGAGTTCCTCTGGTTCCATGGTTGCCATCATTGTCAATTGCAATGAATTTATTTCTCATAGGCTCATTGGGTTATTTGGCATTTTTGAGGTTCATCATTTGCAGTGCAGTAATGCTTGTTTACTACTTGTTAGTTGGCCTTCATGCCACTTATGATTTGGCTCATCAGAACCAAGAAAAATCAAATAACGAGGAAGGTCCTTGAGATATAATCAAGAGATTCTTCAGTGGGCCGAAATGGTATATAGACATTCTTCATATCACAGTTGATTATTCTTAGGATATTGCCAAAGATTATCTGTGCATAGTTTGTGCAACTTGTTTTCTAAATTTCATAGTTTTTGAAATGAAATTGCATTTTTTTTCTTTTTCCTGTTTTATGTTGTTGTAGTTTTTTGTGATCAATGAAGAATTAATGGTCAATTCCTTATTACATTTTCATATGATTGATGTTCCGGTGAAAACTGGACCATGTTTGCCTTTGTTGCTGTAACTCTTCAGGTCTTGAAGTCTCAGCAGTCTCTAAAATTGTAGAAATGGTGTCCCTTGAAATGGAATATCATATTATTTATGGATTTTATTATCAATTCCATTCAAATCTGTGGAGTTTGCTACTGCAAACAGAAAATTGCTAGAGCCATCTAAAGCCTAAATTAACATATATTTATTATGTTGCTCGCATAATTCTATAGTTGGACATTGGCATCGTTGGTCAAACAAATATTAGAAGTCAGTTCTTGTTTTAAGCTTTAATTCATGTTTTAAGCTTTAATTAGCAGTTCAATGTTCTGCAGACTAAGGCAGGTGTTGTTAAGTGCTCTATTTCATTTGGTGATCTCTGAAGTTGCTGAAGTGATACACAAGGTATTACAGAGTGATAGGTAGCAATTAGGCATAAATTGATGCCAACTCCTTAAATTTTGTAACTTCAACTCTGTTAACAATCATTTATGATTCTTGTTTCGAATTACATCCATTATCTCAAGTTTCGGATCGAACTAATCCATTGACACATAGTTTATGGGAGAAAATTGATTTATTTGGGCACTGGAGGATTGACAGGGCGAATTGCTAGTTTTGTAGTACGAGATATCCATCCTACTCACTATGGCTGCATTCGTCCAATTGATAAGTTCAAAGGAATCAATGTTGGACTTATTGGATCCTTAGGAATTCATGCGAGAATTGGTTACTGGGGGTCTCTAGAAACCCCTTTTGAAGCCCAGTTTGATGTCTATTATCTTGATTGTCTGCCTGCTCCGTTGGTAGCTAGCTTAAGTCATTAAATCAGTGAACGAAGTAGTATTTCTTAGCCAATTGGTAGTGCTGAAGTTTTGACGTGTGACTATGAGTAGTCCTTTTCCTTTGATATGATAACCATCACACATACACGGCATCAAAATTTTCCTTGGAAAATGGGTCAAAGAATCATTGGTACATCATGTGGGGTTTCCAAGTCATGGTCCAACACTGACTGATTTTGATATTTCATGCATCCGTAGATTTCCTTTCTGGCTTTCACACACACACATGGCCAGAAAGGGCCTTCACCACCAAGTACCAACCATTGTTAACATTCAACAGGCAGTCTGAGAAGTTAAAGAATTGCATAAATTTACGAAAATAACGATTGAAAATGCAAAGTTTTCACTAGTACTAAGTGTCTTATTTCTAGCCGTGAGTCTGTTAAAAAGATAGGAACTCAAAATCAATTCTCTTAGACGCGGTTTCTTCTTGGCCTGAGCTGAAACCGCGGTACCAATCAATGTGCCTGTTCTTCTTATCATTTTGTGGTCCCTAATCCCTTTCAAAAGGAGCCCACAAGATTCTATCGCTTTACAATGTGCAAATCTCTACATCATACATGTCAGAAAAATGTTAGTGACAGTTACATATACGTCACTAGATAGCGCATACACATGAGTGGGGTTCGAACCATTCCCCTTTTGTACTACCTAACAGTTTTTACTGAGCTAATTGACACCCACTACAATAAATCATCAAAATGTTCCTATATTCGATGAAGGCAGCTGATGAGATTAATCATGACAACCAACTTGTATTATTAACGAGAAAGGTAAGTAATCAAAAGATGATAATACAAAGTACAAGTGCACAAGAGATTATCACACGACAATGACAATTACGAATAAGTAGTTTGCTATGTGAGCAAGATCGGAAGTTGGAACCTAGACCTCTTGTTCTACTTTGATATTTTATCGAGCTAACTGACAGCCACACACAATATATCATCAAAATGTTCTATATTTTACAAAGGTAAATATATGATGGGATTAACTATTGAAAACTTGTTAACAAGAAAGGAAAGTAATGACATGATAACACAAAGTACAAGCGTACAACACAGATTAATTCTCATGAGGCAGCTATTCTCTCAAAATGCATAAGCCTGTTTTCAGCCAATCTTGAATTGTAAGCAGATCTTTTGTATTCAAACCACGTAAACTCTTTATACAAGCTTTGTTCAGGATTTTTCATGAGTGAAGGCAATGGAGCAAGTCTCTCACTCAAAGGTGGTCCGCCAAAATAAATCATTGAAACTCTTGATTTCAAGCTGTTGGCCAAAACCCTATGCTTCACGCTTTTGAACCTCCCATTGGTCAGTACCTGCATTTTGCATACGCCAATGCCAACCCAACAAAACCATTAAAAATCTCCCTACACCAAACTTCAATAACAATAAAAAGATAAGGAACAAAATAATAGCTTATTACCTGTAAAGAGTCACCAACGTTGATGAAAAATGAGTCTTCATCAGGAGGTACTGAAATCCAACTACCTTCTCTGAGAGAAATTTGCAATCCTGAAGTGTTGTTGGATCTTAAAACAGAAATGATTTGTGGGTCTGTGTGTTCTCCAAATCCAATCAAATTGCTAATACGATCTGGGCGTGGTGGGTAGTGATTCAGCCTGAAAACAGAGTCACTCTGTTCATCCATCAACAGCTTACTCAAAACATTCCTCGGTTGAATCTTCAATCCATCGGCCATCAACTCGAGAATCTCACATGCCATCTTCTTCACTGCTGATATATATTCACTCAAAGCAAAGCTGCAACAAAACCAGAAACGGCAAACGAAAGAAACTGAGAATTCAGAAACGGGACTTTATGAATGAAAAGACTGAATTTTGATTCATTAGGTTGAGTATTTATACCGAAACTGATCTGGGTTGTTGCCTAGAGGTGAATTTGAATCTTGATTGGTGTTTAAGAGAAGATACTCAACCCAACCCACATCACCATTCCGTCCAATGCATTTGTTGCCATAGCCAAAAGGACTTGGAGGGCCAGATTTTTCTTTCTCGGAAAATGGCAATGAGAAAAACCTGATGGCTTCAGATTCAAGCCTGGAAATGGATTCCAGGGGGATCCCATGATTGATTACCTTGAAGAATCCGAATTCCTCACAGGCTTTGACAAGAAGGTTTTTTGAGTCCGGATTTGAGAGGTCAATGAGAGGGATTGAATTTGAAGTCGAAGTGAATAATGCGGAGGTTGTGCAACAAGTTTCGATATACGGGAACTGTTCGATTGCTGGTTTTGTTGATAAGGCCACCATTGTTGGAATAATTTTTTGGCTTCTGGAAAGTGAAAGCTTATGAGTTTACAAGTGAATGGCTTTGGGGTTCAGCTTTCGCTATTTATATGGGAAGGTGAGAGAGCACAAATTGAATTTTGATATAGCAATATTATTTTTATTTATTTTTGTTTACTTTACCACAATTTTTTATTGGTATGGCCATTAGAATCTTTTCTAAGTGAAGTCTAGTCAACAGGCATTACTGTCCTATAGGAGTTTCTAAAAAAAAAAATTTTAAAAAGATAAAAACAGGCAATAATAACTCTTCAGAGGATTAAAAAAGAGCTAATATTAATTTCTTTTATCATAAAAACATCATAAAAAAGAATGGGTCAAATCGACAAGACGTTACGGATAACTATCATTTATCAATGGATTTTAGAATTACATGATAATTCATCAGCTGAGAGAAAAATGATTGTATAATCATAACGCATGGTTTAGTTGTCATTGGAATTGTCCCATTTACTTTCTTAAAAATTCATATACAATACAACTTTTTTCCTTTCTAATTTTCTTTTGATAAGATGTGGATAGATAAATTTCAAATCAATTTTTTAATTTCTATCTTTTTTGAATTTAAATTTAAGTGATTTGTTAAATAAAATTGCTTAATAATTATTGGACAAACTTAAATCTAATTGATAAATTTTTATCTTCGTGCTAAGAAAAAAGAGGTATGGCAATATTTCAATGGCCACAATATATTAAAAATTTTAAATTTTTTTCTTAAATCTTTCATGCTCTAGATATTAGTAGAAGCTCTTTAGGTCAGAAAAAGGACAATCTATAAATTGCAAAACTACAAATATGTTTGTATTTATTGATTGGATCTTTAAATTCACACCATGTACGTTAATAAATGATGTTATAAGTACAAAATGTGTGAAAGATTTCAATTTATTGGCAAGAGATCTTGTCAATTCAATTATTCTATTAAAGGCAACCTAAAACATGAAATAAATTTCGGAAAAGCAGCACTCAAATTTGATGTTAGAAAATTTTGATAAATTAATATTTTTGGGATAAAAAAAAATATGTTAATTTCTGACGTCACTAGCCTCGGATCAGACTCATAAAATATATTATTTATTATTTAATTTATGATGAAAAATAATTTGTAAAAATCTCTGCAAGATGGTAGAAGGTGACAGCATAGAGAACACGTTGTCACCCTAAAAAAAAAAAAAAAAAAAAAGAAGAAGAAGAAGAAGCAGGTTTTGCTTCGACCAAGAATGAGAGTCATGGGCGGCACCCTTTTACAGAGGAAACCTTTTTTCCTTCTTTTTGTTTTACAACATGTTTAGTTACAAAAATAAAAATCCTAAACAAATTCAGTTTTTTTTTCCTAGATAATAAGTTTTATTTAATGAACTATTAAAGTTTCATACTTTTTTGTACATACAGGACGATTACTTAGTTACATTTCACGTAACTTATAACTGTCCAATCTGACGGATGACGTTGAATTCATGAAAAAATAGTAACCGATTGGATTGATTAATTTCATGAGCTGTAATTTGTAATTTACGCAAACCGTAACTCAAGGAGACCCTCTATGTAGAGAGAGAGAGAGAGAGAGTTGGACAAGCTAATAAAAATTATCAATGAGATGAGTAAAATTAGGATATTAAGATATATATAAAAGATATTTTTTCACTCAATATGCACACAATAGGATAGAGTTTTGATGGATAGACACTCCCAGTTCTTTCAAAAAATTCACCACCTTCGTATTTAGTTCCACCAATAAAAATTATGAAAAATTTTCTGCATGATTGAATAAAAAGCCTATCATTTTAAATCTTCAAACTCTATTCTCTTGTCGTAACTTAAGTCGACAATTAGATTACTTGAACGGAGCCATACCACCAAATAAGACTTCAGACAAGAATTGACGTCTCTTAAAATATTTTGAATATTTTGAATTTTGTTAATGTAAATTTGATGCGAGTGTCGGAAGATTCTTTCGTACTTCAGAAAAAAAAAAAAAAAAGTTACACTTTTTCAAAAAAGGAAAATACACGTGTTAAAATGACCGCCTCCCCTTGAACAACATCAAAGAATCAAAAATGAATCTACGTGGACCGGCTGCGACTCCTAGTTGATTTTTCAGGATACGTGGCCTCATCTCATTCGTATCTTTTACTGTCGGCTATATTATTATTTTCTCATTTTTCATAAATATTTCTTGTCTAATTTATCAAATTTCATTTTTATCTACATGCCTGGTTTGGACGTCGGGCTTTGGGCAATGGGCAATGGGCAATGTCCCCATATTGTTTTAATTTCTTTTATAGTAATAAAATAATAAGTTAGTCCACTTTATAGTTAAGCACTAGTTGTTATTAGGGTATTGTAGTTTTAAGTTGTAATTATTATAAAAAAATTATAATCATAAAATAAAATTTAATAGTGTATAATAAATATAAGTAGTGAATTAAATTAACTTAATTGTTCGATTATAGCAAACACTTTATGTTGTAATTTTTCAATTAAAACTACTCAACCTCAACACCAAATACAGTATAATCTCTATAAATTAATATTTGATAAATTAATAATTTCTGTAATATAATAATTTTTTACGGTCCTGACTTAGGCCCTGAAGCTAAATTAATAATTTTGATAAATTAATAAGATAATAATTTTTTTGAAAATTTTTATATAACTCTGTGATCCCATTTATATCATAAATTAATAATCGTAGAAATTACAAATACAGTGAAATTACAAATGTAACTGATTATGTCAATTTATTAAAATATGTCAATTTACTGTGTAACTGACTATGTCAATTTAGTTAATCAAGCAAATAGGTACATTAGATGAATTAGTTCAAATTCAATTAATACAATTTAATAACTAACATTTAGTTTAGTTCATTGAATACATTTAGATAAATTTATGTAAATATATGAATTTAGTTAATCAAGTCGATAGGTACATTAAATTAGTTCTAATTCAATTTATACAATTTAATAACTAACATTTAGTTTAGTTCATTGAATACATTTAATAAAATTCATGAATTTATTTAATCAAGTATACATTATTTATTTGATGAATTTATTTAAATTCTATTGATTATATTTGTAAAATACAATGAATTTTCAGTCAATTAAATGTTAGTTCTTTGTATTGTGAACATACTCTATAAATTAATAAATTATTAATTTATCGATTAATTAATATCTCTCTAAATAAATAAATTTCTATGGTCCCGACATTATTAATTTATAGAGGTTATACTGTAGAACTTTAATTTTATGAGTCCAACACTTATTATTTGAATGCTATTCGATGTCAAAAAATTAATTAAAATTTATAAGACTATCTAAAAGTGTCCGAAAAATGATACGTACATTAATTAAATATACTATAGTCACAACCTATTTTTAATAGTGCAATATATATTTTCCTGTGTTTAAAGCTTTATGATTGACGTGTATTAGTAAATATGGTGGTTTCGTAGGGAACATTGGACCAAATGGTGGGTCCAATTAATTGAAAAAAAAAAAGTTGTCTCAAAAACTTATAAAAATGGGGTTCTTTTATTTCATTAATTATAACTAAATTCAAACTTGCCTAGCGTAAGCCAAGTCAATTTTTATTGGTCTGGTAAGTGTCACTTCCTCATTTCAATCTTAAAATTGGAGGATTAAGTCTGTCATGTATATTCTAAATTTGTGAGATTAAGATTAATTTGTCTAAATTTAGAAGCAGATCTCTACTTTCTTAGTGGAAATTTTCAAGATAAATTTTAGATGAAATAAAGTAAAATAGGTTTTTATAAAATTGCAATGTGTAATATTAAAAGTAACATAAAATTAAACAAGATTTCATGCGGTACTTGTTGAAAATATGAGTCAATATTACTTTTTTTAACCCTAAAATAAGTTGAAATAACGACACTAATCATTAAATCCAACGATGACGAACAATAGCTTGAGAATAACAACATGTTAACCTCGAAGTTGCATTCAAAATAAAACAACTTGCACAATGAACCACAAAGTTGCATCTTTAAATACAGAAGTTGTATCCGACCAAAAAATAGAGTACTCGCCAGAGCATGCATAGGCTTGGCAAAATCCGGGTTCAGTCCGGGTTTTGGTGTTGCCCGGGACCGGACCGGATGCTTGAAACACAAGACCGGACCCGAGTTAAAACCCGGGTTTTCCGGGTCCGGTCCGGGCTCAAGCCCGGCACCCCCGGGTCCGGGTTTTTGGATCCGGGCTTCTAAGCCCGCATATGATAATTTTAATTTTTTTCTTCTAATTTTTTTCTTTTATTTCTCTAACAATGCTTACTTTTTTTAAAAAAAAAAGTTAAATAAACTCATTCAATCTCAAGCTTTAAAAAAAATAGTCAAATACAAATATATAACATACTAACAATGTAAATTTTACACAAATAATAAATAAAAATTGTTTCAATCTACTTTCTAATACTTAAATTCATCCAATTTCTAACCTAAACTCATTCAATCTATATAAAAAAAAATAAATTAAATTAAATTCAACAACACAATAATCACACAATAAATCAAAATAACATCCAACATATCATAAATTCATAATTATATATTTATGTATAATAAATTTATATATATTTTTTGTTAATTTATTAAAAACCGGGTCAGGATCCGGGTTCCGGGTTTTCGGTGTTGAGCCTGGATCCGGACCCGGAAATATCCGGGTTTGAAATTCTCAAACCCGGATCCAGATTTTTTATGAGTGCGGTCCGGGTTTTGCCCGGACCGGATCACCTGGGTCCGGGCCGGATCCGGTCCGGACGGGCTTTTTTGACACCCCTAAGCATGCAAGAGCACTTGTCTTTAAGACAAATTTTGTGTCTTAAAGTAAGATCTTTCGGTGCAAAAAAGACAGATAAAGTGGTTTAATCTCCAAGATACGATGATAATAACCATGAATATGCACTCTAAACACGATAGTTTTGAACAGCAAAAGAAACATTGATGAAGAAAAATATGCAAGAGAAATAAAGAATGTGCATTAGAACAATTGAATTATTCTTTTTTCTTTTTATTGTTGTGGTAGACATCATTAAAGACTTTATATGTCTCTCTTATATAGAGAACTCTTTAGCCCTTTTCCTAATTTGAATTAGCTACCCACTTTTTCTTATTTAATTTAAGTTGGTCGTGTATCTTATAATTTAATTCAACCTAAATAATCCAAATCACTTGTATATTTGACTTATGAACTCTAATTTATAATTAAATCAAACTCATAACCAATTTCAAATCAATCACAAAAATAATTACTCTCACTTTCCTCCAATGTGGAATAGTAGTGTAAATATCCATATAATTCCAAGGGATATTATCATTTTCTGACTTAAGTTTTTTTGACACACCAATGTAGTACTAAAGTTTGGTGAAAATTGCATTTTATCGCTAAATGTTTACGCTATTATCATTTTATCACCATTAAATTAAAAATAAGTTAATATTTAATGGAATATGAGTTGAAAGTCAATTTTGTCCCTAAGTATAAAAGATGATTTTTTTCCTTTAAAAAGAAAGAAATTACAAAAGATAAATGTATAATTTGTCTACCAAAAGTTTTCTGACATATCAATTTAGAACTAAAATTATTTGAAAACTAGATTTTATCACCTAATATTTAAACTGCTATCACTTTACTACTAAAATGTTAAAAATAACGAAATATTGAACTAGAGTGTAAAAGACGATTTTGTCATTTGAAAAGAAAGAAATTACAAAAGAAAAATTACCGTAGAAAAGTAGCCGTTATATTAAAAAAACAAACAACTACTTTTTTTTATTATATAAACATGTTGTTGTGCATTCAAATATCAAAAATCCAACTAATACAAGCCAAACGCTTCAATTTTGATAATATCATTCAACACTAGTAACCCTAAGCCATTTCAAACACCACAATGGCAAGCCAAAATACTCTAAATTTAACACTTCATCGTTCAACAAATAGTGTTAACGTTTTGGTTTCAATGTGAAATTCCTTAAATGCTCTTATGACATCAAAAAAAAATTAATTGTGTTAATGTTTTGATGGTAAAGTAACAACTTATTAGTACTGAATTGATATGTCATAAAATTTTCAGTAGGCAAATGTTAATATCTCTTTCACAATTGAATGGTACGTTTTGGGTTAAACGTAAAATTTCTTAAATGCCCTTATGACACCAGCAAATTTTTAATTTCGTTAACAGAATGGTGGTAAAGTGATAACAATATAAACCTTTAGTGGTAAAATGCAGTTTTTATTAAACCTTGGTACTGATTTGACGTGTCAAAAAACTTAGGTGGGAAAATGATAATATCCTTAATTTCAAAGTATTAATGTGATTTCCAATTTAGTATTACATGCATCACCGTGGACATAGTCCTTATAAATTTATTTCCTATTTCTTTACATAAGTAACAATTGCCAATGTCTTTTTTTTTTAAAAAAAAAATTCTATTGCAAATGAGGATATTATTGTTACATTAACATTTATTGTGCCTTATCTCTCTAAGGTTAATTAATGGTATTGTAATAAATAATTCTCTCTTAAAGTTTGATATAATTGTGGTGAGTAAATGCTTGTTTAGCATTTATATTTTAACTTAAGTTTGTTTAATCCCTATATTTTAAAAGTAGCTCAAGACATCCCTATTGTTAAATATATTATGTTCTTACCCTTATTATTTCTTTCCTTTTACAATTATACCCTTGCAACAAAATTTCTTAGGGATATTAATAAAAAGAAAAAAGATGTTAATTCATCAAATTAGCCTTAAAAACAAAATAAAAGTTAATTTAAAATTTATTTTAGTATTTTACTTTTAGGATTAATTTGGCAAATTAAACTTTTATATCGAATTATTGTTAAGATGTTCGCAAGGATATTAAACATTACTTTAAATTGGTTGATATTAATTTAATTTATCAATAATTATTAGCAAGATTGTTGTAAAGGTCTAGAAAATATTAATTTTTTATACTAATATTTATTAGTTAATTTACTAATAAATGTTTATAAGTTAATTTGCTAATTAACTTCTTATAGATAAATTATTAATGTCTATAATATTATTGCTAGGGTAAAAATATTTTTTAAAAAAAGTAAGAGTAGAATCTAATATATTTAATATTAGGGGTATATTGAGGTATTTTTAAAATATAACGACTTAAGTCAAAATACAATAACTAAACGAGTGCTTATTCTAACAGTTCATGTTCTTAATGAAATTTACTGTTGAGCATTTTCTTTCATTCTATAGTTAGATCCTTGTCAATTATCTTGAATTTTTGTGTTTTACGTTTTGTTCAACTCCCTTCATGAGAAAACACTATTTGATTTATTGGTTCACTTTTAGTTAGACATCTTATCTCCACTATATTTATTATTCATCTGTGAATTTATGATTTCAATTAACGAGTAACTAATAATAAATTTATTGTTATGTTGGTAAAAATGGTGGCAGAATCATGATTTTAGTTTGCACTTTACCAAAATATATCACAAATTAGGAGTTGCCTTGGAAACTTTTTAGTTTTACCTAGCATTTCGCAAATTTTCAAAAGGTTGCGGGTTGTCAAGGCAACTCTAGGCATGCCTTATACCAAGAAAAAATCTTAGTTTTTTTTTGTAAAGTTCAAGTTTGCAAACCAAAGAGGATAAACTTAAATTTACTCAGGAAAACTCACAGACCAAGAGAAAAAAAAAATTGAGTTCCTACAAATTAAGTTCATACCTAGACCGCGAGAACATAAGTCTTTAAATTTACCGTACAAGTTGAAATCTTAATATTAAAATTAATTTTATTCTCCTCTTATTAAATGGTTCATAAGGTAAATATTTCTGTCACGGGTGTAGATGGAGTTGATATATTTTTTCCAATATTAAAGAGGTAGATATTGTCCTATATAGGTAGTGAAAGATTAAATATGAGTATAACTGGAGTGTAAACACATATTTAATGTTACGAAAAAAAAAAAGTTCGAGAATCAAAGCTCATGAGATGTCAATGAAAATTTTGTCTGAATCAATGTAGATGGATGCTCTTGAGTTCTAGTAGAACTAGAAGTACAAGATTCTTTGCCACTTTATACCATTTTCAGCCACAGTGCTTTCTTTTTCCTCTCGTGAGAAAATAAATAATTAAAGTTGATATTTGTGGCTCACCAAACGAAACATCCATCATAAATCATTATCTTGTGAATCGATATGTTGTGAAAGAGAAGGTCCCTACCTACAATGAAAGATTTACAAACACTAAACATCAATAATGAGGGGAATCTAACAATTTGCGTTGAAAGCTTAGAGAGTCGTACGCAAATGTAAGATCCATTGTACCATTTCAATAATTTGGGAAATTAAAAATCTCATGTGGTACTGATGTGAACTCAATTCACTATCACATGCATCAGCGTGGACCATGGTTGGTATAAATTTAATTACTTCCTATTTCTTTCCACAATTAACAATTGCCTGTGTCTGTTTTCCATTCTATTGCAAGAGGGGATATTATTGTTACCCTAACGTTCCCCTCTCCCTCAACTTTCTAAGATTAAAGGTGTTGCAATAAACAAATTTCTCTTGAAGTTTGATATAATTATGCAGTTCATTCTATGGTCACATGCTTATATCTATTAACTTAAATTTTTGGGTTTTATGGTTTGTTTGTCTCCCTTCGTGTGGAAACTGAATTTATTTTACGGACTTCATTTTACCTTATTAAATTAAGGATAAAGTAGTCACCGCTCCGACAATTGGATTTACCTATTATTTGGCCATAAGTAGAGACGGACTCATACGGTGTGGAATCTTATAAGTCGGAGAAAAAAATCAAGAATGGAAATTGGATATAATTCCATGCTTATAAGTCGGAGAAATTGGATAGCAAACTCAAACAACGTATATATATATACATATAATTGGGTATGGATAGTGATTTCTGGGTGGAAAAAAATCAATCGTTACAGGCGATTTATGGGATTTGGTATACAATAATCCCTCTTCTAGTGGCCATGACACAGCTTAACATTTTATTTAATTTCTCAATGTTTCTTTTCATTTATCCCTAAAAAAAAAAAAGATTTATATCTCTCCCAGGAATATGGATAAAGCTGATATATCCCCTAAATATTAATAGGATAGATATTAATTTTCCTGTATAGGAATAAAAAAAAAATCCCTTATTTTGTATAAATTGAGTAGAACTCAATATAAACACATATTAGGAATGATAAATAAACAAAAAGTTCGAAAAACTCATGAAATGTTAATTAATGAAATTTTGCATGAATTATATAGATAATGTATACCCTCGACTTCTATGACTCGAAGTACACGATTCTTCACCATATTTGACTACTTTTGTGCCAATTGCTTTCTTTTCTTTTTTTTTCTTTTTAAATCTTGTGAGAAAATAAATAACTAAAGTTGATATTTGTGGTTCACCAAATGAAACATCGATCATTAATCATTATCTTGTGAATCGATACGTTGTCATAGGAGGTCCCTACCATGAAGGATTTACAAGTACACAAACATTAATAATAGGGTGGATCTAACCACTTTCGTGTTGAAATTTCTGATAGTCGCATGCACTGAAAATGTAAGATCCATGGTACCATTTCAATAATTTGGGGTATTAAACAGCTCATCTACAGTTGTAAGTGTTTCGAGCATCATTGCTAGTGGCCTGGATGTGACTCATCGCAGGTCACTTCGTTTGAAAGAATGAAAAAAAACATCTATGGAGTTAGGATATGTTTTCGAGTTTATATGGAATTAATTTATGATGCTCACACATTCAAGTTTAAAAGTTAGTTCAAGAGTTGGCTGATGTGGGATTATTTTTTAACATCATTATATTTAAGATTAGTCTTCGTATTGTTAATGTGAAATTATCTCCTTACAAAAAAGGTAATCTTTTTATTTAATATATTTTATGTGATAAAATAATGTGAGTTTTACTAGTACATGAGTTAGTTCTAATATCATGTGTAAAAGTCAATGGACTTATTAAATTAAAAATTAATTATAATTAAAAACTAATTAAAAAATAGGATTTTACCAAATTTATAAACTTATCCACAAAAAAAAAAAGATTATTTTCAAGAATTAAGGATGGTCTTGTACTCGAGAATTAAGCAATCAATCGTAGTGCCCCCGTGATGTAAGCCATGACGCAAGTTTTAAACTTGACCCAAGTGCTACAAATAATAAATGTCGTTTCACATGTTAGAATAAAAGTCCCTCGTGCTAGAAATATGTTTTACAATTTAAGATAAGGATACTCTCATAATTTGATCATAATTGAATTTTCAAAGATCTTTTGACATATATAAATTTTTATTTATCTATGGTCAAGATTTACTTAGTTATTATATTCTCATTTATTAACAACCAATCATGTAAGAGTATTTGCTTAGATAAAATATTATTAAGAGAAAATCCTGATCCTATACTTTATATATAAGCTCAAATTAGTCCAAAAATTAATGGCTTTCCTTTTAACAAGATATCAGATGACGCATTATTTAACTTACTATTATCTTTTGTAATCATGCATATATCAAGTATTTTGTGTGATCCTTGTCATGTGCAAAATTAGTGTAAATTTATCTTCTCACGAGTTAACTCATACTAAAAAATTAGGTCAAAAATTAAGGTTTAACCCAAGCTTATATCATGCATCAAAAAATTATTCTCAATCAATTTTGAGATTATTCCCTTAGCAATATATGATATTCCTACGGCGTTATTATTCTACATGCCCAACTTAGAGCATATACAAACCTTCCTACTTATTTCTAGCTCGGCAAGATTTTATTGGCACGCAGACTTCAAGCTTAGGAATAATTGGTGGGTCGGAAACATGAATGGAGATAAGTATCATGATTATGGCTAGTGATTAGTCGGTTAACTATCACAATTATCAAGATAAGTATCACAAGAACATAAACCAACGTGGATGGACCCGATAGTGACAGAGGTGCATGCAATACAACATTCAAGATCTTACCAACATATGCCAAAATTCTCCAATAAAATTAGTGATCCAAATCAATTTGGAGGTTCCTAGCTAGTTTCTCTGTAGTGATAAAAATTATGCAATCCATAACACGCTTTGACCTACTATACAGTGGTCAATGGTACTGTTTTGTTTGGGTTATATTCACATGCCGCATAATTACTTTACTTGCATTGAAATGTTGTTGAAACAAAAAGAAGAGGATGATAATATGCATCATCCCATGTTCATTTAGGTAGATTTGTATATTGCATATGTTGTACGATCACTTATCGTCTAGAACAGAGATAAGAGAATATGGTTTAGGGTTTTAAACTTTCTTTTTCATTATCTTGTCTTTTATTTTTTTAACTCAGTACACTTTGTTTCCGCATCGTTGCTCACAATTAAACTTATTATATGATCTATTTGAACAATTTACTTCCCAAATATTGTCATTATGTGATGGGTATTTCACAATATATACCAAATCTTACATTAAAAATATATAAACCTCTTAGGTGATTTATAATGAGAAAGTCTTCGTTGTTCGTAAGAAGTCAAGCATATAAATTCCTGCACACACGAGTTGGACAAGCCAAGTTTTGGGCTTAGTGGTAGTAAATAATGATTTAAATTTGAATTAACTTAAATACTTCGAATTTAAATAATAAACTAGTATTTATTAACGTTGAAGAGTTAGTTCAACTTAATTAAATAGGTAAAAATTAATTAGTTGATAGTGGCTATATATAATTCTCAAGTGTAGATTTCCTTGTTCTTTTTTATTACTTACAATAATTAAGTCATTATATGCTGAAGACTATCAGTTAATAACACAAAAATGAACAGGTCATAATAATATCTGAGAAAACTTGTGAACTTAACCCTCGTAATTAACCTCCAACAGGCTGATGCCATGTTCCTATTACCCGACCAAGTCATGTTCAGCGTGTTAACACGAGACGTGGACGATTGAAATCCTGCTCCAACAATATTAAAAGAAAAAAATGGCCAATAGTTTGATTTTAAAGGGGAAAAAAGGATAAAAAAAAAAAAAGAACTCACGAATTATGTTCAAATGATAGAAGAGTAAGATCTTTTCAAATTTTTTAAAGCGACATGCAACTTTGTGACTTTATTCAATGGTGCTAAGAGTGCACAGAAAGTTGTGACGTGAAATTGAAATGAAAATATGAAAAGAAATATTGATTGGGACGAGTAGAAGAAAATATACATAATTATAATTTCTAATTTGGTCAAAACGAGAAGATTTATCAATAATGGGTCGACCCAGACTCGGACTCAGTCGACATACATGTGAAAGGAAAATCTAACCCCATAAAAATAATTATATATTTGATTTTGTTGGATAAACTTTGTTTCAACAAAAACCTTATCCCGTTCGTTTTGAAAGCTTTTTGTTATCATTCAAGCTTTTTCTTGCTATGTTTCTTGCTGATTGGTCTCATGAAAATTATTGTTTTTGACTGAAAAAAAAAGTGACCAATTGGATTTTAATATTGTGAATCTAATTATATATCACATGTGCTCTACTTTTTGAAATCAATGCTACTTTTTGAATGAAATGTTGTTGGCTGCTGCTTTGCAAAATAAATAGGAGCTTCAACGAACATCGCATCTTTTTATTATTTATTGCTACGTTCGTTGCTACAGGTTTAATTCCACCAATTGGACATGACATTATGGATGTGACATTATGTTTTCGGCATGTCTCCATGACTGGTCTTTAAAGAAAAAAAAAAAAAGGTGTGCATATCTATATATATATTTGTATGTATGTATATAGGGTATTAATATGATTTAGGATCATGAATTTTATTAAAATATAATAAAACTAATAAACTATACATTTTCTAGTATTATGTTATTATACTATGAAATCATATAGCGTAATAGCTTTCTCAAACTTTAAGAAGTTTAAAATCTTGGATTTACACACACACATAAAGTTCAAACTCAATAACAACTCGTTCAAATGCATCATTAAAAATAAGGACGGTCATTTAAGTTTCTTTTTAAAAAATTTATCATTTTTTCTTTAGTTATATTTAAGTGGAAGTAGACATTTCTTCACATTTATTTAGTGGATAATTCATACGATATTAATAAAGATAAAAATCTAAGTTGTTATAATATACTTTATCTAAGATTGCCTTAGAATTTTCTTATCATATATAAGCAGTGTTCTTGTTATAATATACATATGATTGTATATATTATGTTAATTTTGCACAATCTTATATAAATCAATCGTAAACTGCCTCTTTAGAACTCATAAAAGTACAATTTTACCCATGGTTGTAGTTAATCTCTTAATTTGGTTTAAGTTAAAGATGAATTAATTGATTAATTAAAAATTCATAAAAAATAATTAAATAATACTTAAGGTTAGATTTTCTAATATTAAAAGATTAAATAAATTAAGTAATTATATCAGCGGCTTCCGACACCGTGCGAGAGACACGACTTGCTGTTGCAGCGCCAATAGTTATTCCGGCTATGATTTCAGAAGATGAAAAGGAGATTTAAAGAAACAAATTATAAAATAATAAATACGAATTTTTTTAAAAATCATTTATTTGGGCTAAGGGGCCATGCGTATTGTAGACGAATTAAAAATCATGTTTTATTTGTGGCAAAGCACATTATGTTTGTAACACTTAATATCAAATTGATAACAAAGTTGCAAATTCAGTTTAATTTTACGATACAAAAGGTGAAAAGTAAATATGACCATTCTTTTATCATCCTTGCATGGTTTGACAATAAGTTATGTATCAATATAGGGATGGCAAAATAGTTAAATTTAAGTAGGACTAGTCAGAATTGAGTTATCTTAGGCCTAACATATTTTGGCAACTATTTTTTTAACCCCTAATTATTTTTTAAAAGGTTTTAAATTTTTATAGGTAAAAAAATTAAAAATTTTAATTGATAAAAAATTTATTAAAAGCTTTTAAATATTTTTAGTTGCCTTTTAGATTGAGCATTTTGGATTTAGTTATAAACTTAGTGTATAATGTAATAATGAGTACATTTAAAAAAAGAATAAAATTTTGTGTTTAATGTTCATGTTCAGGCTAAGCCGAAGCTTTTTTAGTAAATCCGAGTTTTGGGTCTAAACTAAAATAATAATGCTATACTTACTTAATTAGAATAAGTAATTTATATCTCAACTGTTATGTCATTAATAGAATTTCACCATTTGAATTGAGTTGGGCAGCACAATAATGAATTGGTGGGTTCTGCCGTTTTGGTTTGTATTTTTTGATCCAAATAGATTAATGAATGGGTTTGGGCATATGCAATTTTCTGCAAGATAAAAAGCACTCAAACACGACCCGTTGGTAGGCCTAAGAAAATGGATGCTTTGTAAATAGTCTATCTCCAACCAGCTTGAGCCCAGCCTCGTGTATACGAGGCCAGACCATGCTTCAATTTGTAGGTCCAGATCACCTTTTCCAGGTCCAATGATGCTATGCTTACTCAGTTTGCATGGGCCCATAGTCTATGCAATTCTTGAGCCCAACCCGGTTGCATAGTAATAAAAAGAAACTAAATTACCAATTTAAGTCTAAAAATAAAATAAAAAGGATATTATTAGTAACAAGATAATATTGTAAAAGTAAATAAAAAGAAACAAAAAGTAATGGTAGTGGTTTTAATAATTTAACAGTAAGAATGTATTGAGATACTTTAAAAAATATAAGAACTAAACGATTACTAACCTCAAAATATAGAGATTAAATAATTATATTTATATATTAACAAAAAAGGTAAAGGAGTGGGAAAAGTCCGACACGACTTAAAAGTGTTTGATTTACTCTCAAGTATAAAAATGTCTAGTTATAATGTAGCCTGGTGAGACCGAGATCAATCCACAGAAAAAAACATTTAATATTTTTGTTTGTTTGGAGCCTTCAACTGCGTGAAATTATTATTTTTATCTAATAAACACACAAAAATACACTAAATCAAATATTTAGAAACATAATTAGAAATTCACAATATGTTACATAATTACAAATGTAAATTATAATATAAACACAAAATAACTTTTTTTACTCCTTAATAAACATACAATTTTTAATAACAAAATCACACCTCTCAACCAGCTTATTGCTAGCCCCAAGCAATAAAAACGTTATATTAAATTAAGATTTACAAAATTCACATGCAAGTCAATAGTTGTTCATCAATTTTCTAAACTACCAAATAAATAAACTCTCCCAAATTTTTTTAGTTCTTTGTTGTTCACTCATTATCTAGGATATCACCAAACCTTCTTTTATACTCAAGTAATTAACACAATACTTATGAAGCTTCATTAAAAGGAAATAACATTTTCATTCTAAAATTCATTAGAAATTCTATCTTTAGACAGTAGATTATTTACACATATTTTAAAATATTACATTTTTAACCCATATAGCAGGCTTTAAGATAGTGACTCTTAAACCAGTTGGCCTTAGAGCACTAAGTATTAAAACACCCCTACGGACTTAATTACTCGGGTATTAGATATAGCAAAATTAAGTATATTCAATTTTTTTATTTTTTTCACATTTTTTTATTTTTTTGTCTTTTTTTTGGGCAGTATACACTTTCTACTACTTTAGATATTATCTCTAATAAATCAAAAGAATTAAATGCTGTAAAAAATTTAAATTATAACCCGCTAGTATGTGTCATAGTGTGTGTGAAAAGAATGATTTAATAATACCAATTAAATGAGTAAATAAAAAAATGAATTAATAATCAAATGAAAAATTTACAAATTTGAGTATTTCAAAGAAAAAGGGAACAAAAACAACCTAATACGTATTTCAAAACCAAAATATAATACACACCGGATAGTTAGGATGTCTCAAAGTCGGGACTTTTTATACAACCATCTTATACAAAAAAAAATTGGATTTTTTTTAAAAAAACACATATTTACAATACTATCCCTTCCCCCTAACTAGAATGGGGCACTGTCCTCAATGTCTTAAAAAAAAGAAGTAGAGTTTAGAAGACATTATCTGACCGTTTTAAGAAAATAATTACAAATGGAGAGATAAATCTAATTTTCATTTCTTATTAAGGCTACATTTACCATCATTAGTCAACCAAGGTTACGATATGGCTCTGGTTTGTACTCTTATAAAAGATTAAGTAACGCATTAGTAGTAGAAACACAAATAAAGAGTTTTTTCACAAAGATTGGAATGAAATGATTCTTAATTGCATGGTTAAGAAATGAAGAAAGCCATCATAAAAGTTATTAACATTTAACAAACCAATGAATTTTTTATTGATATTCAAATGGGCCCAAGATGCAATTGTAATTAATGCCTCTAAAGTTGCAAGATTTCATGATAAGAAAATGAAAGTATTAGCATGATTTAACATTTTGGATATTCTCTTTTCCATACTTGAGACAACTAACTCTTCTTCAATTGGTGGGTCGGGTAAGCATCCTAGAAGATTTTAAAGCTTGTGGAATGATATCTGGCACTTGGCTACCTCTAACAAAAACAATTTTCTGAGACAAACTTTGATAACCTTCGATCACCTTCTCTATATACAAGGTGTATTTTCCTCTCTATTATGACATGATCAAGATTTACAGCTGCCTAAATGAACTTTTTGTATTTTTCATAGTAAAACCCAGAAAACACAACCATTTTTGAATTGTCTACTCAAAGATGCTACCATTGGAATAATCTTTAGAAGCAAGTTATGAGGGTTTGAAAAAAAAAAAGCTCGTACGACGTATAAGGCTTGTGGCTTAATAAATCAAAAGCAAACAATAGAAAAAAGGCAAATAATGATTAGAAAAAGCAAACAATAAAAGAAAAAAAATAATGATTTGACACAAAATCACACCATTAGACACAATAATGCAAACAATAAAAGAACAACAAAATAAAATGATATTTTTTGGTAGTTGTGATTGTTATTCACATCTTCCTCTGATTTTACGTAAGTTTAAATGCCTTTTATGTGTTGAGGATAAATCTTTTATCTAGTTTTCTTATAAACTACCAAACAAGAATTTTTTGAGTCAGATTTCCAAGACAAAAATGTGCACTTTTTTTTTTAAATAGTATCCATAACTATTTAATTGCATGTTGTACATATCTGCTATGATGCGTCTCAAAACATCATAAAATATCATCTAACGATTCTTTACTCATGCCATCTTTAATGAATTTAATTTTATGTTTACGATTATCAAAAGTCATTCTTTAAGGTTTATAATACGGTCATTTATAATCAAATCTTACATAGTTACACATTCTAAGCCAAGTCATTTAACTCTTTTTTTTTAAAAAACAAATGTGCTTTTACCAAAACCAGCATGTAAGAAATAAATAGATCAGAAAACACATCTACAAATCAGACCTTTAATTCAATTAACCAACGAATATCAGCAGAAGTCCCATTGATCATTGACAAATGTAGGCGTTCACAACGAGCTTTGTAAATTTTCTTGAGGGCATTTTAAGAGAGAGAAGAAAAACGCTTATGCAATTTACATTGTATTTCTTCCATGTTTTATTTTGGGATTTCAGTTATTGTGGAAAACTGAAGATGTCGACTTAAAAAGTCACGAAATACTGTTATCTGTCATTTATACTAGAAAGTTAATCAAAACATATCAAAGAAATAAATTAATTCCGCAAAATCAAGTTAAACATGAAGGCGAATATAATAAAAAAATGAAAATACACAATGTAAAAAAAAAGTATAATCAAACATAGAACTCACATTCGTTTTTTTATTGAGTTAACCTCAAGCTCTAATTGGAAGTCATTTATACCAACTTCTATTTCCCTAAGTTGGCTTTTTATATCCTTAACATGGGACACTAACATTGTGGTCGTAGATTCCAAATAGGATATGATTTATAAAATTGTATTAGGCATTTTAAGTGAAAGTTCTCCACTACTAGAAAAATGGCCTTTACTGACACTTGTCTTGTGATACTTTATTAAAAAGTATCAGTAATTACATGCATTTCAGACATTTTCTGTGTTTAACAAATAAATATCACAAATTTGTGATACTATAGTGTCTGTAAATTAAATATCAGAAATCTGTGACACTAAGGTATTAGTAATTAAAAAAATAAAATTTTAATTTTGTGTCTATTAGTAATCGAACTGCAGACCTCTGAACTTTAACTTTTTAATTTTAACCGCTAACCACTAGGCTATGAGTTGGATTTTGATTTTTTGGTTAATAAGTAAATAATATTAAAAATTAAATTAAATTACCTAGATACTATGTCGTTTTAATGGAAGGTGTACATGGAAACCTAAAATCTAAAATTTTTGAGAAGTAAAAAATCATTCCCCACGGCCGCTCCCTACTCTGAACTGCTGCTCTCTTCCTTCCTTCTCTCTCTCTCTCTCTCTCTCTCTCTAACAATGATCTACCTCAGCCATTACTGTCAACCTTCAAATCGCCATCCTTGACCTAAAATATCCTTGAACTAGAAAGTGTTGTGAAGAATTTGGGTAAAGCTAGGGTTTTTTTTTTTAAAGTTCGAATCCAAAAATCAGGGCTTTTTTGTAGGGGGTATTTCATTGTTTTTAATGTTGAGTTCGGAGAGAATGATTTCGCTGCCGTTACCGCCTAAGCAGTATGGAGTGACGAAGCCAATATCAATTGCAGGATCGATGGAGGGTGATATGCAAAGAACTCGTGACTTAGAAAAGGTTTTGTTTTGTCTTTATTTATAATTACTTTTTTCTTTCTATATGGAAAACCCTAATTTTGATTTCCTTTAGGGTTGAAGTTTTTGGTTGGAGCTAGGCTTTATAAACGCAAAGAAGAAGCGGCAAAAGGAGAAGAGGTTCTACTTCGAATTATACAGGCAAGAGTTTTTTTAAAAAAAATTAATTATTGGTGATTTTGAAACTTGGGACGACCTTGTTGTAATATTTTTGTTATCAGTTGGTTCATTCTTCATTTTGTAATTGGGTTATGAATTGAGTTTGTTTGAATTATATTGGTGATCTTAGAGGTTTTATTTTATTAGAGAATTTAGTGATGAACCAAAAAATTAGAAGAATTGATTCAAGGTGACGATGATAATTGGTTTTTTTTATTTTAGTTTAGGATTTGGCTGATCCCCCTTTTTGGTTGTTGTTACTTTTCCAGGGTATCAAAAAGTTTATTAATGTTATTTAGTCGCTTAGGGACTTCAGTGTGTTTCCTTGCATTTATCTTGTAATTATCTTTGGTATCTTTTTTTTTCCCGTAATGGTAAGTTAGTTAACTGGGTATTAAGAAATAAGAAGTATATTTATTTTTTTCTTTCTAATATTATTTTTTTAGAAGCTCTACTTATTCTCTTGCATTTTAGAAAAATCAACCAATGATCTTTAGAACTAACATAGATAGGTTTTCATGATTTCTTTCCATGGGAAGCGCAAGTTTGTTTTCTGGTTGCAAGATCTGTCAATGGAATATTTGTAGAGATGCATGTGGTATAATTAAAATGTTACATGCCCCCATTTCTTGATAGCTTTATCAGTATGTTGGTGGTACTGTTAAGGATTTAGGCATAGCTACGTGAATTTTGATTTTGGAGGCTGTTCTGTACTTCTACACCCTACATTTCCAATCCCTTAATTTGCAAAAGGATATTGCCTTATAAATGTGTTGCTTTATGGTTCAAGATTGAGTATCTCATCATAGTTGTTGCGTTTCTAAGATTCGGGTTGTTTAGAATTTGGTTGCAAATGTTCTTAGAATTTTATTTATTTTGTTCTTTTCCTTTAATATTTTCTTGAAAAAATTCTTGCTAGCTGGGCTTTTAATATTTCGGTTTAGTTAATTATTGAAATTCATATTCCTGTCTTAAGAACCAGTTTCAATGACTTTGTTTGAATGTTCAAATATTGTGCAGGGTGGCATGCGAGTTTACATTTGTGAGCATGACACATCACCACCAAGTATCCGTATGCTCTAAACATTCTGTATATATTTCTCAACTTTTGATGAGCTTACAAAGCATGACTCTGTATTCTGATTGCTGCATGTTTCAACTCTTTCTTCCTTTGTTTTAAAACCTAACTTGTGATGTTGTCAGATTCACATTTTTATATCATTAATTAGATACAAATCTATTATAGGTACATATATGGAATGGATAAATTTACCATGATAGAATTCTATTATTTCATATTTTGGACTCTATTATTCATCATTCTACTTTAATTTGTGGAATTTCTGAAGAAAAGACTGGGGTGAAAATTTACTAATCGATCATTGTTATAAGATCATTTTTCATTCTAATTTAATTATCTCACTTACTTGTTCCTCCAGAGGACCAATTGATAAAGATAAATCAACAGAACATACTGATTAGATCACTCACTCTCAAGAAACAAAAGGGTGATCCCAGTTCAAAGGATGTGAAAGTTGCTACTGTAGCTAATAGAAAGAGGTACAATAGCATTTATCTTGAAGGAATTACATTTCAAATAGGTCTACTTGGCTTTGTTTCTAATGTTTAGGTTTAGCAGTTTAGGCACTTTCTGGTTTGCTAATTGCTCTGTAGCAAGCCACAGAGTATACTATGGTGAATCGTCTCCTTGCAACCATCTGTTAATTCTTTTCTAATATAAGCTATTGTTTATACAAAATTAAACAAATAAGGAAGAAATTTAGAATGCGGGTGTCAAGAGTGTGTTGTGCAATATTAAACGTAGAAACATGCTTTGTTGAAGTGCATTAAGTAATCTGAATATTTTGTCTTAAAGTATTGTTGTGTTGAACAAAGGCACACATGACCAAAGACTAGGAAAAAAAATAGTTATTATTACTGATATATATATATGTTCACCGTAGATTGTTTGTGTAATGCATAAATACAAAACCCAAGGTCAAAATTGGATGGTATCTGCTTTGTTATGAATATACTACAGAGACAACTTTTAGAAGGCATCAGTCTGTACATTTATTTGCAAATAGATTTCACAATAATTTGGATGCACCCATAACTGTAATTGTGGGAAATAAATTAGGATAAATATCATCTCAACCATAACTGCCATTGGATTAATTATAGTCAGATTATAAGTTATAAAGTTCAATTTAATGGTAATTACGTCATTTTTTTATTTTTGTTAAATCAAGCTTTTTTATGTTCGAGTTTTGTGTTGTGAATTTGATACTTGCAAATGAAATGACAGATGCCATGAATTTAGTTTTTTTTTCCCTAATATACACTACATCACTTTGCTCTGGTTTCATTTTTAGTTTGAATTTGTAATTTGCATTGATTGTGTGAATAGACTTAAAAGTATATATGTACTTGAATTATGCAATGCAGTTTACTGTATGAACTATTTTTATTATTATAGTAATTATTCACCGTTGAATGATTATGTATATTTAGTAAAGATGCAAATATTCACAAGCTTACTAGGTTCAATTTCCCTATTTTGAAAAACTTGAAATCCAATAGCCACTGTTTCTAGTTGAAGATATAGGGAACATTATGGTTTTAAACATAGAAATTTGCCAAAATCACAAATATGACAAAAGTTTAATTCTGTTAACCATTGTTTCTCTCTCATGGTTGGAAATTAACAAGCAATTTTTTTTCTCTTTTCCATGTATTCATTTGCAGATTTGATCAATGTGTTTGAAGTATCTTTTTCCTCAACTTCACTTGTATTCTAACCCATCCACTATTGAATGGAGAATGGAGAAGCTACTGCTGTGTTAACGTAATTGCACTACTTATGTTCAAAGAGTGGAGGCAATCATCCTTTTCATTTTAGCTTCTAGAAATGTTAAATTTAGCCACAACTAATAGGCATTTGATTGGATATGGTAGAAATTTTTATGTACTTAATTTAAATTATTCAGTTATGCGAGTTGGATTTCTCATCTCGTTTGTTGGAGTGTTGGGATTTGTAATATGTACTAATAATATTGAAATATGAAATGAAAGATTTTATAATATAAATTAAGTTTTTTTTGGTTACTTTGTGGTGTCTTTTAATTTTACCAGTAAATCAATACGCAATGAGCCAATTCAAATTTTCATTTTTTAAATAAATTAAATAGTGATACTATAGTAACAATAATTATAGACACTAATGTAATATCAATAATTACTAATACTATGGTGTTATGATTTTAGTGATACTATAGTAATAGTAATCACGGACACCACTTACAAGTGTCACTATTTTTCTGACTTCCAGATTACTGACACAATTAATAAGTGTCACTGAAAGTAATTCCTGACACTATTCTAATGTCAGTAAAGACCATTTTTCTAGTAGTGCTCTAAGATGTTTAAAAAGATCTTTCTTATTGAGGTTTTCATGATGTATAATGAAAAAAAGGAAACATAATCATCAAACACACTTAAGCAAGAAACATAATAATGTGTATAATGCAAGATATAGAAAGAAATAATCAAACAATACAAACGAGAAAGTAACAGTAAAAAAAGTTAAATTACTCATTAAAAAGAAAAGACTTAATCAATATTTTATGGGTCACTCAAATTTATTTTGGTGCTTTCTTCATGTGGTTGATAATCTAGATATGGTTTTAGTCATTGTTCATTAACTTTAAATGTGATACTATTATTTGGATTCTCAATTTCTACCGCCCCATATGGATATATATTTTTTACAACAAATGGGCCACTCTATTTTGACTTCAACTTTCATGGAAACAAATGAAGATAAAAATTACAAAGTAACACTTTTTTACAAATCTCAAATGTTTTCCGAAAAAATCCTTTATCACGAAAGCTTTTGTTCTTACCTTAGCAATTCTTGAATTTTCATATGCATCATTCCTTAATTCATCAAGTTCATTCAATTGCAATTTATGCATATTAGCAGCACCATCAAGATTTGAATTAAAAGATTTAATAGCCCAAAATAATTTATGCTCAAGTTCAATAGGTAACTAACAAGGTTTACCATAAACTAGCCGATACGGTAACATTCCTAAAGAGGTCTTCAAATGCAGTACAGTAGGCCCAAAATGCATCAATCAATCGAAGAGATGAATATTTGTAGTTTGGGTTAACCATTTTTTACAAAATTTGTTTTACATCTCTATTTGCTAATTCAACTTGACCATTTGTTTGAGGATGATAAAGGGCAACAATTTTATATGTAATTCAATATTTCTTCATTAAAAACTCAAATGACTTATTACAAAAATGCTTACCTCCTCACTAATAATAGCTTGAGGGATTCCAAATTGACTTAAAAGATTTCCTCTTAAAAATTTAATCACAATTTTGCTATCATTATTTTGACAAGAGATTGCTTCAATCCATTTTGAGACATAATCAATTGCAACTGACATGTAAATAAATAAATAAAATGGTGGAAATAGACACATGAAATCAATTCCCCAATAGTCAAATATTTTTATCTCAAGTATGAGATTTAAAGGCATCATGTTTCTTTTAGTATTTGATCCCAATTTTTGACTGTTTTCATAAGTCCTACAAAATTCATATGTGTCTTTGAATATTGTAGACCAATAAAATCCAAATTGTAAAATTTTAGTTGCAGCTTTTCTTGAAAAAAAGTATACAGCACATGCTTTAGAATGATAAAAATTAATGACACTACTTACCTCATTATTAGGAATAAATCACCAAAAAAATTTGATTAGGGCAATATTTGAATAAGTAAGAATCATCCCAATAAAATTTCTTTAGTTCAACTAAAAATTTCTTCTTCTCTTGAGTGTTCCATTGCAAAGGCATTTTACCTATAGCAAGGAAATTATCAATGTTAGCATACCATGGCATTGAAATAACAAAAAATAAAAATTTATTTGGGACAGAATCATTGATGGCTATTTTGTCAATGCAGAATTTAGATGTAAGTCTTGATAAATGATCAACAACGATATTTTCGACACCATTTTTATCTTTAATGTGAAATACTAGTTATGCAATCTAATAGGGGATGAATTAAGTTTCTAAAAATTATGCAATGTTTGAACAAAACTTAATGCAAATCTTAAATAAATTAAAAAAATAATAAATAAACCAATTAAAATGTAAATAAATAAGGGAAGAGAGATTCAAACACAAAGATTTTTACGTGGTTTGGCCAACCCCGCCTACGCCACGCCTTCAAGCTCACCGGGCTTGAGGATTCCACTATCCAACCCTGCAAGGCTTTAAGAACTTTTACAATTGACTTCACAAGTGTCAATCAATCTTTACAACAAATGATTATCTCAAATCTCTTAACCCAAGTGTTTCCCACACTCACACTTACTCGAATACAAGATTTTTTTCACACACAATCTATGTGTTTACAAGTATATTCCCAAGGCGTGATTTAAAAAATGAATGTTCAAATTAAAGCTCAAGAACTATTGTATTCTCAATAATATGCTCTTTAGTATTCATTAGATTTACTTTGATTTGGATTTAATGTAATCTTTTTATAGTTGAAGCTGAAAACTAGTCGTTATTGACTTTCTGAACAAAGTCAGATCGCTGTTAATCCTTATCGGATCATCGTTTTGACTTGAGCAAGTGACCGTTGTGCCGAAATTCAAATTGTCGGATCGCCGTTTTCTAAAAATTGAATTGCCGTTAATTTCCAGAAGCTAAACTCCAGTTCGGTTTAATGTTGGTTAGTCATTTTCTCCTAAACGGTTAGCCGTTTGCTACAGTGATTGTTATAGTGAATTTATTTTCTAAAATTATAGTTTTACCCCAAAAATTTTTGTAATTATATTATAGCTCAAATCTGCATAAAACTTTACAAATAGGTTCATTTCAAGAATTTCAAAACAATACTTGTTGATTTCAAAGTTCTCAAAAAAATTTCAATTTAGAACATTCACTTGAAAATAATCAATTTCATAAAATCATTTTCCCATTGAGTATAAAACCTTTATAATATGAAAATAATGATTTATTTAAAATGTATAAAAATAATTTGAACTTTTAAAAGATTAATCATTCTTAATCTTATTTGTTATCATCAAAATCAACATTATGGATGCATATATGTCAATATGATGGTGAGGTCAAAATCTTGAAGTAACAAAATCTAATGAATTAGTCTTGGTTTGACATCCTATTTAGTCATCAAATTCTTGAAGTAGCAAAATTTTTTTAATGTAAACATCATCGCAAGTAATTCTTTTTCAGTTGTCGAATAATTAATTTGAGTACTATCCAAATTCTTACTTGCATAATAAATAAAAAACAGCTTACCATCCTTTCTTTGTCCTAAAACAGTACCAACAACAAAGTCACTTACATTACACATTAATTCAAAAGGTAAAAACTAATCAGGAGATTGCATAATAGGTGCAGATGTCAAAAGACAAATTATTTTCTCAAAAGATTTTTGACAATCATCAGTCTATTCAAATGGTGTATCTTTTAATAAGATGTTACAAAGTGGTTTAGATATAGCACTAAAGTTTTCTATAAACTTCTTATAAAATCTTGCATGTCCTAAAAAGGATCGCACATCTCTAATAGTTTTTGGTTGTGGGAATTTATATATGACTTTAATTCTTTTAACAGATACAACATGACATAAAACAATTACAGAACTAACTATGTAATGGCATTTTTTTCAATTTAACACAAGTTCTTTTTCAACACATCTTTTTAAAACTTTTTTCTAAATTATCAAAAGAATTCCCAAATACAGTCAAATCATCCATAAAGACCTCTAAACAATGTTCAACCATATCAATGAAAATATTTAGCATACATCTTTGAAATGTTGCAAGAGCATTACAAAATCCAAATGACATTTTTTAAAATGGAAATATTCCAAAGAGACATGTAAATGTGGTTTTTCTTTAGTTTTCAAGTGCTATAAGAATTTGATAATAGCCTGAATATCCATTTAAAAAGCAATAGTAGAGATGTCTAGCTACTCTTTCTAAGATTTGGTCAAGAAATGGTAATGGAAAATGATCTTTTCTAGTGGCTTCATTTAATTTACTATAATCAATGCAAATGCGCCAACTAGATGTAATTCGTGTTGGAATTAATTCACCTTTTTCATTTTTAACAACAGTGATTCTAGACTTTTTAGGCACTATTTATGTAGAACTTACCCAATTACTATCATAGATAGAATAAATTATTTCTGCATCAAGTAACTTAAAAACTTCTGTTTTTACTACTTCATGTGCGGGCTTAATCTTCTTTAAGGTTGTTGACATGTTTTAGCATTTTCTTCCAAATTAATTCTATGTGTGTAAATTAAAGGATTAATACTTTTAATATCATTTAAAGTACATCCAATTGCGTTTTTATACTTTTTAAGAACAGATTGTAACTTACCTTTTTGGTCACTTGATAGGGTTGAAGAAATCATAACAGGATAAGTTTTTTCTTCTCCAATATAAGCATACTTTGATCCCTCCGGTAAAGGTTTCAGTTCCAATTTAGGTGCTTCTTGTTGTTCAGTCTTTTTAATGATTCCAAGCTCATCAAATTTTGGTTTCTCATCATCATTTTGTCTGACAAGAATCAAACAACAAATTTACATTAGAAGTATCATGTTCAAGTTGCTTATTTGATTCAATTGAATTAGCCAAACACATATTACTAAGTTCAGAAAAACTCAATTTTTGAATAATTTCCTCTATTCAAGATTCAAGCAATTCCTTTTGTTCATCAATCTCATCTTTATTCTCATTTTCTTCATGAGGGTGCTTACACATGATAAAAACATTGAATTCCAAAGTCATATTTACAAATGAAAAATTCATTAAATCATTCTTACAATTAATCAAAACATTAGCAGTTGCCAAAAATGGTCGACCCAAAATTACAGGAATTGGTTTATAATTATTCACAACAGGTTCAGTTTCTAAGATAATAAAATCCACATGGTATATAAATTTATCAACTTTTACTAAAACATCTTCCACTATTCTTTTTAGTACTTTAACCAGTCTATCAGCAAGCAAAAGTGTAGTTGAAGTTGATTTTAACTCACCAAGATTAAGTTGAAGATAAACTGAATATGGAAGCAAATTAACACTAGCACCAAGGTCTATCAAAGCATGCTCAATTTTGTGATCTCCAATAATACAAGAAATAGTAGGACAACTAGGATCTTTATATTTCAACTTATTATTAGTAGATAGAATGATACTTACTTGTTCAGCCATGAAAGTACTCTTTCTTACCTTCAATTTCCTTTTAATAGTGCAAAGTCCTTTAAAAATTTGGCATATGAAGGTACCTGCTTGATTGCATCTAACAAAGGAATGTTAACTTTCACTTACTTAAAGATTTCATAAATTTTAAAACAGCGGTTTGATTTTCTTGGTTTATTCAATGTATGCGAAAATGATAGTTCAGATGGAACAATAGTTATTTCTTCACTAGGTATAAGTTTATTTAGTCCTTCCTTACCTTTTGAATTTTCATTATCTTTATTTTCACAAGGTTCAAGAGTAGGCCGATCAATAACCTTATCATTACGAAGAGTTATAACTGACTTGACTTGGTCCATGCGTGAATTTTTTTGAATCTTAGGATTTGTTGTGGTTGAGCTGGAGATTTTCTTTTTTCTTAAATTGTGAGTGCAGAAACAATTTTAGCAAGAGTATCTTTCAAATAAAAAAAGGTTTGTGCATTTTGATTGTTAATAGCATCTTGCTTCCTCATGAATGAATGCATTGTATTTTCCAAATTTTTCCATAATGGTAGAACATATGGTGCAAAAGGCTGGGCATTTTGAAAATTTTGTGGAGGTGGTGCTTATGAAGATTGTGCATTATTATTATTCCTCCAACTAAAATTTGGATGATTTCTCCAACCAGAATTATAAATCTGTGAATATGGGTTAGGCTTGTTAAAAGTGTTGATGTCATCAGCTTGATCATGCAAACATTCTTTAAATGCAGGTAGAGTGAGACAATCTTGAGTGAAATGATCATTAGAACTACAAACATCACATGCAATTTCTTGAATAGATTTTACTTGATAATTTTTTTATTTTCTAAAGCTTCAACCTTCCTAACTAGGGATGCAAATTTTTCTTGTAAATAATGATCTTCCCTAATATTATAAATTCCTCCACTAGATGGTGGTTGTGGTTTATTAGTCAATTTAAAAGTTCCAACAGTATCCCAATTTTGTGCATTTTCAGCTAATTGGTTAAGGTAATCTAGTGCATCTTCAGGATTTTTATCTCTAAATTCACCATTACACATAATTTCTACAACTTGTTTACTTTGGGGTATTAAGCCCTCGTAGAAATAAGTTACCAATCGTTAAATTTCAAAACCATGGTATGTTAAGTAATTCTTTAAATCTATCCCAACATTGGTATAGTGTTTCTCTATTTTTTTGAGTGAAAAAAGTGATTTGCCTTTTAAAAAAATTGGTTCTATGAGGTGGAAAGAATTTTTTGAAAAACTGTTCTTGCAAGTTATTCCAAGTTCTTATTGATCCAGATATAAGATTTTGTAGCCAATTTTTACCTTTATTTTTTAATGAAAAAGGAAAAAGGTTTATTCTAATTATGTTCATACTACAATTTTGGTCTGTGTATGTATTACAAACTTCCTCAAAATCTCTTAGATGCAAGTATGGATTCTCAGATTCTAAACCATGAAATGTTGGTAAAAGTTGGATAATACCTAGTTTGAAGTTGAATCGATGAAATACTATCTTCGGTCCTGGTTGGATTTATGTAGTCTCTCAAAGTTCTTGGTTGATTCTAATCATGTTGAGATTGGTTGTCTCCCTGATCAATTGAAGGATTAAGTTGGCTCAAAATATTTTCGTCTTGGATCTCGTCCATAATTGACGGTGGTGATTGAGATCTACGAATTAACCTGCCACTTAAAATTTGAGACCAATGTCCCATGCAATAATGATGATGATGTGTGAGTGTGAAATTATGCTGTAAGGATGATACACAAACAAATTAATAACATAAAAGGAAATCAAAATTACAAAAATTATGAACAAAATGAAAAATAAACAAGTACAAGCACAAGAAGAAAAAAAACAAAACAAAACTACATAAACTAAAAATTAATTAATTAAAATTAAAATAACTAAATAGGCGTTAAGGCAAACATATAAACAAAGTAAATGCCAAAAATAAAAATAAATGCGAAAATTAAATTACAGAAATAAATAAATAAAAAAGAAATAAAGAAAAATAATTATCTCAAAGTGTAATTTTTTTAATTTTAAAAATTACCAACTAATTAAGTGACTAATTAATTAATGGGCCTACGTAGTAATTTTTAAAGTCAATATTCTTTTTATTGAGTCTAAATTAGGTCAAAAAAAAAATCCAATTATGGTTCAAAGAAGTTCAAGTTGTAGGTCCAAATTTGAGAATTATAGGAAATATTGGCTAGGGACCTATTCAAAAATTTCGTTTTGCAGGATTCTGGAAATTAACGGTGAACGGATAGTGACAAACGGCAAACCGTTTATTTGAAATTTAGCTCAACGGTAACTTTGACCAGAATAAACGGTGAACCGTTAACAGATAACGGTGAACTGTTTTCGGGTAGACAGTCTGCAACGGCTAGTTTTCAGCTCCAACTATAAATAAACTCATTCAAATTCAAACAAAGGTTGATCACAACTTCATTATTGAGCTTGTACTCGAGAATACAATCTTCAAAGAGCTTGAAACACTTTTACTCTTCATCTATTCACACATTGGACATTGGACATTGATTTGAAATCTTAAATATTGTGTGAAAGAGAAACAATTTCTAATCTTTTATTTTGAGTGATTGTAAGTGTTGGGAAACACTTGGGTTAAGAGATTGGGGATAATCTCTTATTGTAAAGGTTTATTGACACCTTAGAAGTCAATTGTAAGCATTTGAAGCCTTGGAGGCTTGCTTAGTGGAATCCTCAAGCCCAGAAAGTTTGGAGGCATGGACGTAGGTAAGTTTGGCTGAACCACGTAAAAACCTTCGTGTCTGAATCTCTCTTTCTTTATCTTTTTCTATTGTGTTTGATTTATTTATTATTGCTTTGAATTCGTTTTTAGAATTGAATTGAGTATTGCTTTAGAATTGAATAACTTTTAGAATCCCAATTCACCCCCATGCACATCATTGTTGATCCAGGGTAACCAAGGCGGTCATGCCAAAGTAGAAAACATTTTGGATCATATAACTTATCTTTTATGACTGTGTAACTTTCTATTGATTTTATCCTTGTATAATATAAACCAGATGAGAAAGCTGGAAGCTTTTCTAATATCTCTTTCTTTCCAGACATTTTAGAAGCAATGTATAAATATTCTACATTATTCTCATCCATTGTTTCTATATGAAGATTATTACGACGAATGTCTTCAAAACCAAGTAAATTTCCTTTTTATTTAGGTGAATACAAAGCATTATGAATATCCAATTTTGTACCATTTGCTAATATGATCATTTTTCTTCCAGTACCTTCAATAAGGTCTACTGGATCTGATATTGTATTCACATTCACCTTAATTAAATTTAGATTTAAAAAATACCTCTTGTTTCGAAGAATCGTATGTGTAGTTGCACTATCAGCCAAACATATTTCTCCATCAAACATATTTTTTCATACATTTTAAATAAATCATTACTTTCACATTATAAAGGTTTTATATCTAGTGGAAAAATGATTTTATGAAATTGGTTATTTTTCAAGTTTATGGTTTAATTGAAAGAATTTTGAAAACTTTCAAATCAACAAGTATTACTTAAATTTTGGAAAATGACTTATTTGAAAAGTTTCATAACATTTTCGGCCATATCATAATTTCAAAAAGTTTTAGGATTCACAAAGTATTATTTAGAAATTTTGAAATTAGACTTAATTGTACATTTTATAATGTTTTGGGCTATAGTATAGTTATGGAACGTTTTGGGGCAAACCTATAATTTTAGAAAATAATTTCACTGTAGCTGCCATTGTAGCAAACGGCTAACCATTTAATAAAAACGGTTAACCGATTATTTCCAAAAAGTATGTTCTTTAAAGGATTGTTAAAATGATGATTCTGGAAACTAACAGTGAACCGTTTACAGAAAACGGTGAACCGATTATTTCCAAATTGCTAACCTTGAACCGTTTAGCAAGAACGGTTAAAGCTATTATGAGAAGAATGAACCAGAAATGAGAAATTTTTTGGGGTTAAATTGAAATTATGAAAGATGTGGGGATAGAAGAAAATTTAAGAAAAGAAAAAGGCAGTAAATGAAAATTTACACAAAAAGTAAAAATAAAATAAAAAAATAAATACATTTCTCCGACCATGACGCCAAAAACTTGATACGACTTAAAAGTGATTTCTAACTCTCAAGTATAAGAGAGTCTTGTTATATTATAATTCGGTGAGTTCGAGGTCGATTCAGAGAGAAATAATTTAATTTTTTTATTTAAGTTTATCAAAAAAATGAAAATAAAATTTAAAAAAATGTAATTTAATTTGAGAAAAATTATGAAATTAAATTAGTTAGGGTTATGGATTCACTCATAGTAATAAATACAATTTAACAAATTCTTTTTATATTTATTTTATTTCCCAAAAGATTAATTGTGTAAATCAAAATAATTTTCCCATTAATTTTATTATGGATTAAGAACTTAATGTGCCAAAACTTAACTTGTTAGAAGAAGTCAAAATATCATTTTACCATATTTTATACTACGAAGAATTCATTGCATCAAACTCCCATGTTTGTTTACAATAAATCAAAATTTCAAAATATAAAATATGGATAAAATTAAATAAAAAAATAATTTAATTTATATAATTAAAAATAGAATTTGATTAAATCATATTTTTCTACTACGAGTTTCACCTAATCCTAACTAATAATATTTAGCTAAACGTATTTGAAATAAAGAAAATTATTAAAATTGAAAAATACATAATTAAAAAAAAGTATTTGAAAATTGAAATAAAACTAACTTTATTCATTAAAAATATATTACAAAGAGAGATGAGAAGAAGAATTTGAGGGGAAAGAAGAGAAGAAAAGGTTTGGAGATGTGTGTTCCCCCCTCTATTTATACTAATATAAGATTAATCCACACTACACAAATAAATAAAACTAATTACATCTTAGTCTTACATTTGTCCTACTAACAAAACATAAACCTAACTTAATCCACTCAAGCACATCTAACACATTCCACTAACAATTATCATACCTAACATGATAAAAACTTATAATTTCACAATTACCACATTTACCGTGGTAAAAACTTAAAAATTTACAACAAAAGTCTCAGATCCTCCTCGACAATGACATAATTTCTGGATTTCTGAAATCCAAATTTGACATCTGTACATTTGTTTGGAGCCTCAAATTGAATGAAATTATTATTTTTACTTGATAAACACACAAAAATACACATAATCCAATACTTAGAAAAATAATTAGAAATTCACAATATGGTACACAATTACAAATATAAATTACATTAATAGCACAAAATAACATTTTTACCGCTTAATAAACATATAATTTTTAACACTAATCAATATGCATTATGTTGACTATGGTTGTCTCCCTAATCAATTGGAGGATTAAGTTGGCCCAAAATGTTTTCATCTTGGATCTCATCCATGATTGTTGGCAGTGATTGAGATCTACGAATTAATCTACCACTTGAAGTTCGAGACCAACGTCTCATGTAATGTTGATGATGTGTGCGTGTGTGAAATTATGTTGTTAAGATGATACACAAATAAATAAATAAGATATGAAAAAAACAAAATGAAATAACACAAATTAAAAATAAAAACAAACTGAAAATTAAATAAACAAGATAAATGTACAAGAAAAAAATGCGAAATAAGAATGAATAAACTAATTAATTAAATGAAATTAAAATAACTAAATAGGCAGTTAAACCAGCCGTATGAACAAATTAACATAAATTAAATAACAATTTAGGTGGCTAAACCGACCATATAAGCTAACAAAATAAAAATACAAAAATAAAAAAACTAAATTGCGGAAACTTCAAGAAGAACAAATAATACTTACCTCAAGATGCAGACTTTTTTTTTTCTTTTTCTTCAAATTATAAACATTACTAGCCAATTAAGTAATAAATTCAAATTATTGTGCCTTTGTAGTTGTTGTTTTAACTCTTAAGCTCTTTGGTACAACTTTTCTAGTAAAGCTTATTTAAGTAGAGTTTTTATAAATAAAACTTTTATTAAAAATTTATGAAATTACTTTAATAGGCAAGTTTTTTTAAAGTTATTTTATAAAAAGAATAAAATAAAATATTCAAATAAGTAGAGGATATTTTAGATATTTTAACATTTAAAAAAAGCTTTTCAACCCCTACTCCCAAAAGCCCAAAACTTGAGTTGTTGCTAATATAGACAAAATAACTTATTTAAGCTTCAAAAGCTCTATTGGAAAAACAACCAATCAACAACAATAATTATGATAAGAGTTTATGGGATTAAATAACCACTTATGGTCATCAAATAAGCTATACTAAACAGGCACTCAGGCTTTGTTTGGTATGGCTTTTAAAGTAAAGCTTATTTAAATAGAGCTTTTATTAGTAGAACTTTTATAAATAGAACTTTTACAAAAAAAAATTTTAGTTTTTTGGTTATCAATAAGAGTTTTTATTAAAAATTTATTAAATTATTTAATAAGCAAGGTTTTTAAAGTTATGTTATGAAAAGAATAAAATAAAATTGTCAAATAAGTAGAAAATATTTTAAATATTTTAACATTTAAAAAAAGTTTTTGAATCTCTGCTCCCAAAAAAAATAGCTTATTTAAGTTTCAAAAACTCTATTAGAAAACAATCAAACAACAATAAAAATTATTATAAGAGTTTATGAGATTAAATAAACATTTATAGTCATTAAATAAGTTATACCAAACAAACATTTAGTGTGCTGATAATTCTATGAAATGAGAGCTATCATGACACTTTTAGCCTTAAATTAGTAATACTTAGAGAGTAAATGACATGTTTTTATTACATTTTAATTATATTTTACATGAACATCCATTTTAGTGTATTTTTAATAAATTTAGTTTGTTTTAAAATAATTTGTGTGCTTAGATCATATGTATAATTGTAGGTGACCGGAAGCTCAAGTTTTAAGGAAAGAATGCAACTGCAACAAACTTGCAGAGACAGTGAAAGACCTTGGCTACAGAGGAATTGAAACAAGTAAGAAAAAGTGAAGATGTTGTAGCACCGTTGCTATAGCAATCCTAGAGCAATTACAAATTATGTGCGTATCAACTAAAAGATTGCAATCAGGAGTTTTCAAAAATAGAAGATACGCACCCTAGACTTTTGGTTGCCCTAATTCCAATTTATAAAATGAGCATACATGAGAGAAAAAATGAGAACTATCACTCAAGGAATAAACCAAAGAAAAAAACAAAAGAAAAACAGAAATCAATAGATAGATTGAAGGTTGTACTAGAGGAAAAATAGCAGAGATCAATCAAAAATCATTTCTTCTGATTCTTTTCTTATTTTCTATTTATTCATGAGGATGTATTTGATGGCTGAAACTCTTTTATTTATTTTTCTATAGCAAATCATGAACTGAATTTGATTGTAGTTGAAGGATAAATAATCTTAATGGATGTTTGACTGACATATACGCGTTGCTCAGTGTTTGCTATAACATTTTGCCTTAATTGTATTTATTTTAATTCTTTATTTTGGCTAACCACCCATTTAGGAATACTAGCTAAGAAAGAGCCTAAAAAATGTCTGACTTAGTGGATCTAATTAAGACAATACTTGGTCTTAGATTGGATTTCCTAAGTTGAGTTAATTTCAATTTGAATAGGGTCATACTTGATCTAAAATTAGTATTGAACTAGACATAAGAATTCACCTTGTAGGGTAAATGGAACCTAGATCGATTAATACTATATTTAATTTTGGTGTGACAATTGGTCATTATTATATTACATTAGATATAAGATATCCAACGAGCGATAGCTGATGATGCATGAGAGATTTGTCCAGTGCTGTAGTAGATGTTGTAGTAACAGTACTGTAATTGAAAAATAGTCAATGCCATTAAGTGAGCTTATTCACTCAACTATTCTATTCCCATTGGTTACATCCTTGTGTTTGACGTAAGAATTTTCTTTATTGCTTTTTATTTTAATTAATTTATTAGTTTCATAAAGTGTCTTATTTTAATTAGAACAAAGCTGAACTGTTAAGATTGTTGTAGCAAGTCTAATAACATCAATCCCTATGGAGACAATCTGACTACTCATTAGTATATAACTTGTTGTGTACACTTGCACATTGACACCCATAGCAATAGAAATCACACATCATGTGCCAAAATTTAACTTGTTTGCAATAAGTCAAAATATTATTTTACCATACTTTATACTAAGATATTAAAAATTTATTGTGCCAAACTCCTAAGTTTGTCTACAATAAATCAAAAATTCAAAATATAAAATATGGATAAAATTAGATAGAAAATAATTTATTTCATATAGTTAAAAATAGAATCTGATTAAATTATATATTTTTTTACTAGGAGTTTTGTCTTACCCTAATTATTAGTATTTAGCTAAGCATAATATATAGTATTAATGATTGTTTTTTGTCAAGCTCAATTTCAATCAACATATTCCTAAATAGGGAAACTAAATTTATTTAAATATTTTCAATCAACACGTTAACTAAATTTATTTAAATAAATAAATAAAACTAAATTTATTTACAATTAGAATTTGATTAAATCATATTTTTTTACTAAGAGTTTCACCTTACCCTAACTATTAGTATTTAGCTAAGCATAATATACAGTATTAATGATTGTTTTTGGTCAAGCTCAATTTCGATCAACACGTTACTAAATAGGGAAACTAAAGATCAATGATGATTATATTTTTTAGTATCCAAAATAAATATCCACTTTCAATTAATTTTTTTTCCTTAAATTATAAGCCTAACGTCTTTAAAATTAAGTTGTATTTATTTATTTATTTATTGAGAGGGACTTTTGATATCCTTAAAACTTAAAATGAAATGTTAATTGGCAAGCTGTTAATTTTACGTTTCATTTAGGCTCTTTGTTAGATTAATATTTATTTTGTTTGCTTTTGAATTGGAGGCCAATTTTAACATTAAAAAATAAAAATGACAAAGGTCAAACATGTTAAGTACCCCACTAGCAACCACCATGGAGATTGTTTTGGAAGTTTTAGTCCGTGGGATTGCCAATTTTGTGTGCTCTTCTAGATTAATATATACGTACATCGATTGGTTTTAATTCATTGATAGTGGATCTTTATACTTTGCTTGTTTAGTTGACAAAAAAACTTAGGCCAACCAAATTTAGGTCCTCAGGCCTTAAGCTCGCCCTGCATAGATGGGCTTGAATATGAGTCGAAAAATATGAAGCCTGCATAGATTGAGTCTGGATAAAGGTTTAAAAATAAGTCCAAATATTTTAATTTATAAATAAAAAATTAAATTTTGAAAAAAAAATCAAAATATTAGATTAATATGTCTTTTTATTTTTTTATTTGTCATTTATTATGTTCTATTACTAATATTAAGCTCGGCTTTTTAATTTATAAATAAAAATATATCCAATTAAAAACTCAAAATATTATAGTAATATTTTTTTATATTAGTATATGTGATTTATTATGTTGTATTATTAATATTTTTTTATACTAGAGTATTATTCTATTATGTGTTAAATAATTATCTTTAATTTAAATTTTTTTACTTTATCAAAAATTATTCTAAATTAATAAGGGCCCAAGCCTAACCAGGCCTGTTCTTAGTAACTTGAGCCTCGGCCTAGATTTGAAAAAGCTCAGTTCAGGCTCTTAATTTGCCAACCCTATTTGCTTGTTACTTAATTAAAAGTCAGATGCACAAAATGACTTGGACTGTTTAAAGATTGTGGTTCCTTGACAATAAACTGTGACACCTACAGTTACTAAATCAAGGGTGGCCCTTCACCTTTTATGTTGTTTCACTTCTAAAGACTCGGTTGTAGAGTTTCTTTAGTGATTGTTGTTAGAAAATAATTATTTGGCCATAACTATCACAAAAAAAAAAAAAATCCCAGCAAGACATGTTTTATCACCAAGAATCAATAGTTTAATAGTCAAAAGTGTACATAAATCCATAATAACAAATTACTTTCAATTATCTTATGGTTTGTCTTCCAAATCAATATGTTATGTTAGAGAATCCTTTAACTTTCTTTCTACAATCTCTCTGGGTGATGGAATGTTACGTGTAATTTAAGGACCGTAACCACTTACATCGGTAACTTTTCAATTATCATTAAGTATTCCTATTTTAGCCATCATAAAAATATAAATTACCTTTAAGTCTCTACACATTAAATGCTCACACTCAAATTACCGAAAACCTTAATAAATCACTTTTAATTAAACTTAACCTTATATGACAGTTCGTAACACATAATTATTCACATATAAACTCAATGTTGGGTTAAGAATCTAACAATTTTTTTATATAGAGTTTTCATCACAAGTTCCTATTAGGGAATTTTAATCTCATTCAAGATCTTGCAAGCAAAAATATCAAACAAATAATAAATAGAAAATAAATAAAGAATAAAACCAATCACACAGTAGAAGAATTTACATGAAAACTCATATACCGAAGAAAAACCACGGCTACTAGGGATCATGAGAGAAATATGTACTATTTGAAAAACACCAATAACACCCAATCTCTAAATGTATTGTTTCAATTACATTAAAAATGTCTACTTGTAGAAAATTAATTGTTGTGTTATACAAATAAATAAATTCAACCTTCTTATACATAGCGACATGTCTTGTAAGAGAAGTATTTCTTTCCTTATATAAGTTGTTTTCCTCTTTGAATAAGATAAATTGCGAAGTGAAAGTTACTTATTTCTTAAATAGAAGTCCTCTTGAATAAGAAAACTATTAAATAAGAAAAGTTTAGGATGTTGGATTTTTTAATTTGACAATGTTGGATTCTTAATCCAACTTTAGGCTTATATGTGAATAATTATGTATTGCGGACTGTCATATAGGGTTAAGCCCAATTAAAGGTAATCTATTAAGGTTTTCGATATTATGAGATTTAATATATCTAATAGGGTGTGAGTCTTTAATGTGTAGAGAACCAATGGTATTCTAATTTTATGATAGGCAAAATTAAGAATACTTAATGAAAAGAAGAAAAAGTTATTTATATAAGTGGTTATGGTCCACAGGTCACACATATTTTTCTATTCTCTACTGACATTCTATCATCAAAGAGAAAGCAGTGAGATACTTAGAGGATTCTATAGGAGAACGTGTTGATCTAGAAGGTCAACCACACAACTCCAAGGAAGAATTAAGTATTATAGATTCATGTACACTTTCGCATAATTTTGTTATTGATTATTGATGATACAACATGAATATTCCTAGGTTATAGGTGATGGTTTTCACTAAAGAAATCTTTTTTTTTTCTAACATAGGAAATATCCTAATTTAGGATTTACAAATCGTCATTAAAAAAGTAGACATTTCCTACCTTTGTTGCGGATTTCTTTGCATGCATCTACAATATGGTTAACAATAATTTTAGTCTTTTAGAATCAACATGCGATAGCGAAGATGTTCAATATGCAGTGACTGATGTTTTCACCATGAATTTGCAATGTGGGCAATCAAATTCTTGACTGCCTACCTTGTTTGTGGTTTTGTTGAATTTTGTGCATTGCCTAGTATGATGCCTGGAAGTTAATATTCTTTGAGGATTCGCCGCATGTTGGCGTTAGTTAACTCGTATTATTTGTAGTTTTCCTTTATATATTTTGCTAAAACCGATACTTTGTTGGGCGATTCAAGGTTTGTTTGAGTTCATCAATCTTCATGTTTGTAACATTGTTCACATTTATTACCTGCAATATACTAGTTTATGTTCTTCGTACATTATTCTCTAACAGTTGCCGATACGACCAATGCACTGCTAGTTTGACAAGTACTAATTTCCATCATCGTTTTGATGCCATTTCATTAAAGGATCTGGGTCTACAATGCCACTGGATTTATTATGGGTGCCGTAATTTGTATATTTCCAGGTTGTGTGTTATACGGCCATTATCTGGAAAGAACATTAATGTCTCTCCTTCTTTCCTAAAAAGGAAGGTACATTTAGTCAAATGGCTTCATTATCTGAAATGTGAAGATCAAGTGTTCCAAACATATAGATCTGGCAAGGGAAGAAGTTCCAGCATGTGTATCTAGGACTAATGAGATTGTAGAACTTTGTCATTATCTTGCATAATAATTGCATATGATGCCCAAATTGTTGGATGTTTGGCGTTACAAACTATTCTGCTAGTATTTGTGCATAAGTGAACATTCATGATGTTGTATCATACGTTTCGGTTTTCAATCCGTGGGGTTACCAATTTTAAGCTACAGGCCAAGTGTTTTATTTTTTTTCGATGTATTAAACCATTTGGTATCGGAAGACCATATTGTACTCCGACTAATACATATTTGAGCCGAGTAGGATCACTAGGGCAATCAAGCTCTTCCAACAAATATTTGACGCAATTACATTCTCAAGTCTCGAACTGAGAACCTTAGTTAAGTCATAACAACCCCATACCAGCTGATCTATGCGCTTGTTGGTAAGGCCAAGTGTTTTATAATTATGCCTAATTCCTCTGTTCAACGAGGATAAAAAAAAATCGTACGTGTATCCAAACATTTTCTTTTAACTAGAGTTAAATTAGATTTTTATATTCGACCTAATTTAACAGGCCCATGAACCCATCCCCACATATTCTCTTTGGGCCATCCTAACTCTTATATAAAAAATATTAATTTACCAAAAAAAAAGTTGGACTATTGCATACCTTTAACATTCTTTTTAAATCCTTTTTCTCTACATACTCTTCTTAATTCTTAAAATAACCCTCATTTGTTGTACTTTCTTAATAAACCCCTGCATCGATATTTAAGAAAAAAAAATTGTTAGGCACTGTCTCTCGCCCTTCTCCCATTCCAAACCATTTTCAATCTCTTCTTGATTATAGCATTCATGAATTTATGATTTTTATCTCTATCTGTCTTTATTTTTCTTAGTAGGTAATAACCTTATTATATACATAAAGACATGTGTGCGAATCTTTAAAAAAAAAATTGGCCTAAGTAAACAAACTTCATAAAATTATTTTTCCTACGAAAACTTTGTTTATATTTAGATCAAATTCTTATTTTATGACAATTCATTTTTTTCAAATTTTATAGATTTAATGAGTTTATAATAGAGAAAAAAATAAGAAAACATAGGTGGGTTTAATTAGATAAGTTTTATTTTTAATATAATTTAAATATAAATAGTAAATTTATAAATAAATAACCAGAAGAGTTTCATAAAAAAATATAAAAAAGTGCCAATAACGTCACTAAAAAACAAAAAAAAAGGCAAAGACAAAAACAATCTAGCCACTCGGACAATACCCGGGTTAAAAAGGTCCCCGTATTTTTATATGATGTAATCCGGATCGGGTAAGGTAAAACCGGACTCGGATTCTGTCCCGCTCCGAAATCCTAATCCAAATTGTGAATTGAAATTCCCGACCGACCTTGAAAACCTGCTTGTTTCCTATTAATAACGTTAAAACAATACAGGCTCCGTCTCTGGTGCAAAGTCTAGGAAGAGCCTTTTCTGTGTTCGTTCTCTCTGTTCAGGTACTTAATTTACCGATGATACAGTTGATTATGGGTTTTATTTATTTTTATTTAATAATATCACGGGTATTAATACTTTACTGGTTTAGATGAATACTTCTAATTTGTGTTTATTTAGGGTTTACTTTAATTTCTAGGGTTCTTTTGGTTATTATATAGACTTGATGCAGTTTATGACTACTAACCCTAGAAATTACTATTATTGTAATGCCTGCGAATCAAAACCCTTGTGAAGGAGTATGTGGAAGAACATTACTTTTATTTCTCATGTTGTCTGGTAACGTAAAATAAGAACTAATACAAAGGATTGACGGTACCTGTTAGTCTGGTTAGTATGTTGTTTTAACTAAAGGAGCTATTACAACTGCAATGTGTTCCTTGAGGTACATTTGCGTAGAATTACCACCACTGGTTAAAAAATAAATATATAAATAAACTTGATCATACCCATTGGTCTTGAATTGTGCCTATTGCTGCATTTCTCTTTTGCTAATATGAATAGATCTAGTTTTCTATAATATTGTGTACTACTATTAGATCTTGTAACAAGTTGATATGTTTGGAACAATGGCAGTGCAAACTGATTTATATGTTTTCTGTAACAGTTCTGGATATTGCATCCTGACTTTTTATTAGTTAGAAGGAGGAGAAAATGGGAGAAAGAAAAGTACTCAACAAGTATTATCCACCGGATTTCGACCCATCAAAACTTCCCAGGATCCGACGACCAAAGAACCAGCAGATTAAGGTTCGGATGATGTTGCCCATGAGTATACGATGCAACACATGTGGCAATTACATCTACAAAGGGACAAAATTTAATTCTCGCAAAGAAGACGCCATTGGCGAGGTAAATATAATTATTTTAAGCAATTAAATTTATTTTATTCAATTATATAGTTTCTGATTTTGTGTATTAACTTTGATGTTTTATAATGTTAAATGGTACTGCAGACATATCTCGGAATTCAAATATTCAGGTTCTATTTCAAATGCACAAAGTGCTCAGCTGAGCTGACAATAAAAACAGATCCTCAAAATTCGGATTATATAGTGGAGTCCGGTGCATCTCGTAATTACGAACCTTGGCGCGCAGAGGACGAGGCGGTAGACAAGGAGAAAAAGAGGAGAGATGCTGAAGAGATGGGGGATGCTATGAAAGCTTTGGAGAATAGAACCTTGGATTCCAAAAGGGAGATGGACATCCTTGCAGCACTTGATGAGATGAAGTCCATGAAGTCTAGACATGCAACTGTTAGTGTAGATGCTATGCTTGAGGCCTTGCAGAGCACAGCCCCAGAAAAGGAGAAGAGGCTAGAAGAAGAGGATGAAGCACTTATTAGATCAATATTCCAAAAACCAAGAGAAGTTATTCGAAGGATTTCTGATGAAGATCTCGATGATGATGGTGATTTGAATCGATTTGCTACTGAAAGTAATGAAGGCTCAAGCAATAATTTGAAGAAAAGAAAGCTTTCTGAAGATGTTCTGAGTAAACCAACGGATGCATTGACAAAAGCCAGTTTTTCTGAAAGCACTAGCAATGGAGGTGTGTAATTCCACCAACCACCCCCAACAAAACCATTTCATGTATGCTATATGCAGTCAAAATGCATGGATTTTAAATAGATTGACGATAACCAACCTAGAGGAAACAGTTTTATAAATGTGTGGTCTGCATTCTGCTGGCACTGTTTATAACTTGATGAAGTACGTCCGGCCCTTCGTGAACAGAGTTTTTGGTTTCTAAAAGAATGATAATGGAAATAAATTTTTTTAACTATGATGTTCATATTATGCTGTAGCGTTGAGCTAATATACCCAATTGAATGATATTTTGTGCTGATATTTTTTTTTTTTAGTTTATGCTTAAAAATCTACCATCCTGTCTGATTATTCTTGTAAGTATTTTTGTAGTGGTATAGGCATTCTCTGTTATTAAATCAAGAATGTTTTGCTGTTTACCCTTTAAAGCATGAAAGTAAATATGGAGAAAACAGTAGGTCAGTAGCTGTTAGTGTTTTGGTATTGGTATATTCACACACAGTGTCTTGTGCCTGTGTGATTTTGTATGAATTATTTCAATCAATGAATTGTGTATTGCATCAGTATGGAATTTGAGCTTGCGCTTAAAGCATACTGACAGATTTCATGTTGTTTGTTTTGTTGTCAACAGAAAATGCAACGGTTTCAAAAACTGAAAGTGATGCCAAGGTGCCTCGAAAGTCTTCATCAATCCAGATTCAAGTAATCAAGAAACCAGTTACGGTCTCGGCCGCCAAAGTTTTTGCAAAATCAGAGAACAAATCAGAGGAAAGAACTGGACTACAATCACTGTGCCAAAACTATGACAGTGATGACGAGTAGTAAACGATTGCATTGGATATAAAAAGCTTTTTTTTTTTTTTCTTCTTGATTCATGTAATTTATACCCTCTTTTGATTTTCCATTAGTATACATGGTTGAATTTTGATGCTATGTGAAGAAACTGTGAATTTAATGTATTAAATAATATTCCATACGGTCATAACCATATGGGGAGTTACCAAACCAGCACCTCAAGAGTGGTCTCCTTCTCCAAGAATGTTGTTGTGGTTATTAGAGTTTTATACCACTTAGCTTGTGGTGTAGGCTAACATCAATCAACCAGAAGCTATATGGTGTATCTGAAGGGTGTAAAGTTGGCAGATGATGCTTGTTTCTGAAATTGGAAGAGCCCATGTCAAAGTGGAATGCAATGGTTTGTTTCTGAATTAGAAGCTTGTAAGCTGAATTCAGACTATCAATTTGTTATCAACTATCTTTGAGGTAGGATATTTGCGGATTGGATTTTACAAATTGAATATTAATTTATATTCGATTCACGATTTTATAGATTATAAATTTTTAATTCAATTAAATTCATGGATTGGTGAAATTCAATCCAAATACAATTCATACGTCTGTAAATCGGATGTAAATTTGATTTAATTCATATTCAATCCACTATTTTGTGGATTGATTTTAAAGCTTAAAATTTTTAATCTTGTTTTATTCACGATCTAACTAAATAAAAATAATAATATAAAATAATTTTACTATTGATTAAATTTAAAATTAAATAATATTTAAATAAATTAATCGTTTAAATAAAGTTAGAACATACATTTGAAGTTTTAAAATATAACACATAAAAAAAATCTCATTTGTTTGGATCAATACATAAAAATTATCTGCTTAGAAAGTTATATTTTTATTTAATTATTTTATTTTATATTATTATCAAATAAAATATAATATGGTGTTAATGTAATTATATTTCAATTTATTTATTTATTAGTAAGTATAATGTTTTATTTACAAATTTAATTTTTTTATTAAATAATTTTTTTTTACAAATTCACGGATTTCTAGAAATAAATTCATATTCAATCCATCGACTGTAAATTTTTAATTCAATCTAATTCATCAATCCACAGATAAATTTTTATAGATCGAATTTTTACGAATTAAATAAATTGAGCGAACCGGATTGAATTCTGAATACTCCTACTCCACTCAATTCTGAATTCTGAACACCCCTACTTCCGGTGGAGTGTAGCTCCGTAGCGCATACAACACATGGCCAAATTGTCTCCCGACCGAGTGACTCTTGTAATTTTTGTTGTCTTAACAAAATTACCTTTAAAAATAAACTTTATTATCATCATAAGAATAAAACTGAAATAATCTCCAGTGTAGCTTATAAGATTGCCACGATGCTGATTAAAATGTAGCAAACGCTTGCCTTGGTCGATTTTATGCACAGGACATAGAAGAATCCAAAGAAACCATTGAACAGAAAACAAAATATTTGCCTTTCAAAGCACCGCAGCAAGACAATGGCCTGGGGCTCCTGGATCCTAAGCCATAAACAAAATACTACATATTGGAGTCACCTTATTGTTACAACGCCAACAGAACGTGAAATAGTAAGCAACCATTTCTCCGAACAGCAACCATTTCTCCGAACATTCTCCATGGTGATTTTAACATCACAAAAGAGAGCAAGTCTTATTTGTGGCCTTTCTTCTTCCACAAGTCTCCAAACATCTTAATTCCAGAGCCCTTGCGCTTTCCACCAGCAAATCCGTCGTCTAGATCATCAGCCACCCCAGGTGATCCCACAAAACCGGTATAGCTACCAGTCAGTGGCTCAAACACACCACCAAAGTGCTTGCCCATTGATCCACACCTCTCAGGAATCCTCCCATTCATCTCTACACCTCCAGCAAGAATTGATGCCGCGGCATCAGCTGCTTTTTTCCACTGGCCTGTCTGTACTCGAAGCTTCTTCATCTCCGTTTCCAGTGCTTTGTTTGCTCCTTCTGCAGCTTCCAACTTCTCCTTCAACTGAATTGCTTCAGCTTTACTTGCCTGCAGCTCTTCTCCCAGCTTGTTCAGGCTCTGAGTCATTTCCTCTTTCTCTTTTTGAGCAGTTGAAATATTCAACGAAGCTTCATTCAACTGCTTTTTCAGGCTTTTATTTTCTTGAGCCATCCCCTCTAGTTGCTTCTCCTTCTCATCTAGCTTGTTTTGTAGCAAATTTATCTCATCCTTTGTCAAGGTTAACTCGTGGATTGATACTTTCTCTGGCTCAGGTTCTGCTGGAGATTCAGTAGATACATTGATTGATTTCATCTCTTTTTCTTCTTTGAATGTCTGTTGGCTGAATTCAATCTCGGGCTCAACAGTTGATTTGTCTACTGAACTTTCAAAAACATCAGTCTCTGGCTGGTTTTCTTCAGCAGCTTCAGCAACTTCATCCTTGGGATCGTTCTTTGTTGCTTCAGATTCTTGAATTTCAGGCAGGGAGTGCTGTTCCACTACCTCTACTGTCCCTGGAACTTCTGGTTTCTTGGTTTTCTTCTCCAGCTTTTCTTGAGCTTCCTTCTTTGCGGCTTCAGCTGAAGCCAACTGGTCCTTCAGATTTTTTAGCTCTTCTTGAGCTTGCCCAAGTTGAGATTCTAAATCTGCAATGCGGGTGCTGAGTTTCTTTTGGTTTATTGGATCAGAATGGGTGGCACCTCTGGGAGAACGACGGTCTCCGATCTTGGGACTCCGATCAGCAATTGGTCGGTGATGTGGTGGATCTGAATCAGAACTTGATGTCCTGAGCTGATGTGGGCGTCGAGGAGACTGTCTTTGTGGCATTTCTAAACCCCTATGTGTCATTAAAATAGGAAAACAGAATTCACCAAATATTATTCACACAACTACGAAAATTTAGGATATGCAAAGTTTCTAACAGTTCAAGTAACAACCATATGGTCTGAAAATGTTTTCCAACTCGTGAAAAGAAATGATAATAGAAGTTTTCCTGCCACTGACAATAGGATTACGTCAATTTGCTTTGAGACTATAGTACAATAACCAACAGCCACACATCCTACCACATTACTATTATGACTATGATCTTGAAAAATGCCATGTGTAATTTAGCTCGACATAATAGAGCTTAGTAATGTGAATGGATCAGAGTTTGCATACACAAGATGAGAAAAATCAAAATAAATTGAAACCAAATAGCTCAAGGAAGAAATGCAAGTTCCCGGGTGCTGATTTGCACTGGACTGATCACAAATTAATTTGCAAGTACCCTCAACATAGTAGTTAGAGAAAAACACGTGGTTTAGTTGAAAAATGTCCTATAATCCAATTAATCAAATTACATCATGTAATAAACAACAAAATTATTATAGATTAGGTTCTCTGACCTTGACCTCGGCATTTTGTACACCTGAAGACCTGAAGAAGAGCTATGCGAGAAAATTGTAGGTCAAAAACTTGTGATTGCAGAATCAAGCTGTAAAAGAAGTAAAGAACACAAAAATCAAACTGAAGCAACTCAAGAAAATGCGAAGCTACCAATATCTGAGCAAAATTCAACTGTTTCACCCCAAAAGCAGTATCATCAGAATACTAAACAAAACAAGTTTTCAATGTCAACACCAATAAACTCAAAATTGTTTCCCTCCTGTCTCTCATGTTCTCAGCCAATGCATGTCTTCCTCACTAGGCAAGCCTGAAACAATAAAGAAGGACAGGTAGATTCGGACTAAAATAAACAAGTTGCCCAGCCATAACATGTGAGTGCAAAAGTACATTTTCACGGTTTTCCCACTAAAGCATAGGATGGGTGGGAGCAAAAACCGTTGCCCCAAAAAAAACTGACCGTAAACAGAATCAATTCCGTTCCATTTCGATTTTGATTATTATTTCTATAAAAACCGATGGTAACTTATAAGCCTTTATGACAATAAGTTCAGCAAATTCAGGGCAAGAAAATAGTTCAATAGGTAACATGTGATCCTATTTTTGGAGCCCAGTGGTCCCTCGGAAAAAAAAAAAAAAGGAAATGCATTATTACGCGTCCAAGCCCCACTACTAAAAGAAAATAAGTTTAGTAAATGTTATTTTCAAATTTCAATCATCACAGCGTTGTTGGGTAGCAGGTATGTCTAATCAAATTCAGCTTATCACTAGCTGGGGGCACATATATGACAATTTACTTAAATTTTGACAGCAAATAAATCACCCTTTCAATGTGTAACACAACTTTAACCATGGCAACATAGCACAACAACATAGGCAATTGTACAAAATTGATTTGTCGATCCTCCACGAGACTCTGAATCTGTATGCAAGCAACCATATACCACAATATGAAAGTTTCAAGGTCCACAACTTTTTTTCTTTTTCACAAACCCCTATGTCTTTTTAATTTCTCTAGCTTTTATGGGGCAGTGTAAAAGCACTATCTAATATCTATCCATATCAAAAATGGGCAATTTCCTCAAATCTCCAAAAATATCTTTTACATATTTTAAAACTTACAAAAGGGTAATTCTGTCACACCACTGACTTTTAAACTCTGCTTTCACTGACAAACATTAAAGTATTGGATGGCTTGAATTAATAAAAAGCACAAGCCAGGAGGAAACTGAAAAGTGAGAAAGAATGAATTAATGAAATAACATGACACGCGCTACCACAAGCGTGATGGTGTCACAGAAAGCTGCCAATTTTGGTATGCATTTGTACAATCCACTGAACAAAAAGTGAAATTTAGTGTTTGTCACTTAATGAGTTAGAAAGAAGTTCATGTTTTCAAAAAGAAAAAGAGCAAAAAGAGTAGCTCATACAGATTAACGGTCAATAATCATCTTGATGCTTGGATGTCAAACTTGAAAGGGATCAACAATCCATGAAAGCAATTTGCTTGAGAAATGTATAAAAGGGTTAGATCCTAAAAGAAAAGAAGAGGGAAAACTCAAAATGGGTATGTATGTATGTGTTTTTGAGACCCTGATGATATGTTTGATAGCTAAGAAAACCAATGAAAATGCAAGAAAAAAATGGATACCTCTCGATAACCTTCTAGTCTAGGAGTGAGGATTGTTCAACATTCTTTTACCTTATACTTTTTAGCTTTCAAAAATTAAACAGATCACATCACAACAGCAACAACAAAGCTCATTATACAAAACAAAAACGCATGCATGCATGAAGGGGAAAAAAAAAACCCACATGCCTATATATGCTAAAGAAGAAGATCAATCCAAGAGCACAAAACAGGTACCAAAAAAAATCAAAAATGAAACTTAATTAATTACCTTGTATATATTTTTACGTAATATGTGCAGCACCACAGTTACTACTTTACTTAGCTTCTGCTCTTTGACGGTTTCATTTCATGAGAAACCCTTCGGAGAAAATGCAAGAAAACTGAAGAAACAGAATCAAAAGAAAGAAAAATGCTACATTAAGCTACACGCACACAGAGAGAGTGAGAGGGGAGAGAGAGCGGGAGAGAGAGAGAGAGAGAGAGAGAGAGAGAGGGGTGAGTGAAGACTCTGAAGTTTGGGAAGTTTGAATTTAATTAAAGCTGAGGTGGTGGTGAGTTTGACAGCCGTTGGTTTTTTTTATTTTTATATTGTCCTTGAAGTTAAATATAAATAAATAATCAGTAATGTTACGTATTTTAAATTTTTTATTTTAAAAAATTATTTTAAATAACGTGTTATTTATTAATTAATTATTAAAATAATATAATTAATTTTCTTAAATTTTATAAAAAAATTATTAATTAATTGATAAATAATATATTGAAATAATTTTTTAAGATAAAAAATTTAAAATATATAATATTATTAATAAATAATATGGAAAGAAGAGGACAAAAGAATAATTTAATAAATAAATATTGAAAATACAACCTGTGATCTTTTTACTCTTGTCTTTTTGTCTGTTTTCACAATTTCAAAACCCCCTATTTTATAATTTCAATTCCGTCGTCTGTTTCCTCCAATACCAGTCGCGGTGCGTTCAATTTTCAAACTTTATTAAAACAACTTACAAGTGCATTGGCTTTGGCAAATTTAAGATATTTGTGCCCACTGGCCATTGCCCACATTGTCTTTTCAAATTTCGAATTTTATCTTATTTTTTTAATTTAAACGTGAACCTTTATTAATGAGATGACTCACTCACTTTTCCGCTTAACTTAAACAAACAATTAATTTGAAATACTCGTAATGCGTTTATTATTAAATAATTAAAAATGGAGTGAAATCTAAATTGAGTGGAATCCGAATGAGAACTAAAAAATAAAATAAATTTATTTATTTTAATTGTATGAATTATAATTAAAATAACTTATATTATCATTTATATATTTATTTTATCTTAAAATTAAAATAAATTATTTTAAATTACTAAACTTATCTTAGTTAATTACTATTATTCTTTAATATAATAATTGTACTTATTATTGTTGTTGTTGTTGTTAAATGGGGTAAAAAAATTTTAATTTTTATTAAAGATATAAATATAAATTCACTTCTCATTCTCCTTCTGACAGTTCACTATAATTTCATTATCATTTCCTCTCTCTATTTTTTAAATAAATAAGTTAATAAATCACATTCTTTTATTTATATTCTTATTCTTAATTAATAAACACACCATCATACTAAACGGTAATGGTATTATTATATCTCATATATTAACTTTTTTTATATATTAGCACAATATTCAAGCTATTAGCACGCTTTTCGCGGAAAAAAAAAGATTGGCAAGAAATTGAATGAATTTATTGTAACATCAATTAATTATAATATAATACTTTTTTTATCATACAATTTTTAAAAAAAAAATGTTTTCACTAGCGAGGAAGTTCCAAGAATGTTTGCACTGGGTAAGATTATGGTTAGATATTCAGTTTGATGAAGATTCAAACGTGGCGCATAGCTCCAGGTCTCGATGAGGTAGCTGAGGCACACCCATGTCACAGGAAACTGATTTGACAATGGATATCTAAATTACATGGCACAAGATGATTGGATAACTACTACAAAAGTTACGTTTGGCATCTGCGACATAATTGGGTTGGGGGTTAACGCCACTTGCACTAAACAGCAAATCCTTACTATATCTTTGTAGGATGGCTTTGGAATTGTTAGCAGTTTTCAAGGGTCTCTAGGGCATCAATGAGTTTCTAGGGTAAAACCTTCGAGGGAGAGAAGATTTCAGAAAAAAATGTGAGGGAAATTGGGGAGGAGGTTTTTGGTAAAAGAGAAAGTTCTTGTAACCTCCGTAAATTAGAGTATTTCTATTGTAAAATCTTTGGTGATTAATAAATTCAAGAAGAGTATATATGTCCTGATGAGTATAAGCATAATGAAGTCGAACTATTTAAATCTTGTGTGTTTTCTTTTTATTACTTTATTCTTATATGTGACTTGTTTAGTTATGATTTTATTTATTTCATAATTGAGTTGAAACAGAGTGTAACTGAATTATGATAGAGAATAGTTTAATTATAAAAGAGATGTCTAAATCAATTAATTTAGTCACAATCCTAACATGACCCATTGGGTACCCATATCGCAGCAAATCAAGTAACACTTTCATAATCTTGTGCTTGATTGCATATTTTTAAAGCGGCAGTGATGTCAATGTTTCTAAGCTAGCTAGTATTCAATGATGGAAGTTTGTAAACGCCAATGAGTTTTCAACTATATTCGGATGAAATAAAACTCTTTTACATAGAGATCTTTATACGCTTGCGTAGATCTAATAATGTGGATTTTAATGGTACTAAATACTAAAATTATGTAGCTTTTATGAAATAATTATAATTATTTGAATGTTCATCAAAGCAATTCTTCATCTCTCCACCAAACAACTATTCATCTCCCATAACTCCCACTATCTCTTAGAAGTTATGACTAATGATGTATCCATTTACTAATTATTTACTTCATTTGTATGGTTATAAGACTATAAAAGGAAGGCTCATCTCCTTCTTTGTATACACTTGAGATTGAATGAAATTCCTCTTTAGACATTGTATCTCTATTTGCTTTTCTTTATTTCTATTGCTATATTGTTGTGCTCCTAATTGATAAATAATTTAACACGTTTTCAACATGAGTTTCGAGTCACAAGAGACTATATGGTAAGTTCCTTCTTTGTGCATTTTTTTCTTCTTAATATATTTGACTATCTAGATATTATCTGATCGTATATACTATTATATATTTATGACATCTTGATACTCTAGCATAATGAATTCATATCTTCATTCATCATTACTTATATTCTTATGCAATTGCGTGTTAAATTTATTTTATTAACATTAGTAATTTTTTATTTTAAATTTCACCTTGAAGTGTGAATATTGTAACGAGAATGAAAGAAAAATAAAAATACATCCTTGAAGAATTGCACTACACATAACAATGATTTTCTTTCAAAGTATATTCCTAAAGAACTATTCAAAAATTATGATGTCATGCACCAACATCTTGTTCACGAATGATTCATTATATCAGTGTAAATTTTACATGTCCTTGAAAGTCTATATAAATATTATGATTTCATATATATGTCATGTGAGACTATATACGAATTTCCTTTTCCATATCTCCTAAAAAAAGTTATAGAATAAATATATAAATAAGGCATAATTTTTTTTTGAAACAATTTAAAGGCAAAATATGACAATAAAACATGTTTGAATAATAAATTCAGTCATTAAAAAAAAATTCATTTCTAGTTAGAACAACGTCTTGACTTCATTGGCTCATTGTTCTGTTTTCAACCTTTTAGACTTTTAGTACATATTTTTGCATGCTTATTTTATAGATAATTTTCAAGAATAGTTTGATATAATAAAATATAGCAATGATATATACTTGACCTTTTTAATTGATGTATATGTTCTTATTGAATTCTTGATGAAAGATCCTTTTATGATTATCTTGAATTGCTAAAGTCTAATTAATATTCACATGTTTGAGATCATGAATTGAACTAAAATATTTTTGTGCAATAGCTTACCAAGGCGATGATCAATATCTGAAGAAATCAATCCTTGAAGGACTGTAAAAGATTATGATTTTCTTTTATGATCATCTCCCTGAAGGAGTTAAAAAATTATATATAAGTTTGATGATAATTTCAAAAGCTTGATTGATTCTATCATTTGAAATTATGTAGAGAGAATAGTATAAAAGAAAATATATTAGAGGACACATGATTTTATAGCATAAAAATGCTCTTATAGTAGCTAATCAAGAGTGCCAATATAATTCAATATTATGTTTTCTTTTGTTAAAGATAAAATATGAGTTTTTTATTAAAAGAAAATCGTGACTAATTCAATTTCTTATCAGATTACTTGTGCATTAGTAGTATTGGATATAACTATTATCAAATAACTTTTCAAAAGTATAATGTCTATATCATAAAAAAAAAAAATCAACATTTGAATATTATACCATCAGAAGTGGTATGAAATTAAATCAATATTGGTGATGGATCATAAATTCAAATACAAAATCTTTACTGGCTCAGTAAATTTGCTATGTAAGCTTAAGTATTTTATGAAAGTTCTACGATTAGGGGGAGCAAAACGATGTATATTTGGTGAACAATATAAATTATTTGTTTCACCTTTATCCCATTTTGATCTTTATATGAGTTAATTTATTTGAACCTGAAGTTCAACGTGATTATCGTACAATGCACATTATTGATCAATTATTAAATGAACTTATTAATACGTGAAAGTGAAAAATCACAAACAAAATATGATTGTTGGTTGATATGATATATTTGAAGGACGAAATGGTAAGACAAATAAATACATGAATGCCTAAAGCATGCACTAAATCAATCAGTGCAAAAATTTAATTCTTGGGAAATTGAAATGAAATAATTCGGCGCTATTGAAGAGATCAAGTTTGCATTTACAGCAAAATATTTTATCTATATTAAATTATTGAATATATTGCCTCTAGATAGGCATAATGTACCAACTAGAAAATGAATCTCAAATACCCATGAAGTGGTAAATTGTGAGAAACAAAAAGAGATACAAATTGCCCTATAAAAGACACATATGCAATTTAAGAGAGAGAGATCTTTAGCCCTTGTACAAGCATATGTATTAAAAGTTTTGAAAGATCTCATTGGGCATCTACATTGAAAAATAAAAAATATTTGATCAATAGTATGTTGGTACATGGTGCAAGAGAAAAATTGAAACTGACATAAGATTGTTGTCAGTAAAAATTTAGTTATTATGATAAAATATCCAGGATCCTGAATCACAAAAGGTGAAAGAATATCGATTTATATGATTGGCCAAAATTTGGACCTGTAGTTCATATGCTAGAAGATGTACAATTAATTAGCAAGATATAAAGAATTTTGGACTTGTAGTTCATTAGCCTAAAGTCGTAAAATTTATTAATAAAAATATGAATATGAACTATAGTGTGTCAAAAAATAAATTAAAGAATATATGTACTTATCCTTAAAGGATAAAATGCTTGAAATAAGTACTCGAAGTGCTAAATCAAAAAGTTTGCTTATATGTTCTTAATAAAACTATAATCATAGTTGTGTATATTATAGCAATCATAATTGTGTATATTATAGCAATCTAGATTTATAAGAGTATAATCACTTGAGTGAATTATTACAAATGGGATATGTCATTTTTCACTTTATTATGTGATTTTATTAAAAACTAAAAATTAAATTTGTAATCTTTTGCAAAATGTGTTAATGATTTCATCGTGACAAAACTCCAGAAGAGCTTATGAATTTATTTCTTTAAAGAGTAAAATTCAAGACGAAAGATCTTCAAATAAAGAATTTCTTTCAATTTATGAATTGAAATTTATCAAGTAAAATGATAATACTACAAAAATACTGGAAGTATTCCATATTTAAAATTGTTTTATTTTAAAATATAATACATATGTCTTGGTCTTGCAATACCATATTTTATCCCAACTTGTGCCTAAAAAAGCATTGGAAAAATTGCATAATTATAAATTAAATTGTGTTCGGTATAAACTTGAAAATGTCAAAATAATGTGAAAAATATATAACACTCTTTCCTTGATATGGATGCTAAAGCTTGGCTTTATTTAAAAAGATCCAACAAAATTATGAAAATATATGCATATATAGCAATATTCTTCAAACTTAAAATGAAGTATCTACAAGTTATTATATGTTTTCAAGCTTTCAAAGGATGTGGTTGATCCTACAGATTGTTTCACTAAAGTGTTCTTAGCTACAATAAATTATAATTGACCTTTGAAGCATCCATGTCATTTTAAAGGGGAGCATATTTAACAAGGAGGGTTATTAATATGGAGGACTACATGCACTATACTCTTTTTCGTTTACCAAACTTCTGTTCCATTGGGTTTTTCCTGGTAAGGTGTTTTTTTTTTTATAAGTTTCCTGGTAAGGTGTTTGCACTTCTTTAAAATATAAATGAATAGTGTACTCTTTTCCCTTCATTAATTTTTTTCCTATAGCGTTTTTACTAGCAATGGTTTTAATGAGACATGTTCTTTGTAGGATGAACATCTAAAGGGGAGTGTTATGAAATAATTATAATTATGTAGATGTTCATCAAAGCAACTCTTCCTCTCTCCACCAAGTAACTCTTTATCTCCTATAATGCCCACCATTTCATAAAAGTTATGACTAATGATATATTTATTTACTAGTCATTTACTCTATTTGTATGATTATAAGACTATAAAAGGAGAGCTCGTCTCCTTCATTGTATACATTTGAGATTGAATAAAATTCATGTTTAGACATCACATCTCTTATTTACTTTCTTTCTTTCTATTGCTATATTGTTGTGTTCCTAATTGATAAATAATTTAATAGTGGCTGCATAATTTGTGATTATTGCGATGTTTGAAGGTATAAGGTTTGAGTATTTTGAAGTTATGAGGTTCGAATATTTTAACTTTCTATATATTCAATAAAATTAAAATAAATTTGATTTAAACAATAATATGAATTTAGTTTCATACTACACCAAACATGATATTCTATTTAATTTTAATACAATTTTATTCATAAAATTAAAATGGCAACCATGTTTAATGTAGTGTGAGACTAAATTTATATTATTTGCACACTATATTTATTAAATTCATTTGGAATATTCCCAAACCCAATTTTATAACATAAGAAACCTGCATGTTGTTGAAGCCAGTGGAAACACAACGAAGGGTCAAGTACTCATGCATTTAAGTCTCTCAATAATATACCAATGGGCCTTTGGTCTAGTGGGAGAGTCCTTGCACTTACAATATTGAGAGCAAGGGTTCGAGCCTCCATAAAAATATTTATGGGGTTAGTTTCAATCATCCCTCAATTATCATATAATTGAGCGGAGACCCAGTCCCCTCGAATATTTGAGAGGGTTGAAGAATCTGGGCCGCGCTTTAGGGGAGGACATGCCACGACGAAAGTTCCAATTGTATAATCTGTTTGTAAATATTAATTGTAATACCTGATATGATATCAATAACAGTCCTGTATAACAGTATTAAAAAAAAAAAAAGTCTCTCAGTAATATGTCACCAATTTGTAAAGCTTGAACTACACATTAAGGAATTGCAGGATACAAAATTTCACATGTTTGATAACCCCTATAAAGTAGAACCAATATTTTGATGTTTTCTCAACTTAGGGAATGTATGATTAGTGAATACCAATAAAAGCTTACTAAGGGATACTACTTAACGTGAAATGCAAAATTTGTAATGCTTAAAATAAGATTTTCAACTATGTCATAACACACCCATTAAAAAAAAAAAAAAAACTAAGTTGTACCACAACTATCTAAACAGATTCTAACAAATATGATATAAACAATTGTTATCTATTGTCATTGTAGCATGAATTATTATTAATGTCATTTAGAGGGGGAAAAAGAGTGAAGTCCACTAAATTAATTGAAAATTTATAATGATTTTAACAAACAGAGGATTTTGATCTTTTTCTGTAATTTAGAGTATGTCGAATATTTAGTCAAAATCAAAGTAAAGTCAAAGTCAAAGATATCATTAAATTGTTTTTATGGGATAATATGTTGAATCAATCAAATCTTGTTTTATGTTGTTTCTACATGTCAAGAATTCCAATAAGGCAAAAATCTTCATGTTCTACAGACCAAAGTTTTGTGGGATAATATGTTGGTAACACGATTATATGTTGTTTCTACATGTCAAGAATTCCAATAAGGCAAAAATATCACATACTTATCAATTATTAAATCACTTTTCGCTCCCCAATTTGGCCAAAAACAACCATGCCCTATTCATATGACTATGATTTGGTAAATTCTAATTATCTATTTAATCTCATTTTAATCTCGTATTCCCCTCTGAACTTTATTTAAAATGTTCTCACTGGCATGTTTGGTAACGAGTTGTGATATCATCATGATGGGTTTAATATTTCATTCTTTTTAAACCATTTTGGTTGTGTGATAGAGCCACTACTCTTAACAGTTTGAGCCCTCACAAAATATTATGGGCGTTTAAATTTTTTTTTTTAATTTTAAATAATAATTGAGTGAACATAATTTTCTCTCTTTCAATATAAGAGTAGAGTATATAAGTTTTTAAATATTAAAAAGAAATAAAATTTAAACAGTACTTAATGTAAGACTAATTTATGTAAGATTAATTTTAATAATTATCTAATTATAAATATATTAATAATAGTCTCTTATAATTAAAACAAAAAATATTTCATTCTTTTTTATCTTATTTTTATCGAAGGAGGGTATCAGTAAGGGCTGCTAAGAGAATCGGGTGTACGTAAAAGTTAAAAGCAGTATTTTAATCACTACAAACAAAGGTCACAGGAAGCTAGTACGGTACTTACCACAAGCCACTGACACGTATTAAGAAGAAATTCTGCAGGACCTTGCATGCGCAAGAATGATTACGCGAATATGCTTTGTAATACTTCAGTAGTAAATGAGTAAAAATAATTAAATCAATGACAGCTCCATTAGTAGACTATGGTATAACATGAATATATTTATTTTGTTAGATTAATTTTAGAGTTATTATTATTTTACTATTTCAGAAATTGTTAAATATCAAATGATTACAAGAAGTATTGTTTCCTATCATTTTACTACTATATCTTCATAAAAATATCATTTTACTACTTTTTTAGTTCTATTCTGTTAGTTGACCGCTATTTGTTAGTTGTGAGTTAGTTGATTAATAAAATATCAATTTCACCCTTCATGATTAAAAAAAAAATATATTTGAAGGTTATTTATAAAATAAATTTGTAATATATTTATTAAAATGGATATAAAATACCGACACAATTTTTTTTTTTACTAGAATTATGATATATGAATTACAAATTTATCTTATTATTTTTTTATCATGAAGGGTAAAATTGGTATTGTGTTAGTCAACTAACTATCAACTAATGGTCAACTAACAATGGTAACGGAAAAGTAGTAAAATGATATTTTTATAAAGATATAGTAGTAAAATAATAGGAGACAATAATTCTTGTAGTCATTTGATATTTGACAATTTCTAAAGTAGTAAAATGATAATAACCCTTAATTTTAATATCATGCATATATTAGTTAGTTATATTATTTTTAATGTATTATTTTTTTTTATGTATTCTTTTTTAAGATTACCTAATGATGCATAAAATCCTCACACCTGTTGTGCTTAAAACAAAAAGGGAAGTAGGTCCAAGGGGTCCTTCACCAATGCAATATGGAAAGCTTAGAACTTTATGTGACCACGACGAAGCATGTGAAACCAAAAAGAAGTTGCTGAAAATCCAATCCTGAATCCTTTTACATTACACAGTTATTAAGAGAACACAGCATGTGAAGTTTAAATATTTCTGATTTTTCTTCAACTACCCCCGCGGTTGATGCCTCTAATTTCATCAAGTCACTTTTTCTCCTTCCCCGATCACAAGTTGACCCCTTGTTCGGCCCCACGTTAGATTGAAGTGATCGCGATAGATCACGGGACCACCGTCCAATGGTCATTGCATTAATCGTAAACATCACCAATATCTTTTTGGGGATGTTGGATCTACCTTATGTCACAATTGGTTCTAACACCACTGACCATTTACACCACGACCAATTCATCTTAAGTTATTACGAGCTTGTTCAACTTTGATAATGCTTGGTCCGGATTTTATGTAGTTGAAATTTCCGAATGAACATCTAACGACCTTGTGGATGGTTATAATTGAACAATTACGAAATCAATATTCCAATAATTGATTTGATCTCTTGAATAGAATTTAAAAAGTTGAAGAAATCAACGGGTACTTTGGCTCAATAGTGGAACTCACAGTCTCACACTCACAACATCGAGGGCGTGAGTACGATCCTATCAGCCGCCAAGGGCTAATTTTCTTTCTAAATATTTGGATAGAGTAGATAGCTCCCAGTATTAGTGGAATCAGATTTCCAAGCTAGTACCCTCATAGATTTTTAGACTACAAAACCAATGTACGTATCTAGTATCCCAACAAATATCATGTTGTAAAATATATGTAAATTGTAAAAATTTGCACACAATTAAAAAAAAAAAAAAAAAGGCTCTACTTATATCATAACTCCAGACAAACTCGTAAAAGCAGGTTTAGCCAGAAATCAAGCTTAGCCTCCGTCTGAGATGAGGTAAATACAATAAAAGGAATGAATAAGAACAACACTGATTACATTACAGCTAAATACATCACTTTCAAGAAAATGGTACTACTACCTAATTGTTGTTCTACAAGCATTTTTTTCAAAGAAATGACAACTGGAACAACTAATTTTGCATGAAAAAGAAATGTTTTGAAAATTGCTATTCAACACCAAAAGCATACAGCATTTCATAATATGGCTAAATATCAAGACTGACAGGATAAATGATTCGTTTCAATGGGAAGTATGAACAAGCTGATAATTATGACCAAGAAATAAATCATCATGATCATTATATAGCAACCAAACAACCTTCCATTCAGAGAATCAAATAACCTTTTTTTTCCTTTTACAGTTATATATGGAGAAATTGAGCGGAAGCTATAGAGAGAATCATAGCTACCTTAAACTTGGAACTATAGTTGTTGTAAGGCATAGGGCGGTGCACTTGTCCTTTGCTCGAGACTCAGCTAGCTACGTGAAAGAGACACTGCCACCATCATCTGTTCGAGAATATGACCTCTTAGAACTATTGCCACGAAACTTCTGGTCCATTTGATATAGGCCTAGCCTCGGCTAGAGAAGCAGCCATGGCCAACATCATCTGCTCCTCAAAACTCTCAGGAACAATGGGAACTGTGACATTTTGAAAGTTGCCTCCAATTTCTTCCGTGGGCAAAAATGACGAAATTCCACCTCCATCATCTGGCAATGAAGAAATTCCACCTCCATCTTCTGCCATATCAGAGCTCGCGTAGCTAGTTCCTGCTTCAGCCAACTCTGATCCATGATCAATCCCCCATTCTCCTTCATCTCTTGCCACCGTCATCCTGCCATCTGGTGATGTGTTAATCGAGCTCTCTGCAGGAGCATAATTTTCTACATCATGATCCATCCGATTGTACAGTCTACTACTGCCTGGAAGCATGTTGAATGATGACATATTTCCACCATGATTTATAGGGGATTCTCCACTGACTTGCTGACGCTCAGCGAGAGCTGCTATGGCACATGCAAGACCACCAGAAGGGGATGATGATGAACCAGCAATAGGAGCCATAGTTGATGAGACATAACGATCTTCTGTGACATACTGTTCAGAAGGAGCAGCCTCCTCATAAGTTGGGTTCCTCTGTCTACCATTCTCCTGCAAAAGTTTATGTTTCAGAAATTACAAAGTATCAAAGCAACTTGGATAATGAGGAAAACAAAATAGAAGTCAGAACATCTAGGCCAATTACAGCTGCAGATTTGTTCAACAATAATTAAAATTGTAAAATTACAGATTTCATGGTGCTGTTTTAGTGTCTCTTCTCAGTTCGTACCATAAATTTACACAAAAGATCATTTCTACAATTCCAGAATGATTGCCCCTCAAGTTGAAGGCATCACATATTATTCAGCTCAGATGAAAATCTCTACTGAAATAAGGGGATCTTCCCTAAGCAAAAATTCCTTTTACAAGAAAATAAAGGTACAAAAATATAAACTCCTCCAGAAACTTCATCCGATTAAGAAACTGAGCTATGATATATCAAGGTCTTATTGAATAGCCCCAAGGGTACGTGCTACAAGGGATCTTGCACCCAATAAATGATTTGGCATTCCAGAATGGTTTTAAAATTCCAGCCATGCAAAGCAATCACAACAATCTATTAATCATCCCCATCATAGAAAAGACTGACGGTCAAATGCCAACAAAGTAGCTTCATATTAAGAGTCTTTTTATATGATCTGCCTCAGGAGCAAATTATTGCAATTGCGTTGGAAAAGAAACAAAAACAGACCGAGGAAGAAACAAAAGGCAGAAAGAAACTGTAGGGACATGTCATGAACCAACCAGTAGATTGAATTCGCAATACCAGCAAAGCCTGAAACATAAAAACTCAAAATCTAGGAAACCAAATATATATCTGTAATTCTCAAGTCACAGTTTTGTTATTTTTGTCCTTATAAAAACTTGTTTACTGAAAATTCATGGTCCGAATTTCAGAAGGTTCCAGAGGTCCACAATGAGAAGGGTTATATATAAATATACATACATGTCCCTATACTAATACGTATGTATACATGTGTACATACATATACATATTAAGTTTCCCTATACTAATATGTATGTACACATGTATACATACATATACATATTAAGTGTAGGTAAATATTGGTGTTCATGCCAATGTAAATCCAATGCTCTGAAAATCAAGATCTTCATAAAGATGATTATGATGCACCAACAACTCTTCTAGAATGTCAACAAATATTTTCTACCTATCCGAAATCAGATTTGACATTTTCCCAACAAATTTACCAAATTGATAAAAAGCAAATAATCAGACATACACTACCACTTTTGTACATGTATATGTTAGAACTTCATTTACAACCAAAAGGAAAGCAGATAGTGCTACATTGTAAGCTCATCCTTGTGCCCCTTTTATGATATTTCAATAATACATGGTAGTTATCTAGGAACCATCTAAATGTTTCTTGATATGAACAAGCACGCACAGCCCTTCTCTAATAGGAGATTTTGCACAATTTTTGGGAACCACAAATCCCAAAAGAAGCCCATAGAATGATACCTCATTCCAATTTTTAAGCCAGGGCATCATCTTGGATAGGCAATCTTGACGACAACAATCAAAACCAATTCACACATAAAGTTGAAGTATATACACTAAAATGATTAACTGCCAAGAGATTATGGTATATGCACAGCTATGTTGTGGGAATGACGACTTATCTCTTAACACTAAAATCCGTACTTGAAGTGATTCCCACAACCACCCTAGAAAAAAAGTTCAATCTTGCTTTTAAGCCCAATATCACTAACACCACAACTATTTTCCTTTTCTTTCTTTTTTCATATATTTCTCAAAAAGATCTCAATCCTGAAGTTAATGTGATAATAAAAAAGACTTTCTGCATATAGAGCACATAAAGGTTTATTACCCTCTTCAATCAATTATTTTAACCAGCCAGCAGCTAATTGTAGATGTTCCTATCCAAAACAGAGTCCTTATGTTTTTCAATATCTTAATCTCATATGGGGAAATAGGACAAGAAGAAGAAGAGAAGATGAAGAACTTTGATCCTCTCGATTAGAGATCAGTTCAGATTCGAAGGATTTCTCAACGTTTGTTGTTCCCTTTTCTATATATTTTACTGATTACCAATCACAAGCCTAATTTTTACTTGGATAAACCCTTGTATCAGGAGAATCATTATCTCAGAATCAAACATTTCTATTCTGTACAACTACAATGTGATTCTATTAAAAAAAAAAAAACTCTTTGCAGATGCATAACAATTTAAGTCATTTGCTTTGAAGTTTCAGTTCTACGAAATTTGTAGCTAATTTTAAAAATGCGTCTAAGTTACATATACCTGAATGGAAAGCCAGATTGCTTCCATGACCATTATATCTTCCAAATCGAGGTCAAACTCATCGTCCCTGTAAATTAAAGTGCATGATACATAAATAATTGTGACAGCATAATTCACCTTTTAAAACATCAAATTGGCCTTGCATTATCAGATACAGATTTCAAATTCTACAGATGACATCATAGGTTGAGATTCACTCAATGCTTATGCAGGCACAAGAACGATTAAAAAGATTCACCGAGGATAAAAATAGGGCCTGTTGCAACCATGTTAGGTTATAATTTAAAGGGCAGAACTTTTAGTACCAATGATTATAATTAAGCATATCTAACCAATCCTCAAGTGAGAGTACTGTCTTTTCAACTATGTCTTCTCTTCTCATATTAGTCTCTAAACTTTTAAGCATTAAACATTCACAAGCTGTACAAACTACTATTTGTTACCAAAAATCATTGAACATTATTTCTCAAACCAAAAGAAAGAGATGAGAAATGAAAAGGAAAAATCAGCAGTAATAATCTCCTGTAAAGACATTACTCTGCCCACAACTACTAAAATCTGTTGACCAGTTCACGCGTAGCTTTATTTTGTCTTTGACACAGCTTATTTTCCTAAAAGCACTCAAGTCCAGTGACAAACACACTCAATTTTTCCATGTTATCAGTTTTAGCATATTCTATAATCACCACAATTCACAACATATTCACATACTCCATTAAATGCATATCATTTATCAGATCCTCATTCCGAAAATGGAAGGAAGAGAATTCTGGAAAGAGGCCAAGGCTTTCTCAGTCATTAAGTCAATACCCTGCCATGCATCAGATAGCTGGCCCATTGGAAAGTGACAGCAATCTGATGAGGAATAACCACTTGGGAGACCTACTCATATACAATGCCACCAGTTCTAATTTGTGCCTTCATACACTTTTGCCCAAAAAAAAAAGGGTGAAATGAGAGGCACAAGTGAGCTTTTTCCTGCAAACCGTAATCCAATCCCTTAATTTTGTTATCAAATCACAATTTAAAAAGATTAAATCTTCCTAGCCATAACAGCAAATGCAAAGTGCCTCAAGTTCAGGTGCCTATCTTTTATTAGGATTTGATTTATTTATTTGAACTTAGATTTTGTTTCTCAGATTTTGTTTCCTCTTTCCTCTTCTGACTAGCCTTTCAAATAGACATTCTCTAATTTCTTATTTTGCTTGTACTTTTGGAACAGCACAAACACAGACAACATTCATTCCCCTATCTTATCTGTTCTTTTCTCTTTCTCCCTCTATTATATCTATTTCTTTGCATCCTTAACAGTTCTGCATCAACAGCTTATGTATAATTAAATAGATCCCAATTTAGAATCAAATACCAACCTAGCTAGCAGAGCTCAACCTTCACTCTGTCAATTAAACTAGATGAACATTCTGTCTATGATGTCTAATTTTCCACAAAAACAACCCTATCTAAATTGGAACGAAAGTAAATATTTTTCACAGATACGAGATTAGAAAATTTTTGTAGGATAAAAATCAGCAATCTAAAATCTAAAACAAAGAATAACAGATCCAAAAAAAAGTGCTCCATGCTTTAATTCAGCAATTTTCATTAGTTTGGAAACTCGCTCATTTATTCATTAACTAAAGACAATAATGGAAAGAGCAGTAACTATAATGCAGCTTCAAACAAGAATGGCATGGCAACAGTTGAGAATGCTCCATACCCATTCGCCCTGCGATGTGAAGGTTGTCTATTCATAGGAGTGGCACATAAGTCCTGAAAAGAGACATTTCCCTCGCCTTCCACAGATCTAGAAGATGAAACTGTAAAAAAGAAAAAAAAATATATAATATTTATCATTCTAAGAGTAGATGGAATACTGATACAGAGTTAGGAACCAAATTACAAAGAAATGTTACCAGATGACTCAACCTCTCCCAGTGCTATGCCCATGCTTGAAGATTCTTGTCTTTTCAGCATTCTCTCTTCTTCATCCTGAAGTTCCTGCCGCCTAATCCTAATTTTTGCTTCTATAACACGCTGTTCTTCCTAAAGAATTGGAAAACAGGTAAATTACATTCACATTGAAAGCGAATATATATTAGCCAAGCATTCCACAATTTCAATAACGAATCAAGTTGACAATGACCATGAGTAACCAAATCTTACAATTTGCTCCATGCCTTTTTCCTCCTTTGTTTTCACACCTCGGTACTCCACTGCATAATTTGCAGTTTTGCAAAAAGGACATCTCATAACATTAAGGAATACAGGAATAGAAAATTACGAATAAAAAATGGAAACAAGAAAAAAAAAGACATAAGGTTTACGATATGTTTCACATTTGAATACATTGCATAAAAACTAAAGGATACTGAGTAGGGCGAGTTGTGTTAGGATTCTTCATCTGTAAAAAACACTCTGAAGCAGAAAAGACAGATCAAATTGCACACAAATGTTAATAGCTACATTTATATCTTTAACATTCTAATCCAAAATGTACACATCCAATCACCGTGTAATTACCTGTACAAATTCCTTTCATGCAGCATCTTGATCTGTTGAGACTTGGATAATACTACAGAAAGAAGCAAGAAAGGCCAAATTGGTTTAGTAAGATTAAAAACTTAAAGGCCATCAAACTAATCTATCAATTGGCTCTTATATTCCCCTCTGGTTGGTACATTGAGGAACAGACATCAAATCAAAAATTAAAAAATTCTTCATATTTTTTCCTAGAACAGACCCCTAGCAGAAAACAGGGTCAAGATTGCGCTTCATGCCCACTCGGTGAAATTGAAAATTTTTATTGGTTGACAGATCTAAATCATAATTTCATCCTCAATTTTCCAACAAGCAGAGGAGGTCTACGAAAGCCAATATCAAATAACCAAACGACAAACAACTAATAAGAAAGATAATGATAGAAAAACACAAACCAAGAAGCAAATAGGACACTCTTCAAGATCACAACAGCACTCTTCATCCCCAGGATAGCAAGGTGCAAGCTTCGATTCGAGAATTAGCTTCCTAAGCTTTTTAATATCCACATCTTTATGAACATACAACCCCTGCGGCCTCGTGTACTTCTCATCTACCACTTGTCTTCTCCTTCCCAACTTATTACCCATCCAATATAAATCCCTTCTCTCTTTCTCTCCTCTTTCCTTACTATTCGAATTATCCAAAAAAACCAAATCAATTACAATAACAAGACCGACAACTAAACATTCCGTTTCAATCCAATCATTTCCTTATATCCAAAATTGAATTGGTAACACCTTCGAGGAACAGTAGCACAAACATCTTAAACCCTAGTCCATGTTCCACGACACAAATTCAGCTAAATTGACAACAATAATTGGATTGCAGGAAAAGCATTTTTCACATCCTGCAAGCAACAAAAATTGGAAAGCAATTAAGCAAGCAAAAAACACTCAGAACTCAACCAAAAAAAAAAAAAAACTTGAAAACACAAATTCACCACGTGAAAAACCCTAACTCCCGTTAATTTCCACATTCAATATTAAAAAAAAAAACCTGACGAAACGAATCGTTTTATCCGCAGCCAAATTGGCTAGAACTTGCTTCTCACAAATTTTCTTTCCACAAACACTGCCAACATAGAAACATAAACAACAACAACAACAACAAATAAATAAATAAATAAATAATTCAAAAAAAAAAGAAAATCAAAGCATGAAAATTAATAATGACCGAAGGGAGAATGAAGAACAATAAGAATCAATCGAGTGATAGTAAAAAAGGAACAAACCTTGGAATCGGTGAAGTGAGAGAGAGAGAACGAGAGGGAATGGAGAGATCGAGAGATTTGCTAACAACAACTGAAACACAATCAGAACTTTCTCTGTTATAATGAAGACAAAGAGAGAGCCAAACCCCAATGCCTCCTGAGCCTTAAAGCCTTGGCCTCTCTCTCTCTCCCCTTTATTTATTTTTTTGGTTATTTTTATCCGAAAATTATAATAATTATCATAATACTTCCTTATTTGTCTTTTGCCTACTAAGTACTAACATTCTTACACGCACCACATTCGCATCATAAAATATGGCAATTTCATTTATTTAAAAAATTATGAAATTACCATTTTGTGCGTGCTTGGGCATTTTGTTTTCACTCACTTGGACGTAAACCTTTCGGTGCGAGGCAAGGCACGAAACGGTGGAGTACTGGAGGAGGAAAGAATCCATCGTCAGCAATCAATCTAAAGACAAAAGCGGAGTGGTGGTGTAGAACTGTAGAATTGCAAGGGCATAGGGACTATTTAATTAATTAATTATTTTATTATTTATTGTTTATAAGAATTATTTATTTATTTATCATTATTATGATATCCACGCGCGTAGAGAGACGCGTGGCAATTGCAAGAAAACGGGAAAGGCGTATGGCCACTTATGGAAATAAGGAATTTCGCTTGATTTGCTTCCTTTTTTAACTAACCTGTCTATTTCTACTTCTTTTTCTTTTCTTTTCAGTTCATTGTTTGAGTGTATAATTAATTGATAGGATCAAATCATCAAAAAATAAATAAGTCTTTTTTGTCTCTATAAAATTGCAAATTTTAAATTTTTTTTACAAATTTTCATAAAGAATAAATGCTTGGATAATAAAAGAGTAAATTAATCACGGTATCATGGAATAATTCTTTCTTATAATGACGACTTTGGATGTACAATGAATAAAAATTAAAATAAATCAAAACATTCATTGAATTTAATTCTCTTTTTTATTAATTTATTAGAAACATTTTTATTTAATATTACACTGAGATAGTAAAATACCAATATGAATAGGCACAACCCTATTTGTCTATCAAAATACAAAGCCTAACCTAATGCATCCCAGAGTGTATCCAAATTGAAGTATAGCACAGAAATGTAAAATTAAATAAAATAATAAATAAATATATCCACACACTTATGAGTAGATTTAAATTTTCCACTATACAGAAGAGACTAGTAGACACTTAACCAACTCAATTGGTAAATTGTTGGCTTATAATTAGAAACTTTTAAACATCTTAAAAGTAACTGTGCAAGAAAGATTTTTATTTTTTCTTTTAATTTTGCCTTGGAAGAGACTCACCTTATTTTGGCACTCATAATAAAAACTTCATTTTACTACTCAATTTGACCTTTTATATTGATTCATTAAAAATAAATAAATTTATCTGATAATACATTCCAAGGGCAAAATTCCTTAATGCAACATAAATTTTGAAATACAAAGCAGTAAATTACGGCATGATTTCCATTGTGAAAAACATTGTTGTATGGTTGTCAATATTTTCCTTTTCAAAAGTATTAATTATCCTAATGCTAGCTTCATTTCATTTCTATCGATGTGAGCAGAGTTAGAATCTTACATCTCTTACCCCCCCCCCCCCCCAACAATCCAAATATACATAAAAAGATCAAGCAGCACCTCATCAACTAAGATGAAGAAGAGTCCACCACTCGATTTAGGAGTAATTCGTGAATTTTTAGTTGTTTAAATCATTTTATATGATATTTAAAAAGTTATCAGGAGAATACTAATTTTCCCCTGACTTTTGAGAGAATTCTATCAAAATTCAAATGTTTTATAAAATAATAACTATCACTTACTTTGCTATCACAATAAAATATGAATATATTTATGCAAGTTTACGGTGAGATAATCTAATAAAGAGATTAGAGCTAGATATAAATTTTTATTTTCTAAACACTAATATAAATTGATTTGGCGTAAAAACAATGGAGAGATTAAAATGACAATTAAATAAAAGTAATTAAAAAAAATTAACCTATCATTTGCTAGTAGAAAAATTTCGCATATAAATTTGTACTTTGTAATAATCAAGAAACTGAGTGTCACACTTATGGAAATAGAGTGGTGGTTTTATTTATTTCTCTATTTATATATATATAAAGTAAAGAGGACGGCCCATTCAATGGGCAATCCTATCGAGATTTGTATGACAATAACTTGTACGATATAATATTTAAACCGTTAGATTGGTTGACCAAAATCCACCATCTTTGACTCGTTTCTTAGCTTTATATATTTTTGGGAACATGTAGGATTCTTTGTACGAGTGCTGATGTTTGCCTTAGGTCAAACCCCGAAATTAATGCAAACGACGCCGTTTCGTGAATTTTTTTTTTTAATCACCATCAAACGACGCCGTTTGCTATGCTTTTCATCTCCGTATTAGCATTGCATCAATTGAATTCGCCTAGTACTTCCTGGTCCCTTAAGCCAACAAGAAATTAGGCTAAGCTTCAAGAAACAAAGCCGTTTGAATGAACACTCAAGGTACTAACAATTTCAGTAATCACACTCTTTCTCAACCTATTAGCATCTACAAAACACACTCACGATATCATCCATCTCCTCTTTCATTGCCTCCCCAATAACCCCTTTGAGTCAGTTATCACTCTGTCCCTCAAAAGCCACCCAATCCTCTGCTATCCTCCCCACAAACCACTTTGCACCTTCTTGATTCTACCAATCAACGCTGGCACCATTAGCCTCAACCCACATTCAATTTGTTTAACCTGTGACATCAAATTCTTGGACACACTCCTCCACGCCATGAACACTTGCCACGTCCTATTATCAAAAACTTCATCATCATCATCATCTTCTTCTTCTTGTTCGCTTTCTTCATCAAGAAATGATCTAACAAGGTTGGTGAAGACATAAGGGTGGAGATCACCAAGAAAGAGGAGTGGGATTTTGAGATTGTTGCGCCAAGACGGGAAGAGAAGCTCGGGTAGGTTTTCTTGGGTGGCCGTGTTGTCCAATGCGTCTTCATAGGAAAGAAAATGGCTAAGGAGGAGGTCGACGTGAGAGTAGAGGAGGGTTTGCGAAGCAGATGAAGAAAGAGGTTTGTGAATGAGAGAGGGGAGGGTTTTTTGCAAAGTGGTAAAACGAAGAGGAAGACAAAGCAAATGGGTTCTCGTTGCTTTGGCCTTTTCTAAGCCAAACGGTGTCGTTTTACAGAGAATCAAAACATAAAAAAGCAATGGACGAAACGATGTCGTTTAGGGCAGTTTCGGGGTCTGACCCGGGGTTTGACTCAGGGCAAGTATCATTTTCCTATCTATATATATCAGTTGTGGCATCATTGTAAGTAGTTTATATATTATATAATAATATTTTTATTATCTTTTATTTGAAAAGTAGATGTGCATAAAGTATAAATTAATTTTGTAACTCTTTTTATTTTTTATATTCAGGCTCTGATTAGTACAAGTTTTCAAATAAAATTTATATAAATAGAGTTTTTATAAGTAGTGCCTTTATTATAAATATTTAAGTTATTTAATTGTTAACAAGAGCTTGTATTAAAAAATTATAAAAATATCTTTAATAGAAAAGTTTTTTAAAATTATCTTGTAAAATGAATGAAATAAAATTGTGACATAAATTAAGAGTATTTTAGATAATTTAACCTTTTGAAAGAGCTCTACAAACCTTACTCTCAAAAGTTTAAAATTGGAGTTTTATTAAAGGGAAAATAGATTATTTAATGTGCAAAAAAATTACTTAAAATACAACCAAACAATAGTAAAAATTTTAAAAATAGCTTATATTTGATTAAATAAACACTTTTAGTTATCAAAGAAGTCATACCAAACATACACTTATAAGTCCTGTTTGGGATTGAAGTGCTGTAACTTTTAAGTTACAGCTGTTGTGAAAAAAAAAACTGTAACTATGAAATAAAAGTTAATAATATGTAGTAAATATAAATTTTAGATAATAATTTTGATAAAATTATTAAAGATATAATAAATTTTATGTCATATAAGTGAAAAATCATATCAACATAACTTCCAAATTACAACAGCTAATGTTTACTAAACACTTTAGTGTTATTATATCTTTTCATTTACAACCGCCAACCTCAATTCTAAACGCACCTATACTCGAGTTACCAACTAAATAAATAAATTGATAAAACTCACTCGGTTGAATTCCTTGACCAATAGTGATTATATATGATAGTTTAATAAATACTCTAGAGAAGTGTAATAAAACTATCATAAATACTCTAGAGAAGTGTAATGAAATTATCTCCATCTTGTAATTATATAAGCTAAGTGTTGAAGATAGCTCGGATTTGGTTGACCCAATTGGATATGGAGGGTGAGCCATTGGTTCTATGTTGGGTTTAACTCCCGTGGCTTATTCGCTTCCCCAGCTACCTAACATTTTATTAACTTTTAGAAATGAATTTTAGTCAAAAGTGACCTCATTGAGTTTATATTTATTAAGATATGTTTATTTGTTTTTCTTTTAGTATGAAAAATATAAATTGTAATGTGATTCATAATTTTTTGTATATCTAATTACGAAATTGAGTAAAATTCTGAATGACTCTGCTCGATTTAAGTAAAGCTCGTCTTTCGTAATGGAAAAAAGTTCATAGGTTTTGGCATTTAGAATCGTAGTGCAAAATTTCATATGGATTAGTTGTAATTTAAATATAAATTAATTGAATTCAATCAACTTGCTGCGTCATTGCATAGACTAAAAGTATAAATATTGTTTAGATACAAGGTAATGTTGTTAACCGTTCCCCCTCCCACCTGAAAATTTTATTAGCAAGGGTATTTTAGGGTTTTCTGCTAAATTGCAACAATGATTTCCATAAAATATCAGAAAAACTGAAAAAATGGTTCTTTTTTGTTTTGGAAAAAAATTATGCATTTGCAAGTATTTGATAAATTTCTTAAGGAAATTGAGTTCAAAATGAATAATAAATAAAGATATTTACCTTTAAGGGCTTGAACATTCTATACATATAACAAGTTTTTGTCACATGCACTGCATATAAAAAAAATAGTAATAAAATAAATTGATACCAATAACGAAATCTATATAATTCTATAAATAAATGATACTAGGAATCGACTGGCTTCTAGAATTATATAACAGATGATAAGATCTCCGTGTTCTCTCTCTTTTTTTAATTACAGTGGATTAAAACATTGCAGCTAAAAAGTGAATTATATTATAAATTTATATATACTTATTTTTCCTTGGATTTTGTTCTTTAATTGGTCTCTGTGGTAAAGGATTAAGAACTAATTAACCATGCAGAGATGGGGGAGACATTGGCTACTGCTCAAAATATATACAGCGCAGTTAATTTTTTAGACTAAGTCTTTCCATTCTTCTCCCAAAAATTAAGTTGCCATATTCAGATATTCTCATTTCTTTTGAATTAATGGAAAGCCAGAAAATGAAATTTCATGATTCAAACGTTAAAATTTTAAGTAAAAATTAAAATATATCTAGCTAATTAAGGAGGCGAAAATTGGGAGATATGATGTGAAGTGAAGCCAACAACAGGTATCAAAGGTCGGCATTCATAAATCATAATGAAGAATAAAACCTAGCTCCCCAAAAAAATAAGGGAAAGAAACAAATACATATACATATATATATGCAGTAGAGTCAACAAATCAATTTGACCTCAAGCAATAATCATAATAAAACTCATCGACTGGGGGCATCTCCTGAAGCAATGTATCGAATTCCTTGAGTGACAAGTCTCTGATCAGAACCGAATTATTATTATTATTGTTATTATTGCTTTCACCTGCAAATCCATCGATATTCATGCCCTCTTCCATAATCTTCGTGCCCAAATTGTTCCTAACTTTTCTCGACTTCGACGCGGGTGCGAGATTACTGCCACGGGCCCCAGAATCTTTACCAGTCAGTTCTTGCACGACAGACTTGAAGCTCGTTGCATCTGTTTCAATATACTGCGTCTTGATCACCACAATCTTCACCGGCTCTCTGCCGCCGCCGCAAACGCCCGACATAGAATGAAACACTTACAATAGTATTGTTTTGTTTGGGGATGATTTTTGCTAAATATATTATATGTTGCTCTATCTAGCTGGTGTTTACTTGGTATCTATATATATATATATGATATAAAGTTGTGGAGAGATAGGGAGATGGAGGAGGAAGCATCAAAGGAAATTAAAGGGCACAGCATTACGAGGAAAAAGGTCTGTACGGAGGGGTTTGACGGTTGAGAAAAGAGGTGGGGTTAAGACAGTTTGACCGTTAACCTTTTAGTCTAGAAGAAGGACAGCCAAACTTTTTACGTACATTTGTTTCTGCCTTTTCTTTTGATTAGGTCTAGAGCACGCAATGCATTTGATCCGAGGAGATGAATCAAAAATCAATGATCATCATCAACAGCACCTCCCACGCACGTGACCTGATACTAGGTTTTGAAGTGGCCACGTCACACGCGGACGACACGCATGATTTCGTGGGTGATGATAATTCTTATTGTCAAAAGACCGAGCAAATTAATTATTTGGATTTGGTCTAACGAATTTAATTTTGTAATGTGGAGATGTTTATTATTTGCACGGAATAATTGTGTATGAATAAGTTAGTGAGGATTAATCAAATGTGTATGCGCGAGTTAAACTTGGTTATGCAAATCTTCTTTCATTTCTCGATGATCAAGTAAGAGTATCACTAAGATTGTTTAAATGAGATTTTATTTCCTATTTTAAGAGCTACCTAAGCATAAAAAGCTCTAAAAAGCTCAGATTCTTCAAATGAGATAGTTCTTCTCTCTTTTCAGAATTTGAGAGAAAGAAATATTTTTTTTATTTAAAGAGCTTTTTGGAGCTTTTAATTTAGTATTGTATTGTTTTTTTATATTATCATTCTTGAAGGGAGATAAATATAATAATTCTTATTATTATGGTGGAGGAAAAATTTTGATTGAAATAATATAAACTTATTTTTATTTGAAAAATCTTTTGGGAGATGACATATTTTTTTTACATTTTTATTTGCCATGTAAGTAAAGAAATAAATACTTGAAGAAAAAAATTAGAAGAGTCTTTTTATGATACTTTAAGACTAAGCCCGTGAGCTTATCATCCTAGGTTTGAATAAGTTACTACGATCTCGGGGTGTTCGCAGATCGGATTTTACGGATCGAACATTAATTCATATCCAATCCACGATTTTACGGATTATGAATTTTCAATCCAATCCAATCCAATCCACGGATTGGTTAAACTCAATCCAAATCTAATCCATATATTTGCGGATTGGATGTGGATTTGACTCAATCCATATCCAATCCATCATTTTACGGATTACAAAATTTTCATTTGGTCGAATCCACAAACTAATAAAATGAAAAAAAAAGTAATATAAAAATAATTTTACTATCAATTAAATTCAAAATTGACTAAAATTTAAATAAATTAACTATTTAAATAAAACTAAGATAATACATTAAAGTTTTAAAGTACAACACACAAAAATTAATTGTTCAAATTAAAATTTTAAAATATAATACATTAAAATTAATTGTTCAATTAAAGTTATTATAATACATTTAAAGTATCAAATTATGACACACCAAAAAGAAAAATGTCCGCTGCCAATTTGTATTTCGTACTTTAACTTGAACAAAATAAACATAATTAAAATAAATAACAAATAAAATAATTTTATTTTAAGGTGGTGCTTGTGAAATCGTTCTGCCAGAAGGCGGTGATTGTGAAGAGATTAGACAATAGGACTTGACGAAGAAGATGGTGGTGAAGTCACGCACAAGGAACTTCGTCAACTTCGTCAACTAACAGCAGCTGATGCCCATGCCCAAGATGCCGTGGAGTCTGATTCCAGCCAGATCAAGGACAAGAAGATGACTGATTGAACAGAGATCAAGAATCATTGGAGAAGATGGCCGAAGGAGAAGTTTAAGGCTGGTAAGAATCGTTGGGTGCTGGTGGCTCTGTGCTTGTGACAAGGAAGGATAGGAAGTCAAGGGTTTTTTGTGTGCTTGTGACTGCATCGGTGAAGTGGCATTTAGGATAAATTTTTATTTAGATTATAATTTTTTATTTTGTTTAAGAATTTTTACAACTTATCTTTGCATATTTTAATTATTTAATTATTTGTGTTATTTTTTAATAATAGATAAGGTATCTTATGGTATTAATATAAGTATGTAATTACATTTAACTTATTTATTTATTAGAAATGTTATATTTATAAATTTTTTAATTAAATAAATATTTTTTTACGAATTTATAGATTTTTACGGGTTTATAAAAATGAATCTATATCTAATTCACCAATTACAAATTTTTAAATTTTTAATCTAATTTAATTTATAAATTAAATTTTTATAAACTAAATTTTTACAAATTAGATAAATTAAACGGATCGAACTAAATTCTGAACACTGCTAGTACGAAACCTCTTTTACACCCTCATGTGAGGGGACCGAGGGGCATAAAAAAGAAAGAGAATGATGAGATTTTTATCACTTCTGTCAAAGTGGACCCCCAGCAGGCGGCCCGCACAATAGGCTATTAACGTGTAGAATATCAATGTAAAATTAATGATTCACCATGACAAGTATAGAGTAAGATTATTTTTTATGGATAAGGATTTCTTGTGATTTGTGATTCTCTTTAGTAAAATTCACATGGATAATTAATGGTTAATAAATAAAAATTTACGAGAGCTAGATCAAGATGGAAATCTAATTCTTTGTTTACATGATTAACCAAAAAAAAGAAATAATATCAAATAACACCCAGCTGTATCTGTACGATTAACCGACAATATTAATTTCTCCATAATTTTTTTTCCTAAAACAAATAAACACATTAGTTTATCATGCTAGCCAAACTATTGAGTTATATAAAAAAAGGATTGACGGTCATGGTGACAAACAGTCAAATATGGGAGCACGTAATTGTATGTCAATGTTTTTTTTTTTTAATCAATTGAATGTCAATGTTGAATATTCAATATTTGGAATTGACAAGCCGATGTCAATGATTGATGGAAGGCTAATTAATTACATCGTTTTCCCGTCCTTTTATTAGTTTAATTTAAAACTTTAACAACCGCCTCAAAAGTCCATGCATTATTAAATGCATTTATACATTAAAATTGATTGATAGGTCAATGACTTAAAAATCAAGGAAAAGCTAGACTTCCTATTAGAATTAGACAACGACGGTGGAAGCTTCAATTGAAAAAAATGAACATTTGGCCATTTCATTCGTTGTGAGCAAGTCAATGCAGCATTATATCATGGACCTCTCTAAGTCCGTGATATGACTACCTGACCAATAAGCACATGTCAGGTGAGCATGACAGTAATTAAATGGAATTGGTTTAACCTGTCAGCAGCCAGTTACTAAAAAAATTAACGCAAGAGACTCCTGTTTATAACCGGTTGTGAGAAACGTAACGACGCCGTTTTAACCATCAAATTGAGAAAACGTCAGAAGTTTCTTCTCGAGCCAACCTCCACCACCGAATTCCAGCAACGTAGATTTCAAACCCATTTCGGCAGTTTATGAGTACGAAGAACAGAACACCATAAGCATGAATTAGCCGTTGTACCACACTTTCAACTCAATTAATCACAAAACTTAATGATAATTACTCTCACAATTAGCAAAGCTAATGATGGCAGATTTTGGAAACTTCTCGGGCACGGACGGGAGTTAGCAGTGGAAGATATAATCACTCAAGCGAAAGAGCCTTTATTTCTCGAGCTAAACCAAAAACCCACATCAATGATAATCATCATCATCACATTGAAAAACGCACACAATCTCTTCATCATCATCATCATTCAATCCCAACTTCAAATCGGAGTTTTTATTCGATTCCAAACAAAACCCAGATGGGAAACCCGGCTTGGAGATTGCAAAATCAGTTTCTAGCTGTGATTTTTCACATAAATGTTTGCATTTTAGGTTAATTTTATGATTGTTTGTTGGTTCTCATGGTTTTTGTTTTTGAAACTTATCGCTTAGCTATCCCGGCTTTCATATGATGGACCTCGACGTTTTCTTTTCAGTGTCCGTCTCAATTGCTTACTTTTAACCATTTTCTCTTTTGAGGCTTTTGGTTTTCTTTCTGTTTTTCTTTTAATGGTTGAAATTTTTCTTTAGAATATCTCCAGATATGGAGAACTAACTTTGCACCCTTGTACTTGCATCCCCCCACCCACTCTTCTCTTCTTTGGCTTTCGCGGCCATTTTGTAATTCAACGGCAGTAGAGCAATCAATCATCAATGAGTAAATGCCAATCTCGATTCAAAATCGGTATAAAAGCTTTGGGCTGATATATTTCATTTTTAATCAATTTCGATTTTATTTTTCTAGATCATTCCCTCTTCATTTTGAACATTTTTTTGCCTGACAGCCATCTTCAAATCGTTTCATCCAGTAGCCCATCGCTTCAATTAACCAATTCAGCCGGTTTACCATTTGTTACTATTTTTGCATAAATTTAATAATATTCGTTGGATTCAAATTGAAGATATCTAACGGTTTAAGATAAGCTGGGCAGTACGTTACCTACGTTAAACGTAACTTAGAAATTGCCTTATATCATTATATGGAGAGAATATAAACAACGTGTGAAATTTTACGTGTCCTTTTTTTTTATAGTTGGTGTGGAACGATCCATTAATAATAACATAAAAAGTCAACAAATCACTATTTAACAATTTACCCCCATTTATTTACGAGTTGTCAAATGATTCTTCCCAAATGTTTTCTTTTAAAACCAATATACAAGTACTTGATTATTAAATAGTCTACACACAATCTCATGAGGTGTTTGTTGTTTTATCTGAAATTTGAATAAATCTGAATTAATTTGAATTCTGCATAAAGCTGAATATTTGAATCTGAATTGATGTTTGTTTTTTTTTTGTTCGAATTGTTAAAAATAAATATTAAGTTGCTTGACTTTTTAACTTAAAAAAATTTGAAAACTAATATTTTTACATTTATTTTCTTACAAATTATAAATATTAAACAAATAATAAATATCTCAAAGAATATAAATAAAATAATATATTATCATAACATAAATCATATTCAATTGAATACAACGTTAAACAAATAATAAATATCTCAAAGAATATAAATAAAATAATATATTATCATAACATAAATCATATTCAATTGAATACAACTCTTTAATATTCTATATTATATATGTTAATCAATTTTATTATAGTTTATGATGTTTTTATATGAAAAATATTCATAAAAAATTATGAAGATAAATAATGCTAATTTGAAGAATAAAAAAAAAAATAATCTACCGCAATATATTATCACAAGTTATATAGAGATGAGTAATAATGCTAATTATTAAATTTTATTTAGGTAAAGATGAAAATTAATTAATTAGATAGAGATATTTTGAAGAATATTGTTTAATGATATCATTCAAACTTTTTAGATTTAGCAAAAAGTAAAAAAAAAAATTAACTTAATACTTAATGACTTAGTAGCTGAAAATTTTCATTAAGTTAAAAAAACAAACAAACTTACTAACTTAACTTATTAAAATTAAGTCAATTAAGTCATTAAGTTAAAAAAACAAACGGCCCCTTAAACTTGCTCTATACATCCATGATTTGATAAACTAATTGATAATCATCATATATATGTTATTATGACACATGATTTTAATTGTCTCTAGAAACACATTGCTAATACATGCTTAGCATTATTTTTATAAGAGTATGAAAATAGTTAATTTCTAGAAGAAAAATATAAAAGAAAAAAAATACAAAAGGAAACATATTATCATGCATCTTCATAAATTTCACGAAAAAATTATAATTATGGTTTTTTAATTGGACTTTTTTGAGTTATCATCTCTACATAATTTGTCATTACAAAGAGGAACTTGACTGGTACATTAAGAATTTAGAATTTGGATCCAGTGCTGAGCTGACATGTGCTTAACTCTTCACAATCTTTTGCCACACGTGCATATATAGTAATATACGGTTAAGAATTAATTAGTTTTACATTCTTAATCCAATAGCTATTAATTGTATATTTTTAAAAAATTAGCAAAAAGGTTGGCTCAACAGTGTATCTAAATCAAAGAATTTAATCTAATCCACGTTTAGACTTAACTAAAATATATAATCATTGACGAATTTTTGGTCAGCCAGCCACATCATGATTTTGACTCATTTCCTATATGATTTTAGTAAGAAAATTAGAATTTAGCGCATAAAATAATACCACCAAAATCTCACAGGTTCCATTTTTTTCCTTTTAATTTCCATTCTAAATCAACCTAATTGTAGAAACTTTGGATAAATTACGGATTATGAATTAATTCAAACGTGTGATATTGGACTCGTCGATTTTCGGCAAGAAAATCAGAACATACCCAAAAAAAATTGTTGTGCGCGCAAATACAGAAACAAATAATCGTAAAATATCAGTTAAAATCCTAAAATCATCGGTATATAAAAGAAGATTGACAAAGTAAAGTTTTGATTAATTATCATTTGATAATGCCTTCTTCTAGGGTTTTATTATTTCTCATGTTCTTAGGCTTTGCAGTGGTTACAAAAGTTCAAGGTGGAATCAAGATTTTTGATGTAACAAAATATGGTGCAATTGGAGATGGCCGCATTGATAATACCAAGGTAAGTTCTTTTTTTTTTTTTTTGGATCAAAAGCACTTCCTGAAAAAGCACTTTTAACTATTCATATAACATATAATGTATGTTTTTGTTAGGCATTTTTGAGAGCATGGAATGATGCATGTAAGTGGGATGGAAACAGTGGGGTTTTGATCCCAAGAGGAACATTTTTGTTGGGCACGGTCACATTTACAGGACCATGCAAGAAGTCAACGGCATTCCAAATCAAAGGGGTTATCAAGGCTCCTAGTGATCTCAAAAGAATGAGTAATCTTGATCAATGGATCGGTTTCCGATACGTCGATCGGCTGCTGGTGAATGGCCGTGGCACCGTAGACGGCCAAGGAGCCTCCGCTTGGTCTTTCAACTCATGTGCTGAGGATCCCAACTGCCCTAGCCTTCCCATTGTAAGTTGATCCTTAAATGCTAAACCAAATCCTACCTCTATTAAAATTTAAATTCCGGTGGCCAGTAAAAGAAAGTTTTAAATTAAAATAAAAAAAATCAATAATTTTTCTTCAATGGCCGGTGGCCGGTGATAGAGATTTTCTTTAATTTTAGGAGAGGTTTATTAAAGTTTTGATATGACGTGACTGTAATATTAAAGTAATAGAACTTAAAATCTAAAAAAAAAAAAATTGTCTTTATATTCTTCCCCATTTTAATTACATTTGCTCCTATGGTTAATTAAATTATTATTTGTTATATTTGTTATATATATTTTATTATTTTTTCATACTTTGAATCTAAAAATCTTCCTAATTAACATTTTTGTATATATGTTCGCTTTTCAGTCTATGGCATTCAAGTTTGTGACCAATTCAAGAATTAGTGGCATTACCTCAGTGAACAGCAAGAACGCACATATCTCTATATACGGATGCCACAAGGTTAGGATCGACAACATTAAAATAACTGCCCCATACCAAAGCCCCAACACTGATGGCATTAAAATTGGGGACTCAAAAGGCATCAAAATCACCCACTCTTCCATCGGCACCGGCGACGACTGCATAGCCCTACTCTCCGGCAGCACGAACATCAACGTCACCTACGTGACTTGCGGCCCCGGCCACGGCATCAGCGTAGGCAGCCTAGGCAGGTATGCGAATGAGAGAAATGTCCATGGCCTGGCCGTGAGAAATTGCACGTTTAGGGGCACAACAAATGGTGTGAGGATAAAAACCTGGGCGTCTCCGCAGGCTAACGTGGCTTCGGGCTTTACATTCGAAAACATTTTCATGAGCAACGTCGAAAATCCTATAGTCATTGATCAAATGTACTGCCCACATGGCTCATGCAATCAAAAGATTACATCGAATGTGCAGATCAAAGATGTGACCTACAGGAACATATGGGGTACATCAAGTACAAAACTGGCCGTAAATTTTCAATGCAGCAAAACGTTTCCATGCGAAAATATAGTGTTACAAGATATCTATTTGGTGCATAATGGGCGTGATGGGGCGGCAGCTTCTTCTTGCAATTTTGTCAATGGAGATTCTTATGGCAATCAAAAACCGCCCTCTTGTTTGTAGTTGTAATAGTAATTGGTGGTTTAATCCTGCAATCCATGAGTGTTGTTGGGAATGTTAGATGTATAATTCTTGATTAAATAAATGTAAGTATTGATCAGTTTACATGTGGCTGTCTTAGAGGCCCGACATTAACTTCTTCTTCTTCTTCTTATTATTATTTCGTTAAGAGTACTAGTGATGGACTTGTGTAGTTCATGTGCGTAAATTGAGTTATGTTGGATTGATTTTGGTGCTTTAATTTTTCATTAATTTACATCGATAAAAATTAAAATTGATTATTTTATGTGAATTTTTAAACTAAGTTAATATCACAATACATATAAATTTGTAGCTTGCTTTTATTTATATTTCAAGGTTTGATCAAATTTCCTTTTTTGACATTATTACATGAATTTTGAGTACTATTGTGAGTTTGGTAATAATTATAAATCTGTAGTAATTATACTTTGTTGATTTGACATTGTATTGATCAAAATACAAAAACTATAATTGGTTATTCTTGAATAAGAATACTTCTTAAACTCGTACTGTTACAAATGTATAAATGACCTAAATATTTGAAAAGTAAACATTCAGGGGAAAGGAGGGAATAGATTGAAATTCAATGATCCTCGTAGAAAAAAATTTAAAATGAAAAGATCACCAAGAATTCATTCATATAAGTAAATTCTTCTTCTTCTTTTTTCTCCCCCCCTTCATCTATAAATTTAATTTATCATAAAATTACTTACGATTAGAAATTAGAAATGTTTGTGGGCAAGTTCTAAAAATATGTTGAGATGCTTCCGTAGGTCTTTTGCTTTGAAAGTATCGGATAAAAAAGAATGGATGAAGAAGAAGAATAGCGATGAAGAAGTATTGATGAACAAGAAAAAGAATGCTTGTAAGCAATTTTGCCTGAAAATGAAGAAGGAACAAGAAACAAGAAGCTTGCAAGTTGGACCAACATGTACCTGCGAAAGAACTTTGGAAAAATTTCAATAACCCACTAGTTGTGTATGACTTGTAACAAATAATAATAAAGGAAATATTAAACTTGTACATGGAAAAAATAGACATTGGGTTCTTGATTATAATTATGAGTTTATGAGTGGAAAAAAAAAAGCATTAGAGTTTAGTTGAGTATAATTTATGAAAAATTCGAAGGGGTGTGATTTTTTGGATTTTTTCATACTAGGTGCGTACAGCAATAATGTTCAAAATATATTTTAGATAATCGGATATAAAAATGAGATTTTACTGCTTTTGGGAAAAAGTCTAAATGTGAACTTATTCCAAACACGTTATCATACGACCATTCACCTTTTAGATATTTATAAAGATTTCAAAATCATTATAAATTTATTAACATATATGTGACAAAATGTGACATAAGATGCAAGTACGAATGGTCGCATAACAATGTGATGGGAACAGTCTCGCCTAAAGACTTTCTCAAAAATTGAAGTCACTTGGGATGTGTAACCTTTGGTGTAATGCAGTGCAGAGGCTATATAACCACAACCACAACAAAAGAAACTGAAGTAGCAGAAATTTTAAAGTTAAAACTAGTGATATTGTCAAAACAAAAAGGATGGAATAAGGTTAACGAAAAAAGGTTGTTAAAAACTGAGACAGTCTTGTAAAAAACTTCAGTTTGAAGCGGGTCCCCATAGTTTCAGTCACAGAAAAAAGTTAACATTGCGACGGAAAAGATGGAAATAAGGAAACAAAGGGAAGTTTCACTGCCCCCTGTGAACACAAGGAATTGTCTCTTGACTGGGAAAGTACCCAATGCCATCCATGGTACTCAAGGCTCTGATGATCAGCTAATGCATTGTCGGACGGGTAACTCGAGGCCTCACAGGTGTCTTTGATGGACTGACCCTGGTAAATTCAAGGTGTAGAATATGGTAACATACTAACATCAGAACCTGATGGGATCATTTATATACAGATGCCTCCTATTAATGGCCAGTGTTAAAGGAAATCACACCTGATGGGCTGAGATCCCAGGACCATTCCACTACAGTTCAGCGCAAGGATTGCACTTTCGGCCTGTTCATGCAAACACAAGTATCAGCGGGGTACTGCAGGAGAATGTTTCATTATCATCGCACAAACTATAATCAGACAGCATGATCAGGAGCATTATGCAAAAAGGCATCTTATCCTCATCAACTTATTATTAAGCTACTGGATTATTTACCACGTACACAAATGTTTCTGCAAATATTTGGGTACGTTGACAAGCAAACATCATAGCATGAACCTTGGCATTAATTAGACAAATAGAAGGACTTAAAAGTACAATAGTTTCCTTTTTACATCTAGAATATTCCTTCTTCTTAATAACTACCAGATTTCTTTCAAAAGACTAAGTGACAAATCAATGATGAGTACGCTTCAGAAAATAAAGACCAGGAATCTAAAAACGTGCGAGCAATAACAACCTAAAGAAAATAAGGCAGAAATTGCTAACATGACTTCAGCCATATAATTGGCGTTCCATGGAATTAGAAATAATCCTCTACAGAAAAATTTGCAATGTTGTCACAGATTCTATTCAATCTCAATTGCAAAGGCCTATCTGCTTTATTACCCACTACAGTGTAAAAGTAATCACGGAACACTTTACTTGATCAAATCTATAAACCCTCTTGAACTCCTATGAGAATCTAAACTAAATAATTTCTATTCTCTAGACCTCCCGTCCCTTTACTTTCCTAATGAGTATCCAGAATAAGTTCGCCAAAGAACATAGAATATCTAAGCTCTTGGCCAAATATTATCGTTTCAGTTTTAAAAATACAGAAAGAGACTCATGTTGCATGAATCAAACTGAAGCAGTTGCAGTTTATGCTAAATCCCTACATCATTCTGAAGACTAATGACAGGAAACAGATACTTACAAATTCTAAAAGTTTGCAATGAACTTCATCTGAGAACATATGAACAATTCCTAATTGATCATATATTTGCTGTCATAAAAGAACCACGGATTTTATTTCAGCTCCAGAATGAGTTTTTCCCCATCCTTGGTTTCTCTGAGTTCTCTATCTATGGCCACAATTGTTAAGAGTGAAGTAAAATCATCATTTTGCTCAATTCTGTATATTATATTTACTCTTTGTTAGATCCATGAAAACTTATGTGAGGCGCAAATATAAAGATGCAGGGGCAGTTTGGTAATTTTAAGGGCAGGGGCAGTTTGGTAATTTTATTTATTAGGGTTCAGCTATAAATAAGATATTATGGAGTCATTTAGGGTTTTATGTTGAGTTTTGTCTGGTATTAGGAACTTTGGGAGAGATTGACCTACCTCTCGAATTGTAGGTCAGGATTGTTTGTTTTCTTTTGATTTAATCAATAAAAGTCAGCCCTAATTTAGCCCTAAGTCCTATCAAAGTGGTATCAGAGCAAGAATCCTGAGACAATGGCAGCGAAGAAGATGGACGCGCTTGAAGAAAAATTAGAGGCAGAGGTCGGATCGCTCAAGGCTACGATTGATGAGCGATTCAACACTGTTCAACAACAATTTTCATCTCTTGAAACCATGTTGCTGAAATTGACCGAACTCCACCTCAACCCACCACCGGTAGCATCAAAGGGCTATGGCGGTTTGGCAGGAGAAGGATTTGGTGGCACGGAAACCCTGGTGGGCGACGGCGCAGGAGTCGGGGTGACCGAGAAGGGCGAATCGGGGGCGTTTGGAGGTGAGGCACAACCTGGACAGACTGGATTTAGGCCCGAGCAGGGAGGATTTGGGCTTGAACATGCTGGATTTGGGGGCGGTAGGCCAGGAGGAGAGATTTCGGGTGAGAAGGGGAGCGGATATGGCCGAAATATGGCTGGGCAAGGGATTCCAGCCCACTATGGTGCTGGACAAGGAGACTTTTGGGCGGGATCTTCGGGATTTGCAGGTACCGGAGTAGATTCGGGAGGTTGGAGACCTCCAATGACACGAAATTGGGCAGGTCAGACTCAATTTGGAGCGGATTCTAGGGTAAGAAAGCTGAAAATGCCCATTTTCGAAGGCGAGGATGCTTATGGATGGGTATATAGGGTAGAGCGCTATTTCACCATCAATGGACTCTCAGAGAGGGAAAAGTTAATGGCAGCAGCGTTATGTTTGGAGGGAAAGACTCTTGCGTGGTTTCAATGGCGAGAACAACGACAACCATTGAGGTCGTGGGGTGAATTTAAGGACCAGCTATTGGTGAGATTTCGGGCCACTCAAGAAGGGGATTTGCATGAACAATTTTTTTCCTTGACCCAAGAGAGAACGGTCATGGAGTATCGGGAAAAGTTTGAATTGTTGTCAGGGCGTCTAGGGGAAGTCTCAGAGGCAGTGTTAGAAGGGAATTTTATGAAGGGATTGAAGCCGGAAATTCGAGCTGCGCTTCACGCTTCTTTGGCCGAGAGGGTTAGGGGAGACAAAGGAGTTGGCACAGATGATTGAGGACAAGAACTCAGCAAAACGGATTAATAAGAGCAATTCAGTTGGTTTTTCATACCGAAATAGCACACCATCGGTAGGTCAGAAAACCCAGACCGTGGGGTTCCCGCGAGAGTTCCAAAGTACACCACTAGGAGGTCAGAAAACGCAAATTAAGGGGATACCGAGAGATTCCCAAAGGGATCGAGCTAATAGTGCACGACCGGGGGCGACTTTCAAACGCCTCACGGAGACGGAGATTCAGGACAAGAGGCCGAAAGGGTTGTGTTTCGATGTGATGAGAAATTTTCCCCCGGGCATCGATGTAAGGACAAATCACTACAAGTCTTGACTGTGTGTGATGAAGAGGAAGGCGAAGAAGAAGCCAAGGAAGAAGAGGTGGATGAAGAAGAACATCTTCATTTGGAGGTCGCTGAAGTTTCACTTAATTCGGTGGTGAGATTTACACCGAACCATACAATGAAGATAAAGGGGAGAATAGGGGACCAGGAAGTGGTGGTGTTAATCGATAGTGGTGCAACCCACAATTTTATTTCTAATAAAGTAGTAGACCGGTTGGGACTTTGTTTGACGGACACCGGTAGTTTTGGGGTGGTAATGGGTACTGGGAGGATAGAAAAGAGTAGGGGAATACGTAGAGGGCTGATCTTACTACTACCAGGGGTTCAGGTGGTGGAGGATTTCCTTCCGTTGGACTTAAGAAGTACAGACGTCTTTTTGGGAATGAGGTGGTTGCAGACGCTAGGAGAGATGAAAGTGAATTGGAAACTATTAACAATGGAGTTTCGGGTAAATGGTCAGGTGGTAGTGCTGCGGGGTGATTCGAGTTTGAGCAAAACCTTGGTGTCACTAAAAACCATAGTAAAGGCAATTCAAGACGTGAGGCAGGGGTTCTTGGTGGAGCTACATAGCATGGAAGGAGGACGGACAAAGACATCAGCAGTTATTTCGGAACCAATTCAGCAGCTGCTGGAGCAATTTAAGGGGGTTTTCCAGATGCCCAGTGGCCTACCTCCGCGACGGGAACATGAGCATGCAATAGTGTTAAAGGAAGGGGCTTCACCTATTAGTGTCCGACCATACCGATACCCTCAGATACAGAAGAACGAGATTGAGAGATTAGTTAGGGAAATGTTGGAGGCTGGGATAATACAACAGAGCGTGAGTCCATTTTCAAGCCCGATCTTGTTAGTGAAGAAAAAAGATGGGAGCTAGAGGTTTTGCATCGACTACCGAGCGTTGAACAAGGAAACAGTACTTGATAAATTTCCTATTCCAGTGATTGATGAGTTGTTGGATGAGTTGCATGGAGCGTCAGTGTTTACAAAGATAGATCTGAAGTCAGGATATCATCAGATACGGATGCGACCAGAGGATGTGCATAAGACTGCATTTCGGACTCACGAGGGGCATTACGAATTTCTGGTTATGCCGTTTGGCCTTACAAATGCGCCAGCCACTTTTTAGTCATTGATGAATAAGGTATTTCAGCCCTATTTGAGGAAGTTTGTTCTTGTTTTCTTTGACGATATCTTAGTTTACAGTCGCACTTTGGAGGATCATGTGGGTCATCTGGAGTTAGTATTGAAGGAGTTACAAAAACATCAGCTGTATGCCAACCAGAAGAAGTGCTTGTTTGCGCAGACAAGGGTGGAATACTTGGGGCATGTGGTGTCGGCAGATGGGGTTTCAGCAGATCAATCTAAGATAGTGGCAATGCTGGAGTGGCCTCTACCTAAGACACTAAAGGAGTTAAGAGGTTTTTTGGGGCTCACCGGATATTATCGGAAGTTTGTGAAGGGGTATAGCACCATAGCATGGCCTCTGACAGAACAATTAAGGAATGATAGTTTTCAATGGGGGGAAGTAGCGACGCAAGCTTTTAAGAAACTTAAGAGGGCCATGACTAGTGTTCCGATGCTAGCATTACCAAATTTTAGTCAACCATTTATCGTAGAGACAGATGCATCTGGGTATGGGTTAGGAGCAGTCCTTATGCAAAATCAACGCCCAATTGCTTACTTCAGCCAAGTATTAACAGCTAGGGCTCGGCTCAAATCAATTTACGAGCGTGAACTCATGGCAATTGTGTTAGCTATTCAGAAGTGGAGGCCATACCTCTTGGGGCGACGTTTCATCGTTCGCACCGACCAGCGGAGTCTCAAATTCTTGTTGGAGCAACGGATGGTGGCTGAGGAACACCAACGTTGGTTGACAAAGTTACTAGGCTATGATTTTGAGATACAATATCGGCCGGGGTTGGAGAATAAGGCGGCAGATGCCTTATCGCGACGGGAGGAGGAACCTCAATTGGCAGCTTTATCGGTGCCTTTGGTGATGGATTGGGACGCATTGTTACAAGAGATTGATGCGGACGAGGGGCTGGCGAAGATCCGAACATCGTTGTTGCGTGGGGAATCGGGATACTCGGGTTATTTCATGGATGGACAGCGACTGTTATATCAGGGGCGCTTGGTGCTGCCATGACATCACTCCAAATACCGAAATTGTTACGAGAGTTTCACGAGAGTGCTATTGGGGACATTCCTGGTGTTAAAAACTTATCGCGTTTGGCACAGAGTCAGTATTGGGTTGGGATGAAGAAGGATGTTGAGGAGATGGTAGCAAGGTGTGATGTGTGTCAGCGCCACAAATATATGGCAATGGTGCCAGGAGGGTTGTTGCAACCATTATCACTACCCCATAAGGTTTGGGAGGAGGTGACGATGGATTTTATTGAGGGATTGCCACGTTCGAATGGATACACGGTGATCTTGGTGGTGGTCGATCGACTAAGCAAGTATGCTCATTTCATACCCCTACGACACCCCTATACTGCAGTGACGGTTGCAGCAGCGTTTATGCGTGAGGTGGTACGTTTACATGGAATTCCGGAGTCGATAGTAACAGACCGAGATAAGGTTTTTTTGAGCCACTTTTGGAGGGAGTTGTTTAAGATGCAGGGAGCAGTTTTGAAGAGGAGCACAGCTTACCATCCACATACTGATGGGCAGACTGAGATAATCAACCGATGTGTCGAGACCTATCTGCGATGTTTTGTGTTGGACAAGCCTAAGCAATGGGCGAGGTGGTTAGCATGGGCAGAGTATTGGTACAATACTTCTTATCACACTGCTGCACAAACCACTCCTTTTAAGATCTTGTATGGGCGTGATCCTCCACATTTGGTGTACTATGGACAAGGTTCGACACCTGTATCGCAGGTGGATCAATACTTGGAGGAACGAGATCGAATACTTGATGAGTTGAAGAGGCATCTATCTAAGGCACAGTAGCTAATGAAAGAACAGGCCGACGGTCATCGGAGGGACGTAAAATTTGCGGTAGGAGACCGAGTTTATCTGAAGCTACGACCAGACCGGCAGAAGTCTCTTGCGCATCGGAGGAATGAGAAGCTCTCCCCTCGATATTTTGGGCCCTATGTGATCGTAGAAAAGATTGGAGAGGTGGCGTATCGATTGAAGCTGCCGCCAACATCGGTCATTCACCCAGTGTTTCATGTGTCTCAATTGAGACGAGCTATTGGAGAACATATACCCTCTCCTTCACTTCCGCCGACATTGACTGAGGATATGGAGGTAATGCTAGAACCAGCTGCCGTGGAGGGAGTACGACAAGGAGTAACAGGACAACCTGCTGATAAAGAAGTGTTGATTACATGGAAGGACTTGCCTGACTATGAGGCAACATGGGAGCCATATGAGTTGATACAACAACAGTTTCCCGGATTCCACCTTGAGGACAAGGTGTCTTTTTGGGAGGGGAGTAATGTTAGATCCATGAAAACTTATGTGAGGCGCAAATATAAAGATGCAGGGGCTGTTTAGTAATTTTAAGGGCAGGGGCAGTTTGGTAATTTTATTTATTAGGGTTCAGCTATAAATAAGATATTATGGAGTTATTTAGGGTTTTATGTTGAGTTTTGTCTGGTATTAGGAACTTTGGGAGAGATTGACCTACCTCTCGAATTGTAGGTCAGGATTGTTTGTTTTCTTTTGATTTAATCAATAAAAGTCAGCCCTAATTTAGCCCTAAGTCCTATCACTCTTCCAATGAGATTGGCAATCTTTAAATTCTCCAGCAACTTCCACAATTCCCTAAGAACCTTCCTGCCAGAAAAACTGGCCATTCATTAATGCTAGCGCCTAAGTCAAACCCAATATGTTGAATTTTATCATCCTTAGCCAAAAATCTCATATACTAAAGCATGTGTGAATAAGTTGACTAAAGAATTAATCACTAATCCAATTACACTAACCAGACTAGGTTTTACAAAACTGTACATGCCAATAAAACTCCAAAAAGAAGGAAATCACCAAAAACCATAGCCAGGAAATAATGACTAATTGCCCGCCTTAAATAACAAACATTACTAAGGACATCAAATAAATATCTTATCACATAAAACAACTTAATAGAGAAAGCCAACACCAAAAGATCTTACATTAGATTTAATGCCAATTACCCAACTACTTGAATGAAATTGCCCAGTCTGATAATCAAACATTCTTATAAGTTGTCAAATAGATTCAATGGAAACATCAATTTTCCATAAGCAATACTGAAGCAACTTCACTATTAAAGGGGAACACTAAGCTCTCCAACTGCCCTTTAAAGCAGTACGAGGGTTGTCTTTGGAGAAGATGAAATTAGGATTTTTATGGAATTTTTTGCTTTAAATAGGTAGGCTGCAATGAGGTATACGTGAGAGTAGTAAATAACATAAATTGCCAATAAATAAATGCTAGGTGTTGAAATTGGTAAAAGAAAATAATACCAGTGCAATTCGGTTTTGAAAAAGCAAAATTAGAACTACAACTGAAGTGTTCATTTTTCCAATTTCAAAACAAATTTCATAACCGAATTAAACCTACTATTTCAGTTCTGCTTTTCGGTTTCATTTCAGTTCGGTTAGTTTGCACATTCCGATGTAAAACCACATTAGACATGCAAAGTTTATGTAGATACGCAGTTGACACAGCGCATTATTGATAATAATGCAAACTATACTGAATACACAAATAAAAAGATTAAAGCATAAGCCAAAACAATGCATAAGACATCATAAAAATATTCAAACATAATGCAACTATTCACTAATACTTACCACAGCAAACTCAACAAAAGCTATACGAGTTGAGTGCACATGATCTCCTAAAAGTCTCAGACGAGTAACCTGTAAATGAAAAAGATAACATACTAATTAAAGAGCTCCTTACATCCATCTTCTTTCGCATACGACTAAAAAATAAATAAATAAATAAATGAAAATAAAAAAGAATGATCATCCATGGCAATGTTCTGACCTCGCCGCCACAGGCTGCTTCAAAGAACTGTTTGACTTCAGCTTGAGGAACCTGCAATTAAAACAAAGCATTTCAGAGAAAATATGGAGTACTCAGAAGTTAGTCCACCAAAAAGGCAGAGCAGATGACCCATAGTGACCAATTATGCAGGCAACAGATGAAACACAAAAAGGGGTCAACAATCAACATTCTAAACGAGGAAAAGTAGTATTACCTTCTTGTCGATATTTGTACAATAGACAGTTCGGCTACACATTTCCCTTTCATCTTCAGACTGCATTTAGTTACAAATATTAAAAAGAAAAAGGGGAAAAAAACAATCATGGAGGGAAAACCAACCTAGATTAAAATCTCATAATAATGGTAAAAACAGAGCAAACAAGCATTTGAAAGTATAATACAAATTAATGTATCATAAGAATGGAAAAAGAATATATCATTCATACCCTAGGAAGAAATGTCGGATTCACAGGAAGAATTGCAGTTTTTGAAGGTAAGACCCTAACTGGATAGTATCCCAGCATTGTCCCTCCCAGGTTTAAAGCTGCCCTTGCCCCATCTGAGGACATAAATTTTGTGCAAAAGGTAAGATGAATTGGAGTATCCAGAAATGTCAATAACATATTTTCAGGCAAAATTGACTTACGCTCATCAGCAAATTCCACGAATGCAAAACGAAGAACTGAATGTGGATCACCACATACTCGGCAATCAACAACCTTAAAATACAAAATCCGAAAACACTTCAATAATGGCAAATTAAATATTCCATTATTACATCATAAAAGCAACTGCACCGGGCAATGGGACACAAAAACATATTTAAACAAGGAAATAAGCATTGTTTTTAAGGCAACTGCAGCACAAGGACAAGCATTACACTCTTCATGAAGTGCATTAGCATAAGCATAGTTGCAGAAATAGTAACAAGAGATATAATGCAAAGCAATAGATTGTGTACCAGTTCAATGCATGTAGTTTAGGTGCACCATTTTCGCCAGAGCATCACAATATATGACATGTAAAATTTAAAGCTAACTTTACTCCATCATCTAGCCACAGATTAAACTTTCCTTATTTGAATTTTTGTTAATCTTTAAATTGTAGTACTAGAAGAAACTCAAACTTCCTTGCATCAACTAGTAATCAAATCCCTTCTTATTATATACCCTGTTATCACATCAACTATGACAATTATATGAAAGAGATTTCGAAGGTTAATTCTTCTTCCATCAACTAATGTTAAAAAATCAAATTAACAGATTCTGATCCTACAACCTAACCATCCAATATCTACCATAAAACTAGTATCCAAAATCCAAACCTGTTACTGTTCTCAGCTACAATCCTTTCGGAAACCCAGCAAGCATGTTCCATTAATTCAAAACCAAAAATGTGTTAATGCTCAAGCAATTCAAACCTTAAATCTTAATCTTGTTATTCAATGTTACTCCAGTAAATAAGCCTAGGCCCACCAGTAGATAACATGAGAGCCTCTAATATTAAAATTGTCCTGAACCGTTCAGTTTGCAGTGTCGTTTTCCAGGCACAGTAATGTCCCAAGAGGCCAGAGGAATATTCCCAAATTAAAGCTGACAAGCTTGAGACGATCTAGAAGAAAGCCTCATGTTGAAGGAAGTACATTGACGTTATGCATCGACACACTCTAAAGCCTGAAGTACTATTGATTTTCGAGATATTTTAACAAAAAACAAGTTAAAAGAGACTCAAAAACAAAAAAGCCAAATCAAGAATAAACAGATGGACCAAAACGCTTTTAACCATTATTCGACAACTAAGCAGTTACATATCTGAGTTCCCATTCTTTAGCAACAAATGAATACAAATAACAAAAACACATCAGCAAAGTCAAACACCTTCTAAACATTTTCAGAGATAGACCAGTTTAAAAAAAAATGGATATTCCAGATTTGAATTCCATCAAGCATGGACATAACCATCCATAGAACAACTAATAGAAAAGACTAAGTGATAATACTATAAAGAGTAAAGCTTACTTGTCCACAACTACTGAATAATCCAGCAAGCCTCTCTTCAGTTATCTGATACGGAAAAAAGGCAGTGGTGATCCCCCATTGGAATCAAAATGTCAAACAAGATAAATCTAATTATATTTAAGGCATTGAAGTAGCAACAAAATGTTATAGTAGCGACTTACATTCTGATCAATATCAGACACATATACCGTACGTCTAACACTATCTTCTCGTTGAGCTCTAAAAGCTCTCCCACTCAACCTCTTCCTCCCCTGGTTAAAATTGTTTTTTCTCTAAAAAGAGAAATATAAAAATTCAAAATTTCAACAACCATAGTTAAGTAGAAAACAGATAGATAAAAGAGCGGAAATGACACTTGAATATCAATGAACTGCCGCTTCAACCGACACAAAATTAAAATATCAGCCGATAAAATTGACAAATACAAAGACTCCACAATGATTACAAATGCATAAAGCAAGGAAGATTAAATATATATCAATTAACCCAAAGACAAAACACTGACAAACTCCATGAGCAAACCCAAGATCAGCTAACAGATGAACCTCCATAACCACAACTACAAAATATTAAAGAAAATCCCAAGAACTCCAACATAACTCCAAAATTAATTTTATATACATGAGTCAAACCATATTAATCAAACTCTTAAGACAATTGAACCCAAAAATTCATCAATGAAGGGTACATAATTACTGGCATAATAAAGATCAAAACTTTTAAAAAAAAAATCAATGAAGTCTAAATCAACAATGGCACAAGAAAAATAAAACAAAATAACACATGGATTCTCATGTTGATCACAAACCAACAGAGAAATGAAGTATCCTAGACACCCCAAAACCTCATTTTTCCCCAAAAAGACCCAAAAAAAAAAGAAAAAATCACACAATCCAGAGAACATAAACAAAAATTAAGCAAAACCCATCATCAAATAATAAAAGAACTAGACAAAAACAAACAAAAAGGACAAAGCTTTTGACAAGAACAATGTCATGAAAATGAAAATGAACATGATCAGTAACAGTGCAGTACCCTGCGGTTATTGTTGAAATTGTCAATGGCCGATTGTTTATTATCATCAGCAAAATTGTTGTTGATGACAGAAAAGTGATGATCAGTGTGCTGGTGATAATAAGAAGGGAAAAATTCCTTAGCCAAAGGATTCAACTTTGTGAACATATCAACCAGCTTTTGCACAGTGAATTCTGATTCTGATTTTTTTGTTTCCAAGTTATTGTTTTTGTTGTTGGTGGTGTTGTTGGCAGCCGCTGCATCAACGGGCATGTCAGCAACCGCAGCCATTGGATCAAAATCTCAGAATCACTCAACCCCACAACACACAAAGGCACAAAAGTTTAAAACTTTGATATAAATTCAACAAAAACTAAAAGAACTGTTCAAGCTAATTTATAAAGTTTTAATTTTTCTCCTTTGATTTTGTAAACTCTCACTAAAATCTAACAGCAAAACAAACAAACAACACAAAATTATCTTATTCTGATCAACAAAGTCCTATTAGTAGATACCCATTTGCAAATGTTGGCTAGAAATGGAAAATTTCTACAAAGAAAGAATTTTTTGTGAAAATTCAGATTAAAAAGAAAGAAATTTAAAATTAGGGCTTTTGATAAAATGATCAAAATTATCAAGAGAGAAGAGCAGAACAGTTTGGTTTTTGTTAATGGGTTTACAGAGAGAGAGCGAGAGAGATGAAAGTGTGTTAAAGTGAAGACGTTAAAAATCGGGAAGAACGACAGCTAACGTAAGATGACTTTAGCAAAAGCATCATGTTTTTGTTTTTGTTTGTGTGCGTGTGTGTTTCTAAATTCTAATTATTTTATTTATTTAAAAAAAATACCCAACAAAAATAAATTTAAATAAAATATGTCAATTTTTGTTTTATGCCATAACTGCTATTTTGGTTTGTTGGGATTTGTATACATTTCCTTCCTATCTTCCATACCTATTTATCCTTTCATTTTTGTAAATTTTTTTTCCTAATTTATTGTATAATTTATAAAAACAGAATCCGTTAGGTTATTGGGATTAAAAAATGATAGCAATAATAATATGGGGAGTTACACTTACGACATGAAGTGTCAGAGTGTGATATTGATTATTGAGTGAACGAACATGAATTGAATGGCCATATTTGTTATTGCCTTATTGTAGTGATGGTGTACTTGTAAATTTTTTATCTAGAAAATATATTTCAAATGATATAACATTCGTTAATTAGTTAAATAAGTAACATAGTTAATTTATTTACATCTCACAAAGAATTAATAACAAGTGGTGGCGCCGCATTAGAATTAGGTGGCACTTCAGCCCCCTTAGACTTTTTTAAATTTACAAATTTAATTAGATATTTGTTCCTGAATTTGATTTACCAAGAAAGTCATGTTAAAATTTAAAAATAACCAATATATTAAGTATTTATTTTTGCACTTCTAACCCACAAAGAAACATAGTATTTTGAAGTTTCTCCGACCCTAACCCTAACTCTCCTCACACGAAAAAAAAACTATTTCACCTCACTAAGTTCATCTAAATGATTTTTCTTTAATGAGTCTCACGACACTTAAAATTCAACTTAATATTTACATTATACAAGTGAGTTTTGATAACAAATTTTTTAAATTTGAAAGGAATTGATAAGCTAACAAGAAAAATAGTTGATACTAAAAAGGATAAATTGTATTCACTAATTTATTTATTTTTTTAACTAGTTCTCATAACTATTGTAAAAAAAAAAAGCATTTTTGGCTATGAATTTTGGGAAAAATCATCTATGAAATAAGATGAAAGATCAATGATTGAGTGATATTATTGTTGTATATACAAAAAAAAAATTATTTTGTATTCTTGATGATAAAGTTATTCTTCAATTTTTTTTAACATATGAAAACAAATCGAAGACAATTATAAATGTATTGAATTGAATATATTAATGAATTTTTATTTTAATATTTATTACTTATTGACCATTTTTAAATTATATTATTATTTAAATTTAACCCCTACTTGATTAATTCATGGCACCACCACTGTTAATAACTACTAAATTAATAAAGAATTTTAAAAAAAATTATCATTACTATTGTTATTGTTGTAATAGACTTTTACATAACTTTATAATGTTTAATTCCGAAATATGATATTTTTTGAAAGATAATTATATAAAATCAATCATCTCAAATTATAGGAATAGACCATAATCAAATAGATTTGATTTGACGCCTCAAAGTATATGGACACATGATGCATTGCAATTTTAAGAATGTTCACACTTGCTTCCGAGTTCGTCATTTTAATTTTTAGTTGTTCTTTTAATTTGCATTTAAATATAAATTGATTTTAGCGTGTAATGCAAATATGCAATGAATGAAAAGATTCTTTCATTTTAATGTTTGTTGTGTTGACAAAATCGGTTGTAATTAAGTGTTGTGGCTTAATAACCAACCTTTGGCCTCATGATGAGAGTTGATTTTTTTAAATAAATTTTTGGATTGGCATTCAAATTTTATTTTTAATAAATACAGTAAAATTTTTCTATAATGATGTTTTATGTAGAAATAACCTCTATTTAGTCATAAAAATATTTTACATTGTGATAAGTTTTATATTTTTTAGATCCCGTTTTAAAGAATTTACCTCTACATCCTTGCATTAAGAGATTTTAAGAACTTGTTTCTACATAGTAACAATTATTTGAATACTGTAAAAGTATATATCATGTTAGATTAAATAAACTTGTCTCTGCATAATACAATTAGACAATGAGAGAAAACCATTAAAGAGAATGCAAACATTTAAAGAGTTTTAAGATAACTTAATTTTCGTATTTGTAATTATAGCAAATAGATATATATGTGCTAGTTTTTTAATATATTAGATTTGACATATTCTGTTAATAAGTATTTGACATGTTCTGTTAATAAATTATTAATATATTGCATACTTTACTTTTATATCTTTGTAATAAGGATAATGAAATTGAAATAATAATTTTCATAACTACACATTTATTAAGGTATAACTTTCTCATAGTGATAAATTAGTTTGGTTCTAATATTATAATTATGAAGAAATTTTACTATAAATATATCTAAATAATAAATGACTAATAATGCAAATGTTACAAATAAGTAAAGGATCAATTTCTTTACAGTGAAATCTTTCTTTCAAAGTTGGGAGCAATATGTATTTGTGTGGACAAAAAAATCTATGTGATAAGTCAACTTTTGGTTCCTCTTACCTAACCATTGGATTGAGGGCCATATTTTAATTGATGGCAGCAGGCATGAATAAATGATTTAATTTATAGCCCTCATTCCCTCGAGGCACTTTTAAAAATCTGGTTCTTTTTCAATTAGAGTTTTTTTTTAAATTGAATTAAAAACACAAGGAATGTAAATAAGATTTACCCTAACTTAAAATATTTAAATACTAAATGAGGCACACATTTTGATTTTCAATTGGGCATTATCAAATTTTGAAAATCAGATTGGTCAATGTGAAGAGATACTTGCTATAACTTTCTTATCCAAGAATTATTTCATATGGTGAAATTAGAGTAATGATATGGTTATGTCTTGTTATACAGAATGCTTCTGGTAAGTGAATAAAAATTTTGAAATTAAGGGTATGCTTGGGATTACATTGGATTCTCAAAATCAGCTTTGAAAAGAATTTTGTTATGAGTTTGGTAAATTTAAGTTATTAAATAATCACTTATTAAATAAATAATTTTCTAGATATGTTTAGTAAATTACTCATAAAATTTTGGTGTATATTGAAATGTTAAAAATGGATATTTTATTTTACTTAAATAGATAACAATTAGATGGTATTTTAGACTATATTTTTTAATAAGAAAATTCAATTATTGAATTTCTATTTTTCCATTTATGCATTACAAAAGTAATCATTTTTTTTAATTATGCTAATGGCAACCAAATTTTTTTTCTTACTCATTTGAATGGGGTTGGAACTTTAGATCTTTTGTTTCATATTCTTAATAAATTTCATGTATTGATCTGGATAATATTTTAAAAAATAATATTAAGTATTTTATTTAATTACTCTTAAGAATATGACGAGTGATTTTTAAGTAATTTTATTTAATAGGTCATTTAATTTTTAGATCTTGTATTGTACCTACTCCTTTAAAAGAAATTATAATATATATATATATATATATATATTATTTTTAATACCCACAGATTTTGGGAAAGAGCCAAAGAGAAGAAATTATAGTACTTAATTAATACTATTCCTATATTAATTTAGGATAAATTTAATATTAAACTTAAACAAGTTGAATTTTCGTAATGGTTGATGAATGAGTGGGTCCAAGACCTATGAGTTGGAGGCACCCACCAAACCCTCACAATTCACGGCTCCAATGCATCATCAACATCTCACAATGCATGTGCAAAAAAAAAAAAAACATTTATTATTAAAATTAAATGCAAAAGTGCAAACAATATTTTTTGTTGCGATTATGAGAGCTTAGACTTTTTGAGGTGGTGAATTCAATAATCAAATAATTGCTGACATTGAGAATCACCTGTCGTTCTCGGTTGAACTTTCCTGCCATTTTTTTCTTTTTTAAGCAGGGTTTTGCTATTCTAGACATAGCATATATAATATTTTTAAAAATGTGTTTTTTCTGCAATATGCAATGTAAAACTTATAGCTTTAAAAATATAAAATTTATATTATAATTTAAAAAATTAACATGTAAAATTGTAAGTTTTATAGTTCAAGCTATAAATTTATATTTAAACTCAATTTAGTATAATTTTTTTAAATAGAATTTATTTAAGTAGAGCTTTTATTAATAATTTTTTTACTAAAAAATTAATTATTTAGTTGTCAATAAGAATTTTTTATTAAAAATAATAAAATTATTTTAACAGATAATTTTTTTAAAATTATGTTATAAAAAAATAAAATAAGAATGTAAAATAAATAATAAGCATTTTAGACAACAGTTCTTTTAAAAAAGCTCTCTAACCTCTATTTCTAAAAACTCAGAATTTAAATTTTTACTAATAAAGGTAAAATAATTTATTTAAGCACCAAAAACTTTACTAAGAAACAATCTAACAATAGTAAAAATTTTAAATAAACATTTATGACCATTAATAAGCTATATCAAACAGACACTTAAGGCCTGTTTGAGATTACTTCAGAAGGCTCAAAAAATAATTTTGAAAATTTTTTTTTTTGAAGAAATTACTTCATCCTACAGTAAATTTTAAAAATTAGAAAATGAGTAGTTTTTTAAAATTTAACTTTGAGAATTAGATTAATGCAATTTGATACAATTTAATATGTATCCTTATATAATTATAAAAACCCAAAATTATCCTTATAATTAGAAAATAAAATCATTAACTTTAAAGAGATTATTGTTATATAAAATATTTATTTTGGTTATTAATTAACATATATACACAGTAAAAAATATTTTATATACATGTTTATAAATGTGTAAATAAATTTTATTTAACCTTATGTTTAATTCAGTCATTTATATTCTTACAGCAGTTTAATAGTAAGATTTATCGAACATATATAACTGCTTTTAAAATTTATAGCACTTAAAAATAAACTTTGCTAAAAGTTTAACTCATTCTCTTTCCAACTGATTATTTTTACAGCACAGATAACAATAATTATTTTAAAAATTATAGCACTACCAAACTAGCTCTTAATATTATATAAATTTCATGTCTTATGGGTACAACATTTATAATGATACCAAAATTCTTTTACATATATTAATACCCTATATTATTTTGTACGTCACACACATTGTTTATTTGGATAGACATGAGATTGGTTATTGTTACCAAATAAATTTTTTCTTAGGAGAATGTGAAAACATTATTATATTTATTGAAACACAAAGACAAAAACAAAAACACAAAAACTATTTAAGGTTACCCGGAATTTTTTCTTAATAATTTCTGGTGCAAGTTGGATATCTAAAAGCCACGGGGATACAATAGACAGAGACTTAAAAATTTGAAAGATAATTTTATTTTTTCTTCTTCAATCACTAGAAGGGATGTTATCACTCAGCTCCATGAGGTTTGACAATTTATCATATACACAACTAGAAATACAAAATGGGCACACACCTTCCTGGCGTTAGAAGACTCGTTTATCCGTGATAACCTCCATTCTCACCCCTATAGTTTGCTCTAATGTCCTATTGCGTCCCTATAATTTGTAAACTATCCCAGAACATCGTATTTCTTAATTTCTTTCTTTCTTTCTTTTTTAAACAATTTGATAGTTTCACCCCTTATGAGTTTTACACTTGGACCAAGTTATAAAATTTCGAGTTGACCCAATTGAAGTTTTCTAATTTACACCAAATTCAAATCGAGTAAACATAAAGAAATTTTTCATTTTCTGAAAAATCATTGTGAATTATTTAATTTATAAAATTTTACAACATTAATTTGTATGGAATAAAAAAAATACTAAATTTATACTCATATTGGAAAAAAATTTAACGAATATAATTGTAATTTTATATGTTTTCAAATTAATATTTCTAGTGTTTATTTTTTAATCAGCATTAAATTCAAATAAATAAAAAATCAAAAATAAGATTTGGACCTAAGTACCCTTTTGTTTGCAATTTACAAGTATACATAACATTCAATGATTTCTTTATGGAGGTTGTTATGTTACATCATCATGTAACATACATGATGATGTAACAACCGTCGGATTTTCATCCAACGGTTGTGAAAATAGTATGATGTTTTCATCTCATATTTTCATAACCATTGGATTTCATCCAACGGCTATTACATCATCATGCATGTTACATGATGATGTAACATAACAAAAGCCTTTCTTTATTATACGTGGTTGGGGGAAAAAATCTCCATTATCCTTGTCGTGTCCGTACATTTTTAACAACTTCATGGAAAAATAGTCAGATGATACAATTTAAAAAGTTAGGTCGTGCAGACCCATTTCCATAATTTCTTGGTGGTTATAGGAACTTTCAATATAAGTGTAGTGGTTAATTAACAATTTCTCTTCCGTTAAAGTTACAATGAGGATAGATCTCCCTCCAGCTTTAAGTGAGCGTTAACATTCGAGCTGAGCTGTAATAAGATTATTCAGGAGAGTCCCAACTGATCTCTGATTGTAAATATCAGTAGAGTTCTAATTGTAATATATCAGTGTATAAAAAAAAAGGTTACATAATTACCTTCAATATTTTAAGTGTTGTCTTTATCATTGAGGTTTTAAAAGGGGACGTCTCTATTTTACAATTCTGGCAATCTAATTAAGTGAAATATAATCAAAGTTTGGGCGAGGCAAGTGAAAATCTTTTTTTTTAAGAGCATCATATTAAAGAACAGTTTGGGATGTCATGGCTTATAAAGAATATTTATATACATCTCTAAATTTTATCTCAAAATTTCATCCTAAATAATGTGGTATTCATTTATTGGTTGATGAGATAATATAATTAATTTACTTAAAATTTATAAAAAAAAATCAACCATTTAATGATAACACATTATTTAGGATAAAACTTGGAATAAAAATTTTAAAATGTCTATCATTTCTTCTAATTCTCTGCTATTGATGAAATAATCGACTGGACGAAAAAAGTAGTTAAGTCTATGTTATTTAAATTGTTGAAAGTTTCATAAGTAAGATGTATGTGTTTGGTAAATTCTATTAATAGAATGTTATTTTATTATACATATAAGTTTAAGCTGTCTAAAAGTCAACAATAGACATTTTGATTTTTGAAGATAACAAACAAAAATTGATGATTTTAGAGGACAAAAAAAAAAATCAATAATAGTAAATAAGTCATTGATAGTAATTGTGACCGTTATATTATAAATGGCACAAGGCTTATGATTTATAAAGTAAAGTTTATGAAAAAAAGATATAATTATCATTTTATTATAATAGTAAAACTATAACAAATTCTAGAAATGTTACTAATTATCCGGTGGATTATTTTATAGACTACTCTAAAAGTGAATCCTATATCGGCTTTGAAAGCCTGCTGTCGATTAATGAGAACTAGGGTGTTCGCGGATCGGATTTTATAGATTGAACATCAATTTATATCCGATCCATGATTTTGCGAATTATAAATTTTCAATTCAATTCAATTCAGCCCAGACGTCTGCAGATCGGATGCGAATTTGACCCAATCCATATCCAATCCACCATTTTACGGCTTGGTTTGCGAACTGAAATTTTTTTTATTTTGTCTAATCCTCAACTAACTAAATACAAAAATTTAATATAAAAATAATTTTACTATCGATTAAATTTAAAATTAAATAAGATTTAAATAAATTAATTATTTAAATAAAGTTAGAAAATACATTTGAAGTTTCAAAATATAACACACCAAAAAGAAAACAATCTTATTCGTTTAAATCAGTACATGGAAATTAACTATTTAGGAAGCTATATTTGTTTATTTAATTATTTTATATTTTATATTTTTATCGGATATAGTGTTAATATAACTATATTCTAACTTATTTATTTGTTAGTAAGTACTAATGACATATTTACAAGTTTTATTTTTTAATTAAATAAATACTTTTTATTTTTTTGGGAATTCACGGATTAGCGAATATCTGCGGATTTACAAAAGTAGATCTATATCCAATTCACCGATTGCTGATTATCAAATTTTTAATCAAATCCAATTCACTAATCCACGGATCAGATTTCTATGGATCAGACGAATTGAGAGGATCAGATTGTATTCTGAGCAACCCTAATGAAAACTATGAAATAATAGATTAAAAAAATTACCAAACAATTTTTTTTTGTCAAAAATAATGAAATAATTTCTGCTTTCGACGTTTCAACAATAATCCAATAGGGCTTAAATTTAATATGGTTAATTTTTTAAATTAACTTTCATTTAACCATTTTCTACTTTAATTACTTTATTGTTGACGAAATTAACACATAATAATCCGAAAAGAAAATAACTTTTGCTGATTAAACAATTTTCAAAGTTATTTTTTCTTCAATCATGTTTGTATTGGGGTCATAATTGAGTTATTGAATCAAAAGAACTTTTTTTCCCCTCATTCATATTCCCCGAAAGTAAAGATCGGATGGTTGAATTGAATGAAGGAAAAAAAAATTTGACAGGATTTATATTCTACTAGCATGTCACTTTTAAGGACTTTGCTATGTTGTAACTGTTATGCCAAACCACACTTTTTGTCGTTATTCATAGAGGCCGTTGGATATAAAAGCAACTGATCTGACGCGCAAGAAATCGCCATGCATTTGTTAAAGCAAACTAGATAAGTCGGTTAACAAAAAGTAAAATTACTTGTCATAAAACTCATGGTGGGATAGTCAGTTTAGCTCTTTGAAAACACAAGGTTGGCTATTGCAAAAGGAATGCGTAGATGTAAACAGAAGGAGACTGTGACTTTACTCATCGCCACCTATAAGTAGATAATAGAGATTCCCATTCTTGGTCGTCGCGTCCAATAGGAAAAGACGAAGCTCCTCGACGCTCTCATTTGTCACTTTTGCATTAGGGTTTTACGGTTTTGAATATTTGAATGAACAGAAGTAATTTTTATGAAAGAGAGGGAGAGCGGACTTCTGAGAAGGTGGTAAGCCATGGAAAGTTTAATAGTCACTTCTTAAATCTAAAATTATTGTAGATATCTGGGTGTTTATGAAGTAAATTTGATTGCGATGAATTTATGAATATTTTTACTTGAGATTTGTCTAAGTGAGGGATTTATTTCAGTTTTTCTATCCGTGGATCATTGGAGTTTCTGTGCTGGGTATTATGAAAGAGGATTGTGAAATTTGCACCGCCCTCACGTGAATGCTATGACATGTTTGTAAATTTGAATGAAAATTGAAAAAATCCATTTGCCGCAAAATTAAAAATTTCACCCTCGCTTACCTATAGGTGAGAGGACATATTCACGTACGAATCATCCAAAAGTTTTCATTACAACAAAAATTGCAGTCCTTTAAAGCCAATTTTGTCGGTTAATTGCTGTTTGCAAATTGATTCTTAGATGAAATCAATGTTGTTCATATAGCAGTGACAAAATTTTGCAACGCACACTTACCACTCGATGCTATTAGATCAATACACAACCGGCTGCAAGAGTTGTAAGTTGTCGCATCATTTCTCTATTAACTAATTTAAACCATTCGATGGAAAGAGTTACCATCCAACGGCCACGATGAATAACGACAAAGATAGTGGTATGGTATCACTATTACAACATAACTGAACCCTACTTTAAACATCTTTCTCTGTTTGAAAATTATTTTTTCTTGACTTTACCCAAGTGGGATTTCAACATGTGTCCTTGAAGTTGCTGCTCCCCTTTTATTTAATATTCAGCAAATCACATTCAATCAATCCATTTAATTTCAGCATAACTTTTGTTTATTCCTGTCAGTGGTTGAGTTATTAAAGAAACATTTATTTTGATACTGTTGGCATCAGGTTCTATATTCCTTCTCTTAAAATTAATATAGGGTTTTGTAAATTTCTTTTCTTCATTAATATCATGGATAATTTTACTTAAAAAGGGGGTGTTTATAATCTATGATGAGATTCAAGGACATGCCAATTACAAAGTACAAACAGTACACTATTGAGTTATAAAAACTTATATTTTCGGCGTGTCTGTGTAATTACAAGAAAAAAAAAGATACAATCCTAGGTTTCTCAGCAGAAAATAAAAAATAATTATAATTAAAAAAAAAATAAATCTAATCCGTATAATTTCAGTCCAACTCATTTTAATTTGAATTAATCTAATAAAACATTTGTAATATAGTCTAAATATAAAAAAAAACAATACAATCTAAATATACAAAAATAATTGTTGTACGTTTATTTTTTTTCCCCTTACTTAAAAACCATTTACCTCAATAATAAGAGGAGAAGATGTTTATCATTAAGTCAAAGAGTAGTTGTGAGAGCAAAATTTTCTCATTCATTTGGAGTAGCAAGTATTTCATATTGTGCTTATGTTATGATATATTAATGTGGGTTTCAGTAAATTTTTGATGTGCTAATCTAGAATTTTTAATGTATCACAAATATAATATTTTTGAAAAAATAATAAAGAGAGAGTGCAAAAAAGGAACAAAAGGTTTAGCATGAATATGCAAAGAATCCCACATCTTACATGGCATTAACATTAAATTTTGAAGGCTAATTTTGGAACGTGGACAAGGTAAAACTACAAATTATATATATCCATAATGGTCTTTCCATGATCAAAGTGACCCTTTGATCATGGAAAGACCAATTTTTTAAGGTTAATTCAAAAGATAATGGTGGACAGAGCTCAAAATGAAAATTTCGCTCCTATCTTTCTCAAAAGTCAAAATCAAGTGACTGGCTAACAAAAAGAATTGTAAGTCACTTAATCGTGCCCTTGGGCGCAACTACTTTTCATAATCAGTATGTAGAGCAAGTATACAATATAGATACCATGGTGCAAATAGTTCATCTCCTTCAACAATTATTATTCAAAATATAACTCCTAAGTATTTTAAATTTGAAAACCCAAAAAAAAAAAAAAAAAACTCAAACGTGGAAGGCGTTATTAGTCCAAGCTATCCAAACCATATATCAACCAATCTCCCCTATTTGTCAAGAATTATTTAAATATTTACAGTAAAACCTACCCAGAAAAATATATTAATTAAATAAATATTTATGTATTAAATCATAATTTAATACGTTGGCCTCAAGCTGGAATTTACCCCAAAAAAAAAGATATAAATTTATGAATTTATTGAGATTTTATTGTAATATTAATAATTTAATATACATCAGTAATTCAGTATGTTGTCTTGCTCAATCAAATTAATCAGGATAACCTTTCAGCTCTTCTTCTTTTAGCGAAGAAGTGGTATCATTCAAGAAGTGTTCACAAGTTACCATATTATAATTCTGTTTTCCACAGCTTACAAAATAAGAAATCAGAAACCACAGGCAGAAATTTCACAAATCTGTTAGTATTTCTTTGCCACTGCATTCATAACAATTTGCAAAAAAATGCAAGTTTAATGCACAAACCTGCCCTTTGTGTACATTTGTTATTTGGACCAGTATTGAAAAGCACTATCACAAATTTGTATCTACCAAAAACCAAATGCTGTAGAGAAAGCTCTCACGTTACCTTAAATATTTTTTTCGCCCAGTTAAAAGGTGTAGAAGCATTCTCCGTTTTTACATGGACTCAAAGAGAACCCAGTTAAAAGGTGTAGAAGCATTCTCCGTTTTTACATGGACTCAAAGAGAACCCGGTGTTCCAAAAGATCTGACAAAACACTCCTCATTTTTTCAAGTGAAACAGGTTTTAGGATAACCCCATCCATTCCAACCCTCATGCAATTATCCTTGGTCAAATTGTCAGTACTTCCAGTAAGGGCTACTATTAATGGCCTTTCATGACGCCTCTTAAATTTTTCATGTATACGGACAGCGACTTCATAACCATCAATTCCAGGCACGCAAACGTCCATGAAGACCACCTGGTGTTCATGAGAAACAACGCGGAAGCACTCCTCAACAGAGCTCACTGTCATTACATCACATCCCAGGTGCAACAAAAGTCCCTTCGTCACTGACCTGCTAACACTGTATCACAAAATGGGTTCAACAATCAATCACATGATATGCAACAGATCAGTCATTAACAAAACTAAAATTTGCTCAACTCTCAATAAAATGATATCAGAACAATCAAGTTACATAAGTATGCAAGCAAAGTCAAATTTTGTTAGAATAAGAAACTCAAGTAGAGCCCAAGCCTATGAAAATCCCAACATATAAAAACTTGAAACTACTTAAAACACAATTGTCATAAAACTGTTAGAAGAGTGATCATCATATGAGAAAATGAGAATATTTTTAAACTTTTCTGTAAAACGAACGAGCATTCCAAGGTCAGGCATTCAATGGCAGGTTGAAAAACAAAAGGTGAAAACAGGAGGAAAATAGAGAGTTGTGCCACATTAAAATGTCTCAGAGATGCATTGGAAGCATCTCCAAGGCCTCATAAAACTCTACAATCACTCAATCGTTTATTTATCTTTAAGTATCACGCGAAGGCCGTTTTTAGAGATATATATTTTTAAAAACGTTTCAAAAGGTAGCGGATGGGCAAAGACCAAATCAATTTTTTAGACGCCTAACTCGGTTGGGCAGCTATAGAAAGTTGCTTGAAAACCATTCCGTCAAGCCCCTATGGCAGGTCATTTCTAGAAGTTTCCACATCCTGATTCATGACTACCAGGTCTTTCAGTCCCACAATATTATGGAATAAAACCCCTGACAGACTGATAATAAACTCTAATAAGAAACAACCTATAAAAGAATTGCCATATAACTGACCCATTTTCATCCATGACAAGTACTTTAAGCCCTGGAAAATTGGTCTGTCCGTGTACCGGCATTTTTGGAATAAAGGAGAGATTAGAATCATTTGAGTGCTCCGGAATCCCAAGTTTTACAATGAAGATGGCAGTACAACCCTTTCCAAGACCTTCACTTTCAATCCAGATGTGTCCCTCCATAAGATTCACAAACCTAGTCACATGATACAAAGTTGGGAAAAAGCTCAGATACATATGTTAACCAGTAAATCAACGTAAATCACCTCTTCAACCGTAACAGCTATTAAGCTGATTTACTGCCATGAGACATGAGATAAATATAATACCTCCTACAAATTGCCAGGCCAAGTCCACTGCCACTAGAATTTCTAAGTGCAATTGCTTGATTTTGTGCAAATTTTGTAAATAAATTTGGAATGTCTTGAGGGCTAACACCAGATCCAGAATCTTTGACCTACACCAGAAAAGAAAGTTATCCACTGTTAACTTCAAGCTCTAAGAGATTAAGCAACACTAAGAAGGATCCAATTTAACAGAAACAAACCTGTACACGTAAATAAAAATGATTTTCACTCGGTACTGGAAAAAACTCGGGAGCTCGAGAGTCTCGTAAAGATTCTGATTTTGCTACAAAACCAGTGATTGAGATGTTGCCTTCTTTTGTAAACTTCACAGCATTACCAACAACATTTAAAAGAGTTTGCATAAGGCGCTTCTCATCACCAACTGCATACTCCGGCAGATCTGGAGCCAAATTCAACGCAACAAGCAACTTCTTAACTGACGCAATAGGCTTGATTAGGTTAAGGACCTGCAATGAGAAGTGATCAAATTACCATTGCATCAAACATCCGTCTGAAGTTAAGAAATTCTATAAAATACCTTGTATCCACAACGTAATCATAGACAATATGTAAGCAGCAAGAATGGATAAACCTACCTCCCTGAATACAGCATGGAGGTTAAAAGTTCCAATTTGAAGCTGCAGGCTACCATCTTCAAGCCTTGACAGATCTAGTACATCATTTATTAAAGTAGCTAAGAGATTGCTGCTCTTTAGAATTGTTTCGACCATAAGTCGCTGCTCGGGTGTCAATTCAGTCTCTTGCAGCAAAGAAGAAAGGGCAATAATTGCATGCATCGGGGTTCTCATCTCATGATTCATAACAGCCAGGAAATCATTACGAGCACGAATGGCTGTTTCTGCTTCTCTCCTGGCCGAGTCAAGTGCAATATTCTGCTGCATAAGAAGATCTCTCGCCCTCATTGACTCTTCTAAGATTGCAGCATGGGACAGAGCAACAGCCACCTGTATCAACCATGAAGTTCAACAAATAAGTTACCCTTAATACCATCATACATTACAATCAAGGATCAATCCCAAAGCAAAAATAAAAAAGACTAGTCTCTTGCAACTGAAAATATTTTCACCCATCCATGCACAAAGCAAGCCAACACCACTCTCAAGACTCAAACCTGTGCATTCACTCTAGGCAACACGAGACATTAGACATCAAATAATCGACAGACCCTCCAAGCAGACATTACCTCTCTTTTGTTAGACATATTCTCAGACTTAAAATTCCATGTTTCTTTTCAAATTTAACTTGGGTAGACCAAGCAATGAACATCAATTTTCCAAAGACTAAAACTCAGAAGTCAATTTTTCAAAATCAACTTAAGGCATAATGCTCCCAATTGTTAATCAGAATCCAGAAAAAGAAAGCCAAAATAGCTATCCACATGACCAATGTCTCTAAACTTAGCATTCTCAAGCTACAGTAGGATGTCAGTATTTATACGGCAATGCAAATCCTCTGTTTACATTCATTGTTATAACTTGTACGCTATTTTGGGTCCTTTTCTGTAAGTTTGAGCTTTTGGGATAAATGGTCACTGAACATGGATATCAAAGCAAGGTTGACTAGAAGGTCTTGCGATCAATTCCTACCATCCGACTAATTAAATTTATAAAACAACGCAAGCTGGACTAGTGTTCAGATCAACATGAACAATCCATTTCATTAGATTTATGCATTCCTTGCCCATTTTGCAGCTCATACAACAATCATTATAGACTTACTCCCCAAGAAGGAAAAAGAAAAGTGTACAAATGTTCTATAATCATACAATTCAATACTATTAGAACATAAAACAATGAACAAAATGATGAAAACAATATATAGTTTTTAATAAAGTAGTATCAAACATTACACTATTTGCTGAAATAAAAACAAATGGTTTTAACTGCATTGAAATATGCAAACTACTTCAGGTATAACTAAAATAGGATACACATCGATGCATCAAATGGCAATGTTTCAATGTTGTTCTAGATCAAAATCACACAAAACAACATTATAATAAATGGAAATCACTTCAGATTTTGGTCCCATATAATAAAATACACTCACAATTATTATATTTCAAAACATAACCATGCTTGGAAACAATATGTATCTGAACATACAGGCCTCCAGGATGTCGGAAAAGTATGGGGTATGGAGAATATAAGCTCTTGACAGGGCAACAAGGCACGGGGAAGAATTGATGTATGTGTGTTTTCATATGACAAAACACGAATTATCTACAGAAATTTACAAACATCTAATTTTTACAGAATAGAATATGCTACAGAATTCAAGAAAATATAATGCCTACTACTGACATAGAGAAAGAAATGGGATTGCTAACGGCGCTGCAGCAAACATTTCGTGAAGTCTTCAACAACATCTGAGATCGAACTAGAAGAAATTGGTAATAAAAAGATCAAATCAAGAAGAGAAACAAGTCTCAAACCTGATCAGCGACCACTTCAACAAGCTCCAACTCGTGGACATGCCACTGCCTTGCACTATCAGAGGGAAGCATCAAAACCATCAAAGCATAGCGTTTCGTTGAAAGCTCTGGCCAGTCATTAATTTGAAAATTTGAGAGATGCAGCAAAGGGACACGAACAGCAACCACCTCCCCAGGCATATATTTTCCTGCAAGAGGCCTTAATCGTGCTACCGGACAATTTGGTGATATCTTTATCGCATGATTGGTACTGAATACTTGATTAATAACAGGAAGCTGGATGGGTACAGTATATCCAACAGGATTCTGCTGACGAAGTGTATACGATAGTTGAAGTTCCAAACCAGTACGAGTTGGCATCCACAAAGCACACTCTTCCAGTGCCAAAGTTCTACCCAATTCAACAAGAGTGGTCTTCAATATGGTGTGCCTATCAAGAGTGCTTCTGATCTCATGAGTCAACATCCTAACGTGTCTACCTGTTTCTTCTTGCGTACGGATCAGCCCCATTTCTCTATCGAGCTCAGCAGCCTTGTTCTTCAAAAACAGTTCTCTAGTTTTAACACTCAACAAGTCAGGAATAATATGCACGAGCATTAGGGCAGTTGCACAGGAGACCACAGCAGTCAAAACTTTAGCAGTGGTCATTACGATAGCCACAGTCCTTGAATGCATGTTAAACGTCCACAAATTAATCAGATGCGTTGCCCCACACAGAACAATGAAAGCACCAAACTGCACAAGGACCCATCTATATGGAAACAAGGCAGATTTCTTAACAAAGTAGATCAGTTCTAGAGGAATGGAAAAATAAGCAAGTGCAATGAAGAAATCTGAAATATATTGATATTTCATCAACAGTTCATCAGCTGGCCATTGTGGCTCAATGCAATTGCAAGACTCCATTTTGATTGAACCACCTTAGCCAATTCTCCCTGCTTTACATACCTGCAACAGAAGATAGTGCAATTAAACAATCACATATATTGATCAAACAAACATCCGACAGATGAAATTAATCACACTGCCTAAGCATAAAATGGAACCAAAATTCCAACTTTAAATGGGTCATATCGTCAAATTAATATCAAAATGATAACTTCTTCATGGGTTAGAGTCCAATGAGATATGTTTAATTTGGGGTCATGGAGGGGTGAGGTGCCATGTAACTAAAATATATGTATGAATGTGTGTGTATGTAAATGATAACTCTAGTGAGATAGCGGAAGCTCAACGTCAATCGACAACAACTACTGCAAGAGTAAAAACTGAAACAGCAATCGCATTTACCCTAATCTACTGTTTCAAATAGCTTCAATTCGTAAAGTTGAGAGGCTGGTACTATAACAAACGAAAGGAAAAGGAACCAAACCACAAAAGAAAAAGAACAAGAAGCCTCATGCTAGCTCTGCTGAAATGGTTCAAAAATCTTACACAAGAAGATCAAACGATTGAAGCAGAAGAAGAACCTCAAGAAAGGTGCAATTCTGCTTCTAAAACAAATGAACATGACAATATTAAATATACATATAAAATTCCTCTTTTGGAAACCAACATACAAAAAAGTAAAGATATGCTGAATTGGAACGAGAAAAAACAAAAAATTAACAAATTTATTTGATAATATGATCCTATCTTCTACCTTCTATCTTTTTTTTTTCACCCCCCTTTAATCAACCATAACGAATAAATCAGATAAATGTTGCGCTTTTACAACCATCTTCTCTGGCAAAGCAGAACATATAACAGTACTAAATTTTCAGCTGCAACATGACAAAAATATAGAAATAAAATTATAAGAAACCCAGAAGTCAATAAAATTAAGAAAAAAAAAAAACTGAACCCATTTGAGGACTCAAGTCAAAGGACTCAAATTTCTTACCAAAATTAAAACTTTCTACACAAAAATTATAAAACAAAAAGAGCGGCACAAGAAGCAGAATCAAATGAAAGTAATTACCTTTTGCTTAAAAATGTAATTAGCTTTGAAAAATGAAGATGGCGTTGGATTTTTTTTTATTTTTTCCCCCCTTCTTAGGCCCGTGAGTAATTCATGAGAACCACTTTGACGATCTGCTTTACAATTCGAGGGTCTATTTTCATTCCTTTTTTCCTTTTTAATCCTTCAATGTGAGGTTAAGTTCGCTGCTTCAGTGGGAACTTGAAATAGCAGGCGGCTTTTGCTCATGACGAAGCTGTGTCTTTTGTCTGGTCACAACTCATGAGATCACCGTTGAATCGAAGCTTTGATTGAAGTGGGACCCCAGGAGTAGCGACGTTTCATGAATTTAGGGGAGATCAGAAATGATTATTGATTAAAAGACGGTGTGAGCTGCCGACTCGTGGGATCATTTTAACAAGACAACTGATTCTTATCTGCTTTTACTTTCGTCTGGAGATGATGTCTGAATATTTTCTCCTTACTATTTTAACTTTACTATTTTGTGCTAATTTACAGATAACTCCTCATTTTTATTTCAAATTTGGAAGGAACTAATAGTTTGTAGATAACCAATCAATAAAGTCCTCCTTCGCTGCTGATTCTTCACCAAAGTCCCCTTGACAATCATCGAACTTTATATTTATTGGTCGCCGCAAGGGAAAGGCTACATGCTCATTTCGAAAAGATTTCCAAAAATGCCTACACAATTGCCATGGGTCCAACATTATCTTGTAAGTACTCACTAAATCTCTGATTATTTTTTGGAGTGGGAGTAAAGAGTGTGAATTTCTCACACTTCAGTATTTACTTCAACAAATTAGTTCTGGATTGAAAATCACACTCTGTAAGTCTCACTTATTTTTGGAGTAGGAAATGGGAGTAGAACTCCGATAAGGAGAGGTGAGAGTGAATTGCCATTCCCACCTCCACCTTTTCTACCCTTTTTAATTTAATTTAATTTAATTTAATTTAATAAAATAAATAATATTATATTTATTTAAATAATAATATTATATTTATTTTAAAAATAATAGTACTATATTTATTTAATTATTAATAATTAATAATAATAATAAATAGTTTATTCTAAGAAAATATTAATTTTGTACTAAATAATATTATATTATTAATTTATATAATAATAAATTTAATTTAATTATATAAAATAAAATAAAATAATGTTTCATTTTATATTTACCTTTCTTTTTTACCCTCTTTTTATTAAATTTACTATAATTATATTTAATGAATATTTAAATAATATTATATTTATTTACTTAATATTATTATATTTAACTAAATAATAATTTGGTTTGATTCTAAGTCTAAATTACTTAAAAATAATATTATTATATTAATAGAGAATTAATAATATTACTATTTACCATCTTTATTTGAAAATATAATATTATTATATTTATTTTAAAATATTAGTATTATATTTATTTAATATTAATAATTAATACTAATACATAGTTTATTCTAAGAAAATATTAATTTCATACTATGTTAATAGTAAAAATATTTCATTTATATTGCCCTTATCAATAATTTTTAATTTATATAATTAAAATTAAAATTAATAAAATTGTGATGTTCATAATTAAGAATATTAATAATTATTATAAATTTACAAATATAATAAAATAAATGTTTATTCATTAAATATATTTTTTATTAACTTTGTAATTAAAAACTATAATTTTTTAAATAAGGATAAAATTATAATTTGAAACTATTTTCTGTCAATTCAAGACAAACTAAGCACATAAATTGGATTCTGATCTTTATTCCACACTTCCATTTCAGTGTAAGTAAACAACCTACTCTTACTTCTATTCCACACCCTAATCCTAGAATTCTCACTCCTCAGGATCCTACTTTAATCCAAAAAGTAAACGCTACCTAAAACGAGTAATATTTTTTTTTTTTGTCTTAAAGATATCTAAATCAATGGACTATGTAATAATCATCCCTCATTGGTCAACACGAGCCAATTAGTGTAAGTTGATTCCTAAGCTAGGAACACCTCGTATGACAGGCAATGATGGAGGAACACGTGACTCTTTAAGTGAAGTGCATTCAGCTCCACGAAACAGAAAATCATTTCTTTATCACAGCCTCTTGTGGATACTATTGTTCCAATCTCGATGCTAAAGGGTTAATAAAAAAATTAAAATTGATAAGTAAACTATACTTGTTTGATACAACACTTAAAACTAATATAAGTTATACCATTATGTAATTTAGTAAAGTCCTGACTAGTGTTGCACTTTGAGCCCTAAAGCGCTTTTCGTCACTGCCGTGGTCACTTTGGAGCACTTGAACTCCTTGTGCCAGGGGCACATGGGAGTTTCTTGGGCTTGGAGAGCTTAGAAGCCCTTGGGCCCTGGAGCTTTAGGTTGTCCTTGGGGCTTGGATGATTTGGCTATCCACCTCTTTGAGATTTGTGTGGTGTAGCCTGCGCACATCAAATTAGAAGGTGTGTTGCATACAACACCTTAAGTTGTAAAATAAACATATGTCTTTGTGCTTTGTATTTCACACAATCAAATTTAGAAAGTGTGGTACATATAGCGAACTCTTCCCACCGCTCAATAGATGCTTGATTAAAAGTTATGAATAGCAGCCAATATTGCTTGTATAGGGTTGGGCATCGGATCATATTTTGATCAATTCGATGTAATTGGAATTGACTTATTCTTATTCGGATCGAATTCGAATTTAGAGCTAAATCCTATCATTAAGAATTTTGCAATTCGATCGAAATTAATTTGGATAAGATCAAATCTGAATCAATCCGATCAGATTGCACTTGTTATTAAAAAAATTAATACAAATATAAATATAAATATAAATTTAAAAAAACCCCTAAATCCTTAAAATCCCAAATCAGATATAAAGAATCAAAGGAGCAACAACATCATACAGACATCAATGAACCTAGTCGATCTCTTTGAGAAAAATCCGGCTAGCTATCAAGCGTCGACTCTCTAGCTGCACGCCTACGACATTGCAACCAGCAACTGTTGAGCCTTTGAACTGCACGTTGCCACGCTACCCGTTGAAGCCGCATGCAAACTAAGGTCTCAAACCCATCTGCTGCATTTATTTGTTTATTGTAAGTTCCAATGGAGTCAGATCCATACAGCTTGTGAGGTGCAGAGATTATAAGAATGGATACTTTGACTTTGAAAAACTTGCATAGCTTTGGATCTTTTGAATTACTTATGAATATATTTTTTATTTGCCAGTATGTCATTCTCCTAGTCTCTTTGATAATCGTAAAGTTGATTTTTCGTTTAGCTCTCCTCCTTTTGGGATGCAATTGTTACTAAAGATCTCAACTAAATAATTGATGTTAAAATGAATTTTCTTTTTTTCTTTTTTCCATTAACTTGCTTGCTGCATTTTTTTTATTCGTGTGATTTCAATTTTCTATTGTAAGTTGAAAGTGGTATGATTCATCTTATTTATTCGAACATATATTATCAATCTGAATCTAAATATAATCTGAATTACCCAACCTATTTGAATCTGATATAAACGTGTTAAGGTCGGATTTAAGTTTAAATTGCATTCGGATGACTTTTTTAGGAATCCAAACAATCCAAATTTCGAATGGAATTAGAATTCGATTTTGCCCATCCCTATGCTTGTAAGTGAAACGAGAATATGGAGACAGCTAATTGAATACAAAAGAGCTTTGCTAGCCACTCTCTTATTGACTTGCTTATTATCAGTCTACTCCTTTAACTTTTCAATTCTTTTATATTATTTGTGTGCATAATCTGGATACTTTCCAATTAATTTTACAATACATTATCAACATGATGATGCTCTAGTATAGGGAGTATCCTATTCTGTTACGCTTTTTATTTTATCTATTTATTTAATAAAACTATCCTCACAAGTATGCTCTATGATTACCATTAAGTTAGACCTTCCACATCAAAAAGTGAAGACAACCAAAATATTTCTGTGTTTATTTTCTACTAACATTGGTAGCAAAATTTGAAGACAAAAAATTAAAAATGAAAGTAGAGGATCAATTATCAAATTGAAAATGGAAGTGTCTTTACCAATTAAATGATACCTAGTTAATTTTATTTTTTTCATGTATATATTTTTACCATGAAATTTAATAAACGTTTGCTTTGTTGTAGGTTATAGATACATGAAGTTTAAGCATAAATTATACTAATTTTGAAAGGAACAATGACAATTGTCGTTGGTTTTATCTCACCAACAATTATGAAGTATCTTAGACCCCTAGCAAGTGATATGTTCACCATATGTTTTGCATACTATCATTTTGACAAGACAGCCTTTCCTCCATTAGGAGAAAGAAAAATGCCTCTTGGGGTAAGGTGTGACTTTTTTGAGAAAGTGTCAATCATGTCTCATCTATATTTTTGCATCTCTATAAGTGCAAAGTGTGAAAGGTAATTCACTTGCAGTAAATGGCAAATGCATCTGTAGATGTGGTAAATGTGATTAAGTGAATTGTTATGTACCTGGTCTTTCTTTACAGACAATTTTTTAGCAATTGAGGAATTATCCACGGACACTTGAAGTGTGATAGACTACTTGGTTCGAGGGGTCCTTGAAAGAAGAAGGTTCTTAGTCAGGGTTTTACTCAAATGAGGCTCCAAAAGAGCGAACAGTCTTTGATAAAATACTAGATGCCTTGATGGAATAATATCTCTTATGAAGTACAAAATATCAATAAAGCACATGCATCTAGAAAAATGATGTCTATCAACTCTAGGAAATTTTTTAAAAGATCGTTTTGTCTTTAATGAGAACAAAACCATGCTGAAAATGATGAAATATCTTCGCTTACACATGAAAGTGTGGAATCATAAAGAATGCAATCATTGATGATTTTTGTGTTCGCAAGTAACAGTTAAAATATAGTTTGTTATTATGATTATTTTATCTTGTCAACTAACAAAAATTTTAGATCTTGTTGATGTTACATATATAGGTTATTTTATGAACCGTATACAATGCATATATGAATGAGATATATTTCACTTATAGTTTTGTAGAACTATTAACAAAAGCTTTCCTATATCAACATGTGATAGTATATGGTACTTATATGTCAATTGAACAGATTATCAATTTGATATATGATATTATCAAGGAAGCACCAAGCACTCAACAAGTGCACTAATCAGGGAGACCATAATCTTTCTTGAAAGAAATTATATGAATAATTTGGACAAATATGTGTTGTACTCTTTTCCCTTAACCAAGTTTTGGTTCCACTAAGTTTTAATGGCAAAAGCTTTTAGCGGCGCAAGTTTTCTGTATGTCTACTATCACTTTATGATTTGTTGAATTGTATTTCTTTTGCTTGCTTGGGTTTTTTTTATCCTATAGAATTTTTTTTTGTAAGTAAAAGATTAATACGATTACATCAAGTGGTGGATATCCAAGAGGGGGCATTATAGGATTATGTCTATTCGCCTCTTGAGATTTGTATAGTGTAGCACGCACATATCAAATTATAAAGTGTATTGTGATAGATTTTAGAGAAGAATATAGAATTGAGAAAAAAATGGGTTGACCAACTTTCATTGAACAAGATAATTACAATTTATACAGTTTACATGGTTACATAGAAAAAGAAATAAATAATAGAAATGGAAATAAATAATTCACCTATTGCTAGCTTCGTAGAATACAGTAACTATCCAAGACTAAAATATTTACAACAGAAATAAGATGATATACAATCAAGCAATGGTTGACTATAATGATTCTTTAATATGTGCCCTCAAGATGTTGTCCCGCGGAAGGACGCTGATCTTGACTCAAAATGAAGCTATTGACGAGGAAGTGGCTTAATAAATGCATCGGTTAACTGATTTGCAGAGCACACATGAGAGACTCGGATGTCACCATTCTTCACTTTTTCCTTCACGAAGTGAAAATCTATGGCAATATGTTTCATGCGAGAGCGAAAGATCGAGTTTGTACAAAGATACGTAGCCCTAATATTGTCACAATAAATAGTGGGTATAGTGGGCAACTGAACCTCAAGTTCACTCAACAGAGATGGAAGCCATGTAATTTCAGCAATGATAGAAGCAACTGAACGATACTCAGCTTTAATTGAGGATCTAGCAACAGAATGATGTTTCTTCGAACTCTAGAAGATGGCATTATGACCAAGAAACATGACGCGACCACTTGTGGACATTCGATCGTCAGTGTTGATGGCCCAATCTGCATTGGAAAAGTCATGAAGTAATTAAGAAGAATTACTATATAGAAATAATCCATGATGAATAATACCCCTGAAGGTATCAAAGTAGTCTTTTTACAGCTACCTAGTGTTGAGTGGTTGGGCAATGCAAAAATTGGGATAACTTGTTGATAGTAAAGGCAACATCTGGTCGAGTAAGAGATAAATATTGAAGGCCACCATCAATGGAGCAATATGCACTGGCATCTGATAACGAGACACCATCATGGAGACTTGGCACATGATTAAGAGACATAAGTGTATGGACATTGTTGGCCTGCAACATGTCAGCCTTTTCCAATAAGTCATGTATATATTTATGTTGCGAGAAGAGAACACCTGATTTGGATGGAATTATTTCAACGCCAAGAAAGTATGAAAGGGCACCAAAGTCTTTAATGGAAAATTTTGTAACACCCAAAATCTAACACGTGCGGAGTACGAGAAAAAGGAGGTTACTTACAAATCATAATCCTTACTTATAAATTCAAACTGGAATACCTTAAATATATATCAAATAAATCCGCAAGTTCACACGTCTACACTATATAATCTCCCAGAAACATAAAAATAACAAAAGTCTCAAAACCCAAATTACAAGTTCACAACAGAAATAAACTAAAAGGAACATGAGATTATTCCTCCTCTTATTCAATGGCAGACGGGAACAAAAATTTTTAACTTCAACGCTAATCGCACCTCTCAAAAGAAACTTAATCTGCAAAAAGTAGTTACGAGGGGTGAGCCATCAACTCTGTACATAAAACCATTCCTAATACACTAGGCCTATCGATACCCAAAAAATATTGCAATCCTCTTTTTATTTAAAAACATATATATCATAATTCGTAATTTCATAAAACATCATATCACGATAAAGTAACATAAACTCATAGTAATTCAGAATATCAAAAACATGATTACTTACGAAGGCAAATCATATATCGCATTCACAGAATCAGAATATTGTGTGCACATTCAATGTAAATCCAATACTCAGGACATAAATATATCGTATATCACGATCGTAATCGAATAATTACTTTATAAATGAGCCAAAACATAATGACTTATACGTGACACTTTACACTATATGTGGCATTTTGTGATGCTTTGGCCTTCAAGAAGTGGCCCCCATATAGTCCCAAGAGGTGGCCCCCGCACAATCATAAATAATTGAAATCATACATAGGCACAAAACATTCGTATCAGTTTCATAAATGTCCATAACAACAATTTAGGCTTGCAAATTTTTTTATAGATAAAATCATAAAAGGTAATGTAACAAAATAACTTTCATATTCAAAAGCATTTATAAAATACTTTGTTAAAAAGAATTTATGTTTGAAAACATTTTCACAAACTAATTTTGTTATGAAAATCCATTAATCTTATAAGTAGTATAAAAACATTTATACTTATAATAATAATATCAAAATACTTATACATATCCAGTATACTAAGAATGAAGTCACTTACCTCGATTAGAGAATTCAAATAATCACACCGCTAAGTTTCTAAGAACCTCAATCACCTTCTACACCTTAAACAAATACAAGATATAACTATCAATAACTCACTTTAAGAATCTGCTTTTCTAATTCATTCCCGAGCAAGTCTGATTCTCAGAATTTTAACTCTTAATCTAAAACTCGGAATGACATAATATTCCATGGAACTATTCTAGACATCCATGAGTACCCCATGTAAAATTTTCAAGAGGATCCGAAATCAAAAAAATTTTCAAAACTATTTATTTCTCAACAAATTCGAAACTGTTTTCTCATAACCTTAACCGAATAGAACAGGTTATGATAATTTTATAAAATAAAATACTAATTATAAATTTATGAAATTAAAACTTGAATTACTAGAAACGTATACTAACTTCCATACAAAATTGCATAATTTTTTGAGTTCATTTGGTGGTACTAATAATTTTTTAAATCCAATCGGAATGCTGGAATCGCAGTTTTCCACCGCAGTGGTTCTTATTTCGAAAATACATATTAATCTGAAAACGAAATCGAATTTGATGACATAAAATTTATTAAGGAAGTTCTACATGTCTAGTTTCCAGAATGTAAATTTCCTAAGAAAATTTGTTCACAAAATATAAGTTTAAAATCGAGATATCATGCTGTCCAGAATCATCCTACATGCTTATTATGCCAAGAATTGATTAACCAAACTCCTAATTAATCAAAACCCTAAACAAAACCTAATCACAATGTAAATCATGCATTATAACCCTAGATAACGTGATTAGGAGTATTGAGGGGAAAAAATGACATACCAATCGCTCCAATTTCCTCATAAACAATCGTTTAAAGTCCTAAGGTGTGGTGAGAGTGTTGAGAGCAGTAGAGAAGAAAAAAAAATAGCATTGTTGAATTAGGGTTATAGAATAGGAAAGAAAATATGAATTTATAGGGAGTTAAGAAACCCTATTGAATTTGGAAAAATAACCCTCTTTAAAAAATTTACCCCAAAAATAATCCCTATTTATAAGGGCAATAATGTCATTTAAAAATTCCATTAAAATAAAAATTAAAAAAAAGAAATTTGAGCGTTACAAATTTGGTAGCAAGTTATTGTGTAAATTGGCTAAGAATACGGTCGTCGCTACCTGTGAGAATTAAGTCATCTATGTACACTAAAAGATACATAGTGAGATGCATGTGTTTATAAATAAATAAAGAGGTATTTGACAGAGAATTGACAAACCTACATGATAATAGGAATTGTTGTAGTTAATGATACCAAGCACGAGGGGCTTGTTTAAGACCATATAGAGCTTTATTAAAATGACATACATGGGTAGGATTTCTATCATCAATAAAGCCCGGGGGTTAAGCCATATAGACATCTTCAAATAGTACCTATGAAAAAATGCATTGTTTACATTAAGTTGTCTAAGAGATTGGCCATTAAAGAGTGCAAGACTAAGAACAAGTCAAACAGTTGTTGGCTGGATAATAAGACTAAATGTCTTATGATAATCTATGCCAGGTCGTTGGTGAAAGCCTTTTGCAGCGAGGCTAGCCTTTTAGCATTTTATGGAGCCATCAAAGTTGTGTTTGATATGAAACACCCACTTACAACCCACTGAATTTTGATATGGTGAAAAGGAACAAGTTTATAAGTCTCATTATGGAAAAACGCATTAAACTCATCGGACATAGCTACTCGCCATTCGAGGTGTTGAAGGGCTTCAGAAACTGAGGTTAGTTCAATTGGGGAAGTTAATGTGTAGACAGTAGTAAGATTTAGTTTGGTAAGTGGTTTGTGTAAGAAGAAATTCAGGTTTTTCAATTTTTCAATTAAAACCTTTTTGGACCGATCTCATACAACATATAAGAATTTAGTAATCTAGAAATTCGTACCTTTGATAATCTGAGAAGACGAACGATTGAGAGTTGTAGATCCGTCTCGAAACGATCTTCCAAGCTATGACTCAAGATCGATCAACACTGGACGTGTGGGCGTCTGTTTCCACTCAGTTGTAGATCCGTCTCCAAACGATCTTCCAGGCTATGACTCAAGATCGATCAACACTGGACGTGTGGGCGTCTTTTCACCACTCCCACCGCAACCCAAGGCGTCTCTTAGATGTCTTCTATATTTTTCTCAAAAAAATCCCGGGATTCTATTATCTCGCAAAAGGAGAAAAATACCCCTTTTATAATATCTTATGAAAAACCCTAATATGTTAGGATTAGGATTCCTATTTTAAAATAGAATTCCTCTTTTTAATTTAAATATTTAAATATTTAAATTAAATACTTTCTCTCCACTTACGTAAAGTAGAGAGAATGTGTAACTAACTAGGGGACCACCTTGTAAAATATCACAAGCCCCCTTTTACACTTGAATATAACATACTAGGCTTTAACAAATATTATAATTATGATTTTCACCTAATACGCCAGTTTTCTTGCTTTTGGGTCCAGTGATGGTGTTGTCAATTAAATGAGCTAACCCCGGGATCATTTGGGAACATACAATAGTGGCTACAATAATTAAATTTGTAATTAAACAAATATAATTATTTAATTCCAATTCTACTCCACTATAAGATTGGAACTGACCTCCATAATTGTATGCTCGAATAATAATTCGCCCAAGCCACATTGATTTCTTTACTGTATAATCCTTTATACCACATCATTAATTAAATCGATATCTCAACTGTCCAATCGATTCAATTACATCTTGTTCCTTGATACTTACTGGTTTTCTCTAATGATCATTTTCAACATACTGAATATGTTGACACACTCTGGCCAGAGAATTCTATGATCAAGTGCCGAAAACCCATCAAGAGATGTGTCGTACAAATTCTATATTGTTAATCTATAACTCCAATACTCATAATTGCCTCCACCAAGATACCGGGTAATCTTGACCACAAGTGTGTGTCGTGCCCATTGGTAACTCAAATGGAATAACAATTATAATCATGAAATCATAACTAACTCAAGATTAAGATTACAGTAAAATCAATGCCTATGAGATTTAATAAGTCTGACACCGGGTAATCTTGACCACAAGTGTGTGTCGTGCCCATTGGTAACTCAAATGGAATAACAATTATAATCATGAAATCATAACTAACTCAAGATTAAGATTACAGTAAAATCAATGCCTATGAGATTTAATAAGTCCCATACCATTTCAAGGTTAATTAAATCTCATATGTGATCCTATTCAATGTAGTCGTACTACATCAATAAATTCATACATGATTAAGACAAACCATTCAATGAATTCATTACAGTCTATACCTAAATAAAGTGCCCAACTTTATTTATCAACTGCGAACATAATTTATTTAATCATAAGATAACTTGTATTTATGTCTTCTGTGAATCCACATGGTGATCACATAAATACATATAATATGATCAAATGGACTTTACTCAAAATATTAATGCAATTAAGATACTTGAATAAAATACTTCATTTATTTTATTAATCAGAAAAATTGTTTATTACAATAAATAAACACATATGCTTTTAAAGAGCACATTTTCCCAACAATCTCCCACTAGCTCTTAAAGCATATCTGGCATCTCGCGTATGCCCATGGACTCTAAGTGCAAGTCAAAAAGTTTCCCAGGTATGGCCTTAGTAAAAGGATCTGCCAAGTTTTGTTGTGACGCAATCTGAGTAACTTCTACATCACCTCTCTGCACTATGTCCCTTATGAGATGATACTTCCTCTCAATGTGTTTTTGTTTCTTGTGGTTCCTTGGTTCTTTTGATTGAGCTACCGCACCACTATTATCACAAAATAGTTTAAAGTGCATTCTTCAAGACAGTACCACCTCAAGATCTTGTAGGAACTTGAGCCATACAGCTTCTTTTGCGGCCTCGATGCGCCACATATTCAAATTTTTTGTGGAGTCTCACGTACAAGATTGTTTCACACTCCTCCAACTAATAGCTCCACTTCCTAATGTAAACACATAGCCGTAGTAGACTTTCTAGAATCCTTATCGACATAAAGTCGAATCAAGATAACCCACTGGAATAAGTTCATCACCGAATACACAAGTATATAATCCTTAGTTCTTTTCGGATACTTCATTATGTGCTTGACAATGCCCCGATGTTCGGTCCGTGATTAGATTGATATCTCTAACCATCCCAACCGCAAAACAAATGTCTGGTCTAGTACAAAGCATGGCATACATGAGGCTTCCCACGCTTTCCGCATAGGGAACTCGTCTCATTTTCTCTATCTCCTCAGATGTTTTGGGTGATTGATCCTTAGAGAATGAAATTCCATGTCTGAATGGTAACAAACCAGTCTTAGAATTTTCCATGCTAAATCTAGCCAATATCTTATCGATATAGACCGCTGAGATAAAGCTATCGTTTTATTCTTCCTGTCTCGTAGCAACTTGATACCAAGAATATAACTAGCTTCTCCCATCTTTCATATCAAATTGTTTCGCTAGCCAACTCTTTATTGTAGTTAATACTCCTACATCGTTTCCGATAAGGAGAATATCATCTACATAAAGAATTAGAAAGGCTACAGATTTTCCCTGAATTTTCTTGTACACACATGGTTCATCAATATTCTGAATGAATCCAAACGATTTTATCGCTTGATCAAATCTGATGTTCCATGACCGGGATGCTTGCTTCAATCCATAGATAGATCTTTGCAACTTGCATACCAAGTGTTCTTGGCCTTTTTGTATGAATCCATCCTGGTTGTCTTTGCATAAAGATGTCTTCTTCAATATGCCTATTAAGAAAGGCAGTCTTGACATCCATTTGCCAAATTTCGTAATCTAGCACTGCAGCAATAGAGAGCAGAATTCTGATGGATTTAAGCATAGTAACCGGAGAAAATGTTTCCTCATAATCGATTCCCTCCTTTTGAGTGAACCCTTTGGCTACTAATCTTGCTTTAAATGTTTCCACCCTTCCGTCTATTCCTCTTTTTTTCTTATAGATCCACTTGCACCCTATAGGTTTTACCCCATTTGGTGCTTTTACAAGTTCTCAGACTTTATTGGAATACATAGATTCCATTTCTTGATTCATGGCCTTTTTCCAAAATTCGACATCTCTGTCTATTAGAGCTTCGTTGTAGCTAGTGGGATCTTGTACATGTTCATCTGAGATAGTCGTATAGGTTTCTCCCAATAACATGTATCTCGCAGGTAACCTAGTTACCCTCCCACTACAACGAGGTTCTAAAAATGATGATTCTTTAGGGATGATCCTGTGTTGATCAGCTGGTTGTTGCTGTTCTTCCTGTTCTATAACAGGAGTTGAAAGCTGAGCATCAACCTGATCACCTGACAGTTCTTCAAGTATTACCTTACTCTTAGGTTTGAAGTTATTCATATAGTCTTCCTCGAGGGAAGTAAAATGTGTGCTCACAATTACCTTCCTATCTTGAGGACTATAAAATAAACCTCCCCTTGTTCCTTTGGGATACCCCACAAACATGCAAACCTCAGAACGTGAATCCATCTTGTCTGCCTTTGGTTTCAAAGACATGTCTTTGTGATCCCCAAATACGGACATGTCGTAAACTTGGTTTTGCGACTCGACCATAGTTCTATTGGGGTTTTAGGCATCGACTTAGATGGAACTAAGTTCAAGAGGTAAACTGCAGCTCCAAAGTGCTAGTCCCCAAAAAGAGATTGGTAATGTTGAATAACTAAGCATAGATCTCACCATATCCAAAAGAGTTCTATTTCTCCTTTCAAACTACCCCATTTTGTTGTGGTGTTCTGGGCATCAATCGAGATATAATCCCATTTTCAACTGTGATACTCTTTGAAATCTCCTGAGAGATATTCACCACCTCGATCGATCGAAGTTTCTTTATGTTCTTATCTAATTGCTTTTCTGTCTCAAATTATACTCTTTGAATTTCTCAAGAGCTTCAGACTTATGACACATTAGATAAACATAACCGTATCTCGAGTAATCATCAGTGAAAGTGATGAAATACTCATAACCTCCTCGAGCTTGTACATTGATTGGTCCACATACATCTGTATGTACCAATTCAAGTGGTACTGTTGCACGTACACCTTTGGCCGAGAATGGCCTTTTGGTCATTTTCCCTTCTAAACAGGATTCACAGAGTGGCAATGATTCATTTCCTAGTGGACCCAAGAGCCCATCTTTGATCATTCTCTGTATCCTAGTTTGGTTTATATGACCCAAGCGTAAATGCTAGAGGTAACATTGGTTGGAAGAAATATTTCTTTTCTTAGATAAATGTGTATGCTCATCATTATTGATCACTGTGTCATGCATAGAATGGATCATAGGACTTAAATGATATAAATTATCTTCCAATGTACCAGAACAAATAAGTCTCTTATTATAAAAATAAACAGAGGATCCAAAATTTACACAAATGTACCCTTGTTTTGACAAACAAGCTAACAAATTAAATTCCTCTTAATGTCTGGAACATAAAGACAATTATTCAAAACTAAAGTCTCATTATTAAAAGATAATAAAACAGATCCAGCTTTCACCGCCGACACGAATCTGTCTGTCCTGGCCCTAATCAACTTCTTTGACGCTTCCTTTACTTATTTTCCCGGTTTCAAACCAATAAAGTGAATTACAAATATGATTAGTTGCTCTAATCCAACACCCAAGTGTCAATAGATTCTCAACTAAACAGCTCTATTACAAAAAGATTTCCCATACCGATTTTACAATCTTGGTAGGGCAATCCTTTTCCAATGACCTTCTCATCCACACTTGAAGCATTTGCCTTTCGGCTTGCCATCTTGCTTGGTAGACGATTTCTTTTTCCCAGCTTTCTTCTTACCCTTGCCTTTTGGCTTAGGCCTAGAAGAAGAATCTTTTTCAGCAATATTTATACTTCCTAGAGATTTCTCAGTACGATAGATCTCTTCAGCAGAATGGAGTTCGTTCATCAATTCAGTTAAGGTCATATTTCTTTTGTTCATGTTATAATTGACCTTAAACTCTTTGAATGTATCTGGCAGAGATTTTAGCACCATATCAATTTTTGAGTTATCATCAATTTGTGCACCATGAATCTCAGCCTCATTCAAATAGTCCATCATTTTGAGGACATGATCACGAACTCTTGTGCCCTTCCCCATTTTGCTATTCATAACACCCTTCAATGCTGCTTGTCTCGCAGAGCGAGTACTTTGCCCAAACATCTCTTGGAGACTATCCATTATTTCAGTGGCAATTTCCAAATTCTGGTGTTTGGTCTGCAGAATATTAGAAATTGAGGCTAAAATATAGCATTTAGTCATTTCATTGGCCTTTTGCCATTTCTTATAAAGCCTCCTCTCATTTCTATGAGCATTTTCTGGTGGTACTGGGGGGCATGCCTGGGTTAAGACATATTTATAATTTTCAGCAGTCAGGACAATATATAGATTTCTTTTCCAATCTATATAATTTTCGCTAGTGAGTTTGTTTTGATTCAGAATAATAGTAAGTGGGCTTAAGGAAGACATTTCTGAAAAATAAAACATCCATGCATTAATACATTGAAACAAGTAATATTCACAATAAAAATCTAAAATGCAAAAAACCATAAATGCATTTTATTTTATTGTAACGATAATCTAGTACCGTTTTAGCAAGCTATCCGTTGGGGAAGTCATGCTGCCACTTACTAGACCTAATTAACCATTAGATTATTTTCTTTCATGTCGTAACATGATAAATAACTATCGTTATCTTTTTGGGCCAAAATTTGTTAACAGAGCTTCGTTGGGAAGGTTAATAACAAATTTTGTTGAGTGTATAACCATTGTTTCAATCTACGCATTTCTCATATCATGCAGCCACCGTTAGGGTGATCAACAGATTGAAAAATATTTCGATCTTATCTTTACAGAAGTTCATCAAATAAAATATCTAATATATATACCCTCCGTAGGGAGCATCACCGTATCATGAAGTCGAGGTATATATATAATTTTATTATTGAACTAACAATAGAGCCCGTGGGAAAATTATCTTGAATTTTCCCTCTCCCACTCAATATTTTAAAATTGGTTTTTCCTTTTAAAACATACATATATTGTTAATTGCATGCTTCCTATAATATTATCTAAGTGATATTTCATATTATCAAGCATTTGCAAATTTCAAACAATTTACATAAATTCATGTTATATGAATGACATATATCATTATGCATAGAGTGGCACTACCTATTCTATATGACATGTTATCATGGCATGTTATCATCCAAAACATAACATATAGAAAAATAATTAAATAATCTTAATTCATGGCTTTCCTAAAATGAAAAAATTACATTAAACCTAAGCCTAATCTTCATTGGGCTTCTTGTCAATGTCCATCTTCCATAAGCTTGACTTTGTTAATGGACTAGGGGAAATTGGACTTTAAAATTTTATTATTGGTCCAATTTTAATTTTGAAAGGAAATAAATAAATAATTAAATAATTTTTTTTTATTTTTATATAAATAAAACTTTTGAACCAAAAATAAATTTAATGTGTTCAATTTTATCTATGCATTTTAATCCATTAAGCCCAATTTCAATTGAGCCTAAAACTAGGATTCATTAAGCCCAAAACTATTTTTTAGACTTGAATGCAAAAAATTATACACGTTCTGCCCAAAAGAAAAACTTATGGTACTACAGGGAGCTCCATGATAAAAATCATGAAAACCCTAAAACCAACTTTTTCTTTCTCCTTCCCCAGCGGCCATCAACGCAAAAAACCAGCTCCTGTACATTATTTCTACACCAGACAGCAGCCGTTTCCGACGTCAATCCGACGCTAAGTCACTGTTGCTGCCTCACCGGAAAGCTCCCAAACATCTCACGACGCCTTCCGCTAGCAACTTCCGCACGCAACCATCCTTCGCTTGCGTCACTGGGCACGTTGCTTGCCGCTGAAGGGTCGCTGGGCTTTGGCGTTGCTTGCGATGCGCGGGTCACCACCCGGGCAGCGCTCACGCTTGTCAGCGTCTGCAAACAGCCGCACGCTCGCTGCTACTTTGGCGCTGCTTTGCTGCGTTGTTTCCGGTGGTCTCCAAAGAAGTTTCCATTCCGCTTGCAGCCATCTTGCGCCTGCGCGACGACCCTCGCTCGCTAGCCACGTTGCTTGCGCCGGCTTTGGCGGCAAAGATGGTTGCGGCCACCTTGCTGCTGCACACGCAAATGGCGCTTACTGCTAGCCACTCGGGCCACGCACGCTGCTGCGGCGTTGCTTCCAGTGGTCTCCAGCAAGTTTCCAGCCCATGCAACTCGTGTTTCCAACAGTCTCTCCCAGGTTTCCGCAAGTTTTCGGTGATTTACAAATTTCCTCCGCCAATATTGGCTTACAAAATTTCTATTACAGTAAAATAAATCAAGAGGAAAACGTGGTGATGAGAGACCACCCCTCTTGTTACAGATCCAAATAAAAAATACAGCACAGAATCTAACCATGAATTAAGACAAACCACAACATGCTTTATTCATATATTAAACAAATAATACATATCTGAATAAATTGTGCCACTCTAATACATAATAAACAAGGTAGATTTCTTACGAAATCCTTATATATTAATATGAGATGGCTCTGATACCAATTGTAGGGAGAAATTCAGGTTTTTCAATTTTTCAATTAAAACCTTTTTGGACCGATCTCATACAACATATAAGAATTTAGTAATCTAGAAATTCGTACCTTTGATAATCTGAGAAGACGAACGATTGAGAGTTGTAGATCCATCTCGAAACGATCTTCCAAGCTATGACTCAAGATCAATCAACACTGGACGTGTGGGCGTCTGTTTCCACTCAGTTGTAGATCCGTCTCCAAACGATCTTCCAGGCTATGACTCAAGATCGATCAACACTGGACGTGTGGGCGTCTGTTTCACCACTCCCACCGAACCCAAGGCGTCTCTTAGATGTCTTCTATATTTTTCTCAAAAATCCTGGGATTCTATTCTCTCGCAAAAGGGAGAAAAATACCCCTTTTATAATATCTTATGAAAAACCCTAGTATGTTAGGATTAGGATTCCTATTTTAAAATAGAATTCCTCTTTTTAATTTAAATATTTAAATATTTAAATTAAATACTTTCTCTCCACTTACGTAAAAGTAGAGAGAATGTGTAACTAACTAGGGGACCACCTTGTAAAATATCACAAGCCCCCCTTTTACACTTGAATATAACATACTAGGCTTTAACAAATATTATAATTATGATTTTCACCTAATACGCCAGTTTTCTTGCTTTTGGGTCCAGTGATGGTGTTGTCAATTAAATGAGCTAACCCGGGGATCATTTGGGAACATACAATAGTGGCTACAATAATTAAATTTGTAATTAAACAAATATAATTATTTAATTCCAATTCTACTCCACTATAAGATTGGGCCCGACCTCATAATTGTATGCTTTCGAATAATAATTCGCCCAAGCCACATTGATTTCTTTCTTGTATAATCCTTTATACCACATCATTAATTAAATCGATATCTCAACGTCCCAATCGATTCAATTACATCTTGTTCCTTGATACTTACTGGTTTTCTCTAATGATCATTTTCAACATACTGAATATGTTGACACACTCGCCGAGAATTCTATGATCAAGTGCCGAAAACCCATCAAGAGATGTGTCGTACAAATTCTATATTGTTAATCTATAACTCCAATACTCATAATTGCCTCCACCAAGATACCGGGTAATCTTGACCACAAGTGTGTGTCGTGCCCATTGGTAACTCAAATGGAATAACAATTATAATCATGAAATCATAACTAACTCAAGATTAAGATTACAACAAAATCAATGCCTATGAGATTTAATAAGTCTGACAGTCATTTCAAGGTTAATTAAATCTCATATGTGATCCTATTCAATGTAGTCGTACTACATCAATAAATTCATACATGATTAAGACAAATCATTCAATGAATTCATTACAGTCTATACCTAAATAAAGTGCCCAACTTTATTTATCAATCATATGAACATAATTTATTTAATCATAAGATAACTTGTATTTATGTCTTCTGTGAATCCACATGGTGATCACATAAATACATATAATATGATCAAATGGACTTTACTCAAAATATTAATGCAATTAAGATACTTGAATAAAATACTTCATTTATTTTATTAATCAGAAAAATTGTTTATTACAATAAATAAACACATATGCTTTTAAAGAGCACATTTTCCCAACAGTTTGTGGATATGGTTCTTTGTTTTAGTTTGCATAAGATGATTGTTGTGGATGGTGGGTGATGGTAGATGAGACGGAGGAGGTGGGTTATATAGGATTGGAGGAGAAGAGGTATAAAGTGGTGAAATGGGGTCAACAGAGGATGTATCTTGCAAGTTGTGCAGGAGATGATGCTCATAAGTGGATGGGTCATTGTAAATCAGTAAAGATTCAGCTTGAGAGGAAGTATAATAAGATGAATGTGAAGAAGAGGTTAATGAGTGGGGTTGAAAGACTATTGGAGTTTGATTATTTGATATATGTATTATCGAAGGGAGATTTGACAGGTAGTGAAAATTTGGGAGGTGAGAATTTATGGAAATTGTTGGATGCGATGCTGAAGGTTGGTTTTCAAGAGCAACAGATTCATAAATTGGCAAAGGTGGAGAAAATTGGATCAATTGATGGAAAGTAATATCTGTTGGGCGTGAAAGATGAAGAGATTATTGAGAAAATAAAAAAAAAATGGACTTAACAAATGTGACGTGACGGGAGACATATATTTTTTGTAAGGTTGGATCATAACACTAATATGCACTTTGGGTGGACGAATAACTAAGAAAGACATAAGGGTGAGATCGAGGAGAAAGTTTATGAGACCTATATGGTCGTAACCACGGATAATAAAGGCAACCAAATACTTTTAATTTGGAGTAATTTGGCCGATGGCCAAATAATTTTTCAAATGAAGTTTTCATGGAAAAGGTAACTTTTGGCATACGATTAATAAGGTATAGCAGTAGTAAATGTATGTGGCTGAAATGTGAAAGGCACGTGTGCATGATAAAGCAAAGTGAGTCCAGTTTTGACTATATGGCGGTGACGATGTTCCGAAAGGCCATTGTGTTCTAGGGTGTGTGGTGGTATGGTAAGGTGAGAGATGCGATTAATAGCAAGAAAGGATTTTAAAGAGGTGTATTCTCCTCCATTGTCTGTGTAAAGTGTAATAATAGAACAATTAAAGTATTTTTCTACTAATGCTTTAAAGAGAATATCTGATGTCATGGACATCAGATTTTTGTTTAAGAGTATATAGCCAAATACAACGAGTGAAATGGTCGATAAATATAACATAATATTTATAACAATCATAAGAAATAACCAGAGATGTCTACACATTAGAATATAATAATTTAAGAGGATAAGAGCTTGTAAGTGAGGAAGATGCTTATTGTAGTGACAAGAATTACAAGGAAAATCAAGGACAATTGATGATGATGATAAAGGTAAAGTTTAACTTGAAACTAAATGACACAGAATATTAGAGGTTGGGTGACCAAAGCAATAATGCCTTTGATCAATGGGAACCTTGATTGAAAAAAAAGGCAAGTATAGGCTTGTTTGTAGAGGACGGACGTGGCTACTCATAAACACCATTTCTAGCTATTCCTTGCAAAAGTGGTGCCCTCGTGCGAAGATCCTTCACATGAAAAAAAGTTGGTAAGAATTCAACAAACACATTATTATGAAAACAAAATTGAGAAATAGAAATTAAATTCTTTTTTATAGATGAAACACATAAAATATTATTTAAAGCAAAGACTGAGAAGAAGATGGTATGGTGGTGGAACTAGTGTGAGTAATAGGTAGACCAGTGCCATCTCCAATGTGTACATTTTCAGAGACAGGTGTTCTGAATGTAGAAACAAGTTATGAAGATTTGTTGTAATATGATAAGATGCACCAGAGTCTAAAAGCCATTCGGTTGCAGAGGGTGTAGGAGGAGCAATCATGTAGGCTTATGGGGCAGCAATATGAGCTTGAGGCTGAGTATTCGAAGACCAAGGAATGTGTGTAAAAGTTAGACTACATTTTGCAGAGTGACCTTGTTGGCGACAAAGTTGACACTTGCCAAGATAGGGACGAGGTTGAGTAGGAAGAAGTGGAGAAAGTGAAGGTGAGTGTGTGTGTGTGAAAAGAAGGGTGGACGATTGTGTGAAAAGAGAGGTAGACGATTAGGTGGATTAAAGGGACGATTCTGGGCCTGGTTTTTAGGTGGATTGTGAAAGGGTTTTTGAGTTGGATTGGCGGAAGCGGGCATGTTAGAGAGATTAGCTTTCTTTTTGCTTCATGCTTAGTATGCGCTTCAAAATTGATGGGTTTCTCATGCAATTCATCGAACGTACTAGGGCTATCACGGACATGGATGGCTGAGCAAGGGTCTTTGTAATCTTCTCAAGGCCACCTAAGATTTTTAATACGAGATCCTTGTTATCAATAGAAGCATTAAGCATAGCAAGTTCGTCAGTAGTGGTTTTAACATGTTGGAGGTAGTCAGTAATTGTCTGTGTGCCTTTGTGAAAGAGACAAAAATCCTCTTTTAATTGTGTGAGACGTCCTCGTGAGGGTTTGGCATAAGTATTGGCTAAAATGGTCCATGCTTCTTGTGATGTTTTTGTAAAGGCAAGAAATGGAACAAGATTGGGAGAAATAGACCCGGCAATGGCATTATCAATTAATTGATCTTGCTGGATCCAAAGGGAATATTCTGGATTAGGCTTGTCATTTTCGGTAGTGATGGTTGGAGAGGGACAAGTTTTGGACCCATCAATGAATCCTATAAGATCATATTCTATAAGTATAGCATGAAATTGAAATCGCCAAGATATATAATTAGAGGAGGTAAGTTTGATGGAGATTTGAGTGGTTTTGTTGATTGAAATAATAGAGGAATTATTATCAAGAGGATTGACGATGGTTGGAGAGGTTTGGCTGGAAGAGGAAATTGGGAAACTAGAAGTGTATGGAATTTTTAAAGGATCAGCCATTGTGAAAGATAGAGGATTGAACTTGTGAAAGTTTTATGGAGGCTCGATACCATGATAGATTTTAGAGAAGAATATAGAATTGAGAAAAAATGGATTGACCAACTTTCATTGGATAAGATAATTACAATTTATACAGTTTACATGGTTACATAGAAAAGGAAATAAATAATAGAAAGGTAAATAAATATTTCACCTATTGCCAGCTTCCTAGAATACATTAACTATTCAAAACTAAAATATTTACAACCAAAAATAGATGATATACAATCAAGCAATGGTTGACTACAATGATTCCTTAATATATTGCACACAACATATCGAGTTGTAAACACAACAATTTGTCTTTGTGTTGTGTATTTCACACAATTGAATTTAAGAGGTGTGGTGCATGCGGTAAACTCTTCCACCGCTCAATAGCTGCTTGTAAATGAAATGAGAATATAGAGACAGATAATTGAATACAAAAGAGCTTTGCTGCCATATTTGAATAGAAAAGAGCTATGCTGCCAATTCTCTTATTGACTTGCTTATTATAATTCTACTCCTTTAACTTTCAATTCTTTTTGTCATTTGTATGCATAATTTAGGTACTTTTCAATTAGATTCACAATGTACATATTATATACAATTATAATTTTCTTAGAATATTATTTGAATAAAAACCGGACTGCTACTTGAAATATGTCGTTAGTTAAATTTCAAGTAGAAGTAAATTTAAAATTTCTGAAACTTCAACTGGATACGCAAACAGAGTACTAGCAAGAAGTTGCTTTGTACTTAGAACCACAATTTTAATAACCCAAGACTCTAGCTTCTTTACAGACCATAATGTTGAAATTGGGCTTAGGTCCATGTTGAGGGAACAAGGCTCAAACCCTTTACACATCGATTATATGACAACAATTAGCAAAATTTGTGTGCTACCCTAGCAATTGCATGTTGACAAATGACAAATATGGACCTTAGATAAGTAACCATTAACCAACCATACATAGATTTTTTTTTTTTTAGCAGGCTTTTCACAAATTTTAGCGAGCAAAATTTTGTTATGATTGGTGGGTGTGTGTATAGGTAGCCTACTCAAACAAAAGCCCATTCCCCTCTTGTTTTGGACATAAGAGACAAAACCCTTTATTTGTCTTTTGATATTTCCAAGGTAATTCTTCGAAATTGAATGGTAAAAAATAACATCCAAAGACTTTCTGATCATACAGATGCAAAGAGAAGAAAATTGGATAAAAAATAAAAAAAAAGAAGCTGAAAGGCGAAAGATACCAAAGATAAGAAATGGTAAGTATAAAACAGGAAGAATACTGAGATAAAAGTTTACTCATTCAAATACTAAGAAGTTCTATGTTAGTAATCTAATTGATTTAATAAAATTTTAATATTATATATGACATAAATTAACATCCAATATAGCAAGACTCTAGCCCTTACTCAATAATTAAAAAGTTCATTGAAAGATTGAAGTAAATTGATCAAAATCAATCAATCTCCAATAACTGAAAACAGTCAAATAGTATTTGAAATCAATTAATGACTAAGGGCCAGTTTAGTAATATTGTAAGTTTTAAAATAATTATTATTAGCTGTTTTGTAAAAATAATCAGATATAAAATGAATCAGTTAAATGTTTGGTAAAATTTATTTTAAAAATACTATGAGTTTTAAAAATAATTATATTAGTTTAGTAAATCTTACTATTAAATTACTGTAAGAATATAAATGATTGAATTTGACATAATGTTAAATGAAATTTATTTACCCATTTGTGAACATGTATATAAAATTCTGTTTAATTGTGTATAGATAATAATTAATAACTAAAATAATATTTTATATGATTTTTTTTATTTGTTAGCTCAATAGAATTAGAATTAATAATAATAATAATAAAATTTTTAAAATTAATAATTTTATTTCCCAATTAATAAGAATAATTTTAGATTTTTATAATATATATAGAATTGTATTAAATATAAAACTGATTCTCAAAATAAGATTTTGAAAAGGTGCTCCTTCCCTAATTTTCAAAATTTACTGTAAGATGGAGTTATTTTGCCACAAGTCATTTCTAAAAAAATTTACCAAACACTAAAATTAGTATTTATCTTTTTAAAATCACTTTTGACTTTCCCAAATACAATTCCAAATGGACTCTAAGCTTTTTTTTTTTTTTCTTCTTGTGATAGTATTTATAAAATCTCACAAACAAAGCAAACAAAATCAAATTGGTTAAGGTAGGCAAGCACACAAACAACATGCACAAAAAAAAGAAGTTAAAAGTGCCGTATATATCACAATTCTAATTCTTTATCAAATAAGTAACATTCATTGAACAATTGAAGTAAAGGGGTGGAAAGTCAATTAATTAATCTCCAATAAATGAAAATCGTCAAGCAAATATTTGGTTAACTCTAAAAATTCAATTCCTTATCGAACGTTCTAAGATAAGTTTTTCCGCACGTTAAGTTACATGAAGTGTTTTAGAATAATAAGATTTTGACTTTGGTTTCTTTTTTTTTTCCCTAATTTTGAGGAATGAAGAGTTTTCTCTTATTCTAAAATTAAAAAAAAAAACATTTCATTGTTTTTCTCTGTTTTTCTTTGTTTTTGCAACCTGAATAACAATCCTAAACTTCTTTCTTATGATAGTTCTTAGAACTTTCCACAAAAAAAAAAAAAAAAAAAAATCTCCCTCTTAGACAAAAAGGAACTCAAAATCAAATTGGCCAAAGGTAGGTAAGCACCCAAATAGACAAACCAAAAAAAGAAAAAAAATCAACGCCAATAAATTTGTTCTTCGTGTTGAAACGTCATGATCTCAAATCTCAAAAACGTAGAGGATACACAAAGCCTAGACTGAAGCGATCGTGGGTCGGTTTACTTTTTTGACTGTTATGATAATTTCAAAAGTTAGTTACTTACGCGGTGTCGTTTTACACGCGTCGAGAGACGGGTGGGCGGCAGAGACACGTAAAATCAGGTGTCGGGGAATCGGCACATAACGATAACGTGTCGTGAAACTAAAGGCCTAATGTTTTGGCGGCAGTTTTGAGCGGTTGCATGCGTTGGAAAGGCCAAATCTTTAAATCATCCTTTCGTCGATTACTATTGGTCGCTAAAACTATTATTATTATTTAAATCAGATCGTGCTAATCTCATTATCCAATCCAATCAATCATGAAGCAATGAAATTGACAGCCATAATGACCATGTTCTTTTCTCGTGCTCCAAACAAACGAGAATTGATTGAACAAACTTTTATATTAAAAAATACATTAAGAATTGTCATCGATCAAAATCAGCAACACTCACAGGAGACCTAAGAATAAATTTTAATTATCCTTAAGAATGTGATGATTATATATTATATATACTAGGCTTTTTATTCTCTTTATGCATGGTTTAGTGTTTTTTTTTTACAATAAAAAAATTTACTAGGACTACTTAATTAGATCAAAGTTAATTATAATAGAGTAGTTCAAAAAAAAGCTTATTATAATACAGTCTAAATTCTACTATCACCTAATATTAAATAGATATCCTGTCCATCTATATTAGTAGGGGAGATGTGTACCCTTATCTGATTAAATTGGGAAAGAAAATGAGTTCAACAATTGCTTGGACTTGAACCCATCTTGAGAGCATGAGTGTTGCTTGGTAGGCTCAGGTTTAGCTTAAATTAAGGCCTAAACTCCCAAAATCACACCTTAAAACTTAAATTAAAATTCAATTCAGTAAAAAAAAATTATTTATAAATATAGATTATATAATTATATAAAAAGCTAAAAAATAATAGCTGTGATAATAATACATGGAAAATTCAAAAACTTGATGAATGAAGCAACTTAGCAAAATGAGGAGGGATGTCATTAGGCAAAAAAAAATATATTAGTTGGTAGATATGGAAAGCAAATGATAAAATAAGTTAATTAAGGTCAATCACTTTAAGTCATATAGTCAAACAAGAAACGCCCCTTGAAAGTCAGTCGTCCAAAAAATTATTATCTTATTCACTTTTGATTATTGTGATGGAACTACATTGAGCACCCTAAAATAAAAAAAAAAAAGTCCCAAAAATTTTTAAAAATTGAATTAAAAATTTACCAATTTTATGTAAGCTTTATGTTTCCCCCCCTCTGCTTAATCTTTTACACAATTTTATTATAGCAAATTAAATTTCATGGTTTATCTATTATAGATTCCACTATTGGCCTCTTTAGTTTATGAGTTCTATGCTATAATCCAATCAAATTTAAAATTTTTAAAGAAATCCTGATTCCCGTCAAATCGAAATCCTGATTCCCAGCTTACAATTGTTACTTTATTAGGTTGTACACATATAAAGAGGCTCCCACAAAAATTACTGGGAGGTTGGTGCTGATAGTTAATTAAGGAAATAGCCACATGGCCATACCTGCCTTTGTTTCTCGAAGCTATTATCACGTTCTACTGTGTGTAATTTTTTTAATTGTACGAAAAACAGAGAGAGCACAAAACTTGAATTTTCATTATTCTATTGCGTCTAAAGTTTCAGCTTGAGGATACTTTTTATCGACTTTATCGGTCTCAGTTTCTATCATAATCCATTTCTTTTATAATCCTAAACCATTTCTTCTTTATCTTAATCCATTTCTAAAGTAATAAGCTAAGCTTAAATAATTAAACTAATTTAAAAAAACGTAAGTTCGTGTTGGTGTATATCGTGATGTAGTCATTAGCGCCAGGTATGGTACTTTGATTTAATCCTTGTGCTTAGGTAACATCTTAGATCACCTTGATTAATCAATATAATCCAATAACTTGTGATTTTCGTGCGCTATATATAAAATTATTTATTGGATTTTCATCTTTTAATTCAATGTATAGAATGTTGAATTCGTAATTTTTTTTAAGGAAAATGAATTGGAAATTATTTGTTTGTGAATGAACCGACAATTATATGGTGACTAAAGTTTGCGCGTACATACCATGATCCTTTCTTTTCTTTTCTTTTTTTTTTTGGAATAAAATTATATAAATTAAATAAGAACTTAAGATAGGATTCTAGAGAAAGCAATATCAACATGAAATGATAATAAGTCAACACAAATTCAGTTAAAAAGATTAAAAGAGTATAATTAAAGTAAGATTTGGTGATGGAATTTATGTTTTTAATTTTTTTTTTGTTAAAAGAAAAAAAAAAGAAATGATGCTTGACGACCGACAATTTATTGTAATTTGTAGAATTGTAGGAATGTTATGTTGAACATGTTAATAATCATGTGTATAGGATGATAATGTAATCTTAGGATATATACAAACACGTATATATATATTTGTACGATCCAAAGATATAGTCAAAATACCAATGGCATGGTCACACGTTTTTCAAATCCAAATGCGTGTCTACTTGTGCATATCTCTTTTGCCCATGCTATGTCAATAATCGGTCAACATATAATCTTGTTGATATCAGGTAAAGTTTTCACATTGGCAATAAAAAGAGATCGAATGCATATAAATAGGAACAATTATTTTACCTAATTTGTTAGGCCTCTTAACCATAGGTTTCAATTATTTTACCTAATTTGTTAGGCCTCTTAACTATAGGTTTAAGTTACGTATGAATGTTAGTTATTTGAATAAATAAAATCTTTTAGACTGGTACAAGCTGTTTGGAATATGTGTAAATTTATTAGAGTAGGATATAAGATTGAGTTTACTTTTCATTTATACAATGTAAAACTAGTCGAAATATATATATGATGGACTCAACGTCAGATGAAACAGCTAGTAAAGAGACGATAGTGACACTAAAATTTCCAGACGCCACACATGCTAAAAAAGAATAGGATTGCAAGTGTTTTTTTTTTTTTGTTGGGGGGGGGGGGGGTTTGATCTCAAAATTTAATTAAACACACAAATGGGTTATACTAACCGAACCTATCTTCTTGGACATTCTACGTAGAACTACTCACAGACAGAAGTTCATTGAATCAATAACACATTTGAGCAAAGGGGAATCCTTACCAACTTTTGCACAATTCAACCAATAAACAAAGCATGCCCCACATAAACATGATCAAAAGGAGCGAGCAGCATCAGGAGTTCTTAAGTGCTGGGGGGAAGAGTAAGTGGTCGTGAGCAGAAATTGCCAGGCGTCCCTATGTTTCTCTGATTGGATTGGCATCCATGGGATATTCTCATTACATTATTTGTGCATAACTGTTCTATTCTAAATTCATATGGTGAAAAATGTGATATTCTTTTACCCTAGCTACCTAAAATCCTTGCATTATTATTACTTACTATGTCTCTGAGGAAGAAAAACAAGAAGAGAAATTATTAAAAAAGTTTGATGTTTCCTTTAGTCTTTTGGTTCTATTTGGCATCAGGATAAGTCTCTGCATTTTCTAAGCAACAATTTGATGGAAAACAGTTGACTTTGGTCCACTGAGATTAGAACTATGTTGTCTACTTGTCCTGTGTTGTCTAAATCACCACTTTTTTTGTTGCCAAAAGAATAAATGAAGGGTTGATATTATCTTTTTACTCGCTTTAATTATACAAATATAACAAACAATTTTAACAATAAAGTGAAGTGTAATACTTTTACACATTGATTGTATTTTCTGATTCAGTTTCTTCCTCTTTGATTTTGCTTAAAAATTTAAAAATTTTTAAAAATTTATCTTTTACTCAATAGACTCACCTATATGCTTAATATATCTCTTTGATTCAGTTTCTTCCTCTTAGATTTTGTTTTGGTTTTATAGCTACTAAATTCTCCATTGTTATTAACTTGTTACAATGGCTTTCTTTACTTCTTCCATGTCTGAAACTCTCAAAGTTCTTATTAGGAAATAGTAGATAGGATAGAGTTTAAAGATCCCTGATTTCAATTAAAACATCAAATATTTCACGTATAAAGATTCTTAATTTCAATTAAGACACCAAATATTTCACGTCAAAGTGGAAGAAAGTTTAATGTATATCAAAGTAAATAAGTAAATTAGTATTTAATTTATCAACTGTAGTATAGATAATGTAGAGAGCAATAACAGTGTTTTATATATACAGAAAAAAGAAAAATATAGAGATAAAAACTTTAGAGAGAAGTTAAAAGATGATAAAGTTATGATGTTTAGTTATAATGGCTATAATAACAATTTAAGGTAAGGATACCTTGTGTAGTAATATTTTTTTAAGAAGTGGGTTAAATTAATAGTTTGGTGGGTTCAAATAATTTTATTCATGTCTACTATAAAATTGACAAAATATCTTTTTAACCCCAAAAATATACCTATCAATTTTTTGTATTCTTTTAAATAAATTAACATATTTAAAAAACTATAGTTTAGATATGACTGGAATAGTAAAAGAATAATAATCCCAAAAATTGAGACACAGTCCTTTTCAAATAATGAAGATTCTCCCGTCAATGTGGTTTCTCATTTGTTTCAAGTCATCTATTGAATGCATAAGCGTCACGCAATTTCCCAACGATTAATAATAGGGTAAGGAGGAGGAATACAAATTATAAGAAAATCTATGAAATTTTACTTATCTGTTATTGCGAATAAAAATATGGCCATAAAACCTCATGGATTATTATTGAAAAATAAAAATAAAAGTAATCTATTGAAATAATTATATATACTGATGATTAATAAAAGAGTTTAGCATTTATTCATTTTTTAAATGTTTACATAGGAATAAGAAATTTCATCCATTAAACATCCATCTTTATCTCTTATAGTTACTTAAACTTGGGTGACTACAAAATACAATTCACGACCATATGAACTAGCATTTATTCATAGTATTTGATTAAGAAAAAAAATCTAAGTTAGCCTTTTCTTGTTCATGTATATCTTTAAAATAACATTTTTCTTGTGCATGTATACCTTTAAAATAGAAAGCTCCAATAAAAATTCATGCTACTCCCTCTTTTTGCCGATGTTGTAATCTAAGAAGGTTTAAAAAAAAAACCGACAAACAAAAATAACTAAGAGAGCCCCCAACCCCATGTGACTCATGAGTTTCTTTAACATATACGAGCAACTTCAAAATAATCTTCAAAAGAGATTTTACTTTTTGAAATATTGAGTCACATCCAGAATAATAATATTATTATAATTATAAATATCTCTTCGATTTTTTTTCTTCAACATTGAAAATTTTTTTTCTTTAATTAATACTATATTATTTTTATATCATATCACTGTCATCACTTAACTTATTTTATTTAAAATTTTTTTATAAAAAATAATTTATTTCTTCACCCATTTATTTACCATAACTAATCAAAGATCAATTCGAAGATAAATGAGTGTTTTGAAGTAGCTCTGTAAGAGTTTGTTTGGAAAAGCTGAAGTGGGCCAATAAAGTTTGTCCCATCTATCCACGGGGGGCAAGATTACATGTTAGTATTAATCAATCTGATTTGACACTTCCCAAGCATGTCCCAAGAGTAGGCTGCTTCTCTCAATAACGATTGGCAGGACGGCTCCAATCCAAACACTGTGGGTCAAACAATTTGTGGTGGGCCCCCAGACAAGAAATGGAACTAGTAATGGAAAGACCATTAGGGTCTTCGCTCAACTGTCCGATTTTATTATATGCTACTGCTTGTTATTATCCCTCTCTATCCCCAATTATATGGGATAAATATCGTTGAGGTTTAGAGTCTTAGACCATGAGAGCAAAGACCAATCCAATGGGAAGACATGAAATAATTTAGGGGTTGCACATGCAATTCCTATTGGAAGTTAACTGGCTTTCTTTCTCTTTCGCTCTTTGCTTAATTGGTGTGGATACATTCATTCAATAAACACGAATTCTTTCTTTATCTCAACTTCACTTGAAAAAAGTATAGTAAACCTTTAATCAAGTATTCATTACTAAACATGTAACAAAAAAATAAGTTTGGAGCGGAATTCAAAGAAAACTAAAGATAAAATTAAAATTTGCCGGGCTAGCAATGGCATGATACAAACTTGACAAGAATAACGGTGGGTTAGCAAGACATGAGAACTCAATTGGATTTTTTTGTTGTGATTCCCATTTTAAGATCGACAACCAAATGGATAAGAACTTGGGTCGAAATGAAATTTCAGTTATTATTCTTTAAATTAATATTTTAAAATTAGAAATACTCTTGTAATTACTTATTTGTGTAACACCCAATTTAAGATATATATCGTGAGCAATAGTTAGTTTAATTAATTGATAAAATCTCTTCGGATAGTATAAGAGTCAAATCTTGTTGTACATGTGGGTTACAGCCGACTCGGTTTCTGCTATTGTGATACTTGTTATAACATTATTACGACATATTCTAGGGAAATTATTAGTTGTCCTCCTAAAGTTTATTTTATTATAAAAAATATTGTCGAAGTTTTAACTTATTCAATTTTTTCACCCAATATATGTGATTTGTGTCAACCATATACCAAAATGATATAATTACCTTTAATGAAAAATAAAAGCAAACACAACTTATAATTATAGTTATTTTGTAAGGGCAATTCATTCGTTTTGGTAGATAGTTGATACAAATTTAAATTTTTGCTAGCAGATAAATTTTTAAGTGGATGGCTGATAATTTGCCTATATCCATCATATTAATCAATTCATAATCATGAGTTACAATTAAATTCTTAAAAGTTAAGATATATTTAATCAATTCCATTCACACATATAACACAAATTAATAAAGACTATGACAATATGTATCAGCAATAATCAAAATACATGCACATATGAAAAAATTAATATATATGAACAATCAAGTATTTTAGGAGAATTAATCGTCAAATTATGGTGTTTGCCTATTTGCACTTGTGAAATAGATCATGATTTCATAATTGTAATTATTATTCCATTTGAGTTACCAATAGGCATGACACACACTTGTAGTCAAGATTACCCGGTATCGTGGTGGGAGCAATTATGAGTATTAGAGTTATAGATTAACAATATAGAATTTATACGACACATCTCTTGATGAATTTTCGGTACTTGATCATAGAATTTTCTGGCCAGAGTGTGTTAACATATTTAGTATGTTGAAAATGATCATTAGAGAAAACTAATAAGTATCAAGGAACAAGATGTAATTAAATTGATTGGACAGTTGAGATATTGATTTAATTAACGATGTGGTACAGAAGATTGAGCAGTAAAGAAATCAATGTGGTTTAGGACGAATTATTATTCGAACAAACAATTATGAATGTCAGATTTCCAAGAAATCAAAGAAGAAAAATTAATTTTTCTCGGCAAATGCTAGGTTTAGGTACATCTCTTGTACAAGTGGGATGAGTAAGAAAGCTGAAAACAAATTCAAAGTGGCCAATGGTCATAACCTCTGATGAGTTGCCACCTATCATAATTTCCACGTAAGCAAGCTTTTTATAAAATAGACATGACATGTAACTAATAATAATGCCCCTAATGGCATATCCGAGATACAACAGCACCTCATCATACTCATGCATGCATATATATATATATATAAACAAACAATAAGTTGGCACTTTGTGCTATTTTGGATCAAGCATGCAATCATGCATCTGCATGAAATTTTTTCTAGCAAGCAAAAGCCTGATCATTATATAACACATGGCATATGTGGAATTTGAACGGTCTATAGTCATCCAATTGGAAGCAAGGAAATTATGGAAATGGTTGACGTAGTCAAGTTTCTTTTTTATTCTTCTTTTAACTTTTCTTGTTTATGGTTGTATGATAAAATATCCGTTTGAAGCTGGAAAAGTTTGAATGAAAGAATTCTCTGGACAAAGACGGCAGAAATAATGGTTCCTTGGAGTTTCAGATTCTAATTAATGGTTGTAAAGCGACAGAAATAATGAAAAAGCACTCTCGGCATTGTAGTTTGTTGGGTGCCATGCCTACGATTTTTGTGTATCCCACTGGGAAGACTAATCTATTAGGTAGAAAGATTTATTTTACTTTTAAGCTTAATTGACTATCTTTTATTTGTTAATGTGGGACACACACAATTCAACATATCCCCAGTGAAGAAATTAACTACTATCGGACTCTAATTATTTCATCTGATAAATCTAAGTTGTTCTATCACCATATTCTAGTTATTAATGTTTGGTTCCAATACCACCTGTTTGAGTTGGGCTTAAGATTTCTAAGTATTTAACTAAAAGACTAACCTATTAGATAGAATTATCTATCCTAAGTATCAACCCAATTGACTGCACTTTATTAGTTAGTGTGTGACACTTTATTGAATGAACATGTTGAGAATAATTCCTAAATAGAGAGTATAAAAAATTTTAATTATTATAACCAAAGTTGGTTGGTGTGAGTAGTTTGGTACTTTCACTCTTTAAGAGAGTCGTGGGTTGGCCGCTCTCGCGTGGATCATGAAGTCACCACTTTGGCCAGTATTTTATTCCTTACGGGCCGACTCGGTGTGAGAAAGGATTAGTCTGGATTGTGGTACGGGCTTAAAGGTGCCTCTCACAGTTGGAGTCCACTCAGGACCATCTCGTGGTTCAAACAAAAAAAATTTAATTATTATGAAACTTTTTTACCAATTACAGAATATGTTAAAGGTGGAATGAAAGAATACTATAAAGAAAAAAAAATATTGGCAGCAAAATCAATTAAATATTAATTTAGAAAAATGTGTATAGACATGCATGAAATTCACTTAGGAATTGGGATGTCGAATATCAGGTAAAAGATACAAGAAATATAGGAATAATTATAAGAAATCTTATACGAAAAATAATAGAAAATATTGTAATAAACAATTTTATCAGTTTAAAGATAATAATAAAAATAAAAAGGAAATGTTTTAAGAAAAGGTTAGAAAAGTAGACTTTAAGAACTAATGTAAGATCACGAGCTTTTATATGATATTAAAGCCAAACTCATCGTATGATGTATCATCTGATAAGTACTAAATAAAAACGTCAGTATGCATGAGATGAAAAGTAATAGAAAAAATCTCTTTCATTGGCTGAAATTAGGTAGCGTTTACTGTAACGCCCAAAATTTCTTTTTTTTATGAAATTTTTAAATGACATTATTACCCTTATAAATAGGAATTATTTTTGGGATAATTTTTGAAAGAGGGTTATTTTTTTTTTCCAAATCCAATAGGGTTTTTTAACTCCCTATAAATTCATATTTTTTTTCATATTCTATAACCCTAATTCAACAACGTTATTTTTCTTCTCTGCTGCTCTCAACACTCTCACCACACCCTAAGGCTTTAAACGATTGTTTAGGAGAGAATTGGAGCGATTGGTATGTCATTCTTTCCCCTCAATACTCCTAATCATGTTATCTAGGGTTATAATGCATGATTCACATTGTGATTAAGTTTTGTTTAGGGTTTTGATTAATTAGGAGTTTGGTTAATCAATTCTTGGTATAATAAGCATGTAGGATGATTCTGGACAGCATGATATCTCGATTTTTAAACTTATATTTTGTGAACGAATTTTCTTAGGAAATTTACATTCTGGAAACTAGACATGTGGAACTTCCTTAATAAATTTTATGTCATGAAATTCGATTTCTTTTTCAAATTAATATGTATTTTCGAAATAAGAACCACTGCGCTGAAGTACTGCGATTCCAGCATTCTGATTAGATTTACAAAATTATTTGTACAACAAAATGAACTCGAAAAATTATGAAATTTTATATGGAAGTTAGTATACGTGTCTAGTAATTCCAGTTTTAATTTCATAATTTTATAACTAGTATTTTATTTTATAAAATTCTCATAACCTGTTCTGTTCGGTTAAGGTTATAAGAAAACAGTTTCGAATTTGTTGAGAAATAAATAGTTTTGAAAATGTTTTTGATTTCGGATCCTCTTGAAAATTTTACATGGGGTATTCATGGATGTCCAGAATAGTTCCATGGAATATTATGTCAATCTGAGTTTTAGATTAAGAGTTAAAATTTCGAGAATCAGACCTGTACGGGAATGATTAGAAAAACAGGATCTTAGAATATGTTATTAATTATCATATCTTGTTTTTGTTTAAGGTGTATAAGGTGATTGAGGTTCTTAGAAGATTAGCGGTGTGATTATTCGAATTCCCTAATCGAGGTAAGTAACTTCATCCCTAGTATACTGGATATGTATAAGTACTTTGATATTATTATAAGCATAAATGTTTTTACACTATTTAGAAAATTAAATGATTTTCGTAACGAAATCAGTTTACGGAAAAATGTTTTCAAACCTAAATTCTTTTTAACAAAGTATTTTATAAATGCTTTTTAAATATGTAAGTTATTTTGTTACATGACTACGTTTTATGATTTTATCTGTAAAATAGGTTGCAAGCCTAAATTATTTTTATGGACTTCATGAATCTGATACAAATGTTTTGTACTCATGTATGATTTCTGTTATTGATGATTATATGGGATTTCTAATGTTTTGGCTCATTGTCCATAGTTATTCTGATTCTGATTCTAATTCTGATCGTAAAATACGATATATCTGTCTGGACCAAGATGGTTTTACTTCAATGTGCACACAATATTCGATTACTGTTCTTACCGGTCACCAAGACTATAGGTGACACTATATGACATGAGCTAACATTTTGTTTTCTGTGAATGCCATATATGGTTTGCTTTTATAAGTAATTATGTTTTTGATACTATGAATTACTATGAATTTATGATACTTTATCGTGATATGATGTTTTATGAAATTATGGATTATCATATATGTATGTTTTTAAATAAAAGGAGGCTTGCAATATTTTATGTATCGATAGGCCTAGTGTAATAGGAAATGGTTTTACTTACGGGTTGTTGGCTCACCCTCGTCACCACTTTTTGCAGATTAAGTTTCTTTTGAAAGGTGCGATTAGCGTTGGAGTTAGAAATTTTTATTTCTGTCTGCCATTGAATATGAGGAGGGAGAAACTCATGTTCCTTTTAGTTTATTTCTGTTGGGAACTTGTAATGGAAGTTTGAGACTTTTATTATTTTTGTGTTTATGGGAGATTATATAGTATTAGATGTATGAACTTGTGGATTTATTTGATTAATAAATTTGAGGTATTCTAACGTGAATTTATGAGTAAAGATTATGATTTATAGGTAACCTCTTTCTTTACGTGCTCCGCACGTGTTAGATTTAAAGTGTTACATTTACATTTTGAATTAAAGTGAGAATCTTGAGGAGTGAGAATTCTGGGATTAAGAGTGTGGAGTAGATGAGAGTAGATTGCTTACTTACACTAGAGTGAGAGTATGGAATTAGAATCAGAATTCAATTTATGAGTTTACTTTGTCTTGAATTGGGAGTAAATGATTTCAAATTATAGTTTTACCTTTATTTAAAGAATTATAATTTTTAATTACAAAATTAATAAAAAATATATTTTAAAAATAAAATATTTATTTTATTATATTTGTAAATTTTTAATAATTTAATATTCTTAATTATGAAAGTCATAACTTTTTATTAATTTTAAGTTTAACTATATAAATTAAAAATTATTGATAAAAGCAATACAAATGAAACATTATTATTAACAATATAGTACAAAATTAATATTTTCTTAGAATAAACTATTTATTATTATTAATTATTAATTATTAACATTTAAATAAATATAATATCATTATTTTTAAATAAATATATAATGTTATATTTTCAAATAAAAATAGTATATATTAATATTATTAATTCTAAATGAATATAAAATATTCTTTTAGTAATTTTAACTTAGAATCAATGTAAATTATTATTTTTAACTAAATATAATAATATTATGTTAAAATAAGTTTAATAATAGTTTAATATTATTATTTTTAATAAATGTAATTTATAAAATAAGATAATGATATTATTTAAATAAATATGATATTATATATTTTATTTTATCAAATATAGTTATATTAAATTTAATAAAATAAGGGTAAAAAAGGAAGAATCCCACTCTCACCTCCCCATCTCCACTCCAAAAATGAGTGGAGCCCACGGAGTAAGATTCTCACTCCTCCCTTAAAATATGTAAGTAAACATTAGAGTGTGAAAAATCCACAATTCTCACTCTCACTCTAGTAAATAAACATAACATTAATTATTAATTAGGATAATAATACAAGCTAATTGAGACATCTCTCCACTCTTGTCAAATACTAATATATTTGATGATAAAGATTATAGCCATAATTTCATTGTTGATTGGGAAAATTATGGAAAGAACATGTATAATTAATGGCTGCATACATTGATGCATATCTAATTTTAGATTAATATTGCAATTATAATTTATATGCACAATGTCACTACTATATTGTAGTGTTTACTTTCTGGAGTTGAAGTGAGCAGTGTGAATTCTTCACACTCCAGTATTTACTTATAATTTTTAAGGAGGGAGTGAGAATCCCACTCCGTGGATCCTACCTAATTTGGGAGGAGGAGTGGGATTCCCACTTCCATGGGGGAGGTGGGAGTGGGAATCCACTCCCCCTCTTTCTTTTTTACCCTTATATTTATTAAGATAAAATAAATAATATCATGTTTATTTAAATAATATTATTATATTATTTTATAAATTACATTTATTAAAAGTAATAATATTAAACATATTTAAATGTAATATTAATTTTTTAGTTAAAAATAATAATTTACACTGATTCTAAGTTAAAATTACTTAAAAATAATATTATTATACTCATAAGGAATTAATAATAATATTTTATTTTATTTTATTTCAAATATAATATTATTATATTTATTTAATATTAGTAATTAATAATAATAAATATTTTATTCGAAAAAAATTAATTTTGTACTATATTATCAATAATAATGTTTCATTTATGTTACTGATATTAATAATTTTTTATTTATATAATTCAAATTAAAATTAATAAAAATTTGTGATTTACATAATTAAGAATATTAATAATAATTATTAATTTCAAAATATAATAAAATAAATATTTATTTTTTAAGTATATATTTTTATTAATTTTGTAATTAATAACTATAATTCTTTAAGGGTAAAACTATAATTTAAAATTATTTACTCCCAATCCAAGATAATGTAAATACATAAATTGGATTCTGATTTCAATTCCATACTCCCATTTCAGTGTAAGTAAACAACCTACTCCGACTCCCACTCCACACTCCTAATTCCAAAATTTCCACTTTTCATGATTCTCACTACAATCCAAAGTGTAAACGCTACTTATATAACTTAGTATATTGACAGATTGAACCAGCTGTCCAATTAATTTTTATATTTTTAAAAATTATTCTAAACATTTTTATGGTTATTTTAGTAGCTTTTGGGTCTAATTTTTTAACATACTACAATATTTCTTTTTGATATAATTTAAAATTCAAAAAATATTATAATTAAAGATATTTTAACATAAATAAATACACGATGGAGATATTTTAGACAATTTTAAAAAAATATAACATCAACTTGATAATTAACTCAAATTATATGAACTAAAAGGACAAACGGAATCAATGTTAGTTCTTTATATCCATTTCAGTGTTGCAGATTTTTGGATCAGTAAGTCCCCACTTTTGTTTCACGCATCCAATTATCTATGTTTCCAATTTAATGTTTTTGCATGTGCCCTTACCAAACAATACATGCATATCCCACTTGACCCATGCATGCAGCAGGCATCCTTTCGGCAGTCGATTGACTAATTGAAAGAGCCTGCCCTTCTTTTTGTTCAACTAGCAATTGCATTACCTTTGACAACAAGCTATCGATCATCAAAACCTATTTAATTGATAATTAATATGAGAGAAATAATATTCGTGCATGCATGCACAGACCAAAATGAAAGAATCGAAAGAAGAGAGTTTTGATCTGATAATATTCTTGAAACATGGAGCCTTCCCAAATTCATGCTTACAAAGTAGTGCTAATCATAGTTTAATATATAATTAGTAATTAAATTAATTCTCTCTCTTTCTAATACAGTTAGTGGATGCTAGTGCTAGGTTCGTTGGTTGGCAGTTTTTTTCTGTAAAGTCGGTTGGGCCAACACGTCTTCAATTATTCTCTCGGAGATTATCCTTTTTGCCTGCCGACAGAGGCACCCAGACTCCATGCAATGCAATTCTGCCATTATTGATAGATATTTTTGAATTAGATAAGAGCAACTTGCACAAATAAATAGTTGAGTTTTGCCACGTATTTTTTTCTTGTTTATTTGATTTAAGACCTTCAGGTTGACTTCATATTTATTATTAACACGTCGAAGTAAGTCCCAATAGATGAGCATTGAGTTCCAATAAGTATATTAGGCTATGTCGTGTATATTTGTATCATATATCTCTGTGTAATAAAAAAATTCACGATCAAATTAGTTTTGTTGTGAAAAAATAATAAGTAAATACATCCTTACATTCACATGAGGATTCAAACCTTCAACCTCACAAAAGAACCGTATTGATCGAGGTTGATCATAATTAATATTTATATTTTAATATAAAATTAAGTTCATGAATACTATTTTTATTAAGTAGATTAAAAGAGATTTGCATGATTTAGATTCACAAAATAACAATATATATATATGCGTAATTGATCACTACATTTCATATCGATGTATTATTTTGAAATTAAACATTTACTAGATTACTCAAGCTTTACTAGATTACTCAAGTGTTATATTATTTTGAAATATAACATCAACTTGATATTAAACTAGATTTAATATTCTTACAATGATCAACTGGGGATTTAAACCATTAACACTTGAAACATTTATTTATTTATTTTTGGGTTTCCTTTGCTCTTTTATCAGTTCTCCTCTTTTAATGGTTTTGAAGGTAGACGACCAATCTTGGGATAACAAAATGATTAGAGATAATCATGTGGCCCCATGTGGACACGTGAGCCAATGCCTGCAAGACACTTATTGACGAAGCCTAATAATTGTGGTCACTTGCACGTGCGGCCCCTTAAGAAAGTGATTTAGCAAATGATAATTAATGTTTCTTTAGTAATATTTCTTTGGTTATTCACGTTAAAGTTTTTGTTGTTCACATTATTATATATGTACAATTTTGATGTTGTGGGAATATTTTTGTTTAACGGGAATCTAATAAAAAAAATTTCTTTTGCTTAATGTTATTAAACAAGTTTCTATCTAATGAATTTCCATAATATCGGTTCAGTAATGATCCGAAAGGTTGCGTGTTAGCTAGTAAATATCACATTAAAAAACATTAAATGTCTCTCCAAATTCAATCATTCGAGCAAATTAATCACAAACCCACATGTCTTGATGAGAACATTATTTTCTTTCTTCTCCAATCATCCAACTAAAACTCACTTAATTTCTAGTTAGAGAATTTTCTCATGTTCCATATCCGAACAAAGATATCTAATGACGATTTTTTAAAAAAAATTATAATAAAATATCTAAGCTTAATTATTTCCAATTATTATACTAAATTTAAACAACAATTATTACACCGGTGATCATGTGATTTTCCCCACTTTTTGATGGTTTTCTCTCATTACGGACGTGAGTCAATGAATAATGAATCTTTCCAAATAATTGAAATGATTTGTCGTATATCTTTAAGATTCTAACAAGAACTATGAGTCTATGATTCAAATCTTTTAAAAATTACATAGACAATAGAAATTATGTATGTAAGAAGAAATTATAAAGGGTTAGGCATCGATTTTCATTTGGATCATCATATGTAGCGTTCAATGTTATTTTTTCTTTTCCTAAGGCAATAAGTTACTCTCTCTGATGAGGAGTGGCAAACATCGATCCCAATCATTACTCATGAGATTAATTAAAATTTTTTTGAAAATGGCAATATTTAATGGTAATAGAAGTAACAGTTAAGATATTTTGAATTAAACATATGAGAAATAAAATGTATGATTATTATAATAAAATAAGGTCCGCCTATGTTTCTACCGTTATACCTTACAGCAGTTTTTGTGTTTTCTGACCCAATGACTGTAAAATTTCGTTCTTGTGCGCCCCTTGTACTCGATATTATTTACTATTTATTTATAAGTATTATGAAACTTTCTACTTACTTATAATATAAAAAAATTTAATTTATTTCCTTACACTGTTATTTATTTAATATTTTTTTAGAAGTATCGAAGAGTTTCTATTTACAACCACGATAAATTAATTATCACAACACTCTAATATTAATAAAAAGACAAAGACATCCTTAAATTAAAACCAAAAAATGCTTTTCTTCTTTTGAGGAATTACGGTATCTGATCTTCCACCACTCATCATCAACAAAAATTTTAACGATATGACCATTCATCGTGTTTATAATATCATCTCATAATAATTAATACTTTCATGACAAAAGAATTAATAAAAAAAATAAATTCCCTTTGAATCCATCTCTCTCCACTATTAATTTCTCTTCATCAATAGCATTTATCGGCAATTAAAACCACCATTAGACTCATCATAGAGAGAGGGCGAGAGAGAGGAAGAAGAAACGAGAAAAAAAATATGAAACTTTTATAATTTTATAGTGCGTTCACTAAATGAGAATCGAAATGAGGTAAAATTAGAATAAAGTGAAATTAAAATAAGAAATTAAAATTAGAATAAGTTATTTACTTAAACTACATGAATCATAAATGAAATGAGTTGTATTGTCATTGATGTGTTTATCTTGTCTTAGAATCAAAATTAAAATGAGTTAAATTACAATAAATTACAATAAAACTCTTAATTAATTTTTACCATAATTATCATTTTATATTTTAATTATTGTGGTTATTATTAAAATTAATTATTATTAATATTATTGTTAATTATTATTAACAATTAAACTAAAAAATTACTATTAATTATTGTTAATATATTAATCAATTATAATACTTTTTATTGTTGTTAATAATAATAATAATAATTTTTGAGTTAATTAAATGAAGGGTATTTTGAGAATTTAAAAATTATGAGGGGCAAATTTGAAACTCTAAGGGTTTATATGAAGTAAAACAGAGTACAAGGGGCTCAACAATATTTTACAATAATAGGATTAGAAAAGACAAAAGCTGTTGTAGCATGTAACGGTGGTAACATAGGCGGATCCAATAAAATAAAGCTTCTTATTATAATGTGTTTATGACTATTTCAAATTTAGTGACAAATATACATGTGACAACAAATGACATTAAATGATAGGGAAATTGCACAAGTCATAAATAGAGAAAACAAATTGCAATTTTCGACAAGTGCTTTTGGATGTTCATCAGCTATTTCTTTTTTCAAGATTTTTTTTCATCTTGGAAAAGACAAAAATTACATATATCACGGTTACAAATTAAAGAGCTCTCCCGCCCGTAGAATTTGGGAATTGATTGGAAATTGCATTCATGGCATAATAATAATGATGAAGTGTCCCCCACGAGTAACACTTGTTTAGGTGTTATGATGTATACGCAGTTGAATTTGGAAAATAATTATTGAGTGGGATACCTTTTGATGCCTCTATATATTAAGAAGTGCAAACCTTTGTTGGTATTCGGAAATGCTATAACAAGGATAAAACATATTTGCACAAAATTATGCCTTTATGCATGCTTGCTTGTATTAATCTAATGGTGAAATCAAAGGTGGATGCGCTAATTACTTTTGGTTTTGATGAACTGATGATGATGATGATGATGATCTAATTGTGGTAGGTTTTGCCGTGTGCAACCACAATTAAACCCCACTAGTTTTGTGATATATTTCACATCAAAACATGTATTTCTTATCTTTTATATTTAATTTTTAATTTTAATTTTTATTCATGTGATTTATTTAATTTATAATAAATATGAATATAAGTGTATTTGAAAGTAAATATAATATTATAAACTTATATTATCAGGAAAGCTATTAACTATTATAAAGACAACATTGAGTAAAAGGTATTTATTAATTACGAGGAAAATTGACAATCTCTCTATTTTTCTAATAAATGGTACACAAAACATTTTGGTATCTAACAATAAATTAGTGAATTGGGTCATGTCAAAGCAAAGCTCATCATAACATTATCTTGCACTCCTGCCATGATTGATTTTAAATGCACGGATCTAGATACATATATTTATAGTACAATTCAAAAATTTATTTCCATAAAATTTTTTTGAAAGAAATCCATCCCTATTCTACTTTTTCATGAGAAAGGAAAAGAGTTCCATAGGAAACTCGAACTAGCACGCTCAATATATTCTTTTTAAATACATTTTCTTTGCTTTGCTTATATTAATTACTATTAATGGTATATCTCTCAAAATATTTTTATCATTTTAATACTTCATGTTTTATGTTGCTTTGTACCTAGAATATGAGTCTAATGTACTCATTTAAATTTATATCAAATTTGTTCTAAGTTTAACCTTTTTTTTTGGTTAAAATGAGAATGAAAAATCTTAACCATTAAATATTAAAAATATCAATTATCAATATCCTATTATCACTCGAAATTAAGTAATCGAGAGTGCAACTCCGAGTCGATCTAATTTATACATCTAAATATTACATAATTACTTTGGCCAAACTAGTTAAGTGCACACGCGAGCATCAATTAAAAACAAAATGAAAAACTAAAGTTTGAGCATTATTATAAGAAATTAATGGGTTATAAAGTAAAGAGAACAACAAAAAGTTTGGGAAAAGAAAGATGCCACTAGGTAGTTAAACTCAATCTTGTTTATATATAATCATACAACAACAGATTAAATGAAAAAAAATTAATAAAGATCCGATCGCGAGTGGCATCGCCGTCAAAAGTTGACACGTAAGTAGATGGCTTAAGAATGTTGTAAATTAAATGTTTCTATAAGATGAGCTCCGATGGCAAATGTTGGGATTAATGGAAAGATACATCATGTCTATCGAATCGACCGTTAATAATTTGTTTTATTTTTTAAAAAAGTACGATATAATATTTTTCCTTTTTAGTGGTTTAAATTAAAAAATAAAACTTTAAGCATTGGGTCATGCATGACATATTGGCAATAGGGCAAGACTAATCCCACTAATTAAATTAATTAAATATTGATTAATTTTTATTGCAGAACATGGATGGAGGATATGTTTGTTAGCCCATGATTGAAACTTCAAAGCTCGTTAATACTAATCATTAAAAAATTATTCAGTTGATGAATCCAGAGAGAAAGGAATCTGCACCTAAAACCTAAATAATTAATTTAAAATAATTAAAACAAGCACAGAAAATTAAAACATCTTTGTTTCTGAGGAAGAAAATCTTTTTATAGAAGATGTGCCAACGAAAAATGGCAATACAAAGGAAGAAAAGGAAGCCTAACTATCACTTATTGTCTCCTAGTCGAGGTGTTAGCATTTGATTTTTAATTAAATAATTTAATGGGAAGTCGTTTGAATTAATCTCTGTTTAAGGTGGGAGTAAAATTAATTGAAGAGCCAAAGCTTTTACCTAGGTCTAATAATTAATGTAAAACTACGACGTCTTTGAACATCTGGCAGGTTCTAGATTTTGTTGCCGATTTATTAATTCATTTAATAGTGAAATAAATCCATTTCCTAGGAAATAAAACCTTTTGAAATTTATGGAAAAGCCATGTTCAATTCAGTGAACAAATTCCAACTGATAGAAGCACTTGAAAAATATAATGTTGTCATGCAATACAATATTGATTTTGATAGCTGGAGATTTTTTATAAGGTTGTAATAGATGATGATATAAATTTTTGGCATTTTTTTTTCACTTTTGGGATTAATATACATTCCCATGATTCCTTTGAATGCCACCTTATTTATGATCTGCTCTCAGAATCCATATTATTGCACCAGTTTCCTCTATTTTCAAAATTGGTGTTTCCAAATTATTCCTATATTATGCTGTGTGTGTTATCTTGTGCATCTTGCTTCCCATGCACATGATTTACTGTTCCCCCATGGGCTAATCACAAACTGAAAACCATGAGTTATTTTACTTCACAATGCTTTGAACGGATTTCAATTTTCAACCTAGGTAGTAGTACATCAAAGAAAAACAAAGAGAAAGTTAAGATTTAGAAGAATAAATAAAATACGAAAACCCCTACCAACAAAGTGTTGGCTCCACTGGCTATAGAGTCCCCTTAAGTGACTTGATTGGGTTTGCTCCCCAGTTCGAGTCACAGGGAAGTCGTCTTTGTTGGGAGAACCTGTGCCTCCCGGTTCGAGCGGAGACTTCTAGTCTAGATTGTGGTACGGGGTTAAAGGTGCCTCCCACAGTTGGGACTCTACACACGATACCTCGTGGATAAGATCAAAAAAAAAAACGAAAACCTATCAAAAGGTGTAGATTCAATTAGATAAGACAGAAAACACAAAGGAACATGATTCTCTACTTATCTTAATAAATACATTAGCACAATTGATAGTTAATAAGAAAATAAAAAATAATAAATGAATACACCCTAAACATACATGACAAACAACGTACACAAGACGGAAGATTTTTAAAAGGAAAGCAAGCATACATGTTTCTTTTTGGTTTTAGAGGAAAAAAAACAAAAACAAAAAAATTATTGTCAATATTAGATGTCTTATTCTATATATAGATATAGATAGTATTTACTCACTTGTATATGCTGTGTTTCTATAAAAAAAAAAAAAAACAAAGAATTAATCGTATCAATAAACATGGGTATCATTTATCTAGATTTTATTCATCGAATCATATGAATTAGAGTATCATAAAATCTTATCAGAAGTTGTATTTATTTGTCTATTAATTTGAGTTGATATTCACTCATCAAAGAATTGACTGTGAATTAGTATTGGGTAAAATATTTCTGTATCCATATTTTTTACTTCACTGATTTTTCTTCCTTTCTAGTCACTTTTTTAATCAAGTGGCATTGTACCAACCGAGTAAGAAGAAGCATGAATTTTCATGGAAACTTCTTTGATTGGAAAGAAAGTTCTTTAAATGCACGAAAACAACGAACTATGGAAGCAAATGAGAGAAAGAGAACAGATAAAAAATGAGATAAGAAGAAAATAATTTGAAGACTAAGAGCGTGTGGGACAACAACAGTTTGATGGTGATGGAGATTTTGAAGGGGGAATAAGAAGAAACAAAAAGACGAAGGGACACGTGTTAGGGCGAATGCACCCTCAATTTTCTCATTGAGGAAAGAACGCGGGTTTTTAATACGTGTAATAACAAAACAACCAATAACTTTTTCTTTAATTCACACAACCCCAACACCCAAAATGCACCAATAACAAAAAAAAAAATATATATATATATATATATATATATATTTGTAATTTTAAAGAAATAAAAACTCAATTCTTTCTTCTCAAAAAAAAAAACCTAATTCTTTACCTTCAAATGTTAAACTTTTTTTCTCTCTCTCTTTTCAATCTAAAGCGTGATTTGTTCTAAAATTAAGGCAGGAACTTTTTCCCACTCTCTGTCTCTTGTATAAAATAATATTTTAGAAAAAAAAATTGAATTAAAATTATTTTAAAAAAAGAACTAAGAAGTTGTTTGTTAAATGTCTAAAGTCTGAAATTTTATTAATTTTAGATATTTTTTAAAATTTACTTATTTATTTTTTAGAACTTATGTTTGATTTTCAGATATTTATATCTGAATAGAAAAAGTAAACTTTTATGATTTTTATCTGAATAAAAAATATCTGAATGACAAGTAAATATTATATTCTAAAAATATCTCTATAAAATAACTTATTTTCTAAACTATAAAATGTAATCTTTTTTTTATCTTAATTTACAAAGACATAAATATCAAATAACTAAATTTAAAATTTTTTTATTATAAAAATAAATAAAATACTATTTATATTTAAATATTAAAAAAATAAATACGTCATTCGAAATTTTATATTTAGATTTATTTAAATTAAAAAAAATTAAATTTATTTAAATTTTAAACAAAAAAAAAAATACTACCTTAATGAGGAGAAGGAAAGAGTGGTGATCGTGTCAAAGAAATAAGCGACACCTCGTTTTAATCACTAAATTCAAAATCTACTCTTAAAATCGAACACGTGGTCTTCGTTTACATGCGGAGAGTGGACCTGCTTTCGCTACTGCTTTCCCCTTTAAATACCCCCCATCCAGCTCTCCCCCAAGCAACACTCAGAAGAGAAGACTCTCAATAGTCAATACTCAAAAGCACTTAAAAACGTTAAGCGCTTCTCTGAAAATCTTACAGTCCTACTTAACTCGCATTACAAGTTTACAACTACTCCTGCTGCTACTACTAGAAGTGCTTCTTCTTCAAGTATACTTGCGAAAATAGATAATCAATCTTCATGGCGGCAGCAACTACTACTTCTTCACTCATAGACTTGGGCTCTTGTAAAGATTCTTGTTCTTCTTCAAGAGCAAGAATTGCTTTTAGTTTAAAAAAGCCCAACGAAATCACTTGCTCTCTTCAAACACCTTCCATTATTCATTTCCCCAAGCAGTCCCCAAAATACCCTCCATCACCTGCAACTTCCCCCTCCATCTTCTCCTCCTCTTACAACTAAGCAACAACCCAAGAAAAATGACAAATTCGCCCCTTCAAAATGGAACTTTTTACAAAAAGCAGCAGCTTTAGCCTTGGACGCAGTCGAAAACGCATTGGTTTCTCAAGAGTGTCAGCATCCTCTCCCCAAAACAGCCGACCCCACCGTCCAAATCGCCGGAAACTTCTCTCCGGTGCCCGAAAAACCCGTGTGCCAGAACCTTCCCACCACCGGAAAGGTCCCCGACTGCATTCAAGGCGTCTACGTCAGAAACGGAGCCAACCCACTTCACGAACCGGTCGCCGGCCACCATTTCTTCGACGGAGACGGCATGGTTCATGCAGTCAAATTCAACAAAGGCTCTGTCAGCTATTCTTGTCGTTTCACTGAAACAAACCGTTTTGTCCAAGAACGTAGCTTAGGCCGCCCCGTATTTCCCAAAGCCATTGGCGAGCTTCACGGCCACACGGGCATCGCAAGATTGCTTCTCTTCTACAGCAGAGCGCTCTTCGGTCTCGTTGACCCCAGCCACGGCACTGGCGTTGCCAACGCCGGCCTTGTTTACTTCAACAACCGTTTGTTGGCCATGTCTGAAGATGACTTGCCTTATCACGTGCGCGTCACTCCGTCCGGCGACCTCAAAACGGTCGGCCGTTTCGACTTCAGCGGCCGGCTCAAGTCCACGATGATAGCTCATCCGAAAGTTGATCCCGTGACGGGTGATTTGTTTGCTCTGAGTTATGACGTTGTCAAGAAGCCTTACTTGAAGTACTTTCGGTTTTCGCCCCAAGGGATCAAGTCTCCGGACGTTGAGATTCCCCTTGAGGAGCCTACAATGATGCATGATTTCGCAATCACTGAGAATTTTGTTGTGGTGCCCGACCAGCAAGTGGTGTTCAAGTTGAATGAGATGATCCGAGGTGGCTCCCCTGTGATTTATGACAAGAACAAGGTGTCAAGATTTGGGATTTTGGACAAGAATGCCACCGATGCTTCCAAAATGAAGTGGATTGACGTCCCTGATTGCTTCTGTTTCCATCTTTGGAATGCTTGGGAAGAGCCTGAGAGGGATGAAGTTGTTGTAATTGGGTCCTGTATGACTCCTGCCGACTCCATTTTCAACGAATGTGACGAGAGTCTGAGGAGTGTTTTGTCCGAAATTAGACTCAACCTAAAGACCGGCGAGTCCACTCGCCGCCCCGTAATCTCCGAGGATGAGCAAGTGAACTTGGAAGCCGGAATGGTGAACAGAAACTTGCTCGGAAGAAAGACCCGTTTCGCATACTTAGCCCTCGCCGAGCCATGGCCCAAAGTTTCAGGTTTTGCGAAAGTTGATCTCTTAACCGGACAAGTAAACAAGTTTATTTACGGAGATCAAAGGTACGGGGGCGAGCCTTTGTTCTTTCCGAGAGACCCCAATTCGAAGAATGAGGATGATGGCTACATTCTCGCTTTTGTACACGATGAAAAGGAGTGGAAATCAGAGCTGCAAATTGTTAATGCAATGACTCTGAAGCTTGAAACTACAGTTAAGCTTCCATCTCGAGTTCCTTATGGCTTCCACGGGACGTTCATAAGCGCGAAAGATTTGGCCAAGCAGGCCTAAATTGTAAGAATTAATCAAGAACGATCGAAGCAGTGATGACGCTTATAGAGTGTATTACCAGCTTGTTAAGGAGAGATTTACCAGAGGGATGCTTGCATACACGTCCCCGGAATCTGCTCCTCTGTTTTTAGATTATTTTTTTTTCTCTTTTTGGGATTTTACAGTGAAAGGTTTTGAGAGAGACCAGCGTGTAGCTTGTTGGTGTAGCTAGCATTGGAGCTCAGCTGGCTTCTGCTTATTCTTTCACCATTGTGTATAATAAAATTAAGTACATAAATTACTACAACATATAAATAATGTGTATTTCTATATACATATATATACACATATGATCATGTCTCTACGTATCATTCATCCTCTGTTTTACTCTGTTTCAGTTTCTTTCCATTTTGTAAATTTTTTAATTTATGCCATCATAGACACTGACTTCAAATTAAAAAGATTTTTTTTTTCTGTTTAGATAATTGACAGTTTGGTCTATTTCAAAGAAATTAACAATCATAACAATGGAGAAATTAGATCGAAACACGTTGACGTATATAATCATATATATTTGCCAGATTAGTTTGATATTATTATGTTTCAATGATTTTCAAAATTTGTTACCAATGGGGAAGTTAGCAGCGGCAACATTTGATTGGCGTTCGTTGATCAATTGTCTTTTTAGGTTCATTAACCTGCCAATAACATGATGAAACATCATTGTACTATAAAATATAGGCTCGAAAAAGATTATTAAAAAAAAATCAAACACTTTCATTTGTTGGACGATCATTAGTAGAAGATTTTTCACCTGCCGACTTAGCAGGTGGATTTGACTTAATATCTATCTAAATATCAATTGAAAGGGGATATAATTACAAGTCAACTTTGTAAAAGTTTTAACTTTTGAAATGTCAATGAACGTTTCTGGAACTTGAGTGGAGATGCCCTTTTTTGCTAATTGGCATATGCACAATGTTTGGTAATGCAAAATAGGTTTCGTTTTGTACATATGGGACATCCCTTGAAAATATCAGTGAACTTATGAAATATCAAGGATATTTTTATTGATCTTATTGGCACATTGTGGAGAAAGATAAAATGCAACGAGAGCACAAAGTTGCCATGCCATTTGCTGAAGATAGAATAAACTGATAACAAATAGCGGCTGCACACATTTTTATTGTTAATGAAAAACACATCGATGAACTATAAGCATTGAATAAAAAGCCCTCCAATAATTGAGACGCTCCCTTGCCATTTGAATAGTGTTTTGGTTCTTTGAGGGTCATCTCCCAAATGGGGGTTTTTCATCATGTCATTTGGCACTAAATGAACCAAATAGACTAATGACTTGGCCACGACAAAAACAAAAGAAAGAGGTGCAACAAGGATGGGGCTTTCTCTGTTCACATTGACTGTGGATTGTACTTGTGCCTCAGTATGTAGGACAAGTGTGTGTCTTTTCCCTTCTTGGCCTTAAAAGGGTTTCGAATTATCGGTATGCTGCAGGCTGAGTCATGGCCTTCTTTTGTTTTTTATATCAAGAATCAATGTGATGTGCATTATACTCACTCTCGATGTTGAGATGAGATGAAATATGTAAGCTTTGAGTCAGGGACTTGCACAAAGAGGATAGCAGTTTGATCTGAATTCATTTATCCTGTTCACAGGATGCTTAGAGTTTCTGAACTGGACTGAAAACTTGAAACATACAGAAGCCATATCCCCATCTTGGTGTCAACGTTTACTCCCACAACACTAGGCTGAGTAGTTGGCTAAAAGACAATAATGAACAAGATTTTTTCTTTTAAAAATACTACATAAATGTAAATCAAATTCCTATTGACTATGTATGTTGTGAATAGGACTCCAAAACTGAAAAAGGAATTTGAATAGTAAGCTGTGATCATACAACTGTTGAACCACCTACGCCCACCCCAAGTTCCGTTTTGTTTTATGTCATCTGCCTTATACAGACATTATTTTTGTAAGAAGACTATTATTAAGCCCAAAATTTATCAAGGGCAAAAATGAAGAAGCCATAAATTTAAATTAGTTATGACCCAGGGGCCAACAATCAGAACTATAATAAAGACATAAAATTGAATCGGTTGTAACGCAAATTGGTTAAACTTAAGGGGTCCAAATATAAAATATGCATAAAATTTGGCATGTTTCAAATTTCATCTTTTATTTTTATTTTTATTTATGGGATGGGCTGGCCAGGTACCTTCATACCTACACGTTATTTCCCCTTGAATTAATCCCCAATATATTCATATTAAATGATGAGTTGACAGATAATGTAGCACTCGGTAATTAGACGGCGAATGATTTTTTTAATTTTTTTTTAAGATTATTTATCGTGTACCTTTATAATCCACGTGATCGGTGCTACTTGATTTGTGACGAATATTTCAAAATAAATTGAGATTTGAGGCGCTACTCTTTTTATATCATCATATACCCAATCATTTTCATTTTATTTCAGGAGATCGGCAAATCTCCTCCTACAACTTATAGGTTTTACCATTTATCTTTATAATTGCCATAATACTTCGTTACTGCCCAATGTCAAAACTTTAATTAAAAACTCATTATTATTTTGCCCATAAAACAACCATTTTCTTTGTGTTAAAATTTAGATATTACAAGAATAATAAGATTTTGTGAAAACTATAATAGGTTAAGTGGTAAAACTCAAGAATTGCTGAAGGCAAATTGTACGTCCATCTTCCTTCATTAATTTTATGATAGTGCATCCCACTCCAATATTCCACACAAATGAAATAACTTCCTTCCAAGCTCGCTTAAGGAGCGAACTCATGACCACTGAGGAAATACGAAACACAACACCTTGAAATATAGATCATCTCATATTAAAACTCGCATGTAAAGCTCATAATCAAATAACTCAAGAATCAGACGTCACAGCATGTATACGAAATGTAGCCCTATTATCAATCATAATTCATACGCAATGAAATAATTAATTAATTATCCACACACGTAGATAAGTATAATACAAGCAATGACCTTAGTACTTATCACATAAAGTTTTATTTGTGCTTACATGCGTTTGTTGGTTACAAGCAAATCACAGTCATGAGATTGCAGTAGCCGCAGAGTGAATCTCGTCCATAGGTTTTTAGCAGACCGTACGGCGAAGAAAGCTACGTCCAAGCTGCATGTGCCCAAGTCTGTATCATTGATATAATTCAAGAGACAAATGAAAAAAAATCAAAATTAAAAATATCCAACGAAATATTTAACTTTGTCCGAGGTTTTTTCATGCAAGATTTAATTGCTTTGTTTGATGTAATGTGCTTCGTCCATTTGCCGTTTTGAGAATATTTTAGTAGTGAATTATATATATATTGTTGTATGCAGGCTGCTGGCTTGACTCGTCATGATTTTTGGCCAGTGGATTTTCTTGGATATGGAAAATTGACATGAAAATGAAATTTGGGTTTGCTTTTAATTTGGAACAACCCATGTTGCCGAAAATTCAATTTCTCTATTGAATCTTTGGCACTTGGCAATTTAATATATAATGGTTCTTGCGATCGGCTTTCGAAATGACGGCTCACAATTGTCCTCAATATCAGAAAAATCCAAGAATTGCATCATCTTGTTTAACCTAATTGAAACTTGAAAGAGGTAAGAACAGACATTCATTTAAAATCTTTTTTTACATATGAGATAATATACGTATTCATTAGGTACATGACACGTGTATTTTTACTTAAAATAATTACCCACTTATTTGGTTTTTTTTTTTTTAAAAATAAATATATAAATGTCATTAGATTACCGAATGGGTATACGGCATGTTATCTCCGAAACTAATATCGTCGACCAGTTCAGTTGGTTAAATATTTTGAGTGAAAAATAGGCACGGGGTTCAAAACCCACTCATGGGTGAGGGAAATCGAGTTGCCACTAAATTGTTTAAAAAAAAAAAAAAACTCGAATACTAATGAAATACAAATATTCCCAAATAATTTATTGCCGTAAGTATTCACTTCTGTTGCTGTATGATTTCGAAGTTTTTAATGATATAAAGAGTTAAAAAAAATTAAATGAAAATAACAGGAAAATGAATTTCAATTAGACTCTTTTTGGCCGCTTTTTAAATCATTTTGACTGCATGCAAGATGCAACAGTAGATTCTGATAAGGTATTTTATTTACACGTCGATAAAGTGTAATTAAATTATTTCAAGCGGTCTGTTTTGTCGTGTTAAATGATATTTGTTTAATTTACACGACAAACAAATCTGTTTTGTTGTTGTTCTTGTCAGTGCGTTCTCTCTCTCTCTCTCTCTCTCTCTCTCTATATATATATATGTATATCATTAATTACACTCTTCTGTCTAAGGGAAGGAGAAAACATTTATAGTTCATTTACTAAAGGTAGTATATTCTTGTTTTCCAGTTCAGCTTATAGGACTACTCCACTTACCAGTTGTAGAAGTTAGTTCTAATGGTTTATAATGCAGTCATTTTCTCCTTTTAGATAGATTAATTTAAAGTTGGAGCAGCTAGCTCTGATGTTTAAAGAGTAGTACGCTTCCAAAATATATAATTTTTTATTTTCTACTTTCGTATTTGGAAGCTGTATATTCTTTTTCTGATTCAAAGCGTTCGCATACAATATTCTGGTCTCTTAAAATAAAGATATAATATTAATTTGAACATGCACTCTATATTGTTGATGGCGAATGGAGAAAAGGACAACAAGAAAAGAAAAAAGTCATACGTAGACAGAAATTTAAGTATAAATTGCCATTGTTGCATAAAAATTTGTGAGTGGTTATGATTCAACTGGTAATATCTCTTACGTGGTATATCTCAGTGCAAAAAATCTGTGGTTTGAATTTTACTCTCATGAATTAATGGGAGAGATGAATAAGTTAACCATACACCAATAAGGAATGTTAAAATTGAGATCCGAAAGTTTCTTTTTTTTTTTTTTTTGCTATAAAACAAAATTATTTAATGCTTTTTCTTTATGTTCCGTGTGAATGTGATGAAGAAGAGAATTCGCATTCGGCTCTGAAAAATTTCCCAAAATGTGGCTGAATTCTTCCAGCACAACTAGTCAGATGATCATCCATTAATTTATGATTCAAATCCTAATAAATAATAATTATTGGAAACCATGAAAAATATACAAACATGTACATTTAGGAGCGTGAGCAGGTGCGTGCAATTGTGCACCTTGTAGTGTGCGTAATTGAAACTTCCATTGAAAGGAGCTAAGTTGTGGTGCTCATATCCTTCATTGGGAACTTGACATGTCGCCCACCATTAGCACCCTTATATTCTTTTTTTTTTTTTTTTTGAAAAGAGCGCCTTTATATTCATGTCCACGTGAAACATTTAGATCATAAGAGGAAATTAACGAAGCAAAAAAGCCAATAACTTAAAAGAGGTCGCTTTTTGAATAAATAATTTATTTTAAACATTAGGTAAAGGACAAGAGGTCTTTAGTATTTGTGGCTATTGTTGGTGGCAAGTGTTCGATGATCCAGAGGAGTTGCCTTCAATTCAGAAGTCACTAGTGTTTTGAAAAATCTCACCGGAACGAGACAGAATCTCATGCGCTAATTTTCCATATGGAACATGACGAACAATGGCGATGTAAAAGTCAATCAAATAATGCATTGCATGCTCAATCAATTATAAGTATCAAACAAACCAAATTTTCCCAAATTTTTCAAATATATTTACATGTTATGTATGTATGTATGTATATGTGTGTATATACGTGTGTATGTATATATGTATAGACACATACATATACATATATATACATATACATACAATCAAACAAACTTACCATTTTACTACAAAACAAGTAAACATATTTGAAGACACGATTTTAGGTCTTGAAAATTAAAAACATGCCGATTCTATTCAAATTTCAGTGGTCTCTAATCACTATCAAAGAAATTGTTGGGTAATTTCTCTTTGTTGTTTCATTATTAATGTTGACTTGAAGATACAATTTTATATAAGAATTAATTCGAACCCTTTTTGCCGAGTTGTATGTATGTATGATTCTGAATAGGACAGCATGAAATGGACGTAGACTTTGTGTATCAATACAAGCATTCCCATTGGAAGTATACACCAGTGATCACTACGTAAAGATGTACATCAGTATACACCTGTCGTCAACTTAATGAAGTATCCAGAAGTTTCCAAAAATTACGTAATAAAATATAATTATTTTGGACTGCTGACTGCCAAAGAGATTATTGTCATCCGACAAGAAAAAGAGAGAGAGAAAGGGAGAGACCTCCATGAATGGCACTTTATAAAAATTATCACACATCGACTGAATAGATGAACTGAGACGATGCTCAACTCTTAAACTAATATTTAAGGTCTTGGCTTTTATATAAATGTTTAGATTTTCTAAAATACAAATTAACCTGTACGCTACGTGTTATTTACTATCAACATCTATAAACAGATCACACTTTAATAGTTTATGTACATCTGTTTAGCAACCATACAATTTTCCATGAGATTATTAGAGTATTTGGATTGAGTCTGAGATTTTTATAACATTTTCATTGGTACTTATATGTTAGATGAAAATAATACGTAATTCAATCATAACTATATAAAGTACTATAAATGAACGCGTGTTAGAATTTTATAAAAAGTTCAGTTTAGGAGTTGATGATGGACTCGATACACGCATGGTAGCCTAATATCTAATTTATTATTAGCCTAATATCTAATTTCTACCAATGTGATATATTTTTCCTATAACATTAACTTACATATGCAAGTAAAGCTTAGTCATATATTGCCGTAAATACACGCATAGTAGAATAATAATATCTATCGACATTAAATATATCTCTATCATATTACATAAGAAATTCTAGAATACATTAAAGATATTATATTAGCTTTATAACAAGCAAATCATGCTATCACACACACACATATTTTAACGAACTATTATGTAAATGGTGATTACACTAAATTTAAACACATATGTCATACATGCATTATTTAATTGTATTCAAGATGTTCACAATTGAATTTTATCAGTTGCAAGAATTAAAAACTTTTGTCATAAAATTTCTCGGACATTAGACCCCATGCTAGCTAGACCATATATATGCCCAGGATTTCAGCCGACAGACACTAATGCCCAAATCAATTATCTTATTGAAAATCCAAACAAGCATAGGAATATTATATCCCTGGAGAAAGGAAACAGAAACTAAATAAAACAAAATATATAAAATAAATGGGCGGTCTAAGTATTTCCTCAGGATTTCAGGAAAGTAATTATCCGGCCTCAGCTTGTCTGGTTTTGAAGCTATATATGGCAGATGGCAACACAATACTTGGTGATAGAAAGTTTACAACATGCAGAAGCCAACGCTTATATATACATAAGATCACAGCTCAGCTTCAAACATCAGCCTTAGATAAAGCTGGCAGATGAATGCATCCACCGCCTTCAAAGTTTTATTTATTGTTTCTTAAATCAAATTCGGCCAACATATTCTGCGATTAGGAGCATGAAACACGTATGAGATCAATTCAGAATGTAGGTGATTAATGGGTGACCATATTATTGCTAGCCTTTCAATTGTTAAGGTAACATCCTGCACCGCATTCTGGAAGCACGCATGAAAAAACGGGTGATAATTAAGAGAGATGTCAAAAAATAAGTACTGTATACAATACGTAACCTTAAAACAAAAAAAAAAGAAAAAACTTTATTAATTAGGATACTATTGCGAAATATTAAGAAAAAGAGACATTAAAATATCGGCTCTAGACAACTGTCTTATTCGCCGATATTTACAGCTCCAAAGTAACTGAGGCCGATCATGTGTAACACTGTTGCATGAAAACATACATAATTAACGAGATGCGTACATGTCAAATTGTGGTCAAGGTTTCCGTAAGAAAATCCTCAATACATATAAACAGCCAATGACAGTAAGAGAAGTTACAGCTAACCACAAATCGAATGGAGCCAACATACATTCTATCTTATCGTAATTTCAGCTATCAGGATAGCAAATTTTATTGAGTATTGAAGTACACCTGGATATGGTCAAAACTTCTGGTGGCATCTGAAGCATGGGTAGGCCAAAACCCTTCGCTATTTTGAAAGGTTATTATCTTTGCTTATTGCAAACTATTAATTGCATGAAACAAAATTCTCTGATTTAACAGCCATAATTGTTTTTTCTTTTTGACTTGTACGTTATTATCAAGTCGTTCAATAATTGGGCAAGCACAATTTAACTAATTAAGGTTAAGTGAGCATTGAATTATGAAGGCCAATAGATATTGGGACAATTTTTGGGTTTTATCACTTGCTTCCCACAATTTCAATAATACTCCATTACCGCGTCAAAATTCTAACAAAAAAATGGTTGATTTTTTGCTGAGAGTTTTTCTATAAACAACAAAAGTGATTCGTGTAAATTAATCCTCTTACAGCCACCCGTTAGTGTGTAGAAGTCTATCAATAATTCATGTAAAATGTAAAAGTCTATATATCCAAGTCTTATATATTTAACCCAAGTTCAATATTCAGTCAATGTGGGATATAGAAACTTATGGGTCTACTCGTGCATGAGTTTGACCTTGATACCATAAAGAAGTCTATGGGCATAAATCAACTGACATGCTGATTCATATAGGGTTTTAAACTTAGAATGTTGGCATTGGTCATGTATGATAAAGCTAATTAATATATTTAAATTTTAATTAAGTTCTGTTTGAGATTCAAATCGGATAACTGTGACTTAAAAGTTATAACACTAAAATATTTAATAAACACTAATTATTGTATCTTAAAAAGTAAGTTGATTTAATTTTATACTTGTATAATGAAAAATATATTATATCGTTACTATTTTATCAAAATTATTATTTAAAAATTATATTTACTACATATTATTAATTTTTGTTTAATAGTTATATTTTTTTTCTCTAAAGTAGATATAACTTAAAAGTTATAACACCTCAGTATCAAACAGAATTTTAATGATAGATGAATATATCATTACTTAGTGGTGGGCATATATTGTGGCCTGAAAGTACATAGGTCTCCAAGTTCCAATAATTTCTATGAAAAATAAATGTCCTAATTAAAATTTAACCTATTTATTCTAAAGGTTTATTTTTTAAACTCCTTAGTGTAAAACTTTTGTAAAGTCCACTGATTTTCGCCATTGATTGTAGTATATATTGTCACTTTACCATATGTCTTATTTATGCAGAGTTGCAGACTATAAATTAATAAAGATTTTCAAGGCCAAAATTCACTACAAAAAGTTTTTTAAAAATTTAGTGCCCTCGGATTATGAAATGTGTATTGATAAATTAAAAAATGTACATAAATAATTAAGGAATTCAGATCCAATGCTTATAGAAGATGTGCTGATATTTTAAAATTTTTTTATCACCTGTGCATATTTATTTTATTATATACAGATAAAATTTATCCAATATCTATTCTTATTCAATAACTAACAATCACAATCTTATAAAAAGATTAAAACAGAACTCATATGAGTACTGAATTCAAATACGTATATAATAATATGCACATACGTATGACTCAAATAACATGAAATTATGAAGGTATCGATAAAAATATGCAATCAATAAGATGACATCAACACAGAAAATTAAATCAAACTGGTTGCCTTGACCATGCCCAAGGTTTCAGATCATCAGAGAAACTTGTTTGTTAATTTTTGAAATTAAATTTGTAACTGTCTGTTGTCATAGATTGGGGAACATGCATTATATGGAATATTGAATAAATAACTGGGTGGTCTAGAACTTCACCAATATTTTAGTATATGAAAAAAAATATTTGTTAGAAATAGCATATAGCTGCCTACTTTCGAGCAATCGTGGTATATTGAGAAGCTGCTATTTCTTCCACCCCCAAAAAAAAAAAAAAAGATGGGCACTAATAACCTGCTGACATCTGCATGCAGGGCTTGTTATCATGTGGCAAGTAAAAGGAAGAGGAAAAATCTTTGGTGCTCTTAGACTACTGCCCCTTTCTCATTTAATGATTTGCTACATATGTGCTTCAACTAATCATAATAATATGCATACTCATGTGGCAAGTAGAAAGAGAAATGCTTTTGGAGCACCAAATATCTTCCTCAACTTCCCCAAATCCAACAAAAGGATCCTGTTTCCCAACATCTTATAGCCAGCTCATTTTAACAGATTGTCGCCATCTTTAGCTGGTTTCACTATACTTCTTTTGGATATAAGAGTAGCAATACAGGGATTGGAAGGGGATTGGTGTCAAATCTTAAATGAACTAGGTAGAAATTTTTACTGACACGAATTCGATCCATTTATTAATTGAATTATAATTGTTAAAATTTGAATTTGATCGATTCTATAAATGAAATGACATTATTTAATTCGTTTAATTCGTTGATATAGAGAGTAATAATATATATAGTTACAAATTCTTGTATAATTTTTTTTTTAATACAAACTGATGTGGTATGATTTAATTGGTTGGTTTAGATATCTCTTAGTTTACATAATTTATTTTTATTATTTTGTATTTTTATTCAATTAGTGGGTTAATTCCAAATCAATTAGTATATACAAGAGTTCGTGGTTGTATCATCACTCATAAGAAAAAGAATCTTGCTGAGTTTTGACAAGACACGAATCAATTAGATTAGTTAAACATGAATAAAATGATTTGACCCAAATCGTTTCGTTTAACAATTTTAATTTAAGAGTAATGCTATCATCACGTTGAACTCGATCGTCAGCTATATATCGGGATAGCCGATCATCATGAAGCACCGAACTTTCTATATATATATGTATATGAGGCTGCTGTTTGAACAAAATCTTTAGATCTTAGAATAGACACACATGGGGCATTATTCAGAACTGCAACTAGGAAATAATTGAAACAAACCGATTCTATATTAATATCATATAAGGCCTAAAATTTTCTGATCAGGATTTCAGCACAAAATTTTTATTGAAAAGATAGAAGTTCACATGGGCATGTAAACTTTTCGGATTCTGAGGATCAAGAAAGGCAAAAAGTCCCTTTATTTTTATTTTTATTATTTTTAAAGTTCGCTGGCTTAAGTTTGATATACACAATATCCGTATAACGGAAATTTGCCATCGGCATAGCACAATTGGCGTTTTCCGTGCATAAGCTTTAAATACGAGATGAAATATTAGTATTTAGTGGGTGAAATTTCTCATCGCCATCTTAGGTCTAAAAGTTGAAAAAAAAAAATGGTGCATAATATAAATTTAATGGAAAATGTAAGATGTCTGAAGAAAACAAAAATTAATATATAAATCAGATTTGGTAAAAATAATACCTTTTCATTGATGTTACATAGATATTCATGCTCTAGCTCTTGAATCCACAATTACGGAATCTTAAATGGTCCACAAAAGACGCCCAATAAAACTCGTATCATACAAATTCCTAGCCCTAAAAAGCACTGGAAGAAATAGCACTTTCAGCCGAAATTTTTCCACAAAGCTCCAAATATTTCTCTGGAATAATGGAGTTGGGTATAAATGATTAACAAAAACAGACAAATACATACTTGCTCGTATTTAAGCCATTACGTGTCGAAAAATGGGATGTATATGAGAGAAATGGTCCCTTAGGGATCAACTGTGACGTGGGATTATTTGTTAGTAGATAGGAAAACGAACTTCTGGGTCGCTCTCAGAGGAAAGGCTAGGTGTCGACGTTCTACTGATCCGTCGCCATCCACGTCAGCCTTGTCGATGAGGAAACCCTAGCCGATTTGCTAACTTCATTGCATGCCTCACCCACATGACTGCCAACACGACACACAACAACATAGGTTAATGCAAAACCCCAATTTAAAAATCTCAATACACATCATCTACTGAACATGGAATAGCTAGCAATAGCATCACAACAAAATGAGTTTGATTGCACGAATACAATCGGGGTTCATGATGTATATGATGATGCTAGGGGTTTAATAATGGAGCTTCAACGTGGCAGGTCACTTGATCAGACAGACAATAAATTCTAGTAGTATATGCTTATGTAGTTGAGCTGTGCTTGTTGCACGTCACATGCAGCCTTTCAATTGGTATGATTAAAAAATCTGCTTTGTAGCGTATAAAGCAGACCGTATTTCTTTTAGAGGAAAGTCTTCAAAGCTTAATACAAAAAGACTGCAATCATATGATCCATGCTAGCGAGCCATAACCACAAATGTGAGGACCTGGAATTTTCGGACACAGCTAATGGTGTACAAGAAGTAAGGCACTAAATAGACTATTAAGTGAAGGGTGTCCGTGGGTTCTACCTTAATAGAAAATTTGTAATTTGACGTAAAACTCGCAATGTGATTGTTACAGGTTGAAAGAAAGAGAACAGCGTGCTGCTGGCTTGGCTCAACTAGTAAAATTTCTTTGATTAAAGTCAGAAGTCTGAGATACGAACCTCGCTCGTATAAAATAGGAAGAGGGTTAAATAAATTTTCATTACTGTGATGCTCCAGAGAAAAAACAACAGTAATAATACATGGTATACGCAAGGCAGAGTAGCCGAAAAGCAAGAATAAATGAAATGCTTTGGACTAAAAATTTAACTAGGACAGACACTTTCTGATTCTTGAGAAAGTGTATAAATAGAGGGGTCATTCTACAATCGAACAACATTGATATTGATATATCAATAATGCTATCTTTGTCCATTATTTTTTTTTGATAGGATCTTTGTCCATTATTACTATTACTACTACTATTATTATTATTATTATTATTATGAGGTTCGCATTGATTCGATAAAGTATATCGAAACGTCGCTGAAACTAATCTTTTTCATTTCGATTGGAACCTCAATCTCATCCCAAGTTTTCATAAACAAATCCTTTTCTCCAGCCTATCATTTTCAGATTGGATTGGAGATTGCGGAAAGGTTGATATAAACTGCTGGTATAGGGCCCATTCACATAAATCAGGCCCAATCATCCTTGCTAATGCGTGATGTAAGTTAATGGAATGGTGGAACTGAATCATTGGCCGTTGGTTATTATCATTGTTTGATGTAAATTATAATACAAATTTGCAAAAGAACAGAAAATACTTCAGATAAGTCAAACAAATGCTTCATATTAACCAAAAAGGCACTCTAAATTGATGGGAGAAGCATGCAGCTAAGCTAAGAACATTCTAAACGAGCAAAATTTATAAATACATGAGATTTCTTACGGGGAAAAGCAAATGATCAATTTTCGAATCAAACGAGACTAAAACTTGATTGTAAACTGGACCTATTTGCGTCCACATTTACCGCACACTTACGAACACAAAACTGCATTTATCTAAAAGGAACATATGTCAAAAGTCATCGCTTCAATAATCCCAGATGGCTACCTGCACTGGGAACCTGGCCTTGAATTAGTTACAAGCTGGCTCAGAAAGAACAAAACAAATACACATACATAAACTGGCTCAGCAGCTTGCACCAAACAGAGGATAATGGATGCTGGAGACCTTTTGTAAGATTAACAACGTAGTTTCAAGATTAAGCAGACAAAACAGCTTCCATAAAAATTGAAACTAAAGTCATAAAAGAGTTAATAGGGTTAAGCTTAGGGCTTTCTCCTCCATTAACAAAACAGAAAAAAACCACCCAAAAATAAAAAGACATTAAAGTATTTCATTTATACACATCTACGCGAATAATAATAAGACAAAGCAGAAGCAGGTCACCATACCGGGCAATTGACGACATTGATAGTCATAGATACTCAATCCTCCTCCATAGGTACATCCGGAATATCAAACCTATCTTCATCGATCGTTTTATTGATCACAGACATAGGATATGGTATGAAAAGTCAAGGAATCGAATCATTCAAAGGAACTAGGAAAAAGACAATTGCTTACATAAATCGTTAATGATATCCAAGTATAAAAAGCAACAGTGGAATGCACACATGCATCTAACATTGTCATCTGATACCATCAATACACTTATGAACAAGTCAAATTATATAAATTCCTTAAGAAATGTCATTTATAAAAATGCATCTAATACTCAATACATTAAAAATTTCCGTGACTGTTAGCATCCATAAGAAAGCATCCAACACCGAGGTTGTTTTGGCATGCAACAAACATACTTATGTAATCATGTATTACAAAAATATCTTAGCTATGAGCATTTATATAAAAAAAATGTCTTAGCTATGAGCATTTATATAAAACACATCTAACGACCAAAATAGACAGTGAAGGCTGTTTCAAAGAAACTCTCGTATATATCCTCCTTGACCACAGTTCTACCGTAGCAAACAAACAAATGGAATTAAGAAGCTTGATAAAAGCAAAACTAAAACCCAAATTGAGACAAAAACCAGGGAGAAAGAAATAAACATTCACAAACACCTAGAAGTAAATATACTTTGAAAATGTCATGCTTTTCACAAAGCAAAGGATATAAATTGACATGAGTTCTCCTTCCTTTTCACCACGATTGCGGCTACCATCAAGCTCCCTAATAATTTCAGGAGTAACCTGCATGTCAAGCGGAGTGCACAGAAATTATATTCTGCTGAAACAAGCACTTATGCAAATCATATGATCCAACAAACAGAAGTGAGACAATTATTGGCATTAGGAACAATAATCTTACTAGTTTATGTTTTTGCTTTTTAAGTAGAATTCTGAGGTCATCTTTGTCTTCCTTCCGTAATTCATTCTTGTATCTGCAAAATAATTTTATACAGCAGCCATCTCAGGGAAAAATCCAAGCGCAAATGATTTTGACGAAACTGAAAGCTTCACAGGGGTAGAGACATTTTATCCATATTCTAGACAACAATATACACTGATCAATCTACACTTCTTTTCAGTGAGTCTCTAAGAGTAATGTAGCAGATAGTTTAACAACCAATATTGAGCCCTAATCAGGGCAGATTTAGCTCTGAAGCTGCTAGCCATCTGATATGCTGCAAGCCAAATTGCTATATATATATATATATAGGATAAGAGACTGAAAAATGTATTAATAAAGCAGATGTAAAAACAGATAGTGGACCAGCTGTCCACTCAGAAAACAAAGGCTAGCACTATTTGTGTTATACAAAAGTATAGACAATCACCCCTATACAAGGTTAGAACCATTTATAACTCCCTATCTCAAGACTGATATTTGTTCCAGCTGTACTGATATTTCTTTTTTTCTTAATTTGGTCATTGAATTGAAGTTTTAAAGTTTACTTACCCTATACGCAACTTCTAACTCGACTTTCAGCCAAAACAAATATCTATGCAAGGTTTCAAATGAAATCTCACCAAAATAGAAGGAAATAAAAAGCATCCATTACCACAACGGGCTTTTCTTGGAAGAAATCAATATTTAAAAAAAAATTGTAAAATATGAAAAGAATCCCAATCTCCTTCCCTCACTCACTCTTTTCTCCCATTCTATCTCAAGTCATACATATGCATTGTAATACATTTCTTAAGTAGGACAACAGAAATCCGCAACAAAGTCTATAAAGGCATCATTTGATAAATTATAATCCCGAAGAGGTATTAAATCTCATTTTACTTGCTGTCCCATACTTTAAATGTCAATTTATCATATCTACAGATTCTTTTGTGGTTAACACCTGCAGGTTTAAATTAAACTTAGAACCAATAGTGGCAATTTAAAAGAAAAAAGAAAAAGCTACTAACCTTTGTACAAATGCAAGGAGAGACTGATGCCATATTACTGGCATTACTCTTGTATCCTCAAGAAATCTCATAAAATGAGCAACAATAGCATCAACCACACGATATGGCAAGCCATATTTCTTCTCCAGGAGTAGCTTTATAAAGTAACTACAATGAATAACCAATGCGTATTGTAACGTGATTTTCAGATCATTTACAACAATAAAAATGATTTGCCTAAGAAATTATCTCTTACTATTCTGAAAGGTGAATTTCTTTGATTAAGCAGTCACACACACACATTGCTAAAACCTTGATTCACAGTAACTCTAATCACAATATTTCTGATCTTAGCATTATAACAAACACGCATGCATCATATATTCCTATTAAATTTGAGGTAAGTAGCATTATTCTTTTTCCACACAGGCACAGCTTAAAAAATGTGAAGTTTGTTTTCGGTGGATGGATATACAAATTTTGGGGAAAAATTCATTTTAGCCTAATATTAGAAATTTGAATACCTTGTTGTACCACAATATTCCATTTCTGCAAGCTTGAGTAGTGCAACACTGCAATTTTAAAAAGAAGCTTGAGTTAGATATCTCTTGGGTACAACAGAACTGCTGAAATTAAAGTACAATATTTTGGCAATCAGAAAAACAAAATTAGCTCATATTGTGGCAGAACACCAAATATTCCAATTAGCAACTAGAAATACAGAGAATCAACTAGCTTTCATGTGCTTCAGATATAAGCATTAGTTTTTAGAAAAGAGAAATAATGAAATTCTTTACAAGTAATTAGACAATCAAAAAAGAATTATCTAGAAGAAAATCATCAAATGATCTATGCTCTTTGATGTCAATAATCCATTAATGATTTGCATTATATTAACTGGGCCAAACTAATCGAAAGCAATTTTCCATATGAAGAGCTATTTCCTAGGATGGGAACGTCATTTTCATCAAGCAAGCATTTTTTGACAAGTTTTACTAAGGTAAACTAATAAATTCCCAGCCAAGGAAACCATCACTACTAAGCAGTACAAGTTGCTCTCAAATGATGTGTACTTGTACACACTCTCACTGTTAAATAAAATAGTAATTAAAAAAATTACCATAAAACATGCAATATTCAGCAAAAAAATCCAAAAGACTACTAGTGAGCATCTTCCACAATGGAAGGGGAACAAACAATTTACAGCTTAATAGAACTATGTTGTTTACTTAATAAGGATAAAAAACCTGGATCAAAAAATAAAAATATCAATATTCAAGGAAAAAAAAATCATATTGATTTCATAAGGCAGAAGTTTATACTCTGCCAAACCAAATGGCACAGGCATTCATAAATAGGCTAGATGTCAGGAACTTGTATGTCTTGATAAAAAAATGCAGATAAATAAAATACTCAAACAGCTAATTATGCTTACGCAGACTGCATTTCTCTGAGTCTTTTTAGAAAGACACTATAATCAGTCAGTGAAAAATTTTTATGATCATTGCGAAAAAATCTTAAATTAAAATTCATAAACTTCTTCGAAATGACAATACTGAGAACTGACAACTGCAGATGCCATGAATCTATGTTCTACATTCCAGAATCCAGTAAATTAAGGTTTTCTGTTTATGCCTTAGGAAACCCAGAAATATAGAACATACCTTGAATGGAGCATAGGAATGGAGACCTTTTCAATAACGCTCCCAATGATGACAGCTTCCCTAAGGTTGCATGTCCCTGACTGAACATCAAGTAAAATTATTATTATAATATAACTCTAAAATTTGTCTATCCCATCAACATAACAAATTCAGACTCTGACTCGCAAATTGAAATTCAGAGTGGTTGAGAATTTGATCTGATTGATGAATGAGTGACCCATTAACCCAGTAACAAATGGAACTACTTGTAGACTTCATATACAATTGTGAATGACCGAAGCTAACAAAAGCTGCATTATAAATGCATTTCCACCTTTTTTTTTTTTAAAAAGAAACTAAAAATGTATTAATGAAGAAGAATTTCGAGAGATAGTGCACCAGCTGTCCACTAAGAAAACAAAAACTAGAAGTATATGTTCTGTACAAAGTTTAGATGTATGAAGAAAAAGGATGAATATTGAAACTCCTTAGAAACTAAAACCCAAAGTGAAGCAAGACGAGCTCTATCCCACAGCTGTCTCCACTTTTCCCCTCAAAAATACGAACATTTCTTTCCTCCCATATTACCCAAAACAGAGTTGCCACAACACATTTCCGCTTGAGATTATAGTGGTGAATGAGTGAATTTGCATGCACTAACGACTAACATCAATTAAAAAAGAAAAAAGAATATCTTAAACATGAACATCACTCTATACATATGGGTACACCCACAAGTCCATATACCGTAATAAATTATATATATGCTTATCCAGTAGACAGGACTCAAGGTGTTGTATTGAAAGGCAAACCTTACACAATGGGAACAGTATTCCCTTGTTGAATGCAGCAGGTTTATACAGAGATTTCTTTAAAGCTTGATATAGAGCAAAATGCAGCTTCTTATTCTTTCGAATATCATCTCTGATTCGAGGAGCAAAACAAGCTTGTAAAAGCGTTCTGCCTTCTTAGCATTCAGGTTGGAAGCGAAAATTCGTGTCGCCTGAAACATTGCATTAGGCGTCCATTTCTCTGGTTCAGTAAGGTACAAGACCTGCTCCCACATTTGTGTTGAAGGGATGTGCTTAAATGCTTTGGGCATTTTTCCTGCTGTGTATTTACTGAGAAACTTGCCAACCCTGCACATTCCAATAATGGGACCTTTAATAAATTTCTTTTACCATATTGGCCAAAAAATAGTTCCATGGCAAAACATCCCAATAACACCATAAACATGAATGAATACCAATTATTGAGAAGAAAGAGTTAAAATGTAAACAAGTTAGAAGGTGAATAAAATGGTGCATTTTCAATAGAAACACAATCTAACCACATAAACTAACTTACCCTTTATACAAATTTATGAACGACTCATCCAACTTGGGCAAAGGCCGTATTTCTGCATAATTCCAAAACAAACAGAAATTTAAAGAAGATTAAAATCAACAAACTCAGAAAAGACACTGACATGACCATTTGATGATCATGACAACAACAACCTCCTGAAGCAATGTTTGCATCATTTTCTTTTATCTTTTTGATGATGAGGTCTGCAAGTGTAACTTGCGGACCAGCATCCTTTGACAGAAATGCCTCCAGTAATCTCTCATCATCCTCATCAATCTCCTCCTGCTTTGAATAAAAAGGACAAGAATAAACTAATCCATTAGGCTCTGAAACCAGTTTTCTGTACATCCAATATGAAAATTATTTTTTTTTTTAAAAAAGGTACCCACCGGCCACCACTCTATTTCATAATTGAATTTTAAAATCACTTTATTTCAAAATTGAATTTTAAAATAAAAAATTAACCTCACTTCTGGAACTATGTTTAATTGAAAAAATAACTAAACAATGCTGTAAGCATTTTGTCAAACAACAAAAGAAACTAAGATAAAATTAAACATAAAAACCACAAAACACATACTTATTTCTCCAAAAAATTTATTCAGTATTTTTCACCTTAATTGTTCTCAAATTCATTCCTTATTCCCATTTTACAAAACATTTACCTATAAGCGTAAAGTATTAGTTTGCTACAGTTATATTTATAATAAAATCCTTAGCTTGCACTTCCAAATTGATAAAATAATAATAATAATAATAATAGACATTAAGCACTGACCTCATAATTCTCGAATTGACTTTGAGTCTCATTAAAACCACTGAAATCATCAATATCATCTTCATCTTCTTCTACACGTCGCTTGCTCTGCTCTTCTTCAGCAAAAACGAAGGCGTTTTTGGTGGCGTTAAACTCTTCGGACTCTTCTAGAACCTCCTTCTGCTGAATCATTGCTTCCTTCAGAATCTTCGAACTAATCCCCGACGATATCATCTGTAATACTTCACACAAGTAATCAAACAAGCAAACAAGTACGAACCCAATAAAAAGTAAAAAATAAAAAGAACATTACTTTATCTTGTTTCTGGTGGTGCTTGGCAGCCTTGGATCGTTTCTTTGAGGAAGCCACAGATTTGTCATCGTCGTTCGAAGGCAGGAATGGCTGCGGGTTTTGAAATCTCTCACGTTTTTGCTTTTTCGCCATTGATTGGCCTTCGATGAGTCGCTAGCTACAGAGTCCAAGTCACAGAATGAAAAACCCTCAATGCTCTGTATTGTTTTGTTGGGATAGAGAGAGGGATTGACAAAAACCCTTCAAAATCCGGATATCATTTTCCCCGGTGTGGGCCGGGTTTTACCGAGCGGGTTTCCTAGAATCCGGATGCTGTTATTTGTTTGTTTGTTTGTTTTTTTTTTATATAAATTATTTCGAAGTTATTTGAACTAATAATGCAAACAATATTGGTTCCGTGCAACGTTGGAGAACTTAAAAACACACGACCTTCAATATATTAAAATCTATATATACTTTTTTTGAATGACATTCTCACAAAATGAGGTACATATACATATACATATACATATAAATATATATATACATATGCATACATCCATTATATATATATATCACTATATCTCATACAGCGTATGCAGAAAATTGCTATAACTAATTTTTAATTGGTAAATAAAATGAAAATTATCTTTTTAATTGTTTTTAATGGAAAAAAATATAATAATAAATATGAAAAGAGGGAAAATTACAATTAAATAAGGTAAAATATTTTAATAATTTTAAATTTATATATAAAACAAAAGGTTATAAAAGTAATATAAATATATAATAAAATAGTCACATTTCCATTTTTTTGTCATCTTCCAAGAGTGACAGTGTATGTTTTAAGTTAATTTTTTAAATTGCTATCCTCCGTTTAAATATCTTTAATTATTGGTAACTTGTTCCAATTTAGTTGACCACCAGTTTTTTGTTCTATATTTCTACTCTTTTCATTGAATTCTAATTCTTATGTGGATATTTCATATTTATATTTCACATCCCTACATTCCATTGCATTCTATCTAATTTTTTGTAAGTAGTTCCATCTCCTTTTTCTGCTACTTTTTAGTATTATATTCCTACTATTTTCATTGAGTTAAAAAATCTTAGGTAGATATTCCAAGTTTATTTTTAGATCTCTACTTTCCATTAACACTTATGGTTTCTTAATTTTTTGGTTTGATATTTCTATTACTATTATGGATTTCTAACATTACGGTACATATTTCAAATTAAATTATCACATGCCTTCTTTGTATTAATTTTTATCCAACTTGTGGTCAATTATTCTTAATTACGGCTTCAACTACTTAACTATTTTCTCAACAATTTATGAGTTGAATATTTCAAGTCTTTCAAATGAATTTCAACTTTCATGTGAAAGTTCAAGTTTTATTCTTATTTTAACTTTATCTATTTGTTAATAAATTCCAATTTTTTGGTTGAACTACTTATTCCTTGCTTTTCAAGATCTATTGTAAAATGTAGTGATTTTGTTAGAAGTGATTTTTAAAAAAATTTAACAAGCACCATAATTAACTTTTAAATTTTTAAAATCACTTTTAAATCTCACAAAAATAATCACAAATGAGCTATAACAATCCAATTACAAAAATCTCTTTTCTCAATAAGAGATCGCAACGTGGGTCATTGCCCTCCGTAAGGAGAGTGACATCACCCATGTGATCAAAAACTATTTAATTAATCTTAATTAAAAAAGGACTTTGTGAGGAAATTACAAGAATCTCCAAAGGTTTACTCCACGACAAATTCACGGCCTAATTCTATGAAGCTTCAGAAATGGCCAATCAATTCACAAGTTCTTTTTCTAAATTTCTAACTCATATCCAGTAAATTTACATCAATATTAAGCCACATTCATCTTATCTACATCAATTACTCAACAATTTCATCGAATGAGTTGAAACTTAGACCCCACTTAAAACAAGTAACAAATTAGGTTAGAATTAAATTCATATGTAGGCTTGCTTTAGTTTTCCTATTTTAGTAGACAATCCTTGTGAATTCTCTACAAAATTGTAACTTCAACAAAATACTTGTGAGTAAATATAAAAGTAAATTGTGAAGCGAAACGACAATAAACGTTAAATTCATAATCTCTTTTAAATAATTTACATGCACATGATTAAATTGTACTCTAAATATTAGTTATGTCTGTAAATAATATTGAAAATAGCAATATTTTATGAGTAATTACGAAATTTGATACCATAATAATATAATTGCTTTTTAGCTATGTAAGAGTTGGATGGAAAACTATATCCTTTTCATAGTGTGTTTAAGGATTGAAACTCCATGTATACATTCTAGAGTTGATTTCTTTAATTAATTTTTTTTTTGAAATTTGATTTTAGTCATTTGTATTTTTACAATAATTTTGTAGTAAGATTTGCCATACAAATATAAATATTTTTAAAACCAAGAGAATCGCTAATTTTAAGTGTATATACACATGTGGATATTTCTAACAAGTGTTTATAATTGCTAACTTAAAAAAGTAATAATTCTAAAAAATATAAAAAATGAATGCTGGAAATAAAAATACCAACTTGTAACTAGAGGCGAAAGATAAGAAACTTTGAATTTCATTGACATTACATGTCCAGTAGCATATGTCGTAGCCTAAACTGAATTAAAGGCTGTAGTTTTTCTTTTGTTAGCTTTTATTGAAAATGAAAGCCATAGCTCAAATTAATTTCACCATGCAACCAAACATTCAACTTCTTTTCTTTTCTTTTTTTTAAGTGCCCAACAACCAAACAATAAAAATCCAGTGATATTTTCAGCACAACCATGCATGCAAGCCCCAAATGAAAAATAAAAGATCACTTAAATTTAGCAACAAAGAGAAAATTGAATCTAGAAAGAGATAATATATGTAGGATTCAACATCATTAGTCAAATCAAAGTTGAAACTTGACAACACCATACTTCATTAAAATCCCATCGTAAAATAGAACAAAAACAAATTTATGCTTCAAAAATTTCAAAAACAATAACTAATGATATTGAAATTTAAGACAATTATAATGGAGAAGAATTAATAGAGATATAGCTTTAAATACATATTAAGTTTCTATAAGTAGCCATTTATGCTGGTAGTGCTTAACAACAAATAGTCAGAATATGCAACCTAAATACACTACCCTTAGGCACACAAAAAATAAGAGGGCAAACATCAGTACTAAATGCATCTACAACACCATCTTCTAAGGCCACATAGGGCTCATCTACTTCTTAGGTCAATGAACTAACAAAGTTTCTAGTAAACAGTTAATGTACTATATTACTAAAAATGGATTAGTGTATCATATTCAAAAAAGGTGTTGTTTTTTAAAAATATTCAGCTACAATATGGTTTGGAATACTATATAACCAAAAATTGATTAGTATATCCTATATAAAAAAGGTGTTGTTTTTAAAAAATATTCAGCTACAATATGGCTTGGAATACCAAAAATACAAAAGTTGCCATTTCAAGGGCACTGACATCCGGTTCAAAACACAAGCTGACAATTAATAACAAGTACAATTTGTCTACCAAAAACATCATAACTCACTAATAGAAATAAAAAAAAAAAAAGACCTAATAACAATTGATAAGTAGAGAACATTAGATAAAAAATGGGAATGACATGTGAGTTAACATACCTTTAGCGATCAGAGTAACATTTTTAATAGAGCCTCGAACGGTGCCTTGTAAAGATTAATATTCTTGGTACCTTTTTAACTAATATAAATCAATGTTCAAGATTAATACAAAAAGATGCTCGATCTTGAAGATTGAAAAAATAAGTATATATCTAATAAGACTCTTCAGCAACAATAAAAGGTATTGTCCATATGTTTTAAGGCATAGTATCCATAATCAAAATCATTTGGTTGCTGTGGTAGATCAATTTAATGACCGAGTTGAAAATTCAAGAAAATAAAATTTGAACCAAAATAAAGTCGAGCCTCACTAATTAGCAAAAATTCCAATGACGCAAGTTGCCAATATCAACAATTAATAATTGTTAACAAAATTTAAAATGTTGGGCAATCAAATTTAAACTAACACAGAAATGTAGTCGATCCTCCTAAGAATATGCAATTGCCAATGACCAATTGTTCATTCTTTCTCTTTGATTGAGAGATTCTAATGAATCCCGAATATCAATAGTTTGGCGAAGAACATCAATAACAAACACGTACCAATGGCCTGCACACAATGTATGAGCATATATATCTACAGTCATAAGAGAGTAAAACACAATTAATGGCAAAATGCTTTGTTAACAAGGTAGTAAAATTAAAAAGAAATCAAGGAACTACATAAAATACAAACCACAAAAAGTTCATGAAAAAAAATTTCCACAGGTTTCCAATATCGCTCTTGAACCTAGAAGCTTGTCGATAGGGATTTAGTTCACCCGAGTCACCTAATACAACTTGCTTTAAATTTAAGGCGGAAAAATTAGAAGAATAAATACATTTTGTTAGTTGATAATCTGCATGGTCTCATTTAAAGAATAATGTTTGAATTATAAATTTATGATTTTTTGTTATCTTATAGAATAATATGATGGCAAAAACCAACATTGAGGAGAGGTGATATCCTTTGTGGCCTCTTTAATAGTCTTGTACTGACCATACAAAGTGATAATCTAATTTTTTTTTTCCTAGTTATGATCAAAGTGCACACATTCGTTAAGAGGTATGTTCATACATACTAATTGAATATAAAGGCATCACTTGCTATTGAATCGGTCCTAAATATTATATATAGTAGGCATAGAATATTACATCATTATCGATCCATGCTCTTAGTAGGAGGAAATGCATACTACTCCATGTTATGTTGTTGTACTCTATACAAACGACAACATCCTTTTACCATAAAAGAACAACATTATCATAATAAATAAAAGCAAGATTAAGAGATTTATATCTACCTTAGAAACAAACTAGCCATAAATGCATTTTATTATTATTAGACCTTACATTTTAGCCAACTTGCTATCAAAAAAAAAAAAGAATAAATTTCATTTCATCCTTAGAAAATGAAGTGGGAACCAAAAATAAAGCAACCAAGAATCAGGGTTGGAAAAATTTGAGATTGACATTTTTTTCTTTAGAATTTTGAATATGCCTACCCTTTACTGATTGATTTTATCATTAAAAGACCGTTCAATGACTGAAAAAAATTGCAGTTCACATAATCTGAGGTAATGTCACAACATATAATTATGGTAAATATAAAAGCAATAGTAACAAATACACTTCAATACCTTAGATTCCTTAGGAATCAATTCTGGTTTTCCCTTGGACATTTCCATTTTCTTTGATAGAAATGCATCTGTCCTTTCATAATCCATAGCCATTTCCAATGTACTCAATATTTTTTTTGTACTTGCTTTTCCTTTGTGTTTAAGCCGAACCATCGTAAGGATTTATCTTATTGTAATCTGGGATTGAACCTTCATTTGATAAGGTTTTAGTATACTTGGTCTTAACATTATTTTCTTAAGCAGACACAAAACTTGTGGGATGGGTTTTAATATAATTTGTGGTAGGATGATGGACATGAGAGCAACATGGTCTATAGTTTGCCTTTATTGTAGCAATTATTTTAGTGTTTTAGTCTAGTCAGATATCGCATCAGATATCGAACTCAAAAGTTATATCCTGATTGAAAGTATTTGTTTTTAAATTATTTTTTTAAAATTGGCATCTCTAATAGCTTTTAATTGAGAAGCTTCATTAGTGTTAGCAGTATGCATCTGAATCTGTTTAATTGAGCAAATAAATGATATCAAAATTAAGGGCAATGCCAATTTGTCACATATTATTATGCTAATTATAATGTTAAGTACTCTACAATAAAGTTTACCTTATCACTTCCAATCCTTCCCTGAGATCTCAACAACTTTATGATATAGTTAAGAAAATAGTATAATCAACACCATTCATGGTCAGAAAAATGCTCAAATTTAGTTATGCAAATCATCTTACTTATAGGAAAAGAAGACATCCTCCCATATATATAGTTTCATGATTCTTATATTTGCTAAGCACTACAAGAAAAAGTACCTACTATAATAGTCCTTTATGTGATGGTTTTTGGTCTAGAGGCTTACAACGATAGAAATATGATAGATTCGTTATCTGTCATGAATTTATGACATATTTGCGACAAAATATCATCTATCAAGAAAGCATAATAGATTGATGATAGAAATATCGTCTATGAAGAAACTATGATAGAATAATGATAGATTATTTGGCTGTCAAGAATGCATGTCTGATTTTTCTTATGTTGACTTTAATTTTGTGCATTTGGCTTTATTTTTAAAAATATTTTATTACCTACAAAAGTGGAATGGTGTCATATCTGTCACAGTAATAAATTTAAATTATAATTAAAAATTTTGTAAAAAAAAGTTGCATTTTGTAAAAAGGGGAAAAAAAGTCTTGAGAATTCTCAAAACACAGCACACTATTAGCAAACTCTCGAAGCTCGACCATAAGAAACTAATGACACCCAAACACTTACTGTTCGACGAGGTTATGATTGATTGACATTATTGCTGTTATTTTCAACACTGTTCGTGTCTGCCATGGTCACTTAATCATCTATCTTTGTTGTAGTAAAATCAATCTCAATTGAAACCCAAATTGGAATGAGAACAACAACTGCAACATTTTTGTTGACTGAAAGAAACCCAATCTCTTGTCGTGAAAGAAGACCTAAATCATTATTGCTGAAGTTGAAACCCTAACCTTCACTGTTAATTGAAGCTTCACACCTTGAGGTTGGTTATTGCTGTATTTACATGTATTTAATTTTGACTATTCATTCTACTTTTATGTAAAGTAGTAAATAATTTCTAAAAAATTGAAACATTTTTGCATGTATTAGATATATTTTGGTAATTAATTGACTAAATAATTTTCAAGGAAGATACTCTATAAAAATAATTTGAATTATTTTTTGAGTTGTGATCATGGGTTGTATAGTGTTATTATCCTATGTGGCATTGAAATCACATGATAAGAATTGAAATAAACAATTATGACTAAACCATGTAGCAATTGTAGCCTTGTAGTTATCACCGATACAAAATATAAGTTCATGTGTCTCTATTTGAAATTTTTTTTTATTCTAGTTAATTTTGATATTAAGCTTTGTTAAGTTAAGTGAGTGTTAGTGCATGAATTTAGACAAGATAATTTGCAAGTTATATATTATTGTGTTATGATAACTGATTCTTTAAATATTGGCTTGAATTAACTATAATCAAAGGCTAAGGAGGGATTTTTAGCAAATGATTTTGTTATATAAAATTGAGGGATTCTTACCCCCTATAGTCATGTACTTATGCATGTGGTCTTTCTTTTTTTAACTGTTGCTTTCATAGTTGATTGTTGTGTTTAATTGATAAGTTCTAGGACAATTCAAGGGAAGCTTCACTCCACCCTCCTTTAAGTAGAGAGCGGGGTAGGGATAGTACATACGCCAAGAAAGCCAATTTATTGGCTTGAAAGAGCTATCCTCTATTATTTGACTTTTTGTAATTAAATTTATTATAACTTGCTTAAAATTTAGATATCTTTAAATTTATAAGGGAAATTATCAATTGTATACCCTTAGTTTACTCCGTTATCAAATTTACTACAACACTTTTAGGGTATATCAGTCGTCCACCCTAAGTTGACAAAATGTATTTGCAGTCCACCAAATCATTAGTTGCTGTTGAGTGTTAGAAAGTGTATATTTATAAAGGAGAAAATTGTCATTTTGTACTTTAAGTTTTACTAACATTCCCATTTTTATGTATTTAAGTTTCTTGTGAATTAATTATGTGTGTTTTATTTTAATTAAGTATTTTATATATTTTTGGGGCATCGTGGTCATTTCACAATGAACGAGAGATCAGACGGCAAAACAGACATCACTTTTGAACTCAGGATATTCGAAAACCTTAGGAGGAGCATAAAGGAAAAATGTCACTGTTCACATGTACGACACTATTCACATGTACGATACTGTCCATGTTACTGTTTATGACACTGTTTATACATACGGAACAATGATGTGGCATTGACCGATGATATGGCATTGACTGATGAGGTGTCACGATTCTATTGGACAAAATTCTTATGCACTATTGATCGATGACGTGGCAGCATATTAGTGGACCAAAAATTGCGCGTACGGTGCATGCATGTACACATGATTATTTTCAACCAAACCGCGTCACTGTTCAAGCCGGTTGACTGTTCAAACCGCGTGGTCAAACTGTGTCACTGTACAAACCGCGTACTGTTGACTGATGACGTGCCACAATCCTGAGCGTCCAAACTGTTTTTAATCCGATGGTCATGATTTACTCAATCTATCTATAAAAAGGGAACCTCTCCCCCCTAATTTGATACCCTTGAATCCATTTTTAGGCTTCATTTTCTGTAATTCTTTCTCCATCTTGTATTTTCTACGTATTTTAATAAATTTTCATTTTGCCCCTAGTTCAATTATGAATAACTAATTTTCTTTCAAGCTTGAGTTGAAGGTAAAGTCTCAATATATGTCACAGGCTTTATTTGGTAAATTTATTTTCTCTTCCCCTCTAATTTTTGTGGATGTTTTGACTTTTCATCGATAAATAATAATAATCTTGTCTAGATACCGCCCTGGTTTCACCGGTACCCTAGTACAAGGTTATTATTATTTAACACGATTAGCCCTTATCACCATATTGATTAGAGTGTGGTTTATGAGGTGTGGATTCCCCCCTCATGATTTAAATGGCACTAATAAGGAATATTTAACCCATGGTGCATGTTGATACGGATCCAGATACCCAAGCGCTTCAATTATAATAGGTTTCTCTTCAATTTATTCCCCCCATTTAAATTCTAGGATAATCTAAATCAATTTCACCACAATCCAATCATCCATTTACAAAATTAATTCTACGTGTAATTAAAATTTACCTTCTCGTGGGATCAACACTCGTCACCGTTAATTTATTCTACAATAGATTCGTGCACTTGCGAGTTTAATAAAATTTGCACAACAAGTTTTTGCCGCCGTTGCCAGAGAGGTAAGTTATTTTAATTTGTAGAATAATTTTTTGTAAATAATTTCTTTTAGTTATTTTATTTTTCTATTAAAAAAGAAAAAAATGTTAGCCTAAAAGGCTACACATAATATAATTTTGATGATAACAAACATGTGTCTTAAATGTTTTTCACAAATTCACTAGTTTTTGAAGGGTAATATTTATGGAAGTGAATCAAGTGAAATCAAGTTCAAGACACTCCACGGACAACGGCGAAATCAAGAATAAAGTTTGGAGCTCAAAGGATAAAATTATTGCGATAAATTCTTGTAAGCAGGTATAAATTAATTTATGCATGATTTAACATTTGAGAAGCTCTAAAGATTAATTCAATAATTATTTTTCATAAACTAAAATATTTTATATTTATAAGATAATGTATTTTGTGGATTTGAGTAATTTGGACTTAAAAGAAAAAGTTTTATAAATCTTTGATTTCAATAAGTATTATTTTGAATTTCGAAGTCGGACCTTTTTGCAAACATTTTAAATGATTTGGGCCATACTATAATTTATGAACATTTGGGACTAAAGCGAAAGATTTTGAAAGCTTTGATAAATATGGGTATTATGTTAAAAAGGATCTCTTTGAGTAATAATAATATTTTTGGGGCCATATCATAATTTCAGAAAGTCTTGGAATACAATTGCTATTTGGAAATTCTGGAATTGGACCTATTTGTAAAGTTTTATGACGTTTTGGGCCATAGTATAATTATAGAAAGTTTTGGGCTAAAGTGTAATTTTTCTGAACAGTGGTACTGTAGCAAAATTCAAAATTAACGGTAATATCACTGTTACAAGCGGCTAGCCGGATAAATCAAGCGGCTAACCGCTTGGTCGCGGGATTTCGTCTATAACGGCTAGTTTTTTGAGTCTAACTATAAAAACTCAATCCCAACTTCTTTTTAAGGACAAATGCAAGTATAAACAAGGTCATACAACATATATTGAGCTTCCAAATCACAAATCATCATAGATTGAATCATTTTTGTGCTATTATTTGCATATTCACTCTTAAAGAGAGTTTTGTTGTAATCTTCTTTTTGTTATCAAATTGGTGAGTGAATAAGTGTGAGAAACACTTGTAAAAAGAGAGTGTGAGATAATCTCTTGATTGTAAAAGGTTTATGACACCTTGGAAGTCAATTGTAAGAACTTGAAGCCTTGGGAGGCTTGGATAGTGAATCCTCGAGCTTGGTTGGCTTGGAGCGTGGACGTGGCGGGGATTGCCGAACCACGTAAAAATCCGTGTGTGTGATTTTCTCTTCCCTTACTCTTTTATTATTATGCTTGCTTGAATTTATTGCTTTCTACTCCATTAAGGTATTAGATTGATTTATTGTGCGAATTATTTAGCATATCCTTTAAAAACCCAATTCACCCCCCCTCTTGGGTTGTACAACTTGTATTTCATTTGGTATCAGAGCTTGGTTCTCTTGTTAGGACTTAACCGTCTAGAGTAAAAGATCCATGGCAACCCAAAATGATTCAACCTTTAGGGAAGGACAATCCACAACTAGGCCACCGCTCTTTGACGGGAATGACTACCCATATTGGAAAACTAGGATGAGAATTTATTTACAAACACTAGATTATGAAATTTGGGAAGTTGTTTGTGATGGTCCATTTATGCCTTTGACTAAAAATGAAGTCGGGGAAGACATTTCAAAACCTTCACGGGAATGGAATGAATTGGAAAAGAGAAAAGCTTCTCTAAATTCCAAAGCCATGAATGCATTGTTTTGTGCACTTGATAAGAAAGAATTTCATAGAGTGTCTAGTTGTGAAAGTGCTAATGAAATTTGGCACAAACTTGAAGTTGTTTATGAAGGTACGAATCAAGTGAAAGAGTCCAAAATTAGTAGGTACACTCGACAATATGAATTGTTCTAAATGGAACAAAATGAGAGTGTGTATTCCATGTATACTAGATTTACGGACATAGTGAACACTCTAGGAGCCCTAGGAAAGACTTTTTCAAATAGCGAGAAAGTTAAGAAAATCATTAGGTCGCTACCTAAGGAATGGAGACCAAAAAGGACTACCATTGAGGAGGCCAAAGATTTAAATACCTTGCTTATTGATGATTTAATTGGTTCTTTTATTTCTTATGAGGAAGACTTAGCAGCTGAAAGAGGTAATGAGGAGAAGAAGAAAAGTATTGCTCTCAAAGCAACAAAATATGAGAGTGATGGGGAAAGTGAGCCAGATGATGAGGAGTTGGCTATGCTAGCAAGAAGATTCAGAAAATTTTTCAAGAAAACTGGTGAGCGAAGAAAATTTAGAAACTTCAAAAACCAAAAGGAGAAGAAAGAGGTGATCATATGCTATGAATGCAAAAAGCCTGGACATATAAGATCGGAATGCCCACTTCTCAACAAACTCAAGAAGAAAGCTATGGTTGCTACTTGGGATGATAGTGATGAAGATTCAAGTGATGAAGAAGAGTCGCAAGAAGTATCAAACCTAGCACTTATGGCAATATGAGATGATGATGATCTCAATGAGGTAAGTGATCCTACCTATGATGAATTGTATGATGCCTTTAAAGAAATGCATGATGAGTTGATGAAAATTGGTAAAAAGAATGCATGCCTTAAAAAGAAATTACTAGAACTTACTAATGAAAAAGATGCCATGCAAAAATGCAATGATTCATTGAATGAGAAGATTAAAGGATTAGAATTAGAGAATAAAACCTTGCATAATAAAATTGCATTATCAAATGAGAAACCAAGTACTTCACATGAGCATCTAGAGCCACATGTAGATGATCTGAAAAAGGAAAATGAAGTGCTTAAGAAAAAGAATATTGAGCTTAGTGATGTTGTATTAAAATTTACAAATGGGCAAAAGATGTTGGATAACATGCTTAACTCTCAAAAATGTGTATTTGATAAAGAAGGACTTGGGTATAAGCCTAATTTAAAGCAAAAGTATTATAAGAATTATTTTGTTAAAGCTACCTCTACAAGTGATCATAAAATCATTTGTCATTATTGTAATCAAAATGGTCACATGAAATATAGATGTCATGTGAAAAGAAATGAATATTATGGTGTCAAATGCATTTGGGTTCCAAAAGGAACCGTTACTAACGCTCAAGGACCCAAAAAGGTTTGGGTACCTAAGACATAAAGATTTTCCTTGCAGGGCTTAAAGAAGAAGAAAAATAAATGGTACTTGGATAGCGGTTGTTCTAGGCATATGACCGGAAACTATGCATGGTTCTCAAGTTTTACCAAAATCGAAAATAGTGGGGATGTATCTTTTGGAGACAACTCAAAAGGAAAAATTCTTGGAATTGGTAATGTTGGTAAAATTTCCTCAACTCTAATTGAAAATGTGTGTTTAGTTGAAAATTTGAAACACAATTTGATTAGCATTAGTCAATTGTGTGACAAGGGTTATAAAATTGTTTTTGATAAATCAAGATGTGTTATTGAGAATGCATATGATGGGAAAATTCTGTTTGTTGGAAATAGATATGGTAATGTTTATACAATTGACATAGAATGTGCATCCAATCATGATTTTAAAATCATTAGCTTGAAATTAACATACTTGTAAATAAGATATTACCATATTATGAACTCAGAGTGTACAAACGTGCCTTCATTTTTAGCACCACATCAACGTCAAAGGTATAATTTACGTGATTATAGGGAGCCCAAAAAGCACCAACAAGGCCAAATAATTGTTCAACTATTGACATTCTTTGTTGAGAAATGTATTTGAATGGTGTTTTGGCATTTTAAAGGGTCGATTTCCATATTTAAGTTAAGTCCAAACTATCCTTCATGTAGGCAATGACTTATCCCCATTACTTGTTGTGTGTTGCATAATTTTATTTGTAGAGAGATCCAATGTGATAGATTTTTTAAAGAATTTCAAGTGGAAGATATGATATTCAAGGAACAAAATGAAACAAGAGTAATAGTGGACATAAAATTATCAGTTGGCCAAATGAATGCCACTTTGGGGGTGCGCATTTGATTCGATTGTGCCCAAATTAAAATCGAACTGAATTATATTATGGTAGTTTGTTTCCATTCAGTTCGAGCAATAACTAAACCAAACTAAAAATCTAAACAATTCAGAGAGAAAAGTTTAAATTAAAATTAAAATTAGATATTACATGTTATTATTAACGCAATAATATACACCTTACTTTATTTTGTTTAATAATTGGTGCTTGACTCACCTTGAGAATAATGTAGATCTTGGTAAATTTGGTGTGAAATTCTAATATTGTTAGATAACTAGTTGAAGAATCAAGAAGTGGTGAATGTTGATGGCAAATTGAAATTGGCAATGGAACTCTGAAGTTTCTTCTATATGTGATTGTATTGTTGCTTTCTTGTTTTTTTTTTTTTATTATTGTGGATTTGTAATTTGTAGTGGATTTCTAAACAATATATATTTCATGTCAGGACTATTATTTATGAATTATGAGCTCAAGATTGTTGTTGTAATAATAGTGTATTATTATTATTATTTTGTTTTTCATTGAATAAATATACAAGTAAAATTGCTAGAACTGAATAAAATCAAACCAAATTAAACTAAACCAAACCAAAATATAGATTGAATTGAATTAATTTGGTTAGTTTCAGTTTGGTTCTAGTGTTTGATTCGTATCCAATTCACAAAAATGCAAACCAATTAGTTTTAGTTTAGTTTCTAGGCCAAATCATATGGTGCCTAGCCCACTAGAGATATAATTGCATTATTGCAGGAGTATTTGGCATGATTATACATGACATAAACTGTGAAACGTGTATGTCAATTTTATTTATTGTATATATTTGAGTTTCTCTTATTACTATTGAATAGATATAGCTAATATTAACTTTTGTTTTTGTAGGTGACAATCATTGATGCACATTTGATCTTTCAAGTTGAAACAGATATATATGACATGTTGTGGATGCAAACATTTTTTACTTGACTCTTTTGTTTTATATTTTGGTTTTTAATAATAATTATGCATAAATGAACTACTCAAATGTCTATAATAAATGTAATTGTATTTTGGATTTTTATTTTATTATATGCTAATTAACGTTGCTTTCATTATTTTACATTTTGTTTGCATTTTATTGTGTATGTTTTAGAACATAATAAATTATAAGAAGCTTTTCATGGTGAAAATATATTATTTCTATGTGAAATTTGATTTTATTTTGATTAAAATTTTAATAACAGAAGATTATATGTAAAAATTACAAGCAATACGTACTGCATAATGAATTGAAAAAATCTATTTTATAAATATCAACATTTTTATTGTTTTCTATATTTGCAAACATACAACTAAATATGTTTTCACTGTTTTTCATGTTTTCAAACAAACAACCAAATGCGTTTTTATTGTTTTCGTTTTCATATATTGTTTTGAAAATACACTTGACACTACCAAATACATTATCATTTTTCAAATTTATCACATCAAAAACATCATTTCTCATCTCTAAAACAATGGGTAAAATCACTAGTGAAATAAGGACTTAGTTATGGTGCAAACCATGTGTACCATACCACGATTCTTACCCAAATTTGGATTTCTCACCATAAATTTACCCAATGGCTGAAATCATTTGTGGTTTGTCTGCGATTCTGCTACACCAGTTGGATCCCTGAAATTACATTGCCAAATATACCCTTAATATTCAAAATTATTACTTTTATATTTTTTTCAAAGAATCACCAAAGTGTAAAATAATTCTATGTTATCAGGGTGTTAAATTGTTTCTACTTATGGTCAATCCACAACATCAGAAATTAAACAACATTTTTTTTATTTTACAAGTTAGAATAGTGGAACTCAGGGTGCGTTGGGTAAGATCTTTCGGTCTTTGGATTATTATTTTTCGTTTTGAAAAACGAAAAATAATAAAACATGTTTGTTACCATCTTTTCCTCTAACATTTTCGTTTTTTTTAAATGTTTTTGTTTTCCATAATTAACAAAGAATAATTAAAAATACAATTTTTTTCTTTGTTTCCCATTTCTTATTGCACAGCATGACCTTGTAATATTTATTGCTGGTCAGCTTGCAAGTCCCTTACCCTTTAATATAATACACATTGTTTTACAGAAAACCATTTTGCATCTGAATTTTTCTCTCTTTAAAATCGCTTCTCAACTTGAATTATATTTATACTGAATTGTACAAGCTCTACATTATACCAATACTGAAGTTTATAAACCACACATATTTGTTCAAAAAAAATTTCTGTATGTTTTCAATTTTGGGTCTGGCCCGGCCTCATCCCTACCCGGGCCACATTGCCCCAGACTAGGCTGGGCGTGTATTCTGTATCTCAATTTGATTGTTGCCGTAGAGCGGAATGTAGACTCCCTTCTTCTATTAGGTTACTAAATTAGCACAAATCATATTATTGATGCCACACTAAGAATTTTTTCTATTAAGCTTCAATGTATGCGCCCCCTCCCATTGGTTCAGCATCCGAGCAAAAACTATATAGATAAGTTTTAAAGAAAGAATATACAGGAAGGGCAGAAGTAGCCATAATCATCATAACAGAAGCTTAAAATAATTCAGACTCAATTAAACTTGAACAAGTTCTCCAAGAAAAAGAAGTAATAGAAAGTAATCAAATTATTGCTCTTTCTTCTATTTTGCATGCACGTATCTATAACCTGGGAACCGGACGAGGGAGAGGAGTATCCCATTCAGTGACGATGTGATCACGAGTAATCTCTTTGAGTGAGCGGCAACCACTTAGTGCCATCGTTAGCTCAAATTCTTCACGCAGCATCTCGAGTACTCTTCTTACGCCTTTCTCTCCCTCAGCTGCCAATGAGTACACCACTGGTCGTCCAATCTGAAATCAAGACCATAATTATAAAAGCCTTCAGTCTCAATTTGTTTAAACAGAAATGATATTTTTTATTTTATTTATTTACTTATTTATTTATTTATTTTTTCTTTTAAGGGACATTGGCAGGGCATGATACTTACAAATATACCAGAGGCCCCAAGCGCCAAGGCTTTGAAGACATCAGTTCCTCGCCTAACACCACCATCCAAGAACACAGGAATACGTCCTTGAGTAGCTTTTACGACCTGAATTTGTGAAGACGAAGATAAAGTATGAAAACATTTTGAGAAAGGGATAATCTACATTCAACCTCAGTAGAAGTTTCGAGCTAATGAAAAAATAAAAAATAAAAATCAGCTGTGAATCGCTTTGACTTACCTCTTCCAGGGCCATGATAGTGGCAGGGACATAGTCAAGTTGACGAGCTCCATGATTGGATACAATAATCCCAGCTGCTCCAGATTGAACTGCAATCCGCGCTGCATACCACACGCAACAGAGTTGTATGAGCACTCATAGGCTTACTGGAGAGCTAGAAATTAAAAGTAGCGGTAATAATACAAGCCTGGAGAGTTATTTTGCTTACCATCCTCTGCTGTGAGCACACCCTTAACCAGAATTGGCAATTTGGTGATTGTTTGAAGCCACTTCACGTCCTATACATATAACATCACATCGCATTCAAATGGAAAGTCTTGATACAGACACAGAATGTTCTGCATCACAATATTTTACTATGCATTTATTTATTGAAAATGCATAACATTGTTAAGTAGTATCTATTGTATTTCTCAATTACGACCTAATTTTAAAGAGTGGCTAAAGAACTGTTGCAGATAAAACTCAATGCAAGTCTTAGGGTATCATTTGATATACCTTCCAGCTCAGAGAACGATCAATTTGGCCAGCAACATAGGCAGCAAGTCCAGAGTCATTTGCCTGCTCGACATCATAAAATAAAATAAGAATTATGGAGAATGAAACACATTGTTCAAACGTAATAGTTCCCAAATTGCTGTAATTCCCATTTACCTCGTCCATCTTGCCAAGGTCCAAACCCTGAAAATTCTTCAATGTCAAAAATGGTGGTAGAGTGAATCTGTGAAACAAAAACATGTCAGCAGCAGTTCAGAAATGTAAATTGATTTAGGCAGATCAAAAGGCATATCAACTGAATCATTTGGATTCAACTTTTAGAAGTGTAACCTGTTCTTGATGTCAGCTTCTCTGCGACCCAGCCTCGGGGTATCAACTGTTAGAGCAATGGCCTTGAATCCGGCTCTTTCAGCCCTTCTCACAAGTTGAGCAACCACATTCCTGTCCTTGTACACCTGAATAATTTAAATAGCAAAATGATCAATCAGAAAAAGCATAGCAGTTATTCTCAGATGAAAAAATATGCTAACTGTTTGATTGAATAAACCTAATGAAGGACATCAAACATGGTAATTGACTTACATAGAGCTGGAAAAAGCGGATGCCAGGTCCTGTTGAAGCAACCTCTTCAACGCTGGAAGTAGACCACGAAGACAATGTCTGAAAATTGAAGCAAAGAGTGGAAGCTTTTACATTAAGCCATCCAACAAACCATTATTACAGCTACAAATTGGGAAGGACCTAGAGTTTCATCCCAAATCAGAAACTATGTGTGATAAGCCCTGGTAAGGTAAAACTTGAAACTGGGAAGTGTTAGCATGGTGACTACAGAAAACATTTGTCCATGAAGCAGTCATACTGAAAATCCTAAATATGGTATCCAAATGATGCAATTGCAGGCAAGAGAGTGCTAGACACCCAAAACCTCTGCTTTAGTAATTCTGTAGCTTCGTGGATCTCTGGCATTAACTACAATTCTAGTTCATACATTTCCCTTATTACTTATGCTATCGATATCTATCTACTGGAGTCTGGCTGCTAAGTCTCCTTCAGAAGCTAACAGGAAAGCTTAATCCATGATTAGGGGCATCACAAGAAACTAAATCAGCATTGAAACAATCTATCCAATTGCTATAAGGTATCCAACTTGAAGACAAGGCATCTGATCGCGCATGATCCAACTAAAATAGGTGATAATTACCCCCCAAAAGGAAAAGCGAAAATTGTACGAACAAAACCTGTAGTGTCGTTTTAAGGGTGTATTTTTTAATTTAAACTTCAAAAAAGGAGGGAAGCCAAACCATAATCGTTCCAGCAGCCGATGCAGCTCTAGCTGTAGCATACTCCCCTGCACGAGTCAAAAGCATATGGTGTTTGTCAGGATGACAATCACTGTCAATATAATTACCACTTATACACTTGTAGACTCGTATTATTCAGACCAATTTTAATTCAAATCATTCAGGAACCCACCTTAAGCTCCCAATACTGACCACCGATTATGATATATCCCTCTACTGCTCTACCTTCTACCGACCCACAAAAATGTATAACGAAACATAATTTTCAATTACTCAATCAATTATTTGAAGCGACTCATGACAAAAGTCTCGATACAAAGCGGATAAGCTTACAGAGAAACAATTATTACCTTCAGGATGAGCCATCTTCTGCATAGCTGTTGGGGCAATCATGATTGGCATCGATAACTTGAAGCCCAAGACAGTGGTACTCATGTCTATTTTGCTTACATCAATCAGAATGCGAGGTCGAAACCTATCAATAATAACAGACCCTAGTCATAAAAATACCACAGCCAATCTATATAGCCAAAGAACTTGAACACTTGAAAGATTTTATTTTCAAGTGCTATATATATGTGTGTGATGAGGCAACAGAGAGCTCACAGGATTCTTGAGAAAGCATCTGTTCTCTTGCAAAGTCCACTGGTCCTCTGCACCTGAAGCATAGTAATCAAACACCATCTTTGGCAACTTTTCCTTGGCAATGGCCTCATACTCCATCACATTTGTGATCTCTCCCATCTTGACAGTTGACTGTTTTCTACTCAAATTAATCTGTACAGGTCAAATTAAATTAAATTAAAGAAAACAAGAAAAAATTGTTCTTGTTTCAACTTAATTATTATGTTAATCCAATGAAATAAGCTCATACATAATAAAGAAGAAGTAAAGTGAAACTTATGTACACACATACCTAAGGTTTACAAAGACTATGCAGCAAAGTGCATTCAGAGAAACCAGTGGAGAGAAGACGATGATGAACAAAGACGGAGTTATAGAGAAAGATTCAGGAAATAGAAAGCAAAGAGAAAATAAAATAAATATAAGTTTGCATGGAGACAAACAAGGGGGCTGATTGAATTATAAGACAAGAAAAAAATTAAACAAGAAAATGCAAGTTGAGTGGATGAGCATTTGGAGGTGAGAAATTGAGAACAAATCTTATCAGGGAAAATGGGTGGCTATCATCTGCATATGGTGTGTGTGTTTCATAATTTTTCTTCTTCATTGTCATTATCTCTCTTGTTATCAAATTTAAAAAAATAAAATAAAATAAAATGGAATTTTAAGACTTGTTTTGTATATAAATCTGGATAAATCATGCCAAAGAAACAGACAAGACAGGGGCCGTTGCTTTCCCTCTACCTGCCAGTTAAATTGTATGAAGTTGAGTTTCACGATAACTTTGTGGGTCGGGTACTCGGGTTGGCCCGTCCATAACTCCATTTGTGAGCCAATTATGAAGGCTTATCCGTATATGTAGTTTGTTTTGTCTTTTCACTTTACTTTTTGCTTTTTCAGGTATATCTTAACGGCAAGAGCGGGTTCAAATCTAATAACTCTTGTTAATATAATATATTTTTATTATATTAAACTTAGGACTTTTATTAAAATTTTAAAAATAGCACATAAATAGTACGTCTTATCAATAGAATGGGTGAAAATAAATATTTTTCTTTTAGCATTTGGAATCCATTTAGTATATAATAAATATTAGGGATCTCAATAATTGAGTATTAATTTCTTGTGTTACTTATTTATTAAATAATAAATTTTATAATTTATAAAATTACTTAATTATCATATAATGAATGAATGTAATATTGAGGGGCTTATATCATCACAAAGTCAGACTAAAGTGAATATTGGATTTAAGGCTAGTGTTAAAGATTGTAGATTGACTTATTATACTCTTGACTATGTAACCAAAGACATTGATATCTTAGCAGAATTACTCCTTGTAACTTCTTAGTCCAAAGTTCCAATGGGGGTTGCAGTAGCTATGGAATTTTCTACTAGTTCTTGAACAGCTGTTTAAACCGATTGGCTTACCAACCTTGATCATTACAAAAAGGCAATGTTACAACATTGAGCTTGTTGCTCGAGAAAAGAATCAATATGTATGTTATGTAGCTTACCCATTGGACCTTTTAGAGGAAGGTGTTATGTAGCTTACCCATTGGACCTTTTAGAGGAAGGTGCCAGATAGAAATAATTTTGGTTATAGTTTTCCTTGTGATGGTATAGAATAAGCGCTCAATTGTAATATTTCAAGTTGAGAAACATTTTATTTAGTGATTTTCTTGATGTTAAATATCATTGGATGAGTTACCTTTTACTAGCATTAGAAACACATCACAATATGACAGAGTAACATTTCACAGTTTAATAAATTTTTCACTTATTTGATGGGATGGTTAAAAGATTATCTTTGACTCAAATTGAAATTTGAATATTAGAATGCCTAACATTGCTCGTACATATAACTTTTCAAATATAATTTATTTAAATGGATCTTGTGCTATAAAATTTTTATAAGTACAATTTTTTACTAAAGTGTTTTAACTGTAATTTTTCTCTTTTTAATATACGAGTTGTTGAAGGTAAGGTTAGGAAAAAATAAAATAAAATTAGTCGTAATAAATAGAGATGTATGTAAATTGATATTTCAATATTCCTTTTTCAATTTTACATATATATATATATATATATATATATAGTGTTGACTTGATTTAAAATCTTAAAATTTATTAAAATTTAAAAAATTATTAAATTATATAATTTAATAATTTTTATAATTATTATTCTATTAAATCACATAATTTAATATATTTTTCGAACTTTAACAACCCTTTAATTAGAACATTTATTTATCTGACCATCGTTAACTTCGCTCTGTTCTACTAACGAAGAAATCCTTGGGTCCTCATGGTACGAGTGTACGACAACACGCCTACGAAATTTTATAATTTAAAGAATTGATGGTCTACTGTAGGAGTGACTAAGCATACCACCTGGGCAGATCTTACAAAAGCTTTTCTACTTTCTCTTGATCTTCTCTCTTCTCTCTCATGCATAGGCCCGAAGTGAAAAGGCATTTACATCCAGAGGGGCCCGTGGGCCGAAAAGTGAACGCGGCTTATGCATTTCGGTTAAAAAGGCCGTTCAGATATTTTATTTTAATTTTTAATAGGTCGACGAGACAGCGAAGACTAGGCTTGGCAATTTAAGGGCCTGGGCTGGGCTTTGCCAAGCCCAGGTCCAAGCCCTCTCGAAGCCCATCTAATTCCGGCGGGCTTGGGCCTTGACAGGCCAGGGCCAGGGCCAGAGCCGGGCTTGGGTTTTTTCGAATTTTCAAATAATTTTTTTAAAAAATAAAACTATAAATTTTTAAAACATAATTATCCAATACATAATACTACAATAGGCTAAACTTAAACATAATTTTCTAATACATGATTAGCCAACACACAAAATATGAAAATACTAACATCACAAGTACCGTACACAACATAAAAATCAATCGTTAATATAAAAAACAAACTAATCCAATATTTGAGGGCCATCCTCGTCCTCATCCTTCAATTCCTCGCCAGTAAAAATTTCTTCTTCAGGAACTCCACCTAACCAAAAAAAAAGTGTTAAAATAAATAATAAATTAAAATATTAGTAATTAATTTTGTAAAAAATGTTTTTATACCTCTACTGCTAGTAGCCCATAACCAATGCTGAGAGCACATGATAGCTTCCAATGTGTCTGGATGTAGTCTACTCTGATGTGGACTCAATGTTCTACCTCCCGTACTAAAAGCTGACTCCGAGGCAACAGTTGTCACAGGTATGGCTAACATATCCTTTGCCATCTCCACCAAAATAGGATATTTGCCTGTGTTCATCTTCCACCATTGTAAAACATCAAAATCCGGAGTTCTTTTGACTAAAGGATCCTCCAAATACCTATCTAAGTCGGACTTCGAACTAATAGGTTGACTATTTTGGGTTGCATATGCATCAAAATCACCCATATCATCTATATCATCAAAATCAATATGAGATTGGTCGGAAGGAACAACAAGTGCGGTAGAAGACTCACCAACAACACCATATCTCGTAGTTGAGGATTTGGCCTCATAATAATTCATCATTTCATCACAAAGCTCTCGCACTCTCTTAAGCTGATTTTCAAGGCCGACTGCATAAATCTTCAGATAATAGTAATTAATCAACATCATCTTGTATCTCGGATCAAGAATAACGGCCATGACCAATACCCCACTAATCTCATCCCAATACTTCAAAAAATTTTCAATCATGTTATCCGCCATATTCTTAATCATGCAGAACATCGATGTTTGCCACCCTTCAATGCAATCCTCATCTTACAAACCAATGGAAAAAATATATTAGCAAAGGGGTATGTTGTACTAAAACATCTCAATCAACCTTGAAAAAGGCCTCAAATAATCTAGCATTTGCTTAGCCAACTCCCATTCCTCACTACTAGGCAAACACTTGTATTAAGGCTCAAGTGTATGTAGTCGAGAAAAAAACACTTTTGTACTTTACTACAAGTTCAAGCATCGCAAAAGTCGAATTCCATCTAGTTGGACAATCAAGCCCCAACTTTTTCACATCCATTTGCATTTGACGACATGCCAACTCAAACTTTTCCACCTGTTTTTGGTGATGAACTCCAATAAGACACACTGTCTCTAACACGTGTAATACCACTTTCAATCACCGACAACCCATCCTTCACAATTAAATTCAAAATATGAGCCGCACACCTCATATGAAAAAAATTACCGCTCAATATCATTGACTCAGTTGACAACAATCTTTTAATTTTTCAACCATCTCATCATTAGTTGAGCAATTATCCAAAGTAACCGTGGATAGCTTTCTATCTAGATTCCAATCCATCAAGCACTTCACCAAAATTTGCGAAAGGCAATCAGCTGTATGTGGGGCTTGCACATTTATAAATCTGTTCATTCAAAAAAATAATAAAAATTAAATAAAGTACCTATACCATACAAATTTAAATACAAAATTTAATAAAGTACCTATACTATACAAATTTAAATAATAAAAATTTAATAAAGTACCTATACTATACAAATTTAAATACAAAATTTTAATATTTAATATAGTAAAAATACCTTAGGATTCGACTTTGCAGATGCCAAGAGTTGTCAATGAAATGTCCCGTGACAACCATATAACATTTCTTTTGATTACAAGCCGTCCACATGTCTGTAGTAATTGCCACTCTACTATTATTAATCTCCACCAAATTCATTGTCTTCCCCTTTTCAACATTATATATCTTAAATATCTCACTCTTTAAAGTATTTCTAGACACATGCTTCACCAATGGATTGCAATAATCAACAAAATCTCTAATCGCCTCATACTCCACAAATCTAAGAGGAAACTCATGCTTAACAACAGCTGCTGTAAGTTTTTGACGGGCAACCAATGGATCAAATTTTTGAACTCCAAGCTCACCACTTTCGCCACCAAGTGTTGCTTATTCTCAAGAACTTCTTCAATTGTCGGTTGATTAAAACCGTGCATTTGTCTAGTATGTCTATTTAAATGACTAGTTCCCGATCCACAAGAAAGAACCGTTCCACAATTATTGCATTTTGCCTTTACTACACCACCAACATTTATTTTTGTGAAATGATCCCAACAATTTGAAACAACCCTTTGTTTTTTTTTTATCACTTCGCATTTCTTCTTGAACATTTTTCGACTCCACAGATTGATTTGAAGGCAAATTAGAAGATTCAGAAGCATTATCCATTATAAACCTATACAAAATTAAAGGCGTCAAAATATTTAATTAATTAATTAAGCTAAGTGTAAATGCAGTAAACACATACTGCATTTACAAGCACAGGACAGCAATCGGCAAATTTACAATTTCTAGAACTCCATACAGTAGCTATACAATGGATATTAGAAATACTTCAATCCAAAAATACCAACAAAACTAACAACAGAGCTCAAAATCATTCAACATTTTTTAAATTACCCAACAACCAAACTACATTCTTCAAAGATGAAAATCACAAAATTATTCACAAAATTTTTCAACGAATTAACTAATTACATATATTTAGGCCTTAGATAATACAATACAAAAATTTGAAGCACAATTGACATGGATTACCGGAGTTAGATGGCTTGCTGCTGCTAGTGTGATTAAATCGCGTCACGAGATCGCCGCCGTGCTGCGTTTCAATAGTTGTTGTAACTTCACGCGGGTCTTGATGGTTGAGGGTGCCGCTTTGGTTCCGGGTTACGCGAGAGATGCTCATTGTCTTGATGGGTGGGTGGCTGGGTTACGCGAGACGGCGAGAGATGCTCGGGCGTTGTTGTTGTTCTTGCATTCTTTGGGCATTTGTCCAACGGTGGGTCGCTGATGTTGGCCGACGTCTGGAATCTGAGATGCTGCTTGGCCGCCGACGCAAGAATGTGGACGCCGCAAGATGGTGACGCCGCAATGAGGGTGCTCACTGGCTCATTGCTCACGAAAAGAGGGATTTTAGGGATTTGGCGAGTTTGCTCATGAAAGAGGATTTTGTTTTTTTTTGATTTTTTTAATTTTAATTTTATAATATATTAATATTATATAATTTTTTTTAAATTTTTTTTATATTTTATTTATTATAAAGCCTGCTGCAGTAAGGAGCTTTTACTTCAGCCCTTGACTGTTCTATATGTTATGAACTTTACTAATTACAAGCTCTCATCCATAATTTAAAGCCGCGGGCTGGGCCAGACTTATGCGGGCCTGGGCTTTCCTGCCAACCCTAGCGAAGACAACAATGACTGAGAGCGAGCTATTAAAGTGTGTAAAGACTAAGGAGCAGACCGCAGTGAGCTGAAATTAGAAAAAAGAATAAAAAAATAATAATTATATATTAAGACAGAGGAATTAATTAGAGAATTGCGAGGGATTTGAGTTAAGTAAAGCGGAAGCGGAAGCGGAAGCGGGAGCGGCAATGGCGGATCGGGAGAGAAGAATGTTTAGAGAACAAGTGTTAACTTACGCATACATTCTCCTCTACATCGCTCTCTCTAGTGGTCAGATCTTCTTCAACAAGGTCAATTCCTGCATGATCTGTTAATTCATTGATTTTTTCCAACAATAATGTTCGTCATTATTTTGTTTGTGATTGCTTTTATTAATGTCATTTTAGATTCTCGACTAAATTGAAAACTGATTTTTGTTCTAGTGCTACTGTCCTTTCTAGTTGAGCAACCATATTTTTAGTTAGAGTGGTCAAGTCACTGAAATTTATTTGGCTAGTTTGACTGTGATTGAGGCCCTGTTTGGTATTAGGATCGGGCAGCTATAACTTGAAAACTAGGACTAAACTATTTGATAAACACTAACCGATCTGGTTTGGAAGTTAAGTTGATCTGATAACATTTGGTAAATTGCGTTAGCTTCTAACCTCTGTTGCAAGTGTTTACTAAACACTTTATGGCTATCAAGTATGGCTTAAAAAGCTACAGCTGCTAGGAAATAATGCTGAATGGAATTCTTAGTGCATAACATTTTGTGATATTGTGGTCTATCACTGACAAGTCTTGAACCATTTGTTTCTTGATAGTTTGCTACTAACACAAAAAATTTGATAATGGGGGAAAACGTTTTCAAATACTCTTAATTGGAACTGATGGGTTGCAAGGCTTAAAATATTAGCTGCAAGGTCTATCTTTTTTTTTTTCCCTCATTTTTAAAGCCCTGATGTCTCATTTAACATATTTTATCTCCTGAAATAAGTAAGACCTTTTTGTTACACTTTAGTTGATGTCCATCTTGTTAGAGTTTAACTTTGAGTGATTTGTTTCCTGCATATTCACATATTTTATGGGTTTATGTACAATTTGACCACATTGGTCCCATCCTGTTCCAAAATGCAGTGGGTATTGTCATCAAAGGAAATAAACTTTCCTTTTCCTCTTGGATTGACGCTGCTTCACATGGTGTTTTCCTCTGTATTATGTTTTTTGCTCACCAAAGTTTTCAAGGTATCTAGCTTGCTGTATATTGTGCTAGTGTCTGAGTTTTTAGTAGTCAACTATTTTGTGCAACTCTTGAATGTATGTTATTTGTCTTTCCTAATAGGTCATGAAGGTTGAGGACGGAATGACAATGGAAATGTAAGCATGATGTTTGAATTTGCAAAGTTGTGGTTACTGAAAACTCTTGATGGCTGATTTATGAGTCTTTTTTTATGGTAACTGCTGCAAATGTTGTTATTGGAAACTTAGAAGATACGACCATAGATTCTTTCCGGAAATGAAGTTAGATAATGTTCCGTAGTGGTGTTCACTGATTCAGATCTTTATTAGTTCTATAAAATTGAATGTTAAATATAATTGTAAATTTGGATGCATATGAATGTAGGGTAAACCCAGCAGATGATAGTGATTTCACATTAAAACAATCAAGATGAAGAGCTGGCCTAACTTTAATTAAACTTTATATATGCAGATACACAACATCAGTTATCCCTATTGGTGCAATGTTTGCAATGACCCTATGGCTCGGAAACACTGCCTACCTCTATATTTCAGTTGCATTTGCACAAATGTTGAAGGCAATCAGTAAGTAGTTACCATTCCTGTTTCTTGTTTCGCTCATGGATATTCATGATGATCTTAGATATTTTTGTGAAGTTCTAGGTAGCATAAATTTTTCCTTGCACTCTAACGAGAGATTTTGTTGTCCCCCAATTTATTGAATGATAGTTACTGTTCTTGTTTCTTGTTCCTCTCATGGATGTTCATGCTGATCTTAAATTTTTTGTGAAGTTCTAGGTAGCATAAATTTTTCCAGGCATTCTAATTAGAGAATTTTCATTGTCATCCAATTTCTTGAATGATATTTGCAGTGCCAGTAGCTGTTTTCATTCTTGGAGTAGCTGCTGGACTTGAGGTAATGAGCTGCAGAATGCTATTGATAATGTCAGTGATAAGTTTTGGAGTTCTAGTGGCTTCTTACGGGGAAATAAATATAAACTGGATTGGAGTTGTTTACCAAATGGGTGGCGTTGTTGGCGAAGCGTTAAGACTTATATTCATGGAGATTCTGGTTAAGAGGAAGGGTCTCAAATTAAACCCTATTTCTGTCATGTATTACGTCAGTCCCTGCAGGCATGTTTCAATTTTATATAATTTGATTAATTTCTTTAGCTTCAAGCCATCGCTTAGTTAAATATTTGTTTTCTTATGCATCCAGAAAACTTATGCATGTGGCAACCATATATTAATTTATTTTGCAGTGCTCTTTGTCTCTTTTATACCGTGGATCTTTCTGGAGAAACCAAAGATGGATGCACTGGAAACATGGCACTTTCCACCGCTTTTGCTAACACTGAACTGCCTCTGCACATTTGCTCTCAACTTATCAGTTTTCCTTGTGATCTCACATACAAGTGCTCTGACTATCCGTGTTGCTGGAGTGGTTAAGGATTGGGTCGTTGTCTTATTTTCTGCCCTTCTTTTGATACAAAGCTGACAATTATTAATCTTTTTGGCTATGGCATTGGTAAGTACATGAACATCTGTGTTTTCGAGTCTGTATATGAGTTTTAATCTTATTGCAACCTTCATGTCTTTGTTTGATAGCTCCAGCAGCAGAGGCATCAATTTTCCTATGGCAGAGAATATAATATTTAAGATGATAGTCAACATCTGCTTACAATTTGGGATCTGGTTTTGTTGGATTCATATGTAATCTTGGGAGGGGACAGTTATCAACTTTTAAATTAGACCTTGGAGATAGACAATAAAATGGGACATGTTGACTTGTTTGTGAGGACGATGGCCTTGCTAGTTATATTTGTAGCATCCGCCGTGCACCACTGCCTGGATCAGAAATTCTTGTGTGGTAAAACTGTACATCTATGCTTTAGATTATCTAAACATTAGAACAATTTTTTGGAGATTGGATCCTGCAAAGTACATTTTCTATTGTTGAAATTGTTTATAACATTAAGATCTGGAATGTTTTGAAAATTCATTTTTGGTTAGATGCTTGAAAATTATTTGTTCTGGGTAATAACGATAAGTAGTTGACAATGTAGTATTAGCTCCAAAGGAGTGTGGTGCTGGCCCTAGGGGAGGAGTGTTGGGGGGTTTCTGTGGAGTTGTTTTCTGTCTGTGAGTTGCAATCTTATGCTTTGGGTAGTCTGACGCACCCAAACTTGTGTCCTTTGTGCCAGGACTATTTGAATGAGATGTAAAGAAAATGTTGAGCAAGTTAAGGGCTGCTTTCTGAAAAAGAAATTCTAAAATCTTGTTAAATGTTTCTGCTTTTGTTTATTCATCTGTTTTCTTATTTGTTCCATATGCAGCTATTGCTGGTGTGGCTGCTTATAATAATCACAAGTTAAAAAAGGAAGCTTCTCGAGCTATTTCTAATGACTCACAACAAACACAACTGACAGCAACAACTACATCATCTACTTCTGAAAGATAGTTTTCAGCCAACAGTAATCTGTGAAGACTTGTTCGAGGTAATAATCTCTAGCAACTGAACTTCTATTTGAAATATTAGCTGTCTCTTCTGTAGAACTGTTCTTATTTCTACGTTTTTATTCTGTTCTTTCTTTATTGTAGGAAACCTCGACGTGTTTGTAGTTCTTGATAACTCTTTCAGTGAAGCATCAATTTGTAATATCGTGTATTTGTATTGATGGTTGCGGCTGCTCCTTCATTATGGTATTTTTTTTAGTATTGCCGGTTTGGAGCTGAATCAACTCCTGCAGATGAGAAAGTGGTGTGTAAAGATGTAAAACTCCACTACTGTATCACCCTGAAAAGAAACACTTGCAACAGATGTTGAAGGCTATTTTTCTGAAAAGATTGATAGGTATTTCATACTCTCATTTTCCCTTTTAACGATTTTCTTTAAAATGATCAGTACCATTTGGTTGGTATATAAGACTATGACAATACACCAAGCTGTGTAGTTCGAATTCTATATACTTTGGGAAGCCTGCACTGCAGTTTACAAACCATTTTGGCCTGTTGAAGCTCAGTTGTAAAATTTGAGTCAGAATTGATGTTGAAGCTCCGAGCAAAGGGCTGATTTTAAGTGGCTCTAATATATGTAAATCACACGGCTTAAATTGCATGAAAAAGAGGGAAGATGGTGACCATATATCCTAATTTTATCTTGTGAGGGTGATGAAGAAATTGACAATGGATACAACAATGCCCGCAAAATTCATTGCTAGTTTTTATAAAATGGTAGAATTAATTAGATAAATTAATTTTAATTAGGAAGGTTACCTAACTACTGCTCTACCTTGGTCTTTCGTAAGCAGAAATTAGGTTAGGCTCTTGGCAAATTTTGGATTTTGCTTATTGTCAAAATCACCTTGTTGAATGCAGAAACAGTTTGTGGATTTACCATTATCAAATCCGTTCCCACAAAAAATTTAACTAAATCCACCTCAAACTGTAGTGAGTTTCTTTTTAAAAAAAAATTGCCCACCGTGCGTTTTAACAATTACTATATGCACTTACTACACACAATTACCAAATACACTTGCAATCCATAGTAGATTTTTTGCGGCTCTTTTTATTTGAAATCACAAATATTAAAAAATACCTTTAACAATATATAAAAAATTAAAATATAATTTAAAATATAAATTTATAACAATAATCTAAAAAAATCCACATATATAATTTAAAATATAAATTTATAACAATAATATAAAAAATCCACGTATATACCATGTAAATAACAACTTAAAATTTCAGCATTAAAACAAATACATAAAATATATTAATTTAATACAAAATATTTTTATTATATGCAAATCGTTATTACTAAAATCAATGTCTTGTTCCATCTTTTAATCAATATTAAGGTATTGTCAACAATATTAGCCAGTAAATTTGGTACAGCTATTGTTAACAATAAATTAAGCAAATAAAAACCTAACTTTACTAATCAATTATAGGTTCAAGTCATTAAAGCAAAACAAACAAAATCAATTAAAATAAAATATCAATAATATTAAACTTGAAAATTATAAGATTTTTACTTGTTAAAAGCTTATTTTGTGTGTGTATATATGTATGTTGCAGTTGGATAGGTTAGGTTTAGAAATTATAAACTTTTACGATTGAATTTTTTTAATATGGTTTTTATGATTAAAATTACAAAATAAATAATTAAAATAAATAATGCACAAGTATATGAAGATTTTTTTCCTCAATACTAAATTTACCCGCAATCCACAACAGATTTAAGTTTGAAACATTAAAACCACTGCAACCTACAAAATTACTTTAGTGGGTGAGTTTTTACAAGTAAGTTTGGACAGGTTTACTAATTCATAGGTAATTTTGCATATCTAAAAGTGATCTTTTGACATTGATATTCAATAAAACTTAGTGTACAAATTATTAAAGTGTACTTTTTCGATTAACATTGGGGTATATACAAAATTTATGAGGGACCTAAATGATAAAAGAAAATTATATGTGACAAAATTGTTATACTTTTCACAACTTGTGAGAGTAAGGATTCAGCCCTACGTAGAGCATTTTATTTTTATTTAATTATGATATATAATTAAGTGGAATAATTTTTTTTCGAAATGTGAATGGGTAAGACTTCAAATATTAGAAAGAAAAATCAATAATATTATATAATAATTAATGTAAACTACTGTAATTGTCCCAATTATAAATATCAAATTATAATCTTTTTATAATATGAGTTGTAATTTGAAGTATTAATGTCACCATTAATTGAAAAAAATGAACTCACTTAAGAATTCTTGAAATTTGTCTTGCATGATCTATGTTTGTTGATAAAAATTAGGACAAGATTTGCATTTTCACTGCATAATTTCAAACCTTTCTTTACAGAAATTAATTGCGATCCAAACATGTAAATATTAAGATAAAAAATTTTAAAAAAATTAAGACACACAAAGGTGTGTCTTCTGTTATCCACACAGCCCTTGAAATCATTTCCGCAAAGATATCCTAAAATGTGATTTTGTTTAAAAGATAAAATTACCATTTTAGCAAAGTACTTGAAAATATTTTTGAAATAAATTTATATTAAGACTTTGACAACACTATCTTTGAATACAGTGTTCTATAGCCTAGACTAAAAACACCATCTCACGATGAGAGTTTATTTCTGACCATTTAATCATGTAAGGTATAGTACCCCGTATATCATATGGATACTATTTTATAAAGCAATTTAAAATAAATTACCATTAATTTGTTTATGGTTTTATCTTTTATTATTATTATTATTATTTTAAATTTTATAAAATTAAAAAATTAAAATTGAATAAAAAGGGAAAAATAAGTCTAACAGACAGAAGATGAAAGGAAAGGGGGGAAATAATCAAAAATAAAATAAAAAATGAACCTTCTCAAATTCAAGGGAAGGGAATTGGGGTTTGCTTTGCTACCTCCTCCTTCTTCTTCTTCTTTTTCACTCTCTAATGAATTAAAATTTCCCCGATTTCTCTTTTAGAAATAATGAATTAAATTCATTATTATTATTACTTTTTTTTTTACCAATATTATCAATTTCCTCAAATTCAAGTCCAATTCATCTCGAGTTAGTTAGAATTCGCGAGAGCGATGCGATCTTCTTCATCTTCATCATATTCTTCTCACCGATGAATTTGAAGCGGCAAGCCTCGGTCGTCTCCGTGGATGGGACTTGCTCACGAATTGCAAATGAGTTGGCAGCCGAGTCTACTCAGTGAGAAACGCAAACGCGGCGGCCCTCCTTTAGGCTTACGTAATCTCGGCAACTCTTGTTATCTCAACAGCGTCCTTCAGTGCCTCACCTACACTCCTCCCCTCGCCAATTTCTGCCTCAAGCTCCAACACTCCTCTCTCTGCAAACAGCTTACAGGTTAGATTAATTTTCTTTTTGGTATTTAATTTCTCTTTTATTTTTTTGTTTTGTGTAATTTTTTAGACCTAATTTTTGAAAAATATATAATTATCACAGGTGATTCGGCTTTGGACGCGGAGAAAGCGCGAGTGTCCGTTTTGTATCCTGGAGAAGAGAATTGTCCGGTCACTGAGCGTGGACCTAACACTCGATGCGCCGGCGAAGATCCAGAGCTGTTTGAGGATTTTCGCCGAGCATTTTAAGTGCGGACGTCAGGAGGACGCACTTTGAGTTCTTGCGGTACGTGATTGATGCTTGCCACAACACGTGTTTGCGGCTCAAGAAGCTGAGGAGGAAAGGAGGTGGCGGCGGCGGAGGTGGAGAGACCATTAATGGTGGTAGTTCTGTAGTTAAGGAGATCTTCGGAGGCACGTTGCAGAGTCAGGTTAAGTGTTTGGCTTGTGGTGCTGAGTCGAATAAGGTTGATGAGATTATGGATATTAGTCTCGATATTTTGAATAGTTGTTCGCTTAAAGAAGCTATGCAAAAGTTTTTTCAACCTGAGATTTTGGATGGCAATAATAAGTACAAATGTGATAAGTAAGTTCACTAGTTCCTTTGTAATACTTATTTTTATTTTATTGTGGTGTCATTTGAATGAAAGACTTATGCTTGTTTAGTTGTAAGAAATTGGTGTCAGCAAGGAAACAAATGTCGATCCTGCAGTCGCCGAATATACTTGTAATCCCAGCTCAAGGTGCGCATGCATATATTTAGCTGCGGATTAGTTGTTAATGATTTTAGTTGGTGATTTATATTCTTGTTTTTGCATTTTGAGTGATGGATTATTTTGTGCTGGCAGAGATTTGAGGGAATATTTGGTGGGAAAATTGATAAGGCCATTGCTTTTGAAGAAGTTTTGGTTCTTTCGAGCTTCATGTGCAAAGCAAGCCAGGTGAGTTGAGCTTGACACTGTGAAGTTAGTCATACTGTGGTCATGAAAGGTTTGATTAAATAAGTGCCTACACAATTGAATGAATTTTCAGCAACACAGTTTAGTGATGTGTACACCAGATGTTTATAGTTTTGGATTAAGATGGTACTGCATCATTTTGAAAGTTTAGTCTAATAGAATTATGATAGATTTCTGCTCAAGTCCATTTGTCCTTTTATAGTCATAGCTGTGAAGTGAGTAATTTGCTCGATAATTCAAGTAAGATATTATGTAGACTACAAATTTATTACCTCCTTAGCCTCATATTTATCAGGTAATTTCAACTTGTATGGGCAGTTAAGATAGAGATGGTCAACAGATTTTTGAGTGATTGATTAGGCATGAAGAAATGATAGGATCATGTCAAAGCATTTAGCAAGTTTCAAAATCAGATGGAGTGTGGGTTATGTACAGAGTTTGTTTCTGATTTCTGTAATTTTGTCTGTAGTGTTTGTGCTTTCTCACTCACTTTCACTCACTTTCTTTTCAAATCAAGTTTCTAGTTGTTCATCTTTAATATGATGCTCTCTGTCCCCTTTCTTTTAACTTATGGAAATTCTGTTACCTGCCTATGAAGATGAATCATCTGCGTTGGAACCATTGGAAGTGTTCTTTGTTGTGGTTGTACCATATTATAAGTTGTTTCCTTTCCATATAGAATTGTTATTTCTCCATCTATTTGCAATGCAGGATCCTCAGCCAGAGTATAAACTTTTTGGTACCATTGTGCATTCGGGCTTTTCTCCTGATTCTGGGCATTATTATGCCTATATCAAGGTCAAACTTCATGCACTGCTCATTTTATTCATTAGTGAGTTTCAGTAATATAACTGTCTCGCCATTTTGTTGATATCGGTTCTCTGTTTGCGTACAGGATGCTATTGGCCGATGGTATTGCTGTAATGATTCATATGTTTCTGTCTCAACTCTGCAAGAGGTTCTGTCAGAGAAGGTATATATACTCTTCTTCATTCGTTGCTAACCAAAGACCAGTGTCAGCCAATGGCACTTTTGCTTCCAACGGTGTTAAATCTCACGAAAATGGAAAGGAGGCTTATAAAGGTGTGAAGGGTACTGTTCCATTGAAAGCAGTGGCTACAAAGCCTAGTGCTGAACAATCGTCTCGGAAGACTCTCTCTACCATCTCTAAAGGTTGAGAAAGTGCCTTCTAACCCACGTCTGAAATTCAGCATTTCTGGAAGCTCTGGTTGCAAAGGCGTTCCTCCAACTAGTAATGGAAAGGTCAATGTTCATAAGAGTCACAGCGTGAAAATGAATGGGTTGTGAAAGACTCAGTTCCTAAGGAGAAAGTGGAAAAGATCCATTTATAAACACAAATGGTTCTTACAAGTATAAAAGAGTTGATGTTGTTGGTAGAGGGAATGACCCTTGCACAGTCTTCAACAAGTGAAAATGGGGATACGCAAAGTGTTGGTTTGAACTGCAAAACCAGATCCCCATGAAGGTACTGCAACGAGCAGCAGGACAACAGCTGAAGAGTGCCAGATCCCCGCCAACTGCTTAATGGTAGTGTTAAATTTGACACTGATGTCTCTGGTCCAAGAGAAAATCACAGGTCTTTGCATTTGTTGGCGCAGGGATTCTGAATCCTCTTGCAAAGCTTCAAAGAACTGAAGAAGTGTATGCTGTCACTTAAATTATTCTGCACTTTTCTGGTTAATGTAAATTTTACACTGTTTACATTTCTTTCTGTTATCCTTTTTTGATTCTGCATTTTGTTTTCTTGTTGAAGTTAGTACAG